>CM053582.1:261025922-261084858 GCA_028627135.1 Pseudochirops cupreus
ATCGAAGGGCCTGGAATATGATATTCCAGAGATCAAGGGAGCTAGGATTAAAACCAAGAATCACTTACCCAGCAAAATTGAGTATAGTGTTCCAGGGGAAAATATGGTCATTCAGTGAGGTGGAAGACTTTCAAACATTCTTACTGAAAGGAAAGTTTGACACTCCAACACAAGAAGCATGAGAATGTAAACATGGAAAAGAAATCATAAGGAACTTATCAAAGCTGAACTATTTATATGCCAACATGGAAAAGGGACAACTGTAATTGATTAAACTTTTCTCAGTATGAGGATAGGTGAAGGGAATAAAAATGTATATATTCATATGCATACACATATATCTATATAAGAGGGTTTATATATGCATACAAACACATATCTGAGTATGTGTATATATGAATACATAGAGGGCACAAGATCAATTGAATAGGAAGGGACAATACTCTAAAAGATAAAATCCTGAGGTGGGAGAGGATTAGAATGAGAGGAGACAGGGAGAGACAGAATGGGGTTAATCATCTCATAGAAGAGGCAAAGGATAATTGTTACAATGGAGGGGAAGAACAGGACGGCAAAAGGGAAACAGTAAACCTTACTATCATTGAACTTGGCTTAGGGAAGGAATGACATAAACGCTAAACTGGGTATCTTGCCACACAGGAGAGTAAGGGGGATGAAGATGAGAGGTGGGATGAGGAGGGGAGGGCAGGGTGGGGAGGGAGTTGATGGAAGTACGCACATCTGCAAAGGGACAGGGACAGGGACAGGGTAGAGAATAAAACAAGGGGGGGGCAGGATAGGAAGGAGGGACATTTAATCAGTCTCTCACAATATGCCCACTGTGGAGAAGTTCTGAGTAATTACACATGTACAGCTTGTATTTAATTGCTTGTCCTTCCAGTGAGGGTGAGTGATGAGGGAGGAAGAGAAAGAATCTAGAATCTGAAGTTCTATAATCAAATGTTAAAAATATATATGTGTGTATGTATATATATACAATTATTATTATTATTATTATTATTATTATTAACTACATCCAACTGGGACTTAAGATACACAGGCACTGTGGTTGGGAGATCCATCTTGCCCTACCGGAAAGTGAGAGGGGTGATGGGGGAGGACATAGGAGAGAATAGATTGGGGGAGGGGGACTACACTGGGATGGCTGTTTTGGGTTGGTGGGTAGGGGAAAGATGGGGAGAAAATTTGTAACTCAAAATCTCATGGAAATGAAAGATGTAAACTAAAATAGATAAAAGTTAAAAAAAAAAGAATGAGATATCACTACCTTCATCATCTAGTATCTTGATGGTTGAGGAAAGGTTCCCATTATTTTTTTTTTGCCTATCTTTAATCTGATTTCTAATGTCTCAAACAGTAACAACTGCTACCTGATTGTTATCATTTTATTGTTTGTTTGTTTTTGAAGAGTACCAGTGAGAAACAGTAGGAGGCGGTGAAATTTTTTTAAAATGAGTATTTTTAAGGTTGAGGGGCAGTGGCCTTGAATAAGGGCATAATAATCATTTAATGTTGCCAGCTTCACTAGTTTTGCCTGTAGTTTTGGACACAAAGATAATTTAAAGTACTTTTAAACCAGAGATTCTCAGATTTTTTGTTTCATTTTTCCTTTAAAAAAACATGTTTTCTGTTTTTGAAAATAAAAGTAAACCAAAATAGTACATGCCAGCAAATCTAAAATATGAGCTAGGGAGGGCTTGGAAAGTAAAAGAAAACAGTGGGGCCATTTTAAGTGTATCATCCTTCGTTGATGTTCTAGTGACTTACATCTGTTGTAAGTTCCACAATTATTTAATGAGCTTGGAGTGGGGTGGGGAGATTTGTACAAAATTCCTATAATCAACATGAAACAAAGCCATTGACCATAGAGAGTGAAGGAAACAGGTATTTGGTTCCTCTTCAAAAATCCTCCATATTCTCACAGTTCAATTAATTTTACTCCTTAATTCCTGAAACCTATGGAAGTTAATCAGTCATCAAAGAATACTGTTTTAAGTTTCAATTAAATATCACCACAATTTTCTTCTTCTTCTTCTCCTTCTCCTCCTCCTCCTCCTCCTCCTCCTCCTCCTCCTCCTCCTCCTCCTCCTCCTCCTCCTCCTTCTTCTTCTTCTTCTTCTTCTTCTTCTTCTTCTTCTTCTTCTTCTTCTTCTTTTCTTCTTCTTCTATATTTCCTCCTCCTCCTCCTCCTCCTCCTTCTCCTCCTCTTCCTCATTATTTTAGGACCCAAGGAAGGCTGAATGGTAGAAATATTTTATCTGCCCATCTATTGTGATCATGGACAAATCACCTCACCTTGTTGAGGCTTAATTTATCCAATGGTCAAATGTGGGTGTTAGACAAAATGAATTCTATGATCTTATTCCCTTTCTAACATTCTAGGCATGGTGGAAAGAATGCAGAAACCTGGGGTTCATATCCTGAATAGCATTTACTCCCTACCTTTGCAAACTTGGCCAAGCCATAAAGGCCTCACTAGACATCAATTTATGTACCTGTAAAATATAGAGTACTGCACTAGATGATCTCTAAGGCCCATTCAACTCTAAAATCTATGATCCTGTGATCCTGAGATTTTCTCCTCAGAAACCCTGATAGTAATTTGCTTTGAATGCCCAATTTTAAGCTTCCTGATGTTTTTATATTTCAAAAATATCATAAAATCTGGGTTTTAACAGTTTAAACTTCACCGTGGTCTACCTAATTGATTTCTCAAATGTAGTTAAGAGACATGTAACCTCTGATGTACACCCTGCAGTTATTATTATGTTATCCATATAGACCTTCCCTAGGGGGCTGCTCTACCACTGCTTACATTAGACCTCGTCATTCTTTTTCCCAAAGATTTGCCTTACAGAGGTATTGGCACTGCAGAAAGCCATACTGTGCAGTTTGCAATCACTATATCTTTCTCCCTTCTCTTTATATCTGCCATTTTGTAAATTCCATTATAAAACTGGTGAATATATAATAACCTTTTTTTTCAATTTGCAACATGATACAAGTACTTGATATCTTATTAAGTTTTTAAGACTTTATTTGAGATTAGCCTTTTAGAGAATGAGACAAAGGGAACCCCCAAAAGGAATGATTTTCTCTCTTTATTTTCTGAACATTTTATTCCTTCCTACTTCTCTCTCTTCCTTCCTTTCTACCTCCTTCTTTCCTCTTCCTTCCTTCCTTTCTTCCTTTCCCTCTTTCCTTCACTTCCTCCTTCCTTTTTTCCTTCCTTCCTCCCCTCCCTCCTTTTTTTCTTTCCTTCCTTCTTTCCCTTTCTCCTTCCCTCCTTCCTTCCTTTCTTCTCTCCTTCCTTCTTTATTTCCTTCCTTCCATGGTCTACCTAATTGATTTCTCAAATGTAGCTAAGAGACATGTA
The DNA here is from genome assembly GCA_028627135.1 of Pseudochirops cupreus. Classification (NCBI taxonomy): domain Eukaryota; kingdom Metazoa; phylum Chordata; class Mammalia; order Diprotodontia; family Pseudocheiridae; genus Pseudochirops; species Pseudochirops cupreus. Next base: position 261,029,320 of record CM053582.1, read on the forward strand.
ACCTCTGATGTACACCCTTCATTTCCTTCCTTCCTTCCTTCTTCATTCTCTCATTCTCTCCTCTTTCCTCTCATTATCTGGCTCTCTTTTCCTCAAAAGACCTTGAACACCAGGCAATTCTGGAGTATCCAAGGCTGTAAGTTTGAAAAATGGTAAGGAGTGATGGGAGAATATTTTATTGGCCAGGACAAGGTAAATATATACATAGTATTCTCTGCATCACTACAAAAATATAGGAGAATAATGTGAGATTTGGACACAGAGGATATTCAATTCCTAACTACCACTTACCACCAATGTGCCATTGACAAAATTATTTGACCTAAATCAGTTAACCATTTTGTATCTTGGTTTCCTCATCTAGTAAAATGGGGAGTGAATGAGATGACTTCTAATATCTCTTCCAGACCTAAATCTCTGTACCTGAATTATTCTCCTAATGAAATGAAGATAAAAAGAGCATGATTTTCAAAACTATTGCCCAATTTTGATTACAGAGGACTTATGATTAATCAATCACCAAGTATTTATTAAGGAACTATTATTATGTGTTGAGCACTGAGGGTATAATACAATGAATTAAACAATCCTTACTCAAAAGGGGCTCATATTCAAATAAAACCTTTTTCTCACCTCAACAGAGAACTGGTATGTAATAACCGTAGAATATTATATTTATCAGATCTAATGTGTGTTACCTTGTTTTGCTTATGTGTTACTGTTTGTTGCAAGACTTGATTCTAGAAAGGTGGAGGGCAAAAATGATGTTTTCTATGTGTCAGCAATTTTTAAAAAAGGGCAAAGGCCCAGAAAGCATCAATAAAACATGTGTGTATTTGTCTTAAACTCCACTATATTTTTGCAGATTATGAAAAAACAAAAGAGGAAGTTACATATACTGCAAGTAAGGCTTGGTGATGCAGCATATAAATACACAGAAATGATCATTGAGTTGAGACCTTGAAACTAGAAGAGCTTTACGGTATGACCAACAAATTGTAGCCAAAGCTGTCTGATTTACAGCAAGAAATACTCTTTTGTTAGTTTGTTGTTGGGATAATTCAAGAAAGGCATTCCCCTTAACTTTCAGGTATAAAATAAAAGTAAACTTTCCTACTTTCCTTATTTCTATACCATGACTTTACAGAGTTCACATATTTGTAGAGAACAAAGAAATCATTTGGCTAGTATTTTATGTCAGAAGTCAATGACTTTCTACTGACACATTGTATTACCATTTAACTTGATAAATGTTGATATCATAGATTTAAAATTGGAAATGACTCTGAGGTCATCTAGTCTAGCCCTATTCACTTTTGAATTTGAGAAGATTAAGTGATTTACTCAAAGTTTCATAGAACATTTCATGTAAGTTTGCTTGTCTGTTTTTTGAAAGGAAGAAAGGAAGGAAGGAAGGAAGGAAGAAAGGAAGGAAGGAAGGAAGGAAAGAAGGAAGGAAGGAAGGAAGGAAAGAAGAAAGGAAGGAAGGAAGGAAGGAAAGAAGGAAGGAAGAAAGGAAGGAAGGAAGGAAAGAAGGAAGGAAGAAAGGAAGGAAGGAAAGAAGTAAGGAAGGAAAGAAGGAAGGAAGGAAGGAAGGAAGGAAGGAAGGAAAGAATGGAGGAAGGAAAGAAGGAAAGAAGGAATATGAAGTTAGATCTTAATGTTAGGTCAGCTCCGCCCCCTTCCCCCAATGGCAGAACTTACTGAGAATCCCAGTCTGAACAGTCATCTGGCAGCAACATTAAAAGATAAGCATACTCTCTTCCCCCACTCTTTGTTCTGAATCTGTCAATATCATGTATAACTTAGTATGGAAGACTGTTTCTGATGAAGAGCTGTTCTGCTAAATCTCTGCTAGATTTTCCTGATTAAATGAGATCAGTGAGGTTTTCTCCCAATATATCTTGGTTTAATGATATTTACCAAGGTATGGTACCAGTGCATATGGCAATGCCAAGATCTCTCCTTGCTTTTAACCCCTTCCACAGAGCAGGGTAGGAAGAGAAGTGGTTAGAAGTTGAGATGAAGTAGCATATTCAGAGATTCATTAAGAATACATGCCATGTAGATTGGACTCCTCTCAGCAATGCAAGAGTATGACACAACTCCAAAGGACTCATCATGGAGAGGGCTTTCCAGCTCCAGAGAAAGAACTACAGAGTCTGAATGCAGATTGAAGCAAACTACTAGCTGTCTCTCTTTTTTGTTTTGTTTTGTTCCTTCTTTCTTGTTGTTTATTCCATTGGTTACAATTCTTTACAACCTGACTAATGTTTAGTGTGAAGGTATTTGTAGAACCTATACTGGATTACGTGTCATCATGGGGGAGGGGAGGGAGAAAATTTGGAACTCAGAGGATTGTGGAACTGAATGTTGTAAACTAAAAGTAAATAAATAAATTTAAAAAAAAAGAATATATGCCATGCTAGCTTCTTGGATTGAGCCAGTAGTTCTCAAATGTTTTGGTTTAAGGACCATTTATTGAGGACTACAAAGAACTTTTCTTAATGTGGAGTATATCTGTCAATATTTACTCCCTTAGAAATTAAAACTAATGATTTTTTTTAAAAAAATTATTAATTTACTTAAAATAACTATTAAAACCTAATTTCATGTTAACATAAATTGCATAAATGGGCAACACACATCTCTGGGACAGAGAACCAATGAGCATGAAAAATATATCAGCAAATTTGTAAGAAAGGGCAGAATAAATATTTGACTTAATCACTTTTGCCATAAGCTAACAACATGGAGGCATGTAAATATGGAGAAGTCCCAAAGGTATTATAGTCTATCAAATTAATTTTATCCTTAGAAATGTATGGTTCATTGCTACTATCAAGCCAACTGGTTTTTGTATTAGTAACCCAACCATTGATTATAAACATCCTTCAAAAAAGTTTTCCTCAGTATCTCATTGTTGCATATAAGTCACAATGTTCTCAAGAACATTCTACCAGAGCATGTTGTTACATGTTCTGCTAAGAAGAATAGTCTTTAAATGTATGCCTGATAGTAGTTGATTTGTCAATAGTCTCAGGACCAGCCTTAGTCCAAGGAGCAGCCTGGCAAAATCTAAACCTAATTAGACAGTCAATTTAAAAAAAAAAATGGAGAGCCACAGCAACTCTCAGAGTAGTTTCAGTCTGTGTTATCATCATGTAGCATAATAATTAAGCTCTTCCCTTTGGTTTTACCAGTGATTTGGTTCTCAGGCCCTAATTATACTGATGTAGTTTATGAATTTAAAACCTGAATTAGGATGAAATGCATTTTTTAAGAAAAAATATTATCCATTTTTTGAAAAAAAAAGTCATTTTGGGGGCTTGACATATCAAGAAAAGATGTTGATTGGTTGTTGTCTTTTGTTCTTGAAGGGGATCAAAATAATATCATTATGCTAAAGTCAAGTTTCAGTGTGGCTGATTGTGGCTGATCAGACCAATGCTAGCTCGGAATGCTCCACAACAGGTCAGGCACAAATAGTCCATGTGAAAATTTGAAGTTGATTCTCTAAATTTTCACATCCTGCATTTTCTTTGAGCTGTTTCAAATCTGCTTTGCTCATAGAGCACAGCACCTTCTCTTATGTGGGCATGCCATGCCAACCAATCCTGTGCCAGTGTCTCCCGTGCCACACAATCAATTCCAAAGTTCTTGAGAGAGACCTAGAGAGTGTCTTTGTATTGCTTCTTCTGACCACCATGTGAACACTTGCCCTGTGTGAGTTCTCCATAAAATAGTCTTTTAGACAAGCATATGATTTGCATTTGAAAGATGTAAAGAATATTAATCACCTGAATCTTGTGCACTGTGGATCTCAGAAAAGGCTTTGACTTTATTGTGAACAAGGATAATATTAGATACACTACATGATAGTGGAGTGTTTCCAATGTATGTAGACACCATAGAGTATGTTCAGTACACATTGACATGGAAAGCAGATTGTTCTTTTCCCAGCTAGGCTGAATTGATGCCGACAAAAGCATTTGACAAGGGGATGCACTATCCCTGAAACTATTCACTCGCTAGTGGGTCAAGGGATGCTATGCAAGCTCATAGTCTTTGTAGCATGGCTGAGCCACAAGTGACATGACAGGCCTGGACCATTGTATTATTAGAAAAAGGTAGAGAGAGGGAACATATGTCACTGCCATCAAAACTTTGCAGAGCAGGCTGCATCAGAAAATCATTTTTGTCAGTATTTCTGCTCTCATATCTTCTGATCTCATGCATAGTACATCTCTTTTGCTTGAAATCTCCACTTTATTCTTTTTTTTCTACTTCTGTCTCAGAACCATTGGTATTGGTGTCCTAACACACCCTTGCTCCTGACCTGATACCAGCTCTTGCCCCCGTCTCAAAAGGGACATTTCCCTTCCTCTATCCCCAGGGTAGTGCTTTCAATCATTCCTTCTCAGTGCCCAATTCACTGTTAAAAGTAGCCACTTCTCCCCTCACTGTAAGAATTACAGTAGTATTTAATTCCATCTTCCCAAGCTGGGGGCTTTTATATAATGTCTGCCTCTAGCCTGATGTGACTGATGTTGGGGCAAGGTCTTACATGTCCCTTCAGCTACACTGAGGAGGCTTGTGACTGTAAGAGAAACAGAAGTGTCAACTGTATTCACCAATTCCTTAAACATGTTAATGCTTGAAGACCTATAGGATAATTAACACTGTCCTAAAAATATTTGTAGGAAAGGTACACATGAATGTATATCTGTTAGAGAAGAGAAATTGGATATTAATATTTCAGAGCATGAAGTAGATAGAGCTTATCATAGGGTATCAGGTGGGCAAATGGAGTTTTTATGTCATAAAAAAAGGTGTAAGATCTTCCTGCTGGGGTATTATGGTGGAATTATTTGTGTTTAGATCCATTACAGGTTGAGAACTGCAGCCACCAAGCAAGCAAGAAATAAGGAATTTATGTCAAGATTGACATGAGGAAAACCAGACATTGGGATCTGGGGTAAAGCCGATACCATAATCAAGGCAGTGTTAGAAGCACAGGTTTGTCCAGAATAAGAGAACAATCAAAAGAGGGTAAATGAAGCACTCTCATTAAGGTTTGGGGCTCACGAACAGCAATGGAGTGAGCAGAGCCTGAGAGACAAGTCACCAGCAAAATCAAAAGGGACATATTTTAGTGAAAACCCTAAATATCAGGGAAGGATGATGATGATGATGATAGGTAGCATTTATATAGGTAGCCATAAATGTTTGTGAAGAGCTTTACAAACATAATTCCATTATCCTGACAACAAGCCTGGGAGTTATGTCCTATTACTACTCCCATTTTATAGATGAGGAAACTAAGATTAAAGGTATTTAAGTGACTTTCCCAGGATTACTCAGCTAGTAAGTGTGTGAGACTGAATTTGTATTCAGGTCTTCCTGACACCAGACCTAGGGTTGCTTTCATAGCTCTTGCAGCAGGCCATCTTCTCCTCTGGGAATAAAACAGGTACAAGTCAATGACAAGCCCAGCTAGGAAGGTTATCTAGTCCAGTGGTGTCAAGCTCAGTAGAGAAATGAAGGACACTATACCATATGTAAGGATCTCTGTGTGCCATGCATTGACTTAGGAAATAGCATGTGTTTATAGATTTCTTTTTTTTCTTGACATATCAACATATTAATGTCAGACAGGGGCTACATTTTGATGTGGTTCAGGCTACACTCAGAACTGTGGTGAGCTACATGTGGTCTGTGCCGTGTTTGTAATTTTAGATAGCCCTTCACCAGTGGGTGGTCCACACCTAAAGATGAGAGATTCCTCCTTCCTTCCATTTACTATTAAGATTTGGTATAAAGGTGGCTAGGTGGCTCAGCGAATAGAGCACTGGCCCTGGAGTCAGGAGGACATGAATTCAAATCCAGCCTCAGATACCTGACACACTTACTAGCTGGGTGACCTTGGGCAAGTCACTTAACCCCAATTGCTTTGCCTTCCTCTCCCCCCCCCCAAAAAAAAAGATTTGGTATAAAAATGTGTTTCATTTTGCTTTAATTAACTTTTAAAGAACAGAAACCATATGTGGTTCATTTTGTATAAGTTCCATAATGCCTAGGACAGCACATGATGAGGATAATTTCAACTTTGCTGGTATAAAATTAATCTCTATCCAAAATGAATGAGCCACATAGCCAATACTCTATACGGAACGTGGTATCTTCCTTTAACTCCCACCAGTATGTACAGGAATATCTGTTTTGTTTTTGTTTGGTTTTTCTTTTCTTCTTCTTCTTTTTTTTTTGCCGTAACTTGTTTAAAACATCAAGGGAATCTGCAACCGTTTTTTTACAAAAACAGCATTTGCTGTTCTGATAAACTTGTCATGATTTTCAGCGGCACCTTCTCCCCCATGAGAATTCTGTGTGTTACAGGCACCAGCTACAAAGCCAACTAAGTAGCAAAAGAAGTGAATTAATAAGAGAGACAAAATTCTTCTTCCCTTTGAGAATTGGGAGTCTAAATGTGGACCTAAATTAAGAAGCAAATATGTAAAGAACAAAAACAAAAGCATCATTTTGTTGTTATTCAGTCCTTCAGTCATGTCTGACGCCTTGTGATCCCATTTACAGTTTCCTTGGCAGAGATACTGGACTGGTTTGCCATTCCCTTTTCTAGTAGATTAATGAAAAAAAGAAGTTAAGTGACTCACCTAGGGTCACACAGCTAGTGAGATTCTGATTCCAAATTGGAACTCAGATCTTCCTGGCTCCAGGCCCAGTGCTCTATTCACTGAGCCATCTAGCTGCCAAAATATCACAAGCACAAAATTTTATCTCATAGTTTAAATCTGTGAAATTACACACATATTATTTGATTATTAGGCTAAATATATGTAGTGATTCAAATATGAAGATTATTAGTCATTTACTTTAAAATCTTATGAATATGCTCAAAAATCTTTGGGGAGGGGGGCGGGATATCACTATTACCTACTAAGTAAAACTCCAGCATCTTAACTTGGCATTCAAAGTCTTTCAATCTGATGTCATCCTACCTTATTAGCCATCAGCTATCACTCATCAATCTTAACACTGACCAGACTGAGCCCTTCTTCTCAAGCCCCTGCTTTACAGTCTCTGTGCATTTGCTGAAATTCTGTCCTGTGTCTTAGAAGTCTTCCTGTCAGCTCTTTGCCTTTAAATTCCTCTTCAGTTTAAAGTTAATTGAAAAAAAATTAGTTTAAATGCTACCTTCTATTTTTTTCCTACCTGGAAGCAAATTTTCCAAGGGAAAGAAATAAGTACTTAATTAGCACCTACTATGTGCCAGCACCATGATAAGCACTTTATAAATATCATCTCATTTGATCTTCACAATTGCCCTGAGAGGTAGGTGCTATTATTATACCCATTTTACAGTTAAGAAAACTGAGGCAGACAGTGGTTAAGTGATATTGTGTGTTATGATTGTTTATATTTGTGTCATCCCTTTCTAGACTCTGGGCTCTTTGAGGTCAGGAATATTGTCTTATTTAAGTTTTATAACTTGCTTAACACAATACTCTGTACATAAAGCTTGTTCAATTTATGTTTATTAAACCTAGAATTTCCTCTCTACCTTGTTAGAACTAACTAGATTCCTTCTGGTCCTTGACTTCATGGTGTAACTGTAGCACATATTACCTCAATTTGGTTTGTTACTCTATTCTTGTATGTGTGTGTGTGTGTGTGTGTGTGTGTGTGTTAACCAGGCATTCCACAGTGAAGCAACATGGTTGTTACTGTTGTTCGGTCATTTTTCAGTCATGTCAGACTCTTTGTGACACCATTTGGGGCTTTCTAGGCAAAGATACTAGTTTGCCATTTTCTTCTCCAACTCATTTTACAGATGAAGAAATTGAGGCAAACAGGGTTAAGTGACTTGCCCAGGGTCACACAGCTGGTAAGTGACTGAGGCCAGATTTGAACTCAGAAAGAAGAGTCTTCCTGACTCCAGGTCTGATGCTATATGCACTGCATCACCTCACTGCCCAGAGCTGGCTGTGTAGTTAAAAGATCTGGATTCAAATTCTGACTGCCAATTCCTTACCTGTGTGACCTCAAGTAAGTAAAAAGAAACTTCTTTTGGCCTTTGTTTTCTTCAAATACAAAACAAGGGAGGCAGACTAGGCTGCTCTGAATGCTATCCCAAATTGAAATCTATTCCTTAATCCTCCTCTTGAGTCCCTCTCCACATCCACTTGTGATTTGTAACCAAAGAAGGAAAAGGATCCTTTTGAGCTCCTGATTCTTAGGGGGAAATCCTAGCAAAATGTAAGCTCCTTGAGGGCAGCAGCCATACTTCATTTTGTCTTTGGACTCCCTGGCACACAGTACCTTACATGTAGTAGGTATATGGTAAATGTCCCTAGGATTGGGCGGGACTGGAGAAATCTAGACTTACTCATCGTCTACATTTTGTGCTAGGGTTGTCTTCGTCTGAGATGCCCTGCTGGCACTTTCAGGTTACACTATAGTTATAAAGATTTTGGATGGCCTTTCAGAGATGGGCTGCATTGAACATTATAAAGAGACACTCTAGACCTAGGAGTACTCATGAACTTTCATAAATCATTTAGTATTTAAATACATAGTAAATTTAAATCATGGTATTTGTAAACAAACTATTATCCAGAAATTAATTTTTTGTTACTTGACATTTTAAAATGTTATATGTTTATATATATACATATATCTCTTATGTGTGTATGTATATACTATTTGCACACACACACACACACACACACACACACACTTTGTTAAAAATGTTTTTAATGTGGGACTGAAGTGTTTGTTTTATGAGTATGTACATTCTCTAGAGGCCCTGAAGAGCAAATTATTATGTAGACACAGTGGGAAGGAAGTTCTCATTAATGCCCTTCAACACATCCCTCAAATAAGTAGATTTTACTGCAAGTCAGCAACTCCAAAACAGAGGTTGATTTTTTAGCTCATAATTATTATCATGATTACTTAATTTTCCAGATATTCCTAGCTCCAATACTGGTCTTCTAGCTACTAAGTCACACCAGCTCTCTTCTTCCCTTAAGATGGTTGGTACTTATTAACAGGTAGTTAACTCAGATTAATTTTATATAACTACCAAATCCCTTATTGCTCATTTGCTGGAATGGCACTTGGAAGTTGACAGCTCAAGAAAATTGGTACATGAGTGATCTTGACTATGGAAAGCAGACATCATACTCCAAACATAAAACAGAGTCTCAGAGATCACAAGGTCTGATTCTGACAAAGGAGTTATGTGATGCATTGAGAAAAGATAGCATTGTTGTTGTTCAGTTGTATATGATCCTGTGGATCATATTGTCCTTGGGGTTTTCTTGGCAAAGATACTGGAGTGGTTTCCCATTTCCTTCTAGACAAACAGAGGTTAAGTGACCTGCCTGCTGTCACACAGCTTGTAAATCTCTGAGGTCATATTTTCACCCAGGCTTTCCTGACTCCACATCCAGCACTCTATCCACTGAGCCACCTAGCTGTCTTCTAAAATAGGTTACTTGTACCTATGCTCTGAAAATCCATCTAGGCAGAATTCCTGATTAGCCACCATATTTGTGCCAGGATGCTTTCACTACACCCTCTTCCTCTGATCACACCATGTCTTGGGACATTCTATGCTTGATTGGTGAGAATTCACCATATCTAAGTACTCTCGAATGTATTATGATGCATGCCAGCAATATTTATGTGTAGGCTGATTTCTGTTTTCCCCCAAACCTCTTCCTCTGGCAACAGTAATCCAAACAATACTATCATGCCAATCTCCCTATGACTCAACTCCTCATTCCTGGGACTTCTCAGACCAAAATAACCCTCCTTAGCTTCTTCTCCCCTATATGTTTTCTCTTCCTACATCTAATAAAGTATAAGTTCCTTGAGGGGAAGGACTGTCTTCCTTTTGTGCTTGTACCCCTCCAGGACTTAGCATCTAGTAAGCACTTAATAAATGTTATTTCATTTATGCATTTACTTTCAAATATCCAACCATTTAAGGTTTAAATGCAATTCTAAAAGATTTATTGCAGAAAATGTGCCAAACACAATCCCCATCTTCTCCCATACCATTCTTGGTCAGACTTTTGAAAAAATAATAACACCATGGATTTGGAAAAACAAAATTAGCAATTCAAGGTGCATCTAGTGTGAATTTTACTGAAGATTATGTAAATGTAGGAAATTATAATTCTATCAGGATGTCATTACATGTGTCTACTTAGATGCACATTTTCTGCTATGTTTAAGTTAAACAAAACACAAAATGACTATGTAGTATGACATCTCATTAATATGTTTCCATTCACATCTGTGCCTTTAGTATAAAAAATTAGACTGCCTCAGTGATAAGAGATTAGGTCCTTTAATTAGAAACAAATGACAAATCACTGTTAACCCCATGTGATGCTTTCTAAAACTTCCATCAAATATTCCTCTTAAAACATTATTAAACACAAGTTTCCCAGATCTACTTCCTAGAAAGTGCCATTTAACAAAACCCAGGCAGGATGTTAATACTGGGGCCGAATTACAGGTTGCCAATGCATTTCCTGCGAGCGGATTGACAGGGGATCATTTTGTTATGGGGCCACCTCCAGTGTGTTGTGACAACCAGTCATTACACCTCTGCGCACAGCACTCAGCTGTAGGTTTCTCCAGGATGCAAATAGCCCCAAATGGGTCCAATTTAGAGAGAGTGGATAATGTATCCTTCACTTCTGTAAGGTAGAAGCTTTTAATTTTCCAAGAACAGAGAAGAGAAGTGTGTTTCGGTTTCTCAAAACAAAGATTGAGTTAACCAGCTGAGCCAGGGAAAGAGAGGCGCAATAGTAGTATCTGTTACCTTCTAAATAAAAACACTTCACCTGCCTTGTTTCCACTGGCTCAAGCCAATGTGTTAAGTGGTCAAGTGAGCATCTCCTCTTGATAAATACAATCATCCACTTAAAAGCTGAATGTCAAAAGCTAGTAACCTTGAAGCTATGTTTTTTTTTCCTTTTCTTTTTATTAAGGAGTCTTCTTAAGAATCTTCTGTACCTAATTATAATAATACAAAAAAAGTGTTTAAAATACATTTGTATGTGAAAAAATATCATGGAAAGCTTTTCACAGTTGGACTTTAATATTTTAGCATGCCAGCTTTTATGCCCCTCTGTGATCTTACTCCCACTGTTCTATTGCCGATTTCTGTAAGTGTTGCTAACAATGGAATACAGCAAGTCCCTAATACCAGCTATTTAAAGGAGAGGTACACTTGAAGTAGATGGGAGCAAGTCAATAAGTCCATTTAAGATTCCTGTGTTTAACAAAGCCACAGGAAAAGCTATGTAGCTACAAAACATGCCTGCTGTTAAAAGACTTTTTTTTTTGCTATGAGTACATTAATGGAGAGATTGCTCTTTGCTATAAATCTCTAGCATGATCCAGTACGCTATTACTAAATTCTACTGGATGTTAATGTCCTTTGTTTTGAGCACTTTACAGGGAAATTAATTATCCGCTAGAAATCCAGTGAGGTTAAAGGCTACTGTACCTACACTATAATGAATCTGATGACAGATATTTCAACTTAATCTAACATGGCAGTAAGTGGAATGTGGACTCCACCAATGATGCTCATAGTTTATTATCATGATCATTTAATTTTCAAAAATGAGCCTTTAATTAAATGCAATAAACATCCCTTAAATAGCTGCTGAATGCAAGGCATCAGTGCTAGGTCCTGGGGGCACAAAGACAAATCTAAAACAGTCCCTGGCTTCAAGAAGTTGATATTCTACTGGAGAGATGTGGCAATAACATAAAAAAAGTGTTCTGTGAGAGGGAGCAAAGGGAACAAAGGAAAGGGCTACACTCAGTGTTCTGGGGATATTTTAGAAAATGAGGCAATAACTAGGGGAGAGGAAAATAAGAAAGGCTATATGGAAGAGGAAGAACTTTGATTAGAGGAAAATAAGGAAAATGAAAGGGGAGAACGGAATAGGTTTCAAGAATAGGGAGATAGCCTCTGCAGAGGGGAGGATGGAAAATAGAATATGAGGGAGACCTAGTAGTCTAGCTTGGCTGAAGCATGGAGTATATGAAGTAGAGTAATTTGGAAAAAAAGACTGGGAGGGTAGTTTGGAGGGAGATTGTAGAGAACCTTAAATCTTAGGCTTTCTAGCAGTTAGTAGCAAAATGGTTTGTACTTAATTCGCTTAGTAATAGGGAGCCGGTGACAGTTTTGGGGCAGGTGAGTCATACCTGTGCCTTATTTTGATAGCTTAGTGCAGGATTGATTACAAGTAATTTGGAGGCTATTATAATATTCCAGATGAGAAGTGTTTTGGGCTTTACCTAAGTAAGTAGCCATATGAACGGAGAGGAGCTGATTGATCTGAGAGTTATTGTGGAGGAAGAAGAGAGAAGACATGAAATAATCAGGTAAAGAGAAAGTCAAAGATGACTTTGGGTAACTGGGTAGATGGTGGCACCATCAATAGAAATAAGGGGGTTCAGAGAACTTCCTGAGAAAGGGTTAGAAAATTTTGATTTTGGACATGTTAATTATAAGGTGCTGTAGGGATATCTGCCTGGAAATGGCTAATATGGTCATCTATAATAAATTACCCTGACCCAATATGGAATTGGAGAGAAAGACTCATTTGGCAAATACAAGGAGAAGTTGGTTCCTTGATATCCCTTGTATAGCTTCTGGGTAGGTTCTAGGGACCTAGGAAATGGAAGTCAAGGAAAGACTGCAGAAAATTATAGGAACCTGGTCCCTGGTTTGAACCTAAATTTTATGCTGCAGACATATTCTACAGATTTTAGAATGTTTTTCACGTACCAGATTAGAATGTGATAGAAAGTTAGCTCCCAGACAAAGGAAAATATAGATGTCTGCTAAGGAACTAAGAAGGACCCCAGGTAGAATAACCTGATAGGACCTTCCTGCCAGAAGACAACATATGGTTCCACCAACCAGGAGCCATGGAGAGCTACAGGCATCCCTAGATAAGACTATCTCAGGTAACAGTAAATAGGAATCTTCTGAGAGTTGAGAAGAATTGTAGGAGACTAACATATTTCAGCTGCACATCTATGGAAGGAAGTACAGATATGGAGGAGCAACCTCAGGAACTCCCTCCTTGATCCTCATTTAGGTAAGTACTATAAGAAATTGAGACTATTCACATTTCTAGGGCAGGATTGCTTATTGGTGGGATTTATTATGTTCTGTGACTTCTGATATGAATTCCCTTTGTTTTCCTTAACCTATAAATAAATCTGTGTTTGCTTTTAAAACTATGTGCTTTTAAGAGGAGTCAGTTACTACATTCTAGGATGGATGAAGAAAGTAAAATACTATACTAGGTGAGGGCAATGCTCTCACAATTGAGGGCAATGAGAAATAAGAAACCTCCAAAGGATACCTAGTCCTGTTATGCAAAAGCTTCAGGAGAACATTAGATGATGCTGTGATATCAATGGTATCAAACTGAAACAGAAGTGGGGGTCCCCAAACTGTACATAAGGATCTCTGGGGGCTGTATATTGATTTAGAAAACCACATAGTAACACTATCTATGTTTTATTTCATTTTTATTCATTTGATCAATTATTTCTCAATTACAATTTTGACAGGTTGTGAGGCTGCAGGACTATATGATTAATACCTTCTATCCCAAAAGATACAACATCAAGAGGAAGCCTCTAACACAAGAGCTGACTGTGTGTAAACCAATGTACCCAACTGTGGAGAAAAAATGCTAAATATATACTTCAGATGGCAAAATACATGTTTTGATTCATGGTTTGAATTTATGATTTTCAGTTATATGTACTTGAGTCATTTCTGTCCTTGCCATATAGTAATTCAGATTATCTACTGGAATAGGTGGTGCGGTATGACCAAGAAACATTCATGACACTCTCTGAAATTGAGAGGGTTTGCTTATATGGGAAAGATAACAAGTGGAGGAGTATAGCCTCTACAGCTATAAGTGGTCTGCAAAGTGCCGGGTTTTATCTTAAAATGAATGTATTTATTTTATATGCATTTATATATTATTGTATTACATTCTATTAGTATTATATTCATAGTGTCCCTTCCAATATGAACAATAATAAAAAAGTACAAAACAAACCCCTCATCATAAGCATGCTACAGTAAAACATGTTACCTGTGCCTGAAAATCTCTCTCTCTCTCTCTCTCCCTCTCTCTCTCTCTTTCTCTCTCTCTCTCCCTCTCTCTCTCTGTCTGTCTCTGTCTCTCTCTCTGTGTCTCTCTCTCTGTCTCTCTCTCTCTGTCTCTGTCTTCCTGTCTCTCTCTCTGTCTCTGTCTCTCTGTCTTTGTCTCTGTCTCTGTCTCTCCCCCTCCCTCCCTCTCCATTTTAAGTTCTTTACCTCTCTGACAGGAGATAGGGAGCATGTTTCATCATCAGTACTATAGACTCACGATTTATTGTTTAACTGAGCAGAATTCTAAAGCGTTCCAAAGTTATTTTGCTCTAACATTTGTTTCTAGATAGGTAGATAGACAGATGATAGATAGACAGGTAGATAGATGTATACATATATCTCTATATATGTGTGTGTATAACTATATCTATATCTCTATATATTTTTCTCTTAGTACTTACCCTTCATTAACTCATAGAGATCTTTTTAGTTTTCTCTGAAACTGTCTATTTTATCCTTTCCTATGGTACCATAATATTCTATTAATGGCTGAACAAATTGTGATATATGATATTAATGGAATGCTATTGTACTATAAGAAATGACGAACCAGCTGATTTCAGAAAAACCTGGAAAGACTCATATAAGCTTATGACAAGTGAAGTGAGCAGAACCAAGAGAACCTGATACATAGTAACAGCAATACTGTATAATAATCAGTGATGAAGGACTTAGCTATTTTCAGCAATGCAAGGATCCAAGATCCAAAGGACTTGTAATGAAAAACATCTCAAACCTCCAGGGAAAGAACTGATGGAATTTGAATGCAGATTGAAGCATACTATTTTTCACTTTCTTTATTTTTTCCTCTTTGGGTCTGAGTCTTCTTTCACAATATGACTAATATGGAAATATATTTTGCATGATTACCCACGTATAACCTATAGAAAATTGCTTACCATTTCAGAGAAGGAGGAGGTGAAGAGGAGAGATGAAAGGAGTAAATTTGGAACTCAATTTTTTAAAATGAATGTTAAAAATGTGTTTATATGTAATTGGGATCAAATATAATAGTTTGTAAAAAATAACATTCCATTGTACTCAGGTGCCCTCATTTGTTTAGTGAATTACCAATAAGAGGACACCTCTTTAGTTTCATATTTTTGCTGTTTTAAAAAAGTTGCTGCTAGTATTTTTGTACATAGAGGTTCTTTCCATTTTTATTTCTTACCTTTGGTGGTATTAGTCAAGTAGTAGCATATCTGGATTAGAAGGTAATGTACAGCTTAGTAAATTCTGAGCCTAGTTTCAAATTGTTTTCCAGGTTAATTCACAGATTTACCAATAATGTACTAGTGTGAATGTTTCCCCAAAGCCCCTGCAGAATTTTAATTTTGCTATTTTGTCAACAAAATACCAGAGTTGATAGGAGACTGAATAAATAGATAAAATGAAATTAGTCATAATCTTATCTAATACAGTCTATGAAAAAGTTTAGAGTTAGCTGTAGGTTTGAAGTAGATGATTGAAGCTACACCATTGGAACCCATGACCTTCTGAGATAACATATTTGGAATAACATCTTTCCAGACATAATGTTGCTCTCAGGAAAGGCAATGGGTCAATCTTGGGATAGGGCCACTGCATCTTTACCTCATCAACTGATGGTCATCAGTTTTGATTTGCCAGGACTGGTGATGCTACTGAAGACCATATTTAATAAAGTCTTCTTTTATAACTTTCTATTTGATGTAAGAGCCATCAACTTCTTCAGCCTTGTCTGATATGCCTTCTGATACACGGGCAATCTCAAAGTGCTTCCTGACCTTTCCCTCTTGCCTAGCAAGCATCTCTACTTGTAGTCCTCCAGCTTCCTCTGTCTCTTCAAAACAACACTCAACCAACATTTGGCCTTCATGATGCAGAAGAGGTACCTCTATTGGGCCTACCAGGGGTGGGGAACCTGTGACCTCAAGGCCACATGTGGCCCTCTAGGTCATCAAGCGTGGCCCTTAGACTAAATCCAAACCTCACAGAACAAATCCCCTTAATAAATGCATTTATTCTGTAAAACTTGGACTCAGTCAAAAGGTTGCACCCAAGGACCTACAAGACTACAATGTGGTATAGAGGCCACAGGTTCCCCCTCCCTGGAAAGCAATAACTCACTCTTTTTGGCCCTGAAGATGATCTATATAATTTGATCAAAATCCTCAGCCAATAATAAGATGACTCTGGTCATTAACAAAAAATACTTCCTAGACTTGGGGGAGGCCCCTCTCACCATGTGAAAGAAGCACTAATCTGAGACAATGTAGAAAATCCTGACCTGGTACAATTTGCAAAGGACCCTTTCTGCCTTTTTTGGTCTCATTCAATATGATACCACTACTCAGCCCTCACAGTGAGGTTTACAGAATACTCAGGAGCAGTCATCTTCCCTTAATTAAATATTATTAGTCTCTGAGACCTCAGTTTTGATTTCCTACAGGCCAAAATTCCCCCATTCTCCAGGCTCCAATCAATCTCACCCCCAAACCATGAGTCTGTGCTGTGGTCTCAATGAATGTCCTCAATTTTTTTTTTTAAAGCTGTTAGTAGTTCCTTTAGACCTGCCTCCATGTGAGGTATTGCTCTATCTTTGCCAAGTTTTATTGATGTCATTACTGAATTTGAGGTTACTAATAGGAAAAAATGAAATCATTGCCTTAGACTTAAGTTGAAAAGTTTCATCTGGAATTCTATTCATTTCAGTCCTGGAATGTGAACTAGATACAAGTTTGTGTTGTGAATAATTTTTCTCTAATGTACCCATGTACTCATTCCATATCTATCTATATGTCTATATGTCTATCTATCTCTTTCTATCAATCTATCTATATCTATCTATATATGAGTGTGTGTGTGTGTGTGTATATATATATATATATATAAATATATTTATATATATATGTATGTATGTGTGTATATGTATGTGCATACAAACACACACACATATACGCTGTTTTTGCAGAGAATAGAAGTAAGGTCATCTCAAAAGGAAGATTGTATCATTTATGTATAGATGTGTATGTGTGTGTATATACGTACATACTTTAGTTGACACGTCCCACTTTACACTAGAAGGTGAACTCTCTGAAGGCAGAGGTCAATTTTTTGCCTTTCTTTTATACCCAGCACTTAGCACAGTGCTTTGCACATATTAAACATTTAATAAATACTTACTGAATGATGAAATTAGGTAAGCCCCATATTAAAATAGATAATTTTACTGGAAATAGTCTATACCACTAGTTGAGATCTAATAGATCATGATGCCACTAGATTAGGGCTAGAAAAGACAAAGAAATTTGAGTCCATGAAGGGCCAGATATAATAATGACTGCCTTTAAAAGAAGAAAGAGCTAAGTTACCATCTTATGCAATGCAAAGTCATGAGAAAGGGCCAGAGATTAGCAGGGTGTTTAAAAATCAGGAGGAAGTAATCAGCGACAAATTCATGACTCCTAGGGGAGCAAGCAGAATCAGCATTTCAATACTTAGTGAGAAGGAACAAAGTCTGATACCAGACATATGGAGGAAAGTATCCAAGTTTGAGTAAAGAGTTTCCGAAAATTTCTCAAACTCAGTATGCTGAACCCTAAAAGGAGCTTATAAGTTGAGCTATATTGGTCTTGTGTTTCTGGATGAATCACAGCTGTGCTCATGTCTTAATCATATTTGCTGCTTCATGAATAGGAGACAGCTGTGTCAAGACAGCAATGGACATATGTCCATCGATGCATAGAGAAGGAAAAGGCAGAGTCAAAGATATTTTCAAAATTGAAGCCTTGATTAACTGAGAAAATGGGAATGCCATCAGGAGAAATAGAGACTTCAGAAGGAGGGACAGCTTTTTTTCTTTGTTTTGTTTGTTGTATGTCTAAGGGTGGGGAAAGGAGAATGATCATGGGGAAGTATTGAAGTGGAAGGCATTGGTGCATGCCATGGAAGGATATAAAATCATCAAAGGGAAGAACTTAAGACTAACCTTTAGGCAGAGATTCCCTTGTTTAGGGAGCAGGAGTAGAAGAAGGAAACATCAAAGGAAACAGAAGGAGCAGGGAAGAAAAAAGAATCTCATTATTATGGGGGAGTGATGACTGGGAAAGAGGCAAAGGGAGGAGGGGTGATCAAGAGGAGATTTCATATCAAATGGCAAAGATTATAAAAAATAGAAACCATCAATGTTTGGGAGTGGAGGATGTAGGAAGACAGGTACAGTAAAATACTATTGATATAATTGTGAGTTAGTCCTGCAATTCTGAGACTTAGGTAAAGAAAAAGTCACTGAAATATAAATGTCCTTTAACCCATTGATTCCACTACAAGACATATATCCCAAGGAGGTCAATGACAGAAAAATTGCATACAGATACAATGAAATATTTATAGATACAGTTTTTATGAAATCAAAAGAAAGTGGGTGATCATCAAAAAAATGAATCAATCATATGAGTTCCGCACACACTGAAATATGATTGCATGGTATGAAATGATAAATTTGAGGAATTCAAAGAAACATGCAAAGAATTAACATGAAGTGATGCTATCTGAATAAAATAGAACCAAGAGAACAATGTACATAATGACTGTAAGTATGCAAATGATAACACCCCTAAAAATATCCATAGACCTCTCATGATTTGTAATGAACACCCTTGGCCCTGGTTCCCCTCTGAGTTCTCTATTATATTGCTCGTTGTTCTCCTGTATACACTTTATGATCTAGGCTAACTGGTTTGCTTGGTGCGCCTGTTGACAAGTTATCTCTTCTCTCTAGGCCATTTTAGAAGTTGCCCCACCAGCCACCCATTTCCACCATGCCTGGAATGCACTTCTTCCTTACCTGGGCATCCTAGAATCTCTGGCTTCCTTCACAGGTCAGTATGGTAGGGATGGATGTCAGATTCTAAGAGACTGAGAAGTGAATGGGAAGTGAAGGGTAGATTACTTTAACATTTTTAAGGTTTATTATAGAAAAGAAAGAGAAGTTGATGGAATGGAATGGTCAAGGGAAAGATCTTAACTCATTTTTAATTATATAGGTGAGGGTGGTACTGAGCATGGGAAACTACAAGGAAAGTTTGAGAAATTGAAGATATGTAAGAGAAGGGAGTAAGGCCACAGAGGGGATGGGATAGGATGGGATTAAGCATCCAGGTGGATATAGCATAAATATATCTCATATACATTTCATGTAAGCACAAAACCAATTTATAGAATGACATAATGTATGTATTATGTATGTATGTGTTTATATATACATATATAAGCACATTCATACATAAATGTCTCTGTGTATATACATGAATATGTATATATGTACATACACATATAAGTATGTATATATGGGGTGGTATGTGTATATATATATATACATACATATATATATATATAATGTATACATGTATATGTGAGTGTTTTGCACAAATTTATAGGGCAGATAGGTGGTATAGTAGATAAAGGACCAGGCTTAGAGTCAGGAAGAACACTCATCTTCCTGAGTTCAAATCTTGCTTCAGACATTTATTGTTTCTGTGACCCTGATGAAATCACTTAACCCTGTTTGCCTCAGTCTCTTTATCTGTAAAATGAACTGGAGAAGGAAATGGCAAATGGCTCTAGTATCTTTGCCACAAAAACCCCAAATGTGGTCATGAGTTGGACATGACTGATACAACTGAACAACATATTTATAGAAATATATATATATATTTATACACACATATAAAAATTCTATGTATTCATCTTTCAGTAGTTTTCTATATACTGGTTCTATATGTATATATAGAGTGCATATAACCGTGTGTATATATATATAAAATATTGCATGCATGTGTATATGTGTATATATACATAAAATTATACATGTAGAAACTTACTTATAAATGGATATATTATGTGAATTTATACACATGTATGTGTATGTATACATACATATATATGTATGTGTGTATATATATATGTATTTAGTTAATTTGTAGAAATAAGGAGCTGGAAATAATATCATATATCATTACACGATACCCAACCTACTAGGAAAAAAGTGAAAAAAAAATCAAAGTAATTATTATGTATCAGACAATAGATTAATTCTTATCTGTATAGTCAGTTTTTATTTAAATTGAATTCAGTCAAACCTGGCTTAATTGAACACTTTTTCTCTGAGTAAGAATATACCTGGACTAGTCTATATAATAAATTTTCACCTATTTAATTGAGAATGAATGACTTCTGAGTTATCCACATCAAGTCATACTTCTTAGGTAAGAGGTTTGTTTCAAGCACCAGAGGGAGAAGTAGAAGAGCTGGGTACTAGTCTTAATTCTGTCCCTTACTATCTGAGGGACCTTGAGCAAATCACTGAACCTTCCTTCTGAACTTCAGTTTTCTTATCTGAAAAATAAGGACAATGTTTTCTAACACCCTCTCCATTCTTATAATCTATTTAAAAAAAATATCTGCAAGGATATCAGACTTGGCTGATTTATGCTGATTTACTTGTGTAAATGGCATCTCTTCAGACATGGACTTGTAGATCCAATATCTTATTTTAGAAAATAAGTTAAAAGCTCTCTTAACTTGAAAATTTTAATATAAGGCGGTGGTGGTTTTTTTGTCTCAGAATAAACTGAAGAGAAGTTAGTCTGTTTTGAGGACCTTCTACAGAGAAATGTGAAGAAAAGTAAATTGAAAGTTAATTTTTACATCATATTGGCAGAAGTGGAATACATTCTCTTTCTGGATCAATTCAACCCACCAACCATCAGCATGCAATTGAGCTTACAGACAATTTAGGAATACTTTCCCTCTTTATCATCGTTTATGAAAAGGTGATATTATCTCTAGAGTTGTAGCAAGATACAAGTATCATGCTCTATGATCTAGTGACCATCTAGTTGACCTCCTTTGCCACAGTTTACCAATCAAGCTAATGGGTATTTGAAAATATACTTTTTTCCCAAAAAAATCATTTCTCCAATTATTTATTATTTACAAAGTGATTGGAAAATCCACTGGAGTTTGGGTTGAAAGGGGTGGATCATTAGGTTTAAGCCTCCAGGAAATAGGTCACAGCATGTCACCAGCAGAACTCAAACAGTAGTAATAAGGTCATTAATTATCCTGGCCTGAATATGGTTTAGAACCCTGGGTGGTGATACAAATCCAAAGAAATGAATTACTTTATCATGAGATTAAGTAACATCACTGTGGATGACAGGTGATCTGTGTTTCGGTGAGAAAACTTCGTGGAAAAAGAAAAAAGAAAAACAAGCACCTTTGTTCTTCAAATCATGGAAGTGACTGGATGTTTGTGAGTTGTACTGATCATATTTGAATTCAAATTTATTCATCTGCATGTTTATTTTTTCCCTTGAAAAATTTTAATTTGTTTATTAACTTTGCTCTTTTCCCCATCTAAATAGTTGAGCCCTTCAGGATAAATTTTCTGCCAGGCAAGTATACAAAGCTAAAATCTTTCACAGAATCACATAAAACAAAATAAATTAATTTCATTAAAAACAAATTAAAATGCTATCTTTTTGTTGTTGCTTTTAAATGGTACTGTCCTAAAATGCTGCCCCATTGGGAAAGGCTAATTTAAACAAATGGGCCATAGTATATCTTCTACCATCCCTTGGAACTTTGCCAGGTCAGGGTGGTCAGGAATGCCTACAAGGGTCTTAACAGAAAGTCAGTTCTCTGGGGATGAATTTTGGTCAGAGGGAACCATCTTCAACTTACTAAAAGAGAAATGGTGATTTCCTTCAGATTCTCTCCCATTTAAAGGCACCATGCCCATTATGCTATAGTAACTCTGTACCTAAGCATGTATATATTTAATTAACAATTCAGATCTCTAATTTTTTTCTTAGTTCTTTACATTCTCAGACGACAAGCTACCTTGTGACATGGGTTGTGTTTAGGTCATTTAATTTGTATATTGCCTTACATAGCCACAGCCAAATGCTCAAGGAGTACTTTCAGTGGAGACTGCTGGCTTCAACTAGATCCTACCAACTCCATTCATTAGGACAAGTACAGGCAGAAAACTAATCTTTGAGGTAACAAGGGCTCAAACCTGTTAGGGTTTGGAGGCATTTGGTACACAGTGAAGGAGGAGGAAAGGCCAAGAAGCCTAGTGAGTCAGGGGACCATGCTGTCACTACTCAATGCCTGAGTAAACTATTTGGCTATACTACTAGCCATATCCCATCTGCAAACCAAACAGAGGACAAGGAAAGAATGCCAATTTGCTCAGCTAAGGAGAATTGGGAGAATTAGTGCAGAAGATGAGAGAAACAACCTATTCAAATTCATTATATCACCCTGCAAGTCAAATAACAACTCAATAGGGTTACAGGGATATAATCATGTAAAAATGATTTGATGAAAACTTTGTGTAACATTTCTAATATTTCAGCATGGTGTTATTTCCTCCCCTGTAGTTATATTAAACCTGCTTTCACCTACTATAAACAAAGGAAGAATGTTCATATTGAAATAATGCTGAAAATGCCATCCCCTAGGGTAGTTGGTACTAATGTCTATCCTTTACTCTTTAAAGAACAAGACCATAGAAAGCACACACAGTAAATGCCAGTGTACTTGGAAACTGACATGTTGATTATCATGTTTGGATATCGTTCATTTTATTTATCTTTCCAAATACAAACACTGGGGCCCTTTCTATAAATATTATCTGCATTGGAAAGCTACTGCTAATAAAAAATCTACATCTTCTTGGCTACTAAATCCACTGAAACTCACTGTAAACATATAGTACTCATTATAAAAACATATTTTTCTCCACACACAAAAAACTTTGGGGAGTGGAGGGGCTAGGGGGAGAGAGGGTAGTTTAAAGCAGGTCAGTGGAAAGATGTAATTAGAGCTGTGTGGGCTTGGCAAAACCCTTCTAAACAGCAAGCTTGTGATTATTTTTGCCAAAGCACTCTAGGCTCATTGGGGGTCTCGTTTCTGTAAGGAGGGCATGATTCCAGTATCTTCTGCAATAGGATGCAATGAAATGAGGAAGCTAAAAAAACAAAAGAAAGAAAAAAAATATACAACAAACACACGTATGTACACATATTTTCATGCACACACATAAAGGAAACACACTCAGTGGGAAATGCTTTTCGTTTTAAGAAACAATATTAGCTTAACTGTGTGGTAGGCATTTGTGTTAGGTGAAAATTAAGAAGTCATCAAAAGCACAGAATCCACAGTCATTTGTGCTAAGATTTAAAAGTGTGAGGGTTCTGTTGGAATTTTAGGCAGAAGTTGTTCCAGATGGGGCTATAACTTGTAGGGATAGGTTTTCATAGCTAACCATAGTTGTGGTTATGGTTAGGCTAATGGAGGTTCACCAAATTAAGTCTAGCAATAGAATATTTTCCCTAGGAAGATTGAGAAGGTCACTTTTATATTTTTGTTTTTTTACTTCATGACAATACCACCACCAATATCTTTACCATTAACATTTACTGAGTGGATTAACGATGTCACAAATATTGTATGTAACTTAAATTTATCTCCAAATGACTATATAATATACCTCCAAATGAATTCTGTAACAGCAGAACCAGCAAAAATGTAACTTTTGGTCAAAAAACTCGGGAGGTCTGTAGGAAATGTTTGTCTCAATCAGGTCAAAGGGGAGTGCAGTTCAGGACAGAAACATCCTGGCAAGCCAGAAACAAGCCCTGCCTCAGCAAACCAGTTGGAGATGCTAAGCCCCAGTACAGAGTGAGAAGGCAAATGCCAACACCAGGACACCCTATGTACCTCAGGGCAGCTCTGGGGAATAGGTAGATGTCAGTTCTGGGACCTCTCACGTGACCGGGAACAACATCAGGTAAGCTGCCAGACTCCTATAGCTTCCAGCAGCAGAGGCCACCCCCATCCCAACCCCTTAATGTAGCACCAGATACAGGGATTCCTCATGGGCCTCAGGGCAACACCAGTGTAGCACCAGGCAAATAATATATTTCCTAATTACATACAAAGATAATCATTTCAAATTTTTGAGTTACCAATTTTCTTCCTGCTCTTGTTGAGAAGGCAACTTGATATCATTTATATATGTGAAGCCAAGCAAAATGTATTTCCATATTACCCATGTTGCAAAAGAAAACAGACTCCCCCACTCCAAAAAAAAACCTAAGAAAAATAAAGAAAATTTAAGCAAATATGCTTCAATCTGCATTCCTAGTTCATCAGTTCTCTCTCTGAAGGCAAATAGCACTTTCTATCACGGGTCCTTTGGAATTGTCTGGGATCGTTGTCCTGATTACAGTAGTTACATCTTTCACAGTTAGTCATCATTACAATATTGCTGTTACTATATACAATAGCTTCCTGTTTTTGCCCATTTTACTTTGCAGTTCGTATGTCTTCCCAGGTTGTTGGGTTTTGTTTTTGTTTTTGTTTTCTCCTGAAACCATGCTGCTTGTCATTTCTTATAGTACAATAATATTCCATTACAATCATATTCCACAACTTTTTCAGCTGTTCCCCAATTGATGAACATCTCCTCAATTTCTAATTCTTTGACACCACAAATGAACTGCTATGAATATTTTTATATGCAAAGGTTATTTTCCCTTTCCTTGGATCTTTTTGGTGCACAGACACAATAATGGTATTGCTGGATAAAAGGGTATGGACAGCTTTATAACTCTTTGGGTATCTAACAAATTGTTATCCAAAATGTTTGGACTAGTTTACAACTTCACCAATAATGCATTAGTGTCTCTATTTTTCCATATCCCCTCCAGCATTTGTTATTTTTTTCCTGTCATTTTAACCAATCTGATAGGTGTGACGTGGTATCTCAGAGTTGTTTTAATTTGCATTTCACTACTCAACAGAGATTTAGAGAATTTTTCATGTTAATTATGATAGTTTTGATCCCTCCCCCACCTCTGAAAATTACCTGTTCATTATCCTTTGAATATTTATCAATTGGGGAATGTTTGTTTTGTTTTTTTTTAAATAAATTTGGCTCAGTTTCCTATGTTTTTGAGAAATGATGCCTTTATTGGAGAAACCTGTAAAATTTTACCCCAGTTTCCTGTTTACCTCCTAACTTTGGCTGCATTAGATTTGTGTGTGCAAGAGTTTTTGTTTGTTTGTTTTTGTTTAATTCCATGTAATCAAAATTATCTATTTTGCTTCCTGTGTTCATCAGTTTCATTTGGTTACAAGCTCTTCTGTTGTCCATAGATCTGACGTGTACCTTCTTTTCATACTCCCCTAAATTACTTATGATATCATCCTTTGTGTCTAAATCATTTATCCATCTTGACGTTATCTTGAAATACAATGAGGGAATGGTTTATGCTGAGTTACTGCCAAACTGCTTTTTTTCAAATGTTCAATTCTTACCCCCAAAGTCTGGAACTTTGAGTTTACCAAACACAGATTACTGTGGTCCTCTATTTCTCTGTATTGTATAACTTAGCTTTTTCAACTGATCCACCACTCTATTTCTTAACAAGCACCACATTGTTTTCATGATTATCACTTTTTAATATAGTTGAAATCTGTTACTATTCTTTAACACTTTTTCTTTGATTATCTTGATATTCCTGACACATTGTCATTCCAGATGAATTTTGTTATATTTTTTCTTGCTCTTAAAATGACATTTTTGGTAATTTGTTTGGTATTGAACTGAATAAGTAAATTAATTTGGGGAGAATTGACATTTTTATCATATTGGCTTGAACAATGAACAATTAATATTTTTCCAGTTGTTTAGATCTGTCTTTAGTTGTGTGAAAAGTAGTTTTTGATTATGTTCATATAATATATATGTATATTATATATATAATATGATATATATATATATATTATATTATATAATCCATAGTTTTGACTTGGCAAGTAAACTCCCAAGTATTTTATCTTGTCTGCAGTTATTTTAGATTGATTTTTTTTTCTATTTCTTTCTGCTGGGTTTTGTTGGCAGTATATAGAACAGCTGATTATTTACATGGATTTATTTTATATCCTGCAACTTTCTTAAAGTTCTTATTTGTATCAAGAATTTTTTTTCAGTTGGTTCTCTACGGTTGTCCAAGTCCATATCATCTGCAAAGAGTGATAGTTGTATTTCTTCATTGCTTATTTTTGTTTGTCCAATTTCTTTTTCTTTTATGGCTAGCATTTTTTAATAAAATATTCAATAATAGTAGTGATAATGAACATTCTTGCTTCACCTCTAATCCTACTGAGAAGGCTTCAAGTTTAAACTCTGTTAAAAATAATGCTCGTTCTTGGTTTTAGATGTATACTACTTAATGTTTTAAGAAATGTTTCCTTTATTTCTATGTTTCTCTTGTTTTTCATAGGTCATATGTATTTTCTCAAAAGTGTTTTTCTGCCTTAATTGACCTAATCATATGATTTTAGTGGGGATTAAATATTTTATTTTATTTTATTTATTGCTATGGTCAGTTATTATGACAGTTTTCCTAACTGGTGCTGCAGACCTCATATAAATTACACCTGGTCATAGTGTATGAATTTTGTGATATATTGCTGTAATCTCTTTGCTAGTGTTTTATTTAAGATTTTTGCAGTGATATTCATTAAAAATTGCCCTATATTTTTCTTTTTCTGTTTCTGTTCTCCCTACCATACTTGTGTCATAAAAGGAATGTAGTAGGACACCTTTTTCTCTATTTTTAAATTGTTTATATAGTATGGAGATTAATTATTCCTTAATTGTTTGTAGAATTCACTTTTGAATGGGTCTGATTTGGGGATTTTTTCTTAGGGAGATCATTTATGGTTTGTTCAATTTCTTTTTCTAAGTTAGGTTCATTTATGTATTCTATTTCTTCTGTTAATCTGAGGAGTTTATATTTTTGTAAATATCAATCCATTTTACTTAGGTTGTCATTTTTATAGGTATATAAATGGGCAAAATAACTCGTGATAATTTATTTAATTTCATCTTCATTGATGGTGTATTCACTCTTTTCATTTTTTATATTAGTAATTTGGTTTTCTTCTTTCTTTTTTTAAATCAAATTTATCAATCCTTTATGTATTTAATTGTTTTTTATCAAACAAACTTCCAGCTTTATCAATTAATTCAATGTTGTTGTTGTTTTTACATTCTATTTTATTAATTTCTCCTTTGATTTTCAAGATTTTCATTTTGATGTTTAATGGAAGATTTTTAATTGATTCTTTTTCTAATTTTTTTGTTACTGTTGTTGCATGTCCAACTCATTGATGTGGTGTTTCTTTTATTGATGTATATCTATAAAGATAAATTTCCTATAGATACTGCTTTGGTTGTTTCTCACAAATTTTAGAATGTTTTCTCATTATTGTCATTTTCTTTAATGACATAATTTGTTCTTTGACCTACGCATTCTTTAGGATTAGATTATTTTACTTCTGATTAATTTTTAATTTATACTTCCATAGCCCTTTATTAAATGTAATTTTACATTGCATTATGGCCTAGTATATTGCATTTTATTTTTTCTTCACCTAGTTATGAGGTTTTTGTGCTCTAATACCTGGTGAATTTTTGTGAAGGTGCCATGTACAGTTGAGAAAAAGGTATACTAATTTCTATTCCCATTCAGTTTTCTCCAGAGGTCCCTCATATCTAACTTTTCAAGATTCTGATTTCTATGATATTCAGATCAGAAAAATTACTTTCTTTTTGTTCCACTTACAGAACACTTCGTGTCTGTGTTTTGCTATAACCTGCATCAAATGTCTATAAATCACCTCCTCTTCTTTCATGATGCGGTTCCATTACCCTCTTCTTCATTAAGCCTTTCACAATCTCCGCCAACTTGCCTCCATTTCATTTAAATGCTCTGTATTTATTTTTTCTTTTCTCTTTATACTATTTCTAAATATATATACATACATATATACATATACATACATACATACATACATACATCTATATCTATATCTATCTATTTCCATTTGTAACACCAATCATGGCAGCACACCTGAGGACTGCTGTTGTGAATAATTTTAAGGGTTTAATCTCATAGTATAATGAACTCTCTATTCAGAACTAAACGTTGTTCAATGAAGTAAAGCATAACATTCATAACAACATCCTTAAGCAAAATATATCATTATATACATATGTGTATATATACATATACATACATAATACATACATATATACATACATATACATACATACACACACATAGATACATAGATAAATATATACACACATGCATACATATATACACACACAGACACATACGTATATATAACTCAAACTCAAACTCATTTCTTTGCAATGTCTATTCATTGATTCTAATCCTATTGTCTTAGGCAAAATAAGAAAAATCTAGTCACTTGGCAAAGTAACAACCCTTCAGAAACTTGACTACAGTAATCATTTGCTCTTCTCTTCTTATACCACTCCCAAACACCATTTTCCTCTTTTCTAGACCAAAATTTTCCTAGACCAAAAAAAAACCATATATATATATATATATATATATATATATATATATATATATATACTTGTTTACATAATCAGGGGGTCCCAGGCTAAAGTCTTCCCTAACACAGCACATCTTTAAGAGGTAACGGGAAATACTACACCATCCACCCCCCTAGGTCACTGTAAGAACATTCTCTTTAATCAATACCAAGTTTCTAAGTAAATCCTCTTTCAGTGTAACTTTAGGTTGACTTCCAAGTCCCAAGGCTCTTCCTCTGTGGGTTGACTACTCCTGACTCTAGCCTGGATTCAACATAGGTAGCTCTCTGCTCCTGCTCCATGTCTTAGCTCATAGGTATTGCTCCATTCCAATCTCTCCCTGCTCCTGCACAAAAGCAGGTTCCAGGGGCTCCTTCCCATAGCTTCTGTCTCTGGAAAAACAAGGGTAACAACAACAATACTGACACACACCACTAGCATCATTATCTCAATTCGCCTCCAAAGTCTAGAGGCTCTGTAGTGTCAGTTCAGTTCACTTTTACAGCTCTCAAAAGGGGCTCAAGCTAAGCCTTTCTCCTGTGGGCAGGTCTCTGCCCCAAAATTCTATTTGATTTCAAAATTCAGAGACTCCCCCAGCAAGTCTGACATCAGAGGTCTCCTTTCCACTCTCAGAGGTCTTCTCTCTGCTTTCAGAGGTCTCTTCCTAGCCTTAGAGGTCTCCTATCAGCGCTTAGAGCTCTCCTCTCCCCTCTCAGAGGTCTCCACTCAGCTCTCAAAGGGCTCCTTTCAGCTCTTAGAGGTCTCCTTTCTACCATTCAGGCTGCTTATCTCTCTGAGCTCTGTGTTGCTCTCTTAATGCTGGCTCCCTTAATGTCTGCTTTCTCAACACGGCTTTCTTTATATATATAGTTCTCATCATCTGATTGGCTAGAGTCCCTATGAATGTATATCATTGGTTAGAACATACTTGCACATGTCTAATTGACTCAGCACAGAGGCATATAAGACTGAGCCTGGGAAACTGAATAACACACAGAAAAATAGCAAAAAACCCCCACTTTACTTGCTGTTACAACATTGTAGATAGATATAGAAATAGAAATAAAAATATTGTTATAGATATAGAATATTCTTGTAGTCTTGCCCATTAGACAATAAGGGTTCTAAGAGCAAAGATTGCTTTATTCATTAAACTGGTATCATTAGCACTTAGCACAGTCCCTGGCATACTCTAGGAGCTTAATAAATTTTAGAGGAAAATAGGACATCTAGAGTTGGAATGAAACTGAGAGGTCATTTAGTCGAGTGTTTTCATCTTACAAATGAAGAAAATAATTCCCTGGGAAGTTACCTGACTTGCCCATGATCTTGTAAGTACTGAGTGTCAGAATTTGAATCCATGTCTTCTTATGCCAGAGTCAGTGCTCTTTCTATCTTACTATACAAACTAATTTTTAGGAAGTATTTTCTCATTCATACTCAAACTCATTTCTTTGCAATGTCTATTCATTGATTCTAATCCTATTGTCTCAGGCAAAACAAGAAAAATCTAGTCACTTGGCAAAGTAACACCCTCTCAGAGACTTGACTACAGTAATCATTTGATCTTCTCTTTTTACATCACTCCCAAACACCACCATCATCCTCTTTTCTAGACCCAAAATTCCTACATTTGATGCATTTTCTTTTCCATTCTGTCTTTTATGAGGGTCATTATCCAGTTTGTCAATGTCCTTCCTAAAAGGTAGCACCTAGAATTGAACATGATACTTGGAATATAAACTAACCATTGTAGATTGCAGAGTAACTATCAGGTCTTTTATTTGGTTCATTATTATTCTATTATTGTAGCCTAAGCATTAGTTTATGTGACTAACATGTCCTACTGTTGATTGAACTCATAGTCTACTGATATTATCATTTTCTTCTCATATCAATAATTTTAGGATTACATTTTCTCAGTCTGTTACTATTTACTTTGTGAACCAAAATATTGAACTTTAATATTTATCATTATTAAAGTTCATCTTATGAGGCTTGGCTACTTTCCTAGCTTTTTGGAATCTTGTTGGATCCCGCATTCTGCCATTTTCAGACCATTATTGCACTATCATTCAACAAATTTCCAATAATTTGAATTCCAATTTGTTCATTTCTATGACTCTTCTCCATCCTCAATCATGTATTACTATGATGAGCACCTGAAATAGTTACAGGTATTATGTCTAGAAATTTACCAAGATCTTCACTTTCCCAGAAGAGAAGACATGAAGATTGGAATTTGGAGAACAACTACTGATCTAGTTTAACTGGAATGAGTCTGTAAATAATGTTGGAAAAGTGAATGAGAACCAGAAGGTGGATGTTGATAACACAAGGCAAACCGCTAGAGTTTTCCTGTCTAAGATCAATCTTCTATCTACTCTATATTTCTCCTATGCACTAAGTTGTTTACATGTTGTCTCCTGTGTTAGAATGTGAGCTTGAAGATGGAGCTATTTTCCTTTTTTTTTTTTAATCTCCAGTGCTTAAAGCACAATGGCTGGTCCATAAGAAAAACTTTCAAAAAATGCTTTTTGTTAACTTAGCAGGCACATTGTGAGCATGTATTAAATGCCAGCTGATTGTTAATAGGGAGCCACTGAGGATATTTTAGTAGAATAGTGATATAGTTTGATATGTACTTTAGGAAGTTTATTTGGGAAACTACTGATAGGACATATTATAGAGAGGAAAGATTGGAAGGAAGATTAGTATGGAGACATGAATACAATAAAAGCTGAGACGAGATGAATGTCTGTGTTAGGATAGTGACCTTTCAAATTAAGAAAAGAGGAAAAAGGGAAAATTGGTGTGGAGATAGACTTGTTAACATATTACAATTAATTGGATATGGGGAAAATGTGTTGTGAACATATGTGACTAAGAGAGTTTGCCAATGTTTTCAAAAGAAATAGGTAAATTTGGAGGAAAGGTAGTTTTAGGAAGCTCTCATATTCTCAGGAGACATTAAAGAAATGTTTAAGAGGCAAATCCCAAAGTAGGACTGGAGTTCAAGAGAGACATTCCAGCTGGATATATTGATTTTGATCTTCATAGTATAAAAACAAGATCACTAAGATAGAGTGTAGAAAGAGTAAAAAAGAGGGCCTATTAAAAAGTCTTGAGGGGAATGTGGAAAAAGGCTACATCTTCTAAATCTCTGTATCCAGCCCTTTTCTGGATATATGTTCTACCTTGGTGATCTCATTTGTTCCAGTCCTGTTTCGGCATCTAACTGCTAGACATCTCTTGGATGTCTGATACTGGAATAGAAAATAGATCATGATCAAGCAGAAATAATGATAAAGAGTAGTTACCAAGGTAGGAGTTAAAAAGGAAGAGTAGAATCAAGCAAATCAAGGAAGCAGAGGATGTCTGAAAGGAGGGAGTGATCTTTAGTATCATAATTGATAGAGAGGTCTTGGAGGATG
Source organism: Pseudochirops cupreus (assembly GCA_028627135.1). Lineage (NCBI taxonomy): Eukaryota > Metazoa > Chordata > Mammalia > Diprotodontia > Pseudocheiridae > Pseudochirops > Pseudochirops cupreus. The sequence continues at coordinate 261,061,469 of CM053582.1, forward strand.
GTCTGACTGAAGAAAGGCCATGGGATTTAACAATAAAATGACAATAAAAAAATGACTTAAAAGTTAACAATAAAATTGACTTAATAATCAAGACTCATATTAAGCCCATATGTGGCCATGTATAAGCCTGTGCCTGAACCTCTATTTTTTCAGTCTCAAAAATCTAGTCAAAAAGTAGAAAAACTAGTCAACTACTGGGTATTTTTTTCTGTTTCACCAAATGACCTAGCTGACCTTTTCCTCTCCTTCTCCCTTCACACTGATCAAACTTACTGATTGCCTTGGTGTCAAATATGTAATATCTAATACTATTTGAGAAGGAAAAATAATCTGGCAAACTACTGTAGATGGCATTCACATGCCATATATATATATGAACTAGTCAAACCTTTACAAATGATGGCATTCAAAGTTCAGTGTAAGATTGTTCCTTGGACATGCCAAAGTAATGCTTTCTGAAGGAATGAATAAATCTTACTGAAATGGAATTAAAGAATAATTTTTTTTAAGTTGAATTCTAACTGAACAAAATATTAGCTTAAGACCATGAATGTTGTCAGACCATTAAAACACTGTTACACTAACACTTTCATGCAGTTCCATAGGGCAAAAATATATCTAATGTAGCCATATTTGTTGCATGTCAATGACTTAGGCTTTATGCATAGATATAGATACTATCTTAAGGAAAAGATTGCAAGGTTCCACTTTCTTGAGGTTAAGGAAAATAAAGGCTACAATTCAATTGATTTTTAAGAAACATCTACTGAATGCTTGTTTGTGCCATGTAGATTGAAAGAGAAAATAAAAACAAAAGAAAAAAAAACTTGCATCCAACTGGAAGAAAATAACATTTTGACACACAATGTAAATATGTACAAAAGAATCCCATGATAGGGAGTTCATTAATAATTTGGGGCATCAGAAAGTGTCATATCAGAAAGCATCATGTGAGATAAAAATTGAGGGGACCCTTGTATTCCAAGAGTCAGGAGTGAGGAGGATCAGTGTTCTGAGCACAAGAGGACACCCTGTCCATTGTGTATTAGGAGAAGAAAAAAGTCCATTTTAACTGAAATATGGAATTCATGCCAAGAGAGAAAAGTGATAGGAATGGATATAAGTCTGGAAGGATCCATGCCAAACAGTTGAGGTTAGATGTGATCCTATAGGCAATAGGAAGTCACTAAAGCTGCTTGAATGGGAGAACAAAATAATCTGCTTTGACCTGAAGTTATATATCATCACTTAGGCAGCTGGGTGTTACTGTGGATAGAACATTAGACCTTAGTTCAAATTTGACCTCAAACACTTCTTAGCTGGGTGACCCTGGGCAAGTCACTTAACCCTGGTTGCCTCAATTTTCTCATCTGTAAAATGAGGTGGAGAAGGAAAATGCAAACCACACTAGTATCTTTGCCAAGAAAACTCCAGATGGGGTGATGAAGAAAAGGACATGACTGAAATAGCTCAGCAATAATATATAATGCCTTGTCTTTAATAAAGCCAGAGCATGGAAAGTGTGTGTGTTGGAGGTGGGAGGAGAAGAGAGGTTCCAGGTAAATTTACTAATTTCAAGTGAATTTTTTTCCTCCAATAAGAACTGCGATAATTACTACTACTGTTCATAGTTCCATAGGATTTTGGAGTAAAGCCTATTGCACATACATTAACTCATTCAATCCTCACAACCTTGAGGCTACTATTTTGCTAACTTTACAGATTCTAAACCTCTGTAATCCCATGCAAATCAGCATATCCTTCAAAGCTTCAGTAAATAATCGGTTAGTGATTGGTTGAAAAAAGAAAAGATGACAGCCATATAGTTACTTCACAGAAGCAATAATCTCTTAGTTGGAAGGGTCCTCAAAGGCCATTTAGTCCAAACATCATGTAAATCGGGAGCTGCTCCATAACTCTTCCAACTAGAGAGCAGGCAGGAAGCAGGGGACATGAGCAGTTCAGAAGGGAAGCAGTAAGCAATACATTAACAGACTGAGGTGTGCCCCATCTGGGACACAGCTTCAGAAGCATTTGCTTGGCAAGAAGAAATGATCCCCCTCCTATTTGTTTTAAGGAAACCTGTGGGAGATTGTGCTCCTGTCCATCTAGGGGAACGTTCTTCTCGTTGTTGTTTTTCGCTGTTATTTACCTCGATAGGCTGTAACTAATTTTAACATTTGCACAGCCAGAGTATCTTGAGCATGAATGTAAATAGCAGGTGTCTATATTCAGAAATCTCTGAGCTACCTTTAATGATCGTCTTAATATTTCTGGAAGTATTCAAAGCTTACCTGATCTAACCTTATCATTTTTCAATAGAGAAAACTAAAAGTGACTCAGCCAAGAATAGACAAATTAATGTTTGAGTCAGAACAAGAACCTTTCTTTCTCAACACTCAGTTTAAATATATCACCATGTCCCTCTTCAGAAACTTAAGAAAAAGAGGGCAACTAGTTGGCCCAATGGATAGAGCACTGGTCCTAGAGTTAGGAGGATCTGAGTTCAAATTTGACCTCAGACGCTTACTACTTGCTAACTCTGTTATCCTGGGCAAGTCATTTAACCCTGATTGCCACATACACACACACAAAAACAACTACCACACACACACACACACACACACACGCACACACAAAACCATAAGCCCCCCTCTCCCCCCCCAAAAAAACCCAGCAACCAAATAACAACAAAACCAGAAACTTTAAAAAAGCACATACATAGAATACTGATCAACAAAAAAGGAACACTCTGACAAAATTTTGATCACATCTATTTTCTTTTTTTTTTTTTGTTTTTTGGAGGGGGTAAGGTAGGGCAGTTGGGGTTAAGTGACTTGCCCAAGGTCACACAGCTAGTTTTGTGTTAAGTGTCTGAGGCTGGACTTGAACTGAGGTCCTCCTGACTCCAGGGCTACTGCTCTATCCACTGTGCCACCTAGCTGCCCCAGATCACATCTATTTTCTATAGAGTTATTTTCATGATAGAAAAGGAAAAAAAAATCACCTTAAAAATGGCAAAAAAAAATTTTTCTCTCAATACAATGAACACAAAAATTATGAATGAAGTCAAAGAAAATCATCAGTTGGAAGTTCATACCTACATTTTTGACTACTAGTGGTCATCTGAAGAGAATCCCTACAGAAATTCCAAGATGGATCTCTCCAGGCTAGAGTTTTGAAATTTTCCCTTTTATTTTTGTCTGGGAAATCTATATGTATAATTATTACATTTACATGCCTAATTACCCAACCCTAACACACATATGCCAGTTGGCATTTGAAAATATGTTAACTATGCAAACAGAAGGGGGCCTCTTTAAAATGTTGGCCCTAAATATGTAATCATGTCTGGGGCCTTGAAAGTAAAGTGAAGAGAATTATGGTCCATTTTAAAGGATTCTCAGTGGGCCAGGCTTTTGAAATATCCAAGGAAGGGGTAATTGATGTCAGAGTGGATAAAATGGAGGCTTTTTAGAAAATACTTTGGAAACATTCCAAGATATCTTTGGAAAATAATCCAGGCATTAGCAAATTCAGTTATTTTCTTTTCTTCCTGTGGTAATCATCACTATCAAAACAGTAATAACAACAACAACTAGAATTTGCATAGCTCTTTAAGATTTCCTTACTATATTTTCTCCTTTTATCATCATACCAACTACGGGAAGTAGTTTTTCTATAACCCTGTTTTTATGTGTAAGGAAATTGAGACAGAGAGGTTAAGTGATTTGCTCGTGGTCACACAGTTAGCAAGTATCTGGGCAAGATTTTAACTTAGGTCTTTCAGAATACAATTATTAACAAGATACAAATTTCAGTGAGTGCAGACACTGCCATACAGAAGAGGGCTTAGACTTCTGAGGCTCTTTATTTAGACAGTAAATATGTATGTTACACTTTTTCTAAATGTAGACAAATATATTTAATAAAGTTTGAGTGCATTTTTTTCCTGTGGTATGTAAATTGTAATATGGAGAATGTGGGAACATACGATGTGCCTATGATTTTACTGGCACATGGAACATACGATGTGCCTATGATTTTACTGGCACATGGATCTATTCCTTAGTTATGTCCTTTACTAATTCAAGAAACTTTTCTGCAACTTTTAATTCTAGATAATTACCTAGGGAGGTAGGAGAGGAGTATGGAGAAGTGAAATGACTTGCCTAGAGTCATACAGCCAATATATGTCTAAGGTAACATTTGAACTCAAATCTTCTTGAATGCAGGGTATGCTTTCTCTCCCCACTCTCACTCTGCCTCTTATTTCTTAGCTATAGAAAGAAAGGGAGAAAAGGTTATTACCTCCCCTGAAAATTGTACAGAATTCCCTTTCCTCTTTTCTCCAGGAAAAAAAGGAAAATAATAGACTTCCTAAATTCATTTCCTCAGGTCAGAATCACACCTTTCAAAAGGTTCCCTTCTCAGTCATGTGGCAATAGAGTTCCAGGTGGAGCCCTGGCACATTCCCATGATAACCAATTCCTTGGGAACAAGTGCCAACTGAGGCAGGAGTTTCCAACAAGATGTGGACTAGAATCCAAATATACCTGCTAATTAATGATCCTCCTGAATCCCAAAGTGGTGAATTAATGTGTATTAAGTAATTGGAGATGACTCTGGGAGCCAATAAATCTAAATGACTTTTTGGTTTTCCCTAACTAATCTTCTCCATACATACCTTCTCAATCAAGTCACAGAGAATGAAAAGTGTAGAGGAAGCCTGATACTACTACTACCCAAGTCTTTCCTTAAAAATTGTGTATACACATACACACACACACACACACACACACACACACATCAGCTGCCAAATCCTCATACTTTCAGAATCTAATTTATGCCTTCACCATCATTTACTTCAGCACATGCGTTTATGTGGCATTTGATGGTTTGCAAACTTTTCCTGATTCCAACCCTTGAAGGTGCATGGGGATTATATTCTTTCCTCTCTGTTATTGCACATAAAGAAAGTGAGTCTCAGAGAGGTAAATGACTTGACGATAATATATATTAGAGGTTGGATTCAAACAAGGTACTCTGACTCCAAATCCAGTGATCTTTGCACTATAGCATACTGCCTCTCATGTTGTCAAATTCTCTGGACCTTAATACATTCTCCAAACTAACTTCATTTCCAGGCTATTTTACACAGAAATGAAGAATCATGAGTCAGAATCTGAAAGGATTTTATTAGTCACCTGGATCAACATTTTATTTTTGAGTATTGCAAAAGAGAGTCCCAGAGAAGTTAAAAGATTTGTTCTTGTTGACATAGTTAATTAGCAGGAGACTGTAATGTTAAGGGGATATAAGATCTTCCCCATCCATTAATAGACCTCACTGTGGAGCCCATTAAGGGAATCTTGCTTAGGGGGTCTTGCTTATAGGAAGGCTTTCACACCTGTTGTTAATTTTTAATTAGACACTGAGTCATGTGTATTTTGTTGCCCCTTTGGCTCTAAAAAGGATAAATATACTCTGAGATTAGCATTTTGCTTTGGGGGCTCACTCATTGGAAGAGTGTTCTTGTGATGTGACCAGATAAGACTCTGGGTAGCCATTGAGAAGCCCCCCAACTTTGAAAAACCTAGATGTTGGTGCTTTGCTCTCTCATAACTATGTATGTATTGCCTTGGTCAGATAGTTGGATCTGTCTGTTGATTTGTGCTAATTTCTCAGACAGTTAGAAACCCTATCTGTTGGTCTTTTATTTCTCTGCTTATAGTTTCTCAATTTTCTTTGTTTGGATTTTTTCTGAAGTTCAGGATGCTGATTTTTCCCCTCAACTAATGAATGCAATTAAAAAAGATAGTTGACCCCTTGAACATCTGTCTTTTCTAGTAAAGCTGATTTAAGAACCTGTGCTATCAGCCATCCTGGATATGCCAGTGTGGTTGCTGCTACAGAGATGTAGGACTAGAACCCAGATTCATGACTGCAAAAACAATGTGGTTCCATATTCTCTTACCTCCTCCTTTCCTAAAGTGATTTATTTCCATATCCTAAGAATGTTGTTGTTCCTATCACTAGGGTGTTGTCTTGACTTGCATGTGAATTGGATTTAAGTGAGACACAACTTCACAAAGTTCTCAACCTCACTGTCTCCTCCAGTCATAAAGTCCATTAGCAAGATAAAAGCATCAAGATAGCTATTGATGATCTGAAATGCAGCCAGTGACCTTGGACTTTATAAATTAAGGTCTTTCCCAGGCCTTAGTTTGTCTGAGTCAATACCCATTTAAGGACTAAGGGGTGGGTAAGAATTGAGACAAAAAGATAGCCTAATTTGTCATCACTAAATTGTTGATATATAAGTGGAAGACCCTCAAAGTTTCTGTCCAGAACAGAAAACAGTTGCTAATTACAGTCATTCTAAGCCATCAACACTTGAGCCAACTCTCAGCTCTCAGCAGACAGCTTTATTTCCTTTTATCTGGAAACTAGCTCTCTATCACATTCTGGTTTGCTATGGGGAAAGTATTGTAGGGTCTGTAAAACACATCTTCAGACCAAGGAACAGGGATGACAAACATGCTAGTGTCAGTCTGTTCCTCATGCCATCTTCACAAATCTTTCCAGTCCTAATCCATTCCAGAATTTTATTATCCTTTCTCTTTCTGAAGTAAATGAATCAGACTTTTTATCTCTTCCAATATTATACCCCATTCACTTTCTAAAATAAGTAGTGAGACCATGATGAGGTTATTTAATATTAGAGTTGCATTCTTAAATATAAAACACCCTATAAGCCATAAAGGACTATAGAAATACACAAGGTTACTATTATTGTTCTTATTATTGTTGCTATTCTTCTTATTATTACTTTTGTTCACGTATTTAATCTATTCTGAATACTTCATCCACAAAAAAAAAATATGATGACCAGAAGCCAGTTTCTTCAAAATTGGCTGAGAAATATGGGCAGTCTAGGAGTGCTGTTCACTCATTTGGTAGAAGAGGGAAAATCAATATGGAAAACATACCTGCCAAAACATTCTTTCACATAGGATCTTTAACCAAAAGTGGTTATGAACCAATATTCCTACAGACTTGGAAAAATATTGAAACAATATTTTCCTTTATTTTTCAATAATTTTACTGCCATTATTATTTTATATATTAATAACCATAAAATCTCAAAATGTTTAAGCTTGCTCTGTACAAGTCCTAACTTTTTAGTAAAAATAAGGTGAAGAAAACAAACACCTAAATAGAAAATTCCTGGGACTATTTTTTGGCCTTAGTTATAACTTTTATTTAAATAAAATGCGAAAATATAACATACAAATCTCTACAAAGTCGGTAGTGAAGTTTTCGAAAGTAAATTAGAACCAATTATTGATTTTTAAAAAGCTTGCTTCAGCCAGAAGCTTTCTCTCTTGTTCGCTCATTTCCTTATGTAAAAGAATTTTACCAAAGAAAGCCAGCATTCTAATTCAATTGCTCCTCCAAAGTATATAATTTTATTTTGTCATAATGGCTGCTTTTATTTCCAGGGTCAGATTTTATTTAAATTTCAGTCCATTAGGAACAAAAACTTGCCATTTTCTGATAAACAAAATCAGCAGGGGAGCCTCTTCAAACTCGAAATGTATTTCCATCAACCTTTGTTTTATTTGATCTAAATGCCAGGTATATACCACTTTTCCTGTGTTTACTTTTAAAGATTCCAAAAAAAAGAGGTGACATTTTTAACAAAACTAGCAATCACCCTAGTAGTCCTATGACAGGCAGATGGAAGAAATGAAAAAAAGATGTAATCCATTCTTTAGACCACCAAAGAGGCCTAATATGAGTCATTAGCAGAAAACCGTTAATTTTCTTTTCCCTCCATTCTGACTGTTGTTTTTAGAAGTGCTCAAGCTCTTGAGAATTAAGAAATTTAACTATTTCTTGCAATATTACAGCATGGACCCCAAGGTACAAACTAAAGAGAATTAGATGATGATAAGTATATTGTTTTAAAAGTATGGAGGAAAGAGAGAAGAGGAGATTTGTTTTTTCCAATCTCAATTTATGAGCTCAGACAAGAGAGTCATTGTTGAAGAACTAGAATGGAACTGGGAGCTTATATAATTCAAACTCCTTATTTTACAATGAGGAACTGGGGAACAAAGAGGTTAGCTAATTAGCCCAAAGTCACAAGGTAGTAAATTGTAGAATGAAGATTTGAACTCAGTTCTACTTTTTCCTTACTAAACCATGCATTCGTGGCACATAAAAGAAAGCAAACAAATAAATATAAAAGCACCCAAGAAACCTAAACCAGAACCAGAACCAATCAAGCACACAAACAAACAAAACACTTTTAATTTTCACTTTGCTAAGCCTATGTTTTTCATGCCACAGAAAAAATAATTTTAAAGTGATATTGATATTCTGGATTATATAATCAATTAATTCTTCAAACCATAGGGGTATGGTGGGGATGAGGGAGGAGATATTTGTCCAGGGAGCTTGAAGAATTCGTTCCATATCTTAGAACAAATGCAAAGGTTTCCAGATCAGAATTCTAGGGCACTTGTAAAACACTGTAAATAACTGTTTTCTTAGCAAGTAAAGTTGTGTGAATCACAATTAACATCAGATTTATATACATTTATATTAGCAGCCAAAATTGTTAAAGCAAAAGATGAAATTATTTACACCGTCACATCACCTCTTATATAAATGATGCTCTCTAAAGGGATCTGAGGGCTGGCTTTGGAGTCAGGAAGACCAGAGTTCAAGTCCTACCTTTGGCTACTAGTTGAGTGATAAATGAACAAGTCTCCTCTGTGACAATGACAATGAGCGTTGTCAACTTCTCAGTGACCCCAAACCCTTTGGAAACTGCAACTTATAAACCAGCTGTAATATGTGAAGGGAGTTTCCATACTGAAGGTTTCCCAGACCTATGTAATCACAGATACAATCCCCTCCCTGGCAATGATATATTTAAAATTGAAATTATTCATATTTATGTGGCTTGGAAGGTTTATATTAAATTGACTATTTGTAAGCAATATGAATCAGGGCAGAAGTCATTAATTACAACTACCTTAAACTACTCTAAACTGATACAAAGAGTTCACGAATTGGCTGTGTACTTTAAATATTTAGATTTTTGTTTCTGTTTTTAAAAATCTCAAAATTTATAGACTTCATTTATAAAAAAAATAAACATAATTGTTTGAATTTATATAGTACTTCAAGGTTTACAAATTACAATCTATCTCATGTGATCTCATGACGATGCTTTGGGGTTGGTGCAATTATTGTCTCCATTTTTATAGATGAGGAAATTGAGTTTCAGAAAGTTAAGTAACTTGCCCAGAATCACACACCTAGCAAGTATTTGAAGAGAAATTCAAACTCAGGTCTTTCTGTCTCAAGCCTAACATTCTATTACAATATTCGACCTCTCAGAAATCAAGACAAGTGGAAAAGATAGGGAGATGTCTTCCTCAGTTTCCCCAACTGTGAAATGAGGATAAAAATAACACCTACTTCCCAGATGCACATCATGAAATTTGACAGTCTCTGGGCTCCTTTGTAAATCTTCTGGAGCTTTTAGGAGACCTTTGAAAAATCCAACATAATACCTGAAATAGGTTCTTCACCCCTTCGGAGATGTCCCTTCATCCAGCTTCCCTGACTCATCTTCACTCCATGAAGCTGCTAAAACTCAATTTTGACCATTCTCTGTATACAATGAATGAGAATACAGAATGGGGTCAGTTAGTATTTGGAGTTAATAGGAAGTAATAAAAAAAAGTAGCTTTGGTTTCAGTACTTACCAAGGTTGAACATGATGACAGAATGCCAAGTTTAGCTACTATTGAATGCACAGTTCTTAGTGGAAAAATGCATAGTTAGAAAATGTTTTCTTTAAAAAAAAAAAAAAGAAGAATGATAAACATGGAATGGTTTAATCTATAAATCAGAAAGCCCCAAAACATAGATCTGATTTAGTTTTAAAAAAGTTTAACTGAGTTCATGGCTGATAAAGTAATTAAAAGTAATTAGGGAAAACTAGTTGTTTGGAAGTAGCTTCATAATCTTTTGAGACTGTCATTGATCATTTCCACCAAAAAATATTCCTCATTCCACTTATGATTTAGAAAGCATCCTCTGAAGCACTGGATGATAGAAAATATGACTAAATTCAGTTTTAAAATACTAAGAGCCTAATGTGTGCTAGGCATTATTATGACTGCTGAGAATATTAATTTGGGCAGATATGTCCTCATGGGGCTCACAATCTAGAATGTGGTAAATCATATATAAACTAACGTGCAAATAACTATGTAATAATTATAATGTTAAGTACTCTATAGCAAAAGCAAACAAGAGAGATTCCTATGTGAGGTATGAGGACGAAAAGGCTATTACTCATAGGAGGTACAGCAGAAAGTTCAGGGAAAGCTTCATGAAGGAGGCAGCCTTTATATTGGGTTTAAAAGATCTATATTTGAGGAAGATATTTCAGGCATAGATATTGTGTGGTGTGAGCAAAGGCGGAGGATTTTGTTATCTTTTTTAGAATTTAATTTCTCAGGATCTATGATCATGGCAATTTCTAGTTTCCATGTTTTAGATAATAACTCCCAGAATAGCCTCAAGGATCCTAGATAGTAATTCTTAGAATCATAGTGATAGACAATCCTCCTGAGACCACACCATGATATATGGGGTAATATAATGTAATATTTCCTATGCTTGTGCCAAATGACAATATTACTAAAGTTAACCTGTGAGGCTATTGCTGGCAATATGCTTTCCTTGTCTGCTGTCCTACAAAGCAAGAAGTCATTGGTCAGTAAGGGGGAAATCATTTGGCATTTGGGTAATGCATAGAGGAATGCATGTACCTGCCTCAACATGCCCCCATTGAGGCTGGAGGGGCTATAGGGGAGTGTACAAGCTGAAATTCTGTGCCTATCTCAATTGACCCCATCAAGACATAGGGGTAGTTGCTCCCCCTTGCCCATGAAGGGTGATTAGGGAAAGCTCTAGGAGTTGGTGCTCCCATCATCAACAACCCATTGAGAAGACTAGACTAGAATTAAATCAGATTATTAACCCCTCCAAAGCTGCTTTCCTGTCATTCCTTTCTGACCAGATAAAGAGGGAACCTGTTAGAGGCTGGAGTACAAAAACTTCAGTGCCTTCCATGTATTATCTGTGAAACATCTTTATATTGGGTTAAAAGATCTGTATTTGAGGAAGATGTTTATAGGCAATTGTGTGGTGTGAGCAAAGGTACAAAGTGGAAAGATTTTGAGAATGTATATAGAACACGATTAGTGTGGTTTGTTTCTATAGTGCACTTCAAGTGGAGTAATAATAAGAGGCAAGTGTGGAAAGGTGAAAAAGGACAAGATTATGGAGATTCTTGAATTCCATTTTAGGAGCTGGACATTTACTTCTAGTAGCCTAATGGCAAACCATTAAAGGTTAGAAAGTTGCAGTCCAGGGCAGTCAGCATGAGGGTGTATGACAAGATGGAAATAAAAAAGGACATGATGGATGTGAGAAATTTTACAGAAGAAGAATCCATGAAACATTCTAGCTAACTTGATGGCAGAAATAAGGGAGGTTAAAAATGTTTAGCATATTTGACAGTCAGTAGAGGTGGTGTTTACAAATAAGGAAGCAGAGAGAAGAGTGATTGCTAGAAGAGAGAATGTAAAAAATTCCATTTTAGATTAATCAAAATTAAGATAATACAATCATAGCTGCCACTAAATTGTGGTCATCAGGGTTTTGCCCCAGAGCAAGAAGGCACCAATAATGCCATCTTGGCATGTACTTCCTCCCCCTAACAAACAGGTGCCTAGGGACCCTGGGGAACAGCGTCCAGAGTTGAACTCTAGAAACCTCACGATGTCTAAGTTCTACTTCTTCCTGACACAACACACCAGCTGACACCCTCCTCCTCATAAAACAAATAAACAAGCTTCCATCTTATCCAGAGATGGAAACTTGTCTTTATGCCTTTGCAACCAGGACATGTCCTTTAAAATGCCCATTAAGTCATAGATGTGAGTCTGAAACTAGAGAGAGAGATTGGTGCTAAAGGATAGCCACATATTTCTGTTATTGTTGTTTATCCTTCATTCTCGAAGCGCTGGGCAAAGTTGTCACCCTCACTTTCTCCTCCAGAGTCTTCTGGGTACGGTGGCAAGATACAGATCAGGACAACTGGAGATGGCCCTGGATGCCATGGGGGACCTTAGCCCTTTCAAGCTAAGGTTTTTAACCAGTCTCAGTTTGAATAAGGGAACACTTAATGAGTGATTAAGGCTCAGTAAAAAAAAAAGTGGAAGGGAACAACCTCTTTTACCTCTTTTAAAAAAACAACAACAACAACAATCTGGGAGGAGAAGACCCTCAAGGTTTCTGGCCAAAACAGAAACAATTGCTATTTGTACTCACTCTAAGCCAATCAGGGCCAAAACATCCCTGAATACCATTCATTGAGAAAAGAATATGGGATGAGATGTGCCATGGGTTCTTATTAAAAAGCTAAAAAGCCATAAGAAGTACTAGTTATCTGTCTGCTTTGTCATTGTAAAGTATTAACTCAATAAATGCCAATTTAGCTGTGTAATATTTGTCCTAGTTTTCTGAAATTCCCAGAGTGAAGGTTTCTCACTCTTAAGCTTCCTGCATCTTGGGAAAGTGGCTTCCATAAGACTAGCCTGGGAGATAAAACAGTAGTAACCTCTTGTCAAGCCAGGAAAGTACTACTGGAAGTCACTTAGCACTAACAATAATTGCTGATTATTTTTTAATAGCTCTTTATTTAAGGTTTTTACTTTTTAGTATATCAACTTGACTTAATCTCATAATAACTTTATGAGGTAGGTACTATAGCAATGATTCTCACTTAAAAATATTATAGATGAGGAAATAGACTCAGATTAAGTGGCATACTTGTAATCAAATAGCTAATAAATTAAGGGCAGGATATGAGCAGAAGTTCATGACCCATCACCATATCCACTGTACAATCTTGCCTCCTTAGCAACGAGCACTCTTGGAATCTCTCTCTCTAACACAGCCTATTGGACTTGAAGCCATGACTCAGAGCAAACACCTTGAGTGCCCTTTTCACTCGTAAAGAACAGACTGCCACCAGTAATCTCATCAGTTCCCTTTTCCCACTCATGTTCACTTGTTTCATTGCCATTCACACTTTAGGGTTTTTAATGCAATATGATAGATTTATTTTTAAATGCATTCAGTTTGCTTTTCTATTTAATGATTTGTTACATTATTTACAGGCTAATTTAGTGAACCCACATAAGATTAATTGCATGGTCTTTTAGAACACGTGACAAATCATTAAAAAGTGATAAAACCAGGCGACTGAAAAACAAGTAGATTTTGACATATGCATGGAATCCCCCGCACTATTTATTAATGCATGTTTTGGAGTGATTTGTTACAATGTCTATGTCTAAAATGGTACTAGCTCTGAAATTGAATACACAATTGTGCAGTATTTGAATGTAAGGGTTCACTCCACCAAGCAGAAAAGTAAAATTCAATAATTTTGTAAGCAAAATGGAGCATTGACATGTATTCTTAGGAAAAAAAAAAGACAGGTTATATAAAGGTGTATTTCCCTTTTAAGGAATCATTGAAGGTAGGAGGGAGAGTTCAAGGACAGTATATTAAGTTCATATAGGTCTCCCTTAAAGTCATAAAAGTGATTTTAATTTTTACTTTTAATAACATACTCAGTGTCTAAATAATAACAGACTCAAATAAAGACTGATGAAAGATCATCTTTGATTATTAAATAACCATTTAAATGCTATTCTGAAGTTTTGACTTGTTGTGGAGGTGACCCAGGTTTCTCAAAGGCAATGAGCACAGAGCACAAACTCTGAACAGGTTCTCCTGAGGTCTAAAAGCTTTGAATATGGCCTCAGAGAAGGACTACATCTGTCATCTGAGGACCTGTATAAATTTGGAAATTCTCATGGCCTGAAAATTTATCACTGAGTAGTCATTTTGGCCAAAGCGACAGCTCGTAAATATCCTATAAGGCATAAAGAGATTGGGATGCCATTTACATTGATGCAGAAAGCCCCCACATCAATGAAATCTTAGTTGTTTTGCAATATTAAAGTGAATCATAGAGTATCTTAGGCATAAACATGCATTTTATATGAAGAGATCATAAATGTAGAGCTGAAATTGACCTCATAGGTGAATGTTTCATTTTATATCTGAGGAATTTGTGGGATAGAAGCTAATTTTTATTCATTCAGAATTAGAGAATTATTTACTTGTTAGCTTATAGATAATTTATTGTTTGTGCCAAAATATCAGGTTACTGAGATAGAAGTAGAGTCATATAGTGAAACTCTACATTTGTACCTTTTTAAAAATACAAGATGCCTTAGTTGGAGGTCATATCCAAGCCCAGTAAAACATCAAGAGAAGAAAGGAGAAAACAATCTAGCACATAGAAAATCTTATTTATACACTCACATACATAAGCACACACACAACAGCAGGAAGACTGAAAATGATCAAAAAGAGAACAAATTGAATATAATTGTAGATTGTAGAATGTGATACAAGGACCCCGGAAGTGATGAATAAAACAGTACTGCAACTGCAATAGAACTCTTTGGAATGATAGTAAGAACAATTATAAGAAACTACAGAGTGGGTTGGAAAATCAGTAAAATAATTAAAGGAAGAAATAGCGATAGAAATTAGAAGGCTCACAAAATAATTCAAAAGTGCTAACTGAAGAATAAATGGTTTAGAACAAATGATGGAGAATATTTTTGAAAGCATTGAGTCCCTGAAAAAGAGAACTGCAAATAAGTCAAAGTTGGAAGAAAGACAGTCAGAACAAAATTAAAGACTGGAATAATGGGAATAAAACTTGAGATATTTTGAACCAAAGCAAGAATTTTTTGGGGAAAAAAAAAGAATGTAGTATGATAACATGAGAATTTTTAGTGGCCTTAGGAATTAAAAAAAAAAAGAAATCTTAAAAAGAAAGACTCTTGAAAATGAGAGTGTGGGGACTAATGTAATTTGAAGATCCCTTTGTATTGGCAAGCTAACAGGTACTTAGCACTTGGTTTCAAGTTGTTGTATCCATCCCCAGTTAAGAAGCAGAAGGTATGAATCCCGCAGCTGATGTAACAGGAAGGGGCTGGAATGGGGAGGAGTTAATACCTTATATAAGGAAAAGCACCAGCTGGAAGAGTCAGAACTTCTTGGGGCAAGCATCATGGAGGCAGAGCAGCTACTGCCAGAGAGAGAGAGAGAGAAAGAGAGAAAGAGAGAGAGAGAGAGAGAGAGAGAGAGAGAGAGAGAGAGAGAGCTTCTCTCATTGAGGACCTGGAGGCTGGACTGCTTCTGCTGGACTGAGGACTGAACTGAGAATTGAGAAGAACTGAGAAGAGAAATGATAACAGAACTGAGACAGAACTTCTTTCTTGGAAAAAGCAGTTGGAGACTGGGTAGGAGAGGTCCAGGCTGGAAAAAGTGATTTTGATTTTGAGAACAGACCTTGTGGTGGCAGAGCTTCTTCTAAGAGCCAATCAAACTCCTTCTGAAGACTTCTGAGGGCCAGTCAAGCTGCCAAGGACTTCTGAGGGCCAGCCAGAGCTGCCAGAGGAAGCATGACTGTGGTGTTGGTACTTTGTCTGTCTGTTTTGGGTTTATGTTGATTTCACAGGCAGAAAGTGAATTGAGATGATAGTGCCAACCAGGTGTGTGAATATTGTTATAATTCTGCTAAGCTTGATGTTTGTAAATATTGTCATGGCTCTGTTAAGTTTTCTCTTCCCAGGAATAGAAACTGTGAAGGACTTGAGGAGGACTCGACACTGTGAGCTTCAGTATGAAACAGGAACTGCACGGAGAGCTGGACAAGGAACTGGGAGCTGTCTGCCTTTGAACTCAGGTGGCAGTTGGTTAGATTTGAGCAGTAGCTAGGACCATGAAAGAGGAACCATGGAAGCTGAGAACCTGCCTTGAGTCAAAATGAAAAGATCTCTCCTTGGGTATTTAATGCTGACTGATGAAATTGTAACTTACTTGTGACCTAGGAGTGGATGGTCTTTGTACTTTCCACAACCTCTTAAGAGAATACTGAGTAGTGACTGATGATATTGTAACTTGATTTGCACCCCATGGGTGGAGGACTTTGACCTTTGTACTTTCTGATTGAATTAAGGAGGTACTAAATGATTGAGTTACTAAACGAATGTATTTTGTTTAAAACTATGTGACCACTGGTGAAAACTACATGGGCATTTTAGTGTTAAGTTGTTAAGTTGTAACATGGTGAATGCTGTTTTTGATTTTCTGTGAATGTTTTGCTCTCATTTGTTACTTTGTTTTTGTATTTGTAGAGCCAGCATAGTAGGCATTTAATAAATGTTTCATTTATTGATTACTGGATCTCATATTATGATAAAATAGTAAATATCAAAAGTCTCTAGATCTGACAAAAATAAAGAAAAGCAGATTAGTGGAATAGTAGATATTAGAGGTGGACCTGATGTCAGCACCTTTTTAGTTCAGGATTTAAGTTGGCACAAAATTGGGCACTCATAGGTCATTGAACAAGTAATATAATGAAAGATTTGCTTAGCCCTAATGTGTTAGGGATATGCAATAAGGATAGCTTAGATAGATGCAACTCCCATATTCTCCCTATGGAAAGAAATTTGGTTGTCAGGGCAGAGTATTGTCACTCAAATGGTTTTCAGTAATTTCCTAAGTCTGAAAGGCATTCACCCCATGTTAAAAAGCTTATGCTTCTAGGTGACCAGAAAACCATGTCAACACAATCATTCAAAGGAGGTATAGCTTGAGCTTTGTTCCATCTTTTGACTTTATCATCTTTTAGGAAAAATCTAACCTTACCCATGTTGTGTAGGCCAGGGGGTAAGCCTGGTAGATATTTTTTTTTCATAGTAGATTACAAAAAAAGACCTAGAAGCAAATGAGGACAACAGTCCAATGAGCAAGAAACATAACAACACAAACTACTAGGGAAAAAATTCTATTTGATAAGAACTACTGGAAAAGTGGAAGTTATCTTGGTATTATAACAAAGACCATACACAATAAATTTCAAATGGATAGAATGTCTAAATATAAAAAAGTACTGTCATAAAACAGTCAGAGGAGAAAGAATGGCAACATATATCACAACTATAATTACTATATATCACAACAAAAATTCATACTTAGACAAGTGATAGAAGAAATTATGAAAAGGAAGTAGATAGGTTCAATTATATGAAATTAAAGAGCAAGTGCATGGAAAAGGTCAATTAATAATCTAACATCCAAAATTTATAGCAAATAATACAAATATATATATCTAAGTGCCTTTATACACTACATGAGTGGTCAAAAGATATGTGCAGTTTTCAAAAGAAGAAATTCAAAATATCAATAACCACATGAAAACATACTTCAAATCATAAAGACGAGATAGCAAATTAGAACAGCTATGATATCACTTGATTGTCATCAAATTATTAAGGATTATAAAAGGTAGGGACAGTTGATGTTATTGCAGTTAGGAGAAAAGTGGCATACTTAAACAGATTGTTGGTGAAGCTCAATTCATATAACACTTTTGTAGAACTATTTTGAATTATCTAAGAAAAGTTACTAAATTATTCATGCAGTTTGATCTCAAAATCCCATTACTCAGTTTGTATTTCAAGGAGATAAGTGAAAGGCATGGCCAAAATTATTGCAGCGCTATTTTAAGTAGAAAAAATTGGAAATAAAATGGGTACCCATTCATTGAGAAGCTGAACAAATTGGGATATATGAATGTAACAGTATATTATTGTGATATACAAATACAGGACAATACAACACAACACAATGCAAAATAATATAATACACCCTTAATAAGTGTCCATGGGGCCCTATCAAAAGAAAGAGAAAGACAGCTCCTGTCCCCAAGGAGCTTAAACACTAAAAGGGGAAGATAAACCCTGAAAGAAAGCTGAAGGGTGTTGGGGAAGAATAACCAGCCCAGGGCACAATGTTTTGTGGACTCCAAACCAAAGAGAGCTGCTTATTGAAAGTGAAGAGTTAACTCTAACCTTTTGGAGCACAGGGGCAGAATCTTATTTATCTCTGTAACTATGTTAATTCAAAGCCCAGTGACCACACACACACACACATATATATGTACATATACATATATACACATAGTTATATATTGATGCATAAGTATGTGTGTATATACATGCATATGTATTCATAGATATACACAAGATAGATATATAGATAGATATGAACTCAATATATATTAAATTGAATAAGATCCTTGAGGCTTAGTGTTAGTCATTCTATTAGTGAAGGGAATTATTCTATTAGTTTAATGGGATGTTACTTGCATCATAGGAGCTCAAATTAGATGTTTATTATTCTAATGATAATAGATCAAAGGTGAGCAAGAGGGTATAAAAGGAAGATAAAAGAAGGAATAAAAAAGAGAAGAAGGAACATAGAAAAGAAAAAAAAATGCAGTATGAAGGGAGCCTAATAAAAAGACAGTATTTCTTCTCTCTTCATTTCTTTGATCTTCCAAAATGATTACAAGTCAGTTTCTACCTATCAAAATATGTTTTTGACATTCATGAGAGAAATGTGAAAGTCAAATTATGCCTTCATCTTTTTCTTTGTTGGTGTTTCTTTTTTCTCTGTAACTTCATCTCTATATTTCTTAGAAGTTTAAGGCTTTATTGGATAAAATGCTGACTACTTTCCTCTCCTCCTTCAGACAAAAGTGGAAAGATTATTTTTCTACAATTCTATTTTGCAGTTTTCACTCATATAAGGAACTTAATCTTTCAGATTCCTCCACAGTATAAGATGAGGCACATTTTCCCCCTTCCAACAGTCTTAATTCTGTGTCCTTCACTCTATTCAGATGATGTTGTGCTATATAGATAATGGAAAATTTGATTGGGAACTACCAAAAGACCTAAGAAAGTTGATTCAAATCTGTATGACATAATAACTGATAACCAAAGTTAAAATAGGGTTTGGAATATGAAAGAGTGGTTAATGATGTCAGTACAACAAAAAAATCTAAAAATAAATCAAGGGAGAAAGAATTTTTAATAATAGCCATAATATGATTACTAGACATTTTCATGATAATAGTTTTCTTCCCTTGATTTGAGACAGAATTCTGTCCATAGAATGGTCTGACCTGAGTTGTTAGTAGACTATATTTTCTAGAAATTTAAATATGAAGAGGAAGAGTGACATGAGTCTAAAGAAACGACTACCAGAAGCATAAAATTTAAGAGCTGAAAGTTTCATTGAAGGAATGAAATGAAAATGTAATTGTTCAAATACAAACCCTTTTGTCTGGCAGTTAGCTCTTTGTAACCTGGATCCAACCTACCTTGTCATTCTCCAGATATGTTATTCCTTTCACTTATTCTAGTTCAGACAGTACATCAAAAAGCAGTTATTAAGCACTTACTTTATGGCAGACATTGGACTAAGGACTGGGGATAAAAGGAAAGTCAAAAATAATCCTTCCCCTCTAGGAGTTCACATTTCTGTAAGAGAGATAAAACATGCAAACAAGTATGTCTATAGAAGAGATTTACAGTGTATAGAAAAGGTAGGGAAAAAAAAACATTAGCAGTTAGGTTGGTGGGGCTGGAGATTAGGAAAGACTTCCTACAGAAAATTAAGCTGATTCTTGAAGGGAAACCAAGAATTATAGGTGAGGAGGGAGTGAGTTATAGGAAAGAGGGAAGTAGTGCTAGTAAGGGAAAAGACATAGAACTGGGAGATACATTGTTATGTGAGAGGACTGGCAGATATGCAGATATGGTTGGACTGTAGAATACATGAAGGGAACATGAAAGGTAGGACTAGAGGGGGAAAGGGGCCAAGTTAGAAGCCCTTTATATAATAACCTTTATATCAACTCTATGTGATCCTAGAGGTATTAAGGAGCCACTAAAATCTATTGAACAGTACATTGTCATGATACAAGATGAAAGAACCCTGGCAGGTGAGTGTAATGATGGATTAGAGTACTGGAAGAATTAACCAGGAAGACTAATCAAAAGTCTATAGCAATAGTCAAGCATGGCTATTTGACTAGAGAAAAGAGGACTCATGAGATATTGTGCAGGCAGAAATAGTAAGACTTGGCAACACACCGGAAAAGTGGGTTAAATGTAAATGATGATTTAGATGTGACACTGAAGTTGCAATTTACAAGACTGGGAGGATGGTAGGGCCCTCAATAGTAATAAGATAGTTAGGAAAGTGAGAGGGTTTGATTGGGGGGGGGGAAGAGGAGATAATGTGTTCTCTTTCAAATGTGTTGAATTTGAAATGTCAGTCCAATTCAAGATGGTTAAAAGACCACTGTTAATACGTGGGACAGGAAGAGACAAGGGCTGGATATATGAATCTGGAAAATGTCTTCATAGAGATTAGAAATAAATTCCTGGAAAATGATGACATCACCAAGTAAAATAGTATAAAAAGAGAGATGAGGGCCTAGGACAGAGCCTTGGTGAACTCTCACAGTTAACATAATCTGAATGAAAATTAAGTAAAGGAGAATGAGGGGTGGTCATGAGTGCCATGTAAACCTAGAAAAGAGAAAGTATCCAGGACAAGAGTCTCAAAAATGCAAAAGGTCAAAGTGAGGTCAAGAAGATTAAGGACTGAGAAAAGGACATTAGATTTGACAATTATGAAATAATAATGATAAATGATAAAGTAGCTGTCACTTATATAGCTCTTCTTATGTTCCAGGGACTGTACTAAGAACTTCACAAACGTTGTATCATTAGAAGCTCACAACAACCATGGGAAGTGGGTGCTATTATTATTCCCAATTTGCATTTTACTGAGGCAAACAGAGCATAAAATGACTTGCCTAAGGTCATATATAGTTAGTAAATGTCTGAGATTGATTTTGAACACAGGTCTTCCTCACTCCAGACTCAGCTCTCTATCCACTTAACCATTGTAACTTTTTCAAATCATTGGTAACTTTGGAGGAGCAGCTTCAAGTTGAATGGTGAGGCCACAAATCATGTTTCAGAGGATTTAGAAATGGATTAGAGAAGAAGTGGGGTAACCTAGCATTGTCAGTTTTCCTCAAAGAATTTATCCCAGAAGGGGAGAAAAGTTGGATCAGATAGCGTGAGGATTTTTTTTTTAGGAATGAAGGAAGAATCAATGTCTTGGTACACAACTGGAAAGGAGTCATTAGATAAGGAGAGATTGAGCATTCGAAAGAGAGGGGGTGATAGAAGGAGTATTCAACTAGAGAAGATGGAATTAAGGGAGCATCCCAACAGGTTTTCCTTAGCAAGAAGGACCACTTCTTGTGAGATGAGAGGGAAGGAAGAGATAGTAGAAGAAGAGGTTAAGAGTGCTGTGAGATGAGGAAGTGAAGAAGAGGAAACTCTGAACTGTCTCAAGTTTTTCAGCAAAATATATGAAGTAAGATCTTAAGGTGAGAAGAAAGATGCTGTGGAGGTCTTGAAAAGATTTGAAAAGTTTTGGAGTAGTTATTGTAGTAAGTTGATTAATCAACTGATTGGGGTGAGGTAGGATACAGTGAAGGTCCATTTGAGATAATGTAATGCATCATTACAGTGGATATATTACAGTTGATATTATGCAACATTAATATCTAGTTGTTTCATGATTATCCCCAGTTCCATTCAAGAGCGCATGAGAAGGAACAACACAAGAAAGTTGAGGTTTGACAAAGTTTGATCAATGATAGAGCAAGGGAGCAGGGAGCAAGTTTGTAGGAGAGTGTACAATTAAATTAATTCACTAAGTGGATTTGATAAGGAAGAGAGGGTCCTGTGGCCAGTAGAGGGGTGATGGCTTCATAAAAACCTTTGAGGCGGAGGGAATTGACTTTTCATTGAAGACAAAAACATTCTTAGGGGTCATATGACAGGGAAAGATGGAATGATAGATTATATTCAGATAAAGAAATTAGGGCTTTCATGGTAATGAAAGTGGACATATGAGTCAGATCAATGGATTATTATCTCTCTGCGTGTAACTAAGATGAAGTGAAAGGGTAGATTGTGTGAAGTAAACAGATTAAGAAACCAAGAAGTTAGGGGGCAGAGCCAAGATGGTGGTATAGAAGCAGGAAAACTCCACAGCTCTCCCCATAACCACCTCAAATACCTATAAAATATGACTCTAAACAAATTTTAGAGCTCCAGAACCCACAAAAGTACAGAGAAAGAAAGCTCCCACTGAAGGCAGTCCAGCAGGCAGAACAGGAAGGGCTCATCACAGCATGCTCAGAACAGAAACCAGCCTGGCCTGAAACTGTGCCACAGCCCCAGGGTGGCCAGGACAAGCCGTGGTTGGAGCATTCAGGAGAGTGGATCACTGGCAGCTGTGGCAGTTTCCAGAATTATCAACCCATAAGAACCAAGGACAAAGTGAAAGGTCAGTGGAACTTGGCTAAATTTGGGGGAGAAAAGTGGGTCTGGCTCTCTGCCCCCAGGGCAAGAAAGCAGCAGAAGTGGCGGCCCTGCACCCACCTCCATGTGGCTGCTTCAAAGCTCACGGCCTGTGATTGCAGGGGGGCCAAGTGATCATTCAGAGGCTAAGTGATCTTCCCTTAACCTGCCTGGATCAGGATCATGGTCTTGGGTGGTGGTCCTAAGGTACGTGAACAGTGAGCCAAAGCTGGTGGGGCCTGCAGAAACGGTGGTTTCCTAATAGCTCTGGAAGCTGGAAAAACTCCAGCAATTTGAGACAAAGCTCTCCCCTCTGGAAGCAGAGTTCTACTATGGCTCAAAAATCAAATTAATTGACTGGCAACATGAGCAGGCAAAGGAAGCAAAGTAAGAACAGCAATCCAACTTTAGATTCCTTTTTGGGGAACAAAAAGGATCAAAGCATGGATCAGGAAGAAGACAACACAATCAGAACTCCTGCACCAAAATCTTCCAAGAAAAATGTTAACTTATTACAAGCCATAGAGGAGCTTAAGATTTTGAAAACCAAATAAGAGAAGTGGAGGAAAAATTAGGAAGATAAATAAGAATGATGCAAGAAAATCATGAAAATAGAGTCAATAACTTGACTGAAGAAAACAATGCCTTAAAAAAGAGACTAACTCAAATGGCAAAAGAGGCCCAAAAAGCCAATGAAGAGAAGAATGCCTTAAGAAGTCGAATTTGCCATTTGGAAAAAGAATCTCAAAAGCTCACTGAAGAGAATAATTCCTTCAGAATCAGAGTGGAGCAAATGGAAGCAAATGACTTTATGAGAAATCAAGATACCATAAAACAGATCCAAGCAAATGAAAAAATAAAAGGCAATGTGAAATATCTCCTTGAAAAAAC
>CM053582.1:261085358-261125699 GCA_028627135.1 Pseudochirops cupreus
ATATATATGTGTGTGTGTGTGTGTGTATGTGTGTGTATGTAATTATTATTATTTACTTGTAACTGGGAATTACAATATATAAACACTGGGATAAGGAGATCCATCTTGTCCTACCAGAAAGTCAGAGGGGTGATGGGGGAGGATATAGGAGAGAGCAGATTGGGGGAGGGGGTAAATATGGGATCGCTGTTTTGGGGTGGTGGGTAGGGGAAAGATGGGGAGAAAATTTGTACCTCAAAATCTTGTGGAAATGAATGATGTAAACTAAAAATAAACAAAAGTTAATTTAAAAAAAGTAAAATACAATACAATCAATTTCAAAAAAAAAAGAAAAGAAAAGAAACCAGGAAGTTAGAGTATTTGAGGAAGTAGCCTGAGTAGACTTCTAAACTTTAGTCACAAATGATGCTCTATCTCAGAATTTAAGATTTTACACTGTTTAGCCCTCATACCTATAATGCATCCATTCCTTCCTTTCTTCTGCCTCACCATAGCTACCTCAAAGTTTATCTCAAGCAGCATCTTATCCATGAGGTCTTTGTTAATGACCACTTCCTGCTACTAGCCCCGTTGCCCACCCATTATCTTGTAGTCATGTTAAATAGGTTTTTATAGATTTTTATTTGTATTTTATATAGTTACATTCATATATATATATGTAAATATACATATATATGTATATATTATGTCCTCTGATGAGAATGTAAGTTACTTAAGGGCAGGAACTACTTCCTTTGTATATTTGTATACTTATGCCTAGCATAGTCCCTAATATATCATCCCTTAATAAATATTTGAGACTTTATTGTGTATTTTTTGACAGCCAATTAAAATATTTTATATTGTATGGTGTCATATAATAGGGTCACAGATTTAGAAGTTGAAGGATGTCAAACAACTGATTCACTGAGTTTGCAGTCTGCTGAAACTTTCTAATCTTTTTAAAAATTGCTGTCTAGCCATGCATCTACTGTCTTATACTTTATAAAGTTAATTAAAAAAAAAAACACAACAGATTCAACCAAATTCTCTGGCCTCTAAAGAACTTTCTAGATTATGAGTATGTCATCCAATATATTAACTATCTGATTCTTTCTAGATCTCCTCTAACCATCTATTTATTGATTCATTCTATAATTTTTCTACTAAACAAAGTTTAGCTCACTGGACTGTAGTTTCCAGACTCATTTTCTTAAATTTTTTTGAGGACTGTGACACTTGCTATTTCTTAGTATTGCAGTTACTCTCTCATTTTCTGTGATCTTTCAAAAATGTTATTATATCATATATATATGTATTTATATATATATATATGTATTTAAATATATCATGGTTCAATAATATAACATGCTCAATAAAGTAACAACATAAAAGTTCAATAATATAACATGCTGGAATATAACAATTAGGATAATAGTTTGAATTTTTGTGATGGTCAAGGAGTAAATAATGAAGATGAAACAAGCTTATTCATTTTATAGTAGTACTCTAGCTATGTGAAGTTTTTTTTTTCTTTTCTTTTCTGTTTTTTTTTTTTTTTTCTGAGAGATTAGGGTAGACATAGCAGGGGATTAAGCTATCGAGATGGAAAACCCACCTGTATCTGTATAAATTAAAAAGCTAAACTCTGCCAATCTGAAGTTCTCAAGTGTAAAAGCTACTTTCTCTAGATTAATATCACATATCACTTGCTTTCTTATTCTTGGCTTAAGTATTTGAGAAAATATTACTCACTGATGTGACATCTACATCCATAGGGGAAATATGGTGGTAGTCAGCCTTCTTATTTAAATATTAGTAGTGCATTCAAATTCAATTTCATGTGATCAGCATATACAACACTAACAACATCAAGGTAGGTTTGGGGATTACTTGACTCAAGATTGAAGAAAATTACATGGCAGAAAACTAATCAGGGAAGTACTTAAAGTAAATTTACTTGGCAGTGTCTTGTATGTAGTTAACATATGAGTAATGGATCAAATTTGTTACCTAGAAATGTGATTGTATTTTATAAATAGAAATGAATTTTTAAAAAATAATTTGAACCAAATTGTTTCTTCTTTAAACTAAACATTTTTGAAGTATAATGAGACCATTTAAGTAATAGTATTATTCAGAAGTTGAGAAATAAAATATATTAATATCATCAATAGATATTGTAGAGTATTCATGAAAGACTGATAAAATGAACAGGGAGTATAGAGCATTTTCGAATTGTCAAAATTGTCTTTAGTTCTTACTACCTTTTAAGAAATAAGACATTAGGACCACTCTCAAACATAATTCTAATTAGATTAATCTGGATAGCTCTATTATGTCCACCTGCCACCCCCCTAATAGCGTATATTAGCAGTATCTCACTGGGAAGACACACTCTTGGGTGCCTGAAGTTGTTAGGTATCCCCTGGATCAATGCCTAAGACTTACAGTAGGAGAGAAAATACACTCAAAACTTAAAAAAAAAAAGGTGTGTGCCAACCACCAGACCAAGCATACCAGCTCTTTCATGAACATTTTTACTCTATCTACATTTAGACAGAAAATTCTACTAGAAAGAAACTAGATAAAATCATTAGTAGGAAATTCTCTTTATTGGGTTACACAACTGCAGTCCTGCCTCTTCTAGGTGAGAACATGGAAAATCTATGGGTATAGCCATAGCTATGTTTGTGGGGGAGGTTATTTGTAGACCATAAGTCTGTCTAATAGAACCCTGGGATACTCTGCTTAAAAGCTGCAGTTAAATGGCAGTTGTGAAAACTCCGAATCTCTGATACTAGCTAAGAATGATTTGTCTTAACAGCAAACCCAAAGTAGATTGTAAAACTGATTAAACTGATTTGTGGTGGATTGCCTTGAGGTTGGAAAAACAATAGTACTTTAAAAGCCTTTTAAGCTGGAAGGAGGCAAGCTTTAAAAATAATTTATTATAAGCAATGCTAAATATAGATTAAAATCAGCTGAACTTTCTTTACAAGTATTTGTATTTTAATAAACTAATTGTAATATACAAATTGTCCATATTAACTTATTAATCACTAAATCAAAGTGGGAGGAGTCATTTTAGAGACTATAAAGGGGGTACCTTTCCCCTCTGCCCCCTCCCCACAAAAAGAATTTATGGGTCTGATGAATTTGCTTATCTTTCTGGAAAATTAAATGCAACGTCAGAGGAGAAAGCAAAAAACAGCACCTAGACATAAGGATGTATGTAGCATTGACCAGGTGTTCAGAGCAATTTGAGAGCATTTAGTTCCTATTGGCATTTCTTAGACCATGCTTTAAGCAGAGCCATTGACCTTTGGAGAAGAGTAGCATTCTCTATAGCCCTATCGTATGGGCTAAATTGGTTTTCCTAAAAAGCTGAGAAACCATTCCTATGATGTGATTCCTCCGAACAGTCTCTAGATTTTCGTATAGCTTCCTTGTTGTTAAGGCACAAAAGTTCCACCCTATATAGATTCAGTACTCCTCTTGGACTTGGTGGGTATCTGATTTCTGTGTGAGTAACCATATACATATGACCCAATATACATTGCTGAACAAACACATTTCTCTATGGAGAAGAGGCCAGTTATGTCTAGCTAAAACAGTATCATGGCCTTTTGGAGTATCCCATCCATGTTATTGTTAAATAAATTTATTTTCTTTAAGTATTGGATCATGTACCAGGTCCTCATTCAATTTAATCCTAAACCTGAATGACTGTACCAGTCTAAGTTTAATCTGAATTATAATAGACATAAAATATGGAGTATAACCGTATACAACTCTGCCTCTCTTAAATCCAATTCATAAACCAGTCTAGACATCAGCCTGTGTGATGTCATTGATCCTCTATGAAAACAAAGGACAAATAACAATTGGTTCAACTCCTCTTTATATCAGCTTGGAATTAGTGCAAGATGAGTGATTAAACTGCCAACTTCAGCTCATATAAACCAATGAAGTCAAAGACAGAAAAAAAATTTCACTATAAACCTAAATATTCATTCTAGCATTCTGCAAGATAAAGAACTAAGAAGAGGGGTGGCTAAGTGGCACAGTGAGTAGAGCACCAGCCCTGGAGTCAGGAGGACCTGAGTTCAAATCTGGCCTCAGACACTTGACACACTTACTAGCCATGTGACTTTGGGCAAGTCACTGAACTCCAATTGCCCTCCAAAAAGCAAAAAACAAAAACTCAGAACAAAGTGGATGCCCATCAATTGTGGAATGAGTGGGAAGAGTCTGTGCAATATATATACAATAAAATAAATTTTGGGGCTAAGGAAAGATATATATGAGGATTACAAGGAAACAGAAAAAGATTTATATGATAAAGAGTGAAATTAGCCAGTCCAAAAATAGAAAAATTATAAAAGGATTTGTAAATGTAAATGACAAGATTGCTTAAGGCAAACAGAGCCCTGAGAAACTGGAGGAGGGGGAATGGTGATGGTCTTGGAGAGAGCTAATGAAACAATTCTTTCTTCCTCATGTCAGATAGGAGGGGGCCTACTAGGGCAAAGCATTGCATACATTTGTTTAATACTAAGGAAAGTTTAGTCTTTGGGATTGAGAAGAGGGTCCCCAATTCCCTAAAACAATTGCTATAAATAAATTAGTGGAGCAATGAGCATTCATTAGGTATCTACTATATGCCTGGAGATGTACTAGTTGCTCATATACAGAGAATGAAACAATCCCAACTCACAAAGAGCTTAAAGCCTAATGAAGGAGGAAACAAGGATACATATAAATATGTACAAAATAAATGGAAAAGGAATAAATAGAAATCAATTATATATGTATATATATGCATACACATAATCTCAGATTAATTAGGAAAGTAGTTCACTAGCATTTGAGGAGGGATCGGAAAAAGCTTCAGGTACCTTGAAGGAAAAGAGACACAGACACAAAGTGGGGGGATGGAGCATCCAGTCCAGTTTGATTTGATCACAAAGATTAAAAATGCATTAATAAAATGTATTTTTTAATGAAATTGATTTAGTATGTTGTAGTTACATTTAGGGCTTACTCAGTACCTTAAACATGTGAAGCTCAAGAGTTAGTAATTCATAATCATTAGCATGAGAATCCTCTAAATGTTCGTTTGACACTGACTTCAGACACATTCCATCTTCAGGCAGAGGAAGGCAGCTGTATGCTTTGTGTTCGTTAGGATCCATACATTGGTACATATGTCTGCTCTCTTTCTGTTTGCATCAACTTTAATTTGAAGGTGATCACTTTTCAGGCACCCTTTCATCTTCAGGGTATTGCCAAGGTAAACTGCAGCTACTGTGTCTAAATGTGATTATTTACTAACAATAGCCAAAAAAGGTCATAATGATATTCATCGTGAAGTTAGGAAAAATGCATCCTAAGTTCTGTGTCATGAAACTCCTGACTATCCGGCATTGAGCCATAAAGCTCTTGCTTGGTTACAGAGCAGCACCATGAGGTTCCCAGAGCTAGGTTTATAGATGTACCTAGTGCAGCCCACAGAGACTGCAGAGCTTTGGAGATAAGGCTTTGTTGTCAGAGTTGCACAGTGTGTAAATCACTATGTAAAATTAACAGCTGGATGGAGTCTTATGAATCATTTACCAACCAGTTATGTCTCCCTAACAATTGTTCCAAATGCGCCGACTTTATTTTTGAAAAAGCTGCTGACAACTCCGGGAAGACTTTGAAAAGCATTTTATTCCCAGACAATTCTCCTAGGACTGCGTGTGATTTCTATGTTTATTTTTTCCCCTCTGCTCTTATTGACAGTGTATTTTGGTTCCATTTGTTAACTTCAGAAATATTTGCCACTCTTTGGAAGAATGATTTTCACGATCACAGCCTCTTTAGCTGTTCCGACATCATCCACCCTCCCACTAACTTGTCACCTGACATTCTCTTTTGTGTCTGAAATCATGGTTATTTAAAGTTGGAATGATTGTAATATCACAAGCAGTAAAGAATCAGGGAAAGATGCCAATTATGTTTTCTCAGACATAGATTCTATTTTGAGTCTGTTAAGCACTTACATAACACCTGTTGCCTTGTCCCTGTGCATTTTACATTGTCTACCCTTGATGTATTTACAGTCACCATTTTCCTGTATCTCACCTTTGTGAAGCAGGCCAACATTATCATGCAAATAAGGTGAACAGTAGTACTGAGGGGCCAAGTTACTTGGTTTCTGGGCAAATTTTAAAGACTTCAAGGATCCTTTATAATACTTTAGCATATCACCCAGTATTGCAGACATTAAGCCACTGCTTCAGATTGCCAAGCAAAATTCTTTTCGTTTAATTAAAATAGCAAACCAGGAGAAAACAATCATATTAAAATGCCTCTTCCAGAATGGCTAATAAGAATGTGATCTGCCTCTCAAAGTTCAATAGGCACCATGGCAAATATAGGATTTTAGAGTTGAAAGTGATATTGGAGATCATCTTATCTAAACCCCTCATTTTACAGATGAGGAAACTGAGGGCATCAAGGTTAAATAAATTGACTAATGTTGCAGAGACTGCTCAGCTTCTCGAAATGGGAATACATTCCAAATCTCCCCTTTAGAGTCAGCACAACAAAATTATCAGAGTCTAAAGCCAGTTCAGCATAGCATATTTCAATCAATCTGAATCTCAACAGACTCTCCCTCCCCCAGCAACTTGACAATAAATCTCAAACACACAGTGAGTCCTTTGAAAGTCAAAGTGAGTCTATTTAATGTCTATATACATGTGACTAGGATACATACCAACTACTTTATTTTTTAATTTTAGTCCAACTCAAGCATATATAAATATATTGTTTTTATCTATAGATAGGAAATCATTTTTTCTACTACTTTTTTTTTTATTTCTATGGGTATTTAGTAAGCATCTACTTTGGGTAGAGCATTTTACCAAGTGGCTGGAGAAAATACAGTGTTTGACTAAGATTATGTAAGAAGATATGACAGAAAACAAAAATAATTATAATGTAAAATAATGCATGCTAAGTACATGAAAGCATAGGGTTGAATTTGGGGGCTTTTGCAGTGCTTCCAACAGCCCTAAGTTTTCACTGAAACAAAACTTTTTTGTTTCAATAAAACGTATTTCTAGGGATATTGTAAAGATACCATATAGATACCACAGTCTCCAAAGAATCAATGTAGTAGACTGATTCAAAGGGCAATGGCGAGATGTGAGGAGTTGTAATTAAACTATCATTTATATATTACCAATGATGATTTGCATGCAACTGGTGTCATGAGTTATCATCCATAAGATGCATAATGTGAATAAGAATTAGATCAGATGGATAGCTAAGTGCTTAGGTAGTACCCATATAGCATTAAGAGACCTAGAGAATAGCCTCCAAGAACAATAGTTGGCCTCTCTATGGACAATTTGTAAAAGAGAGGAGTTTCAGAGAAAGAAAAGGTGAGACTAAGGCTCCAGTTTTCACCACTGGAGGATGTACCCACATAAATCAGATCATGATCCTATAGAAACACTGAAGTAAATGTAAGAATGATATAAGCAAAAGGTTATGGGATGACTGAGGGAAAGTAAATTATCATTACCCTCTTGACATTTGGGGAGTCATCTTAAAAAAGGTGATATCTGAACTGGGCTTTGAAGAATAGGGGAAAATTGAGCAGAAAAATTGAGTGTGTGTGTGTGTGTGTGTGTGTGTGTGTGTGTGTGTGTGTGTGTGTATGTAAGGGCATTCCAGCTGTAGGGAGATGTGAACAAAGTACGAGAGGCAGAATACAGCAAGCTGTGCAGTTCAGATGAATCAAAGAACAGAATGAAAATTTTCCCCTCACCCCTGTATTGGAGATCTTCAAGCAAAGGTCATTTGACCACCTGCTAAGTATGTTGTAGGATACATACTTTTTAAGGCATTGGTTAGATGATATGATCACTAGTTTCCTTTCTGATTTTAAAGTTATAAATTCTGTAAATATTAAGAGATAAACCTGGAGTCTTAGGTAGCACAAGATTATGGAGGACCTTGAATGCTAGACTAAATAATTTGAATTTTATTTAGTAAGCAGTAGAGAAACACTGAGGGTTTTTAACAGAAGACTGATGTGATCAGATCTATGCATAATGAAGATTAATTTGACAGGAATATTAAATATGTATTGAAGAGTTAGGAGTGGAAGAAAGAAGATTAGTAGAGTATTGTGATATTCTGAATGGAGAGCAATAAGGACTTGTAGTATGGAAAGCCAACTTTTGGATCCTTTAATCTAGTATTAGGAAAAACCTTTTTTTAGGCTTTTCACTATGAAATCGGAAGGTTGAGCACTAAAGTATATGAGTATGCACCAGAATATTGTCCAAGAGAAAAAAAGATGGGGAGGACAATTCTTACTTCAACCATCAGATAAATAAAGCATATATGTATAAGCCCAGACCACTATTATGGAGTATGCATATGTCTTTTTCTTTTATTTTTTTTCTTAACTACAGTATATTCAGAGTTCATATAGGAAAGTAGACCTCCTTCAGAAAACTACCCTAGATCGAAGGTACTTGAGGAGTTAGCATCCACTCAAGACTTTAGCTTGTAATCTGTCTCCACATCCCAATATATTAGCATTTACTAAAGCAATAAAAAAAAGACAGAGAGATCAAAGCAATTATCATCCTCATCATCCTCTCCATATAGCATAGCAAATAAACTGACCAGGAAGGATCCTTCCCTACACAAACTAACAGTGGAGGGGTGGGTAGATTGGCCGATAAGTATATGTAGCTTAGGAATATGTATAGAGGATACATAGAGAAATGTGGCCAGAGCAAATTCATGGCCAGAGTAATGTTTTGATGCCTCCAAGCTGTTGATTTCCCTGAGTGATGTTATAGTGTTACCTTTCTCTGCTACCTCACATCTCTCCTCCATGAGACAGGTCTCTGATGGGCAATGTGTCTTCATTCTCTACTGGGTTTCACATCATCTTTCTGATTGTGATATCTCCATTCTCTTCTGGATTTCTCATTGTCTCAGCTTGGCAACTCTACTATTCTCAAGCTATAGTATTCATTGTGATACCCTCCACTACTATCTTCATAATTGTAGTCACTGGCATGGCTCTCTCTTTAAGGGAAGTTGTATATTCATTTAGATCTCAGAGTACCAGGGCTATGACTCTGCCCATTCAAGCAATAAGTATCAGTGTAAACTCTCAAGCTTGGAATAATTCTGTTCTTTTGACTTCACTTCTCTGGCTTTCATTCTGAAGGGGCAAATACATATCTGACTTAGGTTCAGAAAATTTGTGTCAGTTCTTGTTAAATAACTGACATGCTGACTACAAATTCTGACCTTTCTGGAGATGACTCCAAACAAATAGCAGAAGAGCTGCTTAGGACTGGAGCTACAAGGCTTCTCTCACACCTTTACTTGTCCCAATTTCCAGGAAATCAGTCTGGAGCAATAGGAAAAAAAAACCTAGGAGAAGATAACCTGTTAAAGTTATTGGCTACCACATTAGATTTTTTCTTCCAAATACCAACTTTATAACTTGCCAGTGATAAACCCAGCTAGTCTCCCTTTATAAAATTCTGTGACCACAGTCTTGTTCTTCTTCCTCAAACTTCCTCCTTCCTGAAACTTCTGGACTCTCATCCTGCATTAAGGAATGTTATACTATGGTATTAAGGCTAATACTCTGATTTGTGACCTTAAAATTATTTCTAATTAAGTTGGAAAACTCTACCCTGATCCATTTTCATTCTATTCTAGGTATATTTAGAAACAAAAGTCAGATGACATCAGAAAGAGATTGCCCTGTTGTCAAATGGAAATGGAGGCATCTTCTCAGTTCCCAAACCTACCATCGAGAAGTGTTTCATTCTTCTAGAATTTTACCTTGTTCCAAAATGACCCCATGAGTTCCCTCTCAAGACAGTTGGAAATAAGTAAGAGAGTATTTATAGTAAAATGAGAAAAGTCCTGTATTTCTATTCAGAAAATCTTAGTCCAAATCATGGGTAACAATGGATATCTCACTTAGTCTCTCTGGGCCTCAGTTTCTTCAACTGCAAAATGAACTAGGTGTCCTCCTTGATCCCTTCTATATGTTAATCAACGATCTGATAATTATTAAAACATTTACCTTAATGAATGTCTATACTAGAAGACATAAAAGCCACATATTGGGCAGATAGGAGTGGGGAAAGATTGAGGAGGAGAAAAGGGAAGAACTATGACTAGATCCTATTTCTCCATACTGGCCTAATATCCTTCCTTTATATCAACTAACTCAAAACATTTCCTTGAAAATTTAGTTTTATATTTTATTGTTTCTTTTCCTTTTCTTTATTTTAAATGGTCACAATTACAGGTGGTGAAATTAGATATAATCTTAGGAGAAGGAATGGTCGATAGGTGAAGAGTAAGTGGGGGTAATTGCAAGCTATGACTTAAGCATTTTAATACCTTGCCCTTATATTAAAAACATGACTTAATCATGACTTAATCATGGGCTTACAGAGAATACTCTTCCTTCAATTTAACACTATGGGTTTTCCCCCCACTGCTCTATTAATGATTTTCTCAACAGTTATAGAATAATATCCACAACATCATATAAATATTTTACAAGGCACACTTTATTGTCACCTATTTATCATTTATAACAAAAGCACTATAAAACATTTATTAAGCACCAACATATACCACAATTATCATGTATTTTAAATAATGATTAATCTGTATCAGAAGTTTTTTAAAGTATTGTTGGTTTTTGTTTTCTCCATCTTAGTGTTGGGGAGACAGTCTAAGAGCTGAACTGGGTAAGTCATTGGCAGAGGTTTGTGAAATAAAAGCATCCAGTGATTTAAGAACCCAGATAATGCACAGCATGCACTGGGAAGAACATTTCAAATTTGAGAAGAGGTAGTGATTCAGATGTTATTCAAAACCTTTTCCTGTCCATCCATGCAGGAATCTTATTTCTAAATGTTCAAAATACATATTGTATGTCTTTTAGTTATAGACATAAACTAAAAGACATCTGTTAGTTTTTTGTTTTTGCCTTGTTTTGTTTTAATCTGGCTTTATGTCAGCAAGCTTCTGTAGAAATAGAGGTTTTCATCTAACTTCCTTCACTGTGTAGAAAAGTATTGAGTAGGCAGAGAAGAGCTGCTAGAAAGATTACAGATAATAAATACCTGTGATAGGTCAGGTTCCTGCCCCAAATTGATAATAATATTAAAACAGTAAAAAGCATCCTCAATTTTCTTTAATTGCATAAGTTAAATTGCAGGAAGGAATCAGAAGAGCTGCAGTGTTTTGCAAAATGAAGTTATAGTTTGATCAAAGGCAGCGATAGAGACCTGTAATGGTAGCAGTGACTCATTTAGATATACTAAGCACCTCCTTATTTATAAGCTCTGCTCAGGCCAGGTAAGGTAAGAACATGTTCCCCAAAGTCACCTGAACAAAGGAAGCTGTTTGGAGCAGGTAATGTTTCATCTTTTCTTCGTATCCCTAGAAGGTAGAACTAATACAGGCAGGTCCTTTTTAAATGCTCATTGATTAATTGATTGATCAAGGTGTATTACATCTCTGAATGGCTATCAGATGGCTTGGATTTAGAGAGTTTAGAAAGACAGTTGCTCCACTTTTAAACATTGGTACTTATTCTTTTAAAAATGCTTCAACTGTGTTCTGGACTCAAAGGACTAATTTCAGAGGCCAAAGAGGTGATCGGTTTCTTCTATTCATTCCCCAACATTTAGCAGCAAATGTTCTCTAAATGGGTGGTTATGTGGTAAATTTTACCACCATGCCACTAAAAATAAAAGTATAGTCCAACAAAAATATATATGTACTAAGGTGAGGTTTATGAAGTATTTAGCAAGTATTTAGCAGTTAAACTGCTCCAAGGACGCAGGAGAAGAGTACTGAGATGTGACTGGATCTAATGTATCTTCCAGGCCGGTAATGTGTATTCATGTCTTTTTAGCTCCTGTGTGTTTGGACAACAAATAGTAAGGAATCTTCAGAAGTAGTGCATGTTTAGTAGAGTGTGATTTAAATGCTGAAGTGTTCTTGCTCACATGTACAAAAGATCTCACTTCTGTATCACTTACCTGAAAGTTCTTCCTGATTTTACCTGAAGTTGTTGGGAGAATGAATAAACAGAATGTTTGATTTGAGTTCAGCCTTGAGGAAAATCAAGAGAACTAAGAGAACAAAGTGAGGAGGCAGAGAATTCCATTCATGGGACAGAGCCAATGCAGACACAGAGACAGGAGACAGAGTTCTGCTCAAGAACTGCAAGCAAGTCTGTTTTCTTGGATTGTAAAGTGCATGGAGAGAATTAAAGCACAGGAAGGATATCATTTGCTCGTAAAGGTTTACTAATCCTAGAAAAATGTCTCATTTTTAATTTGCTACACTAATAGGATAGGTTTAGATGTTGGTTTTAAAGAGGCAACATGGTTACCAGAAAAAACACTGGATTTATATTCAGAAAACCTGACGTTAAATTACATTTGTACCTCTTATTAGCTATGCCACCTTAGAAAACTCAACCTCTCTAAGCCTCAGTTTTTTCATCAGTAAAATGTGGTGATGATATTGGCATTGCTTCAAATGGTTGTAAGAATCAAATGAGAAAGTCTATGTAAAATACTTTGAGAACTTTGAAGCACTAAATATATACTGTCTATGGTGGTAATGATGGTGATGATGGTGTAGGAAGAAGAGAAAGGGCAGGATCCCATTTGTGACACTCTAATGATCTCAAAAAATAAAGGCAATGAACATTTATTAAACACCTACTATGGTAGATATGTTGCTAAGTGCTGGGGGGTACTGAGGCAAGAAGTTTTGTGATGGCAATGAGTGAAGAAAGTACCTACACTAAAGAGGTTACAGAGTTATCCAAGTACCAAATACATGTCAGATTGTTCCAGTCAAGTGCACTTACATGGCCCTCGAAATGCCAAGATAGTAAATGATCATGTAAAATACGGGAATATCCTACTGAAATCACTTAAACGGGAACTTAACTGAAGTTGGTTGAATGAATGAATGGATTTTGAATGGTCTCACCTCTCTGGAATTCATGGAACCTAGCAGCCACTTATAAGATTTGGTGTTTGGCTTAAATACTTTTTCAGAAACACAAGATCTTCATTTACATAAGCATCAACTCTTATATTATCATTATATTCATATAATGATTATAATTGTATAATTATAGTCATAATCATAGACTAGACAGTTAAGTGGCACAGTGAATAAAGTACTGGACTTGAATTCAGGAAGATCTGAGTTCAAATCATGTATCAGATATGTATAATTTATGTGACCCTTGGAGCTTAACTCAACCTCTGTTTGCTTGAGGTATACTTGTAGTGAGGAAAACCTGAGTTCAAATCCTACTTCAAACACATTTGCTGTGTGACCCAGGGCAAGCTACTTGTCTTTCTCAATCTCATCTGTAAAATGGGGATAATAATGTCACCTATGTCTCAGGGTTGTTGTCAGGGTAAAATGAGAAAATACTTGTAAAGCATTCAGTAAACCTTAACGTACTACATATGCATGTTAGTTATTATTATTGTAATTAATTTTGCAACAAACTATTCCAGAGAGATTACCTTGCCTTAATTTGCCACAACCCTGTCTCTATATTTAGCTGATTTAATCATGGGCAGGAAGGGGGTGGGGAAATACAAAATGGCTAAATTGATTTGATCAGAAGCTATTGAAGTAGGAGGATTTGACAAAAGACTGAAACTCCGACTCCAATTTAAAAAAAAAAATCCATCAACATTAGAGATTTGAAGGATGTATCTTTTCAGAAACTGTTTAGTGATAAATTGGTAAGAAAGATGTTAACAAGCTCTCAGGATTTTTATATTCATAAAATTTGAAGTTGAAGAAGAGAAGTGAATGTTGTGGGAGAGTAGTCTCAGGAGAGAAAGATCTATACAGAAAAAAAGAAAAGAAAAAAAATAGATCCACATGTCCCAATACACATTTTAGTCATTTTCCTGTGTATCTTGGCTTAAAGGAATAACCTGTTCATTGTGCTAAAAGGCATTTCCATTCTATATTAGTAAGATCTGGGATAACTCAGCTTTTTGTTTTTAAGCAAAACACAACTTTCAAATTATGTTGTCTTCTTTTTTAACAGATAGCTAATCAGTGACTATCCATAAAAACAGAAGTGCCACATTTGGGTGTTAACAAAGGAACCTCCAAAAGTAGGGACAAGATTACCAAGTACTTTATCAAACTGAAAAAGCATGCCTACATTTTGTGGGCAATACCACTTTACTTAAACTCCAGTTTTTCTTTTTCTATTAAAATAAAATTCATGTTTTACTTTATCACCTTAATGACAAATATGTTTGTAAAACTTCCACTCGGTGCATATTTCCCCCTCCCTCATCAATTTAAATTTACCTTCATATGCTTTGACTGAGTATTTCTTTCCTTGCTTTCCATTATGTCACATATTTATCTCTCTCTGTTTAATCATTTCATTTTTAATTCTTTAGCTGCTGCATCACTGTCCTTCTCTCCCAATATCTCTCCCTAGGTGATCTCTCTCACTAGTGGCTCCAGGAAAAAAGAAGTGTGATATTTCCTGGGGAAGTCATTAAGCACCATAATACAGAAATTAAGATGATGATATCTGTATAATTTCAATCATGTAAAAAGAAAATAGCCTTGTACTTATTAGGAGATAACTATCCAGAGAGTTTGTTTCAATCTTGTGTAAAGTTTGGTTACACCTCCCTCAAAGGCAGGTGAGATTTTAGTGCTGCATACCAATTTAAAACCTTTCATAGGCCAGTCGACTCAAGCATTGTCATCATTCTCAGCTTGATATTTAAAGGCTTATGCAATCAGGTTCTTGTTTTCTTTTTCAGTTTATTTAGTAATTCTTCCCCTTCCTATATTTGTAGAATCCCTAACTTTTTTGAAAGTATTACTTAGATGCCTCCTTCTGTGAGCAAGCCTTTCCTAATGCTTCCAGTTACTACTACACAACACTCCATTCCTCTATCCCTACCTCCCTTCCAAAAGCCAAGGCTTTATGTAGCACTAAGGAGACTGGCTGGAAGAGCTATCTGCAGGACAAGATCAACTGTGTAAGCTTAAACAACTGTGTAAGCTACAGTTGGTATCATGGGCCGGTACTGCCCAAGTATGTCAGGACCTGGTGGATCCCAGCTCTGTTTTTCTTGATCAGTCATTTTGTACATACATGAATAATACCAGTTTCTATGCCATCTCAGTTATCTCCATTGCCAGTTTAGCTGCATAGAATACTTGGAGAAGAATAATATGCATCAAGGGTGGAAAGTTAAAGTGACATCGCCAGATGGAATAGAGTAGTAGTCTGAATTTTGGGAGAGCACTTACCCCCTATCAATTTAATAAAAAATTAAACATGTACCCCCATTATGTGTACTTACTAATTTATAAATTACATTTCTCTATTTCTGTCTATGTATCTATGTATCTATCTATCTATGTATCTGTGTATCTATCTATCTATCATCTATCTGTCTGTCTATCTATTTATCTATCTAACATCTATCTATCCTAACAATTATGTACTTCAATGGTGCCAAACTCAAATAGAAATGGGGGCACTAATTCACTGTTAGGATCGCTACAGACTTCATACTGATGTAGTTGTAAAATGTAATATTATCTATGTTTTATTGTATTTTGATAAATATTTCCCAATTATATTTTAATTTGATTCAGGGTACTCTTGGGTGTGGTTTGGGCCAATTGTCTGACACCTCTGATATACATTATGAAACTTAGATCAAGGGAATACCTGATGTTTATATAGTGGCTTGAGGTTTGCAAAGGACTTTTTTTAATGAAAAAAAAATATTCTTTAGAGTTGTTTCTATCAAAACCTTTGTTTCAAATGGCAGGTTAAGAGAGGTTTCCAAATCAAAAGTTTCTGATTGTGGCTTGGGGATCAAATGCTTAAACAAGTTTATGTTTAATATTTTCTGACTCTATTAGAACATTGGGCTTGAAGAATAGGGAGTGAGGTTTAGGGGGGCTCTCTTTGCAGTCAAAAAATACCATGTGGATTGAGGTTCCTTTACCAAGACACATACAAAATATCACTTGATAGCAAAGACATACATTTCTTTTAAAATGTCTATTCTCTCATAAAATCTTTACCTATGCTAAACTCTTAGACTTTTCTAATCTCTCTTTCATTCCTCCCCTCAAAAAAATATTTCTGTCAGCAAATGGAACAAAGATTCATTGTCAATAAAAAGTCAAAACATATGAACATATCTACAAATAGTTTAATTTAAAATAAATGAAACCATCGTTTATATAATTCCATTAGATTTTTCTGTCAGGCCCTAATTTGAAATGTGTAAATTATTAAGTACATTACATTGTATTCTGTTCCTCATTTTTCACTAATAGGTGGCTGCCTAAATTTCTACAGTTGCTACAATTATTCTTGAGAATTTATAGAATTTTAATATTAGATTACATGGGGAAAATGGATAATTTCCAGCATTCTATTTTCTTACTTTACTTTATTCCTTATACTAAAGACAACTGAATGGGCATAAGTGAGATGTAAAACCTCAAGGTAGAAGTACAAGATTCAGAAATTAATTCCTATATTAAACCTGCTTGCATTTCTCTTTATCGTGCCTCACTCATAGTTGGCAACTAATAAATAGTTGCTGAATTCATATGAATAGAGATTTTGACAAGTGTCTCACAGATTAATTTGGTCCAGTTCCCTCATCTTGTAAATGAGGAAATCAAAGCATAAGGTGTGATGTGATTTGTGATGTAAGAGGCACAGTTACGATTTAAATCTAGGCCCTCCACGTTCAGCACCTTTGTTATTACATGCATTGCATGTTGGATTTATTAGATAGGTACCACGGGAATGATATTCTCTAATAAGATGGATAATTTCAAAATAATTGATCTTAAAACCTTAAGAAATCATCAGACACAGAAGAGAGAAGAAAGAAGGGCAGGAAGGGATAAAGACAAGGAAGTCAGTGTTAATGCTAACACGTTAAATTTGATGTATACAGTGTAGTGTTGGTCACATAGTAGGTTTTCTAAGTCAACATGAATTTTTTGCTTGAGAATTACTTATTGATTTGACTTGACTTAAAAAAGACTCAATCTGTATATAAAAAAATTGTGCTTTCATATATAATCCACTTTTCCTGTTCATTATATATATAGCTATGCTAATGTTTTTCAGGTTAATAATAATAATAATAACAGACAATAAGATAATGATCAGTAGCAATATTTATCAGGCATCCCGGTTCTTCTGTTAGATTTTTTACCAACATCATCTAAGTGCTTAAATCCAAGACTGATAACACATGAATGATATACAATAGCAATAAGATTTTTGTGACACCCTGTACAAGGGACAAGCATCAAAACAAGAAGACAATACTAAACACTGAAGGATTTATATCAGATGTGTATCAGGGCTTGATATACCAAAATCACTTTGAGAATAATTACTGTTGAATATTGTCAAAGCATTGATAATTTTGAAAAAACCTACTGGTAAAACAACCACTTAGTGCTTGATTTTTAAATAGTTTTAAAATAAATGTCAAGCCAGGAAGCACTTGTTAGATGCCTACTCCATGCCAGGCACTGTGCTAAACTCTATCAATTGTCCAAACATCCCTTTAACAAAATAAACCCAGTTTGTATTCAGAGATGCAGGAACATAGAGGGATCTTTGCCTAACTTTGATAAAATTAAACATAAATAAATATTTTCCTTTTGAGACTTTGTGGTGAGGCCTACACAACACCACATGTTGTCCTGGGAGAGGAAAAACTGGATCTACTCTCTGAATATTTTCAAATATCCAGATGTTTGGCAATCTATTGACAAAACATAGGAAGATTCATTAAAAATATATATTTAAAAAAATAAAAAAACTTTCCTCCAGATGTCTGGCATTGTGTAGATGACCATGGCTTCCTTCAGAGTCTCTCAGTGATAATTTGTTTGTTATAAACTTGTGAATTTTCATGAGATTCAACATAAAACAAAAACAAAAACCCCATCAATAAAATAAGTACCGTTTTTCCAAAGTGACTCCTGTCATCAGAGACAATTAGATGTGCTAAGTGTGAGTGGTCACTGAACTGTAAAACGGTGCATGCCTCTGTTTTTGCCATTTCCTACATACAGACTAAAAACCTCAACTCACCAGAGAATAAGCATTAACATTGCCTGAAAATGAAAACCAGATTTTCCCATAGAAACTGCTCATGGTGTTTTCCCTTATTGTTTTAGTTTGTGAGAGTTTTTAAGGACTGGACAGCTGTCTAGAAAAGAAGTTTGCTGACTACCAGTTGTCATCTGAACCTACTGAGTTACAGAAAAAAGGAAGCCAGCATTTTATGTGGATTTACAAATAGAATTAGTGATTCTCCCCTGTGTCCAATATCCATTTTAGATTAGTACCAATCTTACTGTCATCATCATCAAGGAGCAGCAACTGAGCCAGTTGAGTCTCAGATTTGTCACTTGGGGGGATTACTCTCTCGGGACAGAAGTTTCGGTCACCCTAGGTATGGGTATAGT
The DNA here is from genome assembly GCA_028627135.1 of Pseudochirops cupreus. Taxonomy (NCBI): domain Eukaryota; kingdom Metazoa; phylum Chordata; class Mammalia; order Diprotodontia; family Pseudocheiridae; genus Pseudochirops; species Pseudochirops cupreus. The sequence continues at coordinate 261,103,956 of CM053582.1, forward strand.
AGATGGTTGTCTCTAGGGCTATCACACTAAGACTGTAAGGCTCCAGTAATCAGCCGTGATGTCACCTTCAACACCTACATGGGCTGATCAACAATTCCAAGCAAATGTTGGAGAGGTAGAAGCTTAGTTTATTAGATTACTTAATTGTTAGCTATGACAGAGAAATTGGGTCTGATGAGATGGGAGAGAGCAGAGAGAAGTGCAGAAAAGGAAGGAGTATAATTGTGATAGGAAAGCTATCATGGGGATTGGGGAATGGCAGGGCCAGATGGATATCATAGGAGGCACATACAGGAATGGAAAAGCATTTTTAGCAAATGTGCCAAGAATAGATCAATGTCAAAAATGGCTTGAGACAATGAAACCAGTTAGGATGCTAGTCCTAAGGTATAGGTGAAAAGTGATGAAGTTCTGAACTAGGACTAGGATGGTGGCCATGAGAGTAGAAAGAAGAGGTATGATATGAGAGGCTATTATTTCTCCTTTTCCTTTTCTGTCTCTCTTCTCCCTCTTTCTTCCTCCTAGATTTACCAAATAGAGAAAATACCCAGTGAACAAAAGCATTTTTTATGTTAGAAAATGAAAAGTAGTAAAAGTAACCTCCATAAAAATGGAAATCTACCTCTGAAGGAGTTCCTTCAAGAGTAGAGTTCTAATATGCGAAGAAACAAAATAAGTTGGGATTGTTTGCAACAGAACAAAGTGCACAGAACTCTCTGTCACCTTTCTCTCTCTGTCTCTGTTTCAGGAAAGGGAAATAAAACAGAGAAAGAAAAAGAGAGAGAGAGAGAGAAAGAGAGAGAGAGAGAGAGAGAGAGAGAGAGAGAGAGAGAGAGAGAGAGAGAGAGGAAAGGGACACAGAAAGACAAAAAAATAAAAGTAGAGAATGCTGATAAAGGTGGAAAGGGAAAGGTCCAGGCAAGTGGGTTTTAAGGGCCTTACTCAGTACTTATTCACATCATCAATGGAGCCTTTTTGGATGTTCACAATTCTTAGTTTGGAGCCACTTATGAATTAATGGGTTGTTTCAATGAATATTTCTGAAGTAAGGGTTTAACTAACTCCAAACCACCAGAGAAGCAGTTCATGCATCTAAGATAATCTATGGAAACATTCACTACATTATATCCATGGTACAGATCCTGTTGATGCCTTCATAAACATATCTTTTTGGTATTCCTAGAAAAGCAGGAAACTATGAAGCCTACACTGCACCTCATATTCATCTTCTAGCAGGAATAACTGGAGCAGGAAAGGGACACACCCACATACACAAAACGAAAGCTCATAGTTCATATGCTCATAGATCTAATACTGGAATGAACTTCAGAGATGATCTCACCTGTTGAGGACCATGGGTCAGTGGGACTTTGACCCTTATGGCTGAGTAAACTAGGACTGGATCAGTTCCCCATCCCCCAGAGAAGAGTTCCAGCATGCAGGTATGAGGACTGGATCCTCAAGATAAAGCATGGTGTTTTTGCCCCTGGCCTGGGAACATAGTATTGTGCAATGTCCACAGGGGAAAGCCATTAGGAAGCATCCTATAAAAGGCTTGCCTTAGAACAATATAGGAGACTTTATTTTCCACTCCTCTTTGAGTCCCTGTCTCTTTTTTAACTCACCCTCTCTCACAGTCTCTGGGTAGATAACTCTCTTGACCCTGCTGGATGATAGCAGGGCCCCTACATTCTCTCAACCCTGCTGCGGGACGACACGGGATGACACGGGACGACACAGTTCCGTGCCTTGGCCCACCACACTCACCTAACTCCCTTCATTAAAATGAGAAAACTGGATCCCAAACGGTTTATGTGACCTGACCAATCTCACATATATGATAGAACCAAAATTCAAACTCAAGTCCTCTGACTCCAAATTCAATGCTTTCCATCCTATTTTGGGAGAATCAACTTGGTATAGTGACTAGAGAGCTGGCTTTGAAGTCAAGAAGACTGAAGCCCAAGCCCTGCCTCTGAAACACACTAGTTATATGGCCCTGGATAGATCATTTAACTTCTCAATGCTCTAGGCAGCTAAGATCATAAGGGGCAGAAGAGACACAGACCTGTACAGGTAAAAGGCATTTCCTTATCTGTTATTGTTTTAACACAGAAAAACAGGACAAACTAGAACTATGAGTCTGGTTCACCACGAGTCAAATGACCCCAGATTATTTTAAGAAAGGGTGATCTCATTTCATTGCTAATAGTCAGTAGATGGAGGAGTTGATATCCAGTAGAATTATTCCTTTTGGTGAAGATCACACTTCTTTTGGGAGTTGACAAACTGATTTAGCCCACTGTACCCTCACTGTTTAGACAAAAACAAAAAAGTCTCCCTAGACCCCCCTAGGAAATGGATGATCTAGAGCAGCGGTTCTCAATCTGTGGGTTATGTTCAATTTGTAACAATGAAAATACATCCTGCATATCACATATTTACATTACAATTCATAACAGTAGCAAAATTATAGTTATGAAGTAGCAACGAAAATAATTTTATGGTTGGGGGTCACCACAACATGAGGAACTGTATTAAAGGGTCACGGCATTAGGAAGGTTGAGAACCACTGATCTAGAGATGATTTGACCTTCATTTCCAAATTTGAGTCCCAGTTTGATTTATCCTAGGGATTTGCCTCTCTCCTTCAAATTCAAGTCTTGGGCAACACTCCCTAGCAATGTCCTCTCAAGTTTCCTTACACTGAGCAATAAATACTTTTAGTCACAGAACCTCAGTTCAAATCTAATGTTTGCCACCTATTAACTGTGTGTCCTTGGGAAAATTGCTTACTCTGTGAGCTTTAGTTTCCTCCTTTGTAAAGTGTGAGAGCTGAACTAGATGCCTTTGAAAGTCCCTTCCAGATCTGAATCTATACTTTCTGTCACTTAAAGGATAGTCAGAGTCTCATTCAATATATATGTAACACCTGCCTTTCTTTATTATGTAGATATACTGGTCATGCTACTTTTTCAGTTGTGTCCCACGGCAAGCTATACAAGAGTTATATTTTAATAAAAATCTGTCATTTTTTGACACTGGAGATCTACATTTCTGTTTTTAAGGGTTGCCTACTTCCTTGCATTGTAATTTCAGGGAAAATGTGTAATTAATTATTGGCTATGAAGAAAGGACAAAATTCATAAGTTGCATTCTAGATTCTTTTAATAAAAGAGAAAAAAATTAAGTCAATTTTAAGATTTAGTGCCAGACAATGGCATATGTCATCTTATGTGTGCCAGGGAAAGCACCTTGGCTGGGAACTGTAAGAGGTAAATAACTGAATATGGAACAGAAAATCGAAGGGCAACCTAGTGCTCACCACATAAACAATTTTTGGTTGCTTTCTAACTAATATACAATTTATATTCATATATATTTCAATAAACTATTTCTGCCTCTTGTGCCTTATACAGAAGAAGTATTGAACATGTTTCTACTGAATAAGATATTTTTCATTTCTAGTAGAGTTCAGACATTTCTTGCCTTTTTCCTACGCATTTACTAACTTTTGCCGTCATAGAATCTAACCTTCCTGCCTCTAAGCAGGCACAGATTTCTTATTTAAGGTAACTTTTCTGCTCACCTTTTCATATGAACCAGGTAGTTTTATGATAAAAAAAAATGTATGTTATATACTGCTACTCCTGCCTGGATCTGTTTGATGAATAAGTATGACTCTGTTTCCATGGGCATGTATGTGATGATTAATTGCAATTTTATAGTTACTTCCTAAATTGTTTTCAATTCACATGTGTGCCTACTATATGTGAGTCAGTATGCTGGATATTGGAGGTATAAACATGAAATATTCTCTGACTCAAATATGAATTAGTCCCTGTTCTTGAGGTCTTTTTACAGTCTATTAGAAAGACATAATAAAAACACAGAATATTAAAAATAAAGGAGGAAAGGTTTTGGAGGCAATCGGGGTTAAGTGACTTGCCCAAGGTCACATAGCTAGCAAGTGCTTGTGGTCAAATTTGAATGCAGATCCTCCTGACTCCAGGGCTGTTGCTTCTTCCACTATGCTCCCTGGGCTGCCCCTAAGAAATGATTTTGGGAAGGAGGAGGGAGAAAGTACTATGATTAGGGGAACTGGGAAGGATCTCTTGTAAGTAGTGGAACCTGTGCTGAGAATTTTCTACATAATTTCCAAAAATATACATTTTAGAGCCATCCTTTATTTTTTTTCCAATTTCTCTTTATTACAACTTCTAGTTATCATATTGTATACTGAAACAACACCTTCTGGGAACACTCTCATGCTTGCTTTAGAACCAAAAAGTCCTAAACCTAAAGCATAATGATTAGCAGAAAATTGATACTCCTGGAAATTGAGGAAATGAAAAGAGAATGTGAAACTGCCTTGCATCAGTTCTAGTTATCAGACTAAGTCATTGCCAGTGACCTTTGAAAAAAGGTGCAGGTTCCACAGGATTTTGTGGTCTAGTGGAAAGAACATAAGATTTGAAGCCAGAGAAATGGGTATGAATCCAGATTCTGCTACTTATTGCCTGGCTGACTTTGGCCAAGCCACTTAACTGTCCTCTCCCTCAGTTTCCTAAGCTATAAAATAACTTTAGGATTAAATGACCACTGAATTCTCTATCAGCTTTAAAAAATGATCCTTTGACTGATGATAAGCAAAATATCAGTTTTCAAAGACAAAAAGCAAGAAGATATGAAGACTTTTGATTTCTGGCAAAATCATTAAATCTACTACTTAATTTTTTATTATGAACTTTAAAAATATCAAAACATAAACATTTCCAGCTACTGTACAAAGAAGAATAAAGGAGGATTGCATATGAACCAGGACTTTCTATTATTTATACCTCTTTAAAATAACATTTTATTTAGCTATCAAGGATTTATTTTTCTCCCTTCCACCTCCCCCATCCATGAAAGAAAGAGAGAGAGGACCCTTATAGTATTAAAAGCAAAACAAATTCTCGCATCCAAAAATGTGTTTCTTATCCTGCATATTAGTCTATCACCTCTCTCTCATGAGGCAGGCAGGATTCATCATTTTGGAATCATGTTTGCAAATGGCATCATTCAAGTCACAGAATGCTTTCAGTAATGATAATTATGTGATTTTAACATAGACCATTTCTTGTCATTGCCATGCATTATAGGTAAACCACTGCTTTAAGCCATTAAAAATAATAATTATCTTTTAATTTGTATACATCTTTTGTATACTTATGCATGAAGATTGCTATTCTCTTGATTAAATGTAGATTCCTAAAGGGCAAAAGCTATTTCATATTTGTCTTTGTATCTACAGTACCTGGAAAAAACATTTATTAAGTGCGTACTGTGTTCTAGACACTGGGGATACAAAGACAGGCATGAAACAGTCCCTACTCCGAAGGGGCTTACATGTAAAATTATTCCCGTTTTTCAGGTGGAGAAACTGAGACTCTGTGACATTAAATGCCTTGACCAAGGTCCCATCGGTAGTGTTAGAATCATGCCTCAGCCCAGATAAGGCTCCAAATTCAAGGATCTGTCCACTATAAGCAACAGTGACTTTGAAGACCTGGCTATATTTTCAGACTCTTCCCCCTCTTGCTATTGCTGCTCTTTCTGGTGGTGGGGTTTATGTGTATGCGTGGGTATAAATAGAGTAGCCCTCTTTTATTTGTCCTAAATTTACCCCTTCTGAGATTCCAAAGCTATCTCTCTGTGCTATTTATAATATTAACTGACTTCCCTATCTGGGGCAACACTAAGGCTATCTTTTTTTAATACAGTAGTTTAAGCTGTTAATTGCTCTTGCTGTTAATGTTTTACTTATTATGAGTAATGTGCAAATTCTTTGTACTTGGGCCCTGAGGCAGTTTTGCAAAGGGTGTAATTTTTTAAAACGTTGGAAATAAATAAAATGATGCATGTGTATGTGTACTGCATTGCTGTTTTAACTTGTGCATTGTTTTTTTAGCTGTCATTCTTCTGTCTGTACGTCCTTAATATTGTGGTATGTGGTATCTGCATTCACCTTTTGAGTTCCGGTCTCTCTAGGGCTAAGGCCTTGTCTATTTAACTCACCATATATAGTAACTTTGTGGCTTTACTTAGCCAGGAGCACCACCCGATTCATAATGTGTTGGATGATCATAATCACAAAAAGTCAATGTAAACTCGTTCTTCTAATTGCAATGTACCAGAGTTGAACATTCAAGGAACTGGGGGCAAAGAAAATCTAGCTTCAAGTTTTGGCATGAGCAGGATGGCCTTGAGAAAATAGCTTACCCTCTCTGAGCCTTGTTCACTCATCTGTAAAATGAAGGCTTGTAAATTAAGCTCTGTACCAGATTTAAAGACCCATAATTTTCTCTCAAATAGCCTTCCACAGAATTGCAGCTCAAAATAACAAAAATTTGGAAACCAAACAACACATGTGGAGATAGATCACTTCCACCCACCTTTGCTTCATTCAACTTCCTATCCACTTCTAATCAATTTTTAAAAATGAGTCTTGCTTTGGCATCCCTGCCTCTCTCTGAAATCACACCTATATTTATCCATCTTATCTCTGAAATTTCTTTAATAAACTGACAGGGAATGCCATTAGTACTTCTACATTCTTCTAGACAGAATATGTTCTTGGGGAAGGTACTGGAGCTCTCCTATGGATTCTTCTTTGTCAGAATAATATTTTCTCTGATTTTTATAGGAATCAGATGATTGTGACTAAGTAGCAACATACCTGATACTTTTCATAGTTGTGCTTCTTGGGCAGGAAATGGAGAGGCCAGGAATTTCAAAGAAATATCCACTGCGATATTGGGAGATTCCCAGGCTCCATTTTATAAAATAGTATAGAAATAATATTTTGGTAAGTATCTACATGACCCAGACATTTATTCTTACTGATGACATGCTACATATCCAGCAGAGGGCACATTCTGTATTTCATTCACATATAAAACAAACAACAAATCTAAAAAATCAAAACAAAGTTCTCTTATTTACATATTAAAAGATATCAAAAAGCCCTACCATTAATTTAAAGAAAACTTCACATCTGACGTGAAAAAAAATTGGTGACTTGAACCTTCTAAATTCTTTCTTCTTCAATTCCTTTCTTCCTAAACTATTTCTTTCTTTGTCACAAACAATAGACAAAAAAAAAAAAGGAAAAGGGAGCTATAGAGTCTTGAGAGTGGAGACAAAGAGCAACCTTCTCCTCAAAATAGCTTACTTTTGTGTATACATCATAGCAGAAATATTAGAAAGACCAGATTGGATTACAGCTGGTCCAGAATGCTGTTAGCCTCAGGGTTTAAGTTAAGACAGAAGGTAAATGGCCCTTTCCCATTAGGGTCTTCTGTTCTGCATAAACCAAGAGAAAATAAGAGAAATAGTATCCATGGATGCATGTGAAAAGATTGTTTTTAAAAACATCCCCGAATGCTGACAAATGCAGATGAAAATAATGACTCTGATGAAAACAGCAAGGGAAAACCATGTAGGTAGAATCTATTTACCCATATTGGAATATGGTTAATTCTTCTATCTTTCCCCCCAAAAGTAGACTACATGACAAAGAACACATTAGTTCAAAAAGGAGGCTGGGTGGTCTGTGGGATAGAGAGCTAGCTAGTCTTGGAATCAGGAAGACCTGCTATTGATGCATCATAGATATGTGATGATGTGGAAATCACTCAGTGCCCACAGGCAACTCTCTAACATGAGTTATAGAGGGGTTACTGGTCTCTATCACTGGAGGAAGTCTTCATCCCAAGAGTTTCCTTTAACTATTAAAATCAAAGGTTGGAAGGTGTCATAGGGAATGTCAAAATGTTTATGAACGGTACTTTATAGGAAATTACTTGCTTGAGGTTTTGTGGGATAAAGAGGTGTACAAATGATACTTATATTCTCAGTTTGGGGAGGAATGAGAAAAAAACTGAATGTTCTAAAATATTCATAGCAGAGCTTTTTGTGGTATTAAAGAACTGGAAATTGTCTGGATGCTCATCAATTGGGGAATGGTTGAACAAGTTGTGGCACATGATTGTGTTTGAATACTACCGTGTTATAAGAAAAGATGAGCTCAATGATCTTAGAAAAAGGTAGAAAATGAGAAGAACCAAGGAAATGTTATATACAGTAACAGCAATATTGTTTTAACAGGTTTGAATGAATGTCATTTTGACTACTATAAATACCCAAATTAACTACAAAAGACATCTGAAGATACTATCTGCATCCAGATAAAGAACTGATAAATAGAAGTATGTATAGAATGATTTTATATGCATACACACACGTTTGTGTCTAATGGTAGCCATCTCTAGGGCAAAGGCAGAAGGGAAAAAAAGAAATTTACATGATAACTGTATTATATATTTAAAAGGAATAACAAGTTATACATAATAGATTTATAGTTTTATGTGGAATCATTTTTATTGTACCATGTTATAGAAATGTTTCTTTTATTCCATAAATTAAAATGAAATAAAAATAAATTTTAAAAAAAAGAAAGGAATGAAACATGATTGGCCTGGACACCTCCTTAAATGGAGGTTCTGGGAGGAGCCATCCAATCAGAAGAAGAAGCGGAAGAGGGTGGAGGCAATAATGTGCTATAAATTATTATAATGACATTGTAAAACCAGTCATTAAAATTTCAGTGTGAGCATTGACACCTTGAAATTGGCTAAAGATCATCACTTTATTGTTCTGTTGATTATCCTGACTCAAGAAAGTGCTAACACAGATTAAACTAAAAAATGTCTGTATATGTATATATACATATGCATACATAAATATAAACATACATAGATACGTATACATACATACACATATACACACATAAGCATACACACACACACACACACACATATTTGAGAGGGGAGAGTCTGGTTATTAAACATTTACCACTGGGATTTGAAGATCTTCCATACCCTTGATTGGCAAGTAAACAGATAATTAGCACTTAGTTTCAAGTTAATTATATCAAGCCTCTTTCAAAGAAACAGAAAGTATGAACACCTATTGCTGATGTAACAAGCGTAGGGGGGGGGAAGGCGGGGAGAGGAACAGGGAGTAGCTAATACTGTATATAAAGAAGAGCTCAAGCCGGACAGTCAGAACTTCTTGAAGAACTTCTTGGAGCAAACCACGTGGACAAAGTAATTTAGATTTTGAGAACAGAACTTTTGGTGTCAGAACTTCTTGGAGGAAGCAAAGTTGAGGCAGAAGAAAGTGATTTTGATTTTGAGAATGGAACTTGTGGTCACGGGGCTTCTGCAGAGAACCAGCCAGAATTTCAAGGAGAAAGTGATTTTGATTTTGAAAACGATCTTCTGCTTAGACTTTTCTTCAGGGAAGTTCTTCTAAGAGCTTCCAAGAACAAGGCCGAGGAGCCACCATGAGTGAGACAGGAGGATCCCTGCTTGAGGGAACCTGTTCTGTTGTGAAGGCTTGGGAATGTGGGTGTTCACTGCATTAACCGTGTGTACCAACATCGTGGTTACTGTAATGACTTTGGCTTTCTAGTCCTGGGACTTGGTTTTCTGGTATTTGAATAAAGGCTTTGGTTCTTTCCTCCATGTGGTGATCCTGTTACATTTTGTGATTCACAACTATACCAGCATATTTATAACCACTGTGGGTGTTGTGAATATTGCATTATTATTACAACTACATACCCTTGTACTGCTCTATAAACATTTCTCAAACTCAGCTGTAGTAAAGTAGAAGGCTCAGAGCCCAAAGCCTGGAGATTGCAGATTGTCATTGCTGCTGTTGCTGCTGCTGCTGCTGTTCCTTCTCTCCCTGGTCCTCCAAATCCTCATCTCATCACCACCAGCACCATCAACACCACTATTACTGCTAACTGGCCTTTATATAATTCAAAGGTTTGCAGAGCACTTTACATTCATGATCTCATTTGTTCCATAACAGCCCTGGTCACTTCAAGAATTCCAGGGAGAACAGACTACAAGATGAAGATCTTGAAAATGGTAGAGGAAATGGAGACAGCAGCTTGGAGAAGAGATAATTGCATTCATTTCTCCCATTGTATAGAAACTGACTTCAGAATACACTGTGACTATGCATGCAAAGCAAAGTGAAGAACTGAAATATTGATCTGAAAAATTCAAGCTGAGATGCCATGCTTTCTTGAAATAGAGATATTATATATTGTGCAAAGAACACAACTAAAAATAGGAAACTTGGTTCTATGAAAAATGGTTAAATTCTTTGTAAAGACAGGCCGATTTTATAATTTCCTTCAAATCTTGTGAATTAAGGCACTAATGAAAGTAGAATCTCCATATTGCAGACCACTCCAACTAAGGAATTATTTTTATTTTATATTTGTTTTTATTGAAACAGATGAGAAATCACAGAATTTAAATTTGGAAGGGACCTCAGAGTTTATCTAATTCAGGCCCTTCTATTATACAGATGAGGAAAATGAGTTTTAGAGAAGGGAATGGCTAACCAAACATAATATTCCCAAGAGATAACTAAGACAGGACTGGAATCCAAGGCTTTTGATTTTCTAGTACAGTGCTTTCTCAGTTTTCATTTGTATGTGTATTCCTGAAACCCTAATACTAAACTATCACTGATCTCTAAATATTTCCACCCCTTTCCATACTCACTACCATCACAGATTAGAATAGATAAAGCTATCATGAAGATGATAATCTGATGTGATACAAAACTGGGAGCCTGTGAACAGTGAAGCAGTATCCATCAGCCAATCAGTCCTGCTCCATGCTCAGCTTTGTCTTTGGCAACACAACCAAAAAAGACTATCTCTGTCTCTAGGGAGCTCATAATCTAGTTGGGGTAAGATTTGCATATATCAGCAGTATGAAATAGGAGACCAGTCAGGGCTGTGAGTAACCCAGCATTTTCTGGTGTATCTAAGACTTAAGTACAGTCATGTTTCTATTTTTATAATCTCCTGGATACAAATATAAGGTACTTGAGGGTAGGGATATGTTGTTGTTGTAGTCTTTGAATCTCCAATGTCTAGTATCTTTGTTGTTCCGTTGTCTGACTCTTCATGACCCCATTTGGGGTTTTATTGGCTAAGATAAAGTGAGTGGTTTACCATTCCTTCAATAGCTCATTTTACAGATGAGGAAACTGAGGCCAACAGGGTTGAGTGATTTGCCCAGGGTTGCACAATTAGTAAATATTTGAGGCCAGATTTGAACTCACAACGATAAGTCTTCCTGACTCCAGGCCAGGCACTTTATCCACCTCACCACATACCTGCCAAGTACATAGTAGACACTTAAGACAATATATATGCATAAGCCATGGGAATAAGCTGGCAGGTTTAGGAATACCTGTCCCTTGCTCTTTACATGCCTATGACACAATAATTGCTTATAGAATTGAATTTAATCTATAGTTTGAAAGGCTGTATGATAGTGTGGGAAACAGATTTGGTGTCAGGGAACCTGGGTTCAAATCCTGACTTTGACACTTATTACCTCTGACATCTTGGGATTTAGTCCCTTTTTTTTTTTTGCATCTATCAAATAAAAAGGTTGGATTAGATGACCTCTAAAGCCCTTTCCAGCTCTAAATAAATGATCGTAGGTTCATCCTCCATGGATAATAATTATGCCAGTGGATTTATGGTACTTTGTTATTTGGGGCAAGAGAAAAATTTCCTTCTTAAGTTGAGCCAGTTGTTAATTCTTAAAAGAAAAGGGATGCTTGGGGCCATGTTTGGTACATTTGGTTATTACATGGACTGTTTTCTCTAGCATTACTTGCCTTGGAATATCATTGAGACGTTATGTGAATTCCAGAAATTTGATATACTCAAAATGAACTTGACCTGCCTGCCTACCTATTTTTTATAGTTTATAGTTAAGGCTTTAACACACGTAGAGATAATTTAGTTCATTTCCATTTAGAGTTTAATCTGCTTTAAAAATCAGGCACTATTCTCTCAAGTGTAACCTGGCATATTGTTAACCCATTTCTGTCTTTTTTGAGACTTGAAGGCCTTTTGGGGGGGAGGGGAAGGAAAGTTCCTACTGTGTCATGTGATCAATAGATACAAGTACCTTCATTTTTTAAATTAGTCCAAGGCTATTTTCCTTTTACTATTGTATAAACAGGGAATTGAAGGGCAAAATAGTTAAAACTTAATGCTATAGTGCTAATGTGGCTTTTAAATCACGTCAGCAGCAATCACTGCATTATAATTAACAATTTATTGAACCAGCAATAAAATGAACATCACATTACTTCTTAAAGCAGCAGAATAAAATGGCTAATAAATAGCATAAGCCAGACAAATTGCAGAGTAATAGAAATTTTCTTAAGATTTATGGTGTGCAAAAAGATGGATGTGCTATTAGTGGGAGCTCCAGTACTTGACAAAACTCTTTTACAAAGACATAGTTACCATGCATGTCAGAGTTCACAAGTCTAAGTGGTTTATCCAAATATCAGCTCTCTGCTATTACAGTGGAAAATACTCATTACAAGGTTTTGAAACTGCAAGCAATGTGTACATTTGCCAACATTCAAACTGCTACTGCCAAAAAGATACTAAAATATTTTATAAACTGTCAAATAACAAGTCTGCTAGCTTAATCTGAGTCTATTTTATACTTTACAGACTGTAAAAACTATTACATTAATTCACTTCCTACCAAACTTTTCGAAGCAGAGAAAGCCGATACAGAGCCTCAACAAAGTAGCTTCGAATCGCTACTTCAGTCCAACATCTTCTTTTTGGGAGCCACTGTCGGTAGTTCTGCTGAAATAAAATCACATCCTCCTGTAGTGGGCACAGCCAAGGGAGCCGGACTACAGAGACAGTCAGAATGTAGACAAACCACAGCAGCTTATCCCTATTAGCGTGAGGTGATTGACCTTGTGACTTGTGCTTTCAATATTCCTGCTTCCAGGTTCTATTGTGACACCTTTGAATGAGGGTGTTATTCTCACATTCCTAATTCAGTATAAATAGAGAATTCCACAGCTCTGCAGCACCCAATAAGGATACTTTGAAAGGGATTTCTTTGTTTCATTTTTTAAAAATTAAAAAAATAAATAGGTTAATCCCTTCACTAACAAAGACAAAGGCAGGATGTTTGCTCCCCCAGATTTTTGACTGATTAGCATATCAGTAATGAGTATCATATTTTTGTCGTCAAAGTGAAATGTATTCATCAAATATTCATCAAACATTCCAGGTCCAAGCCTACATATTTAAAGTGAAATGTATAGTTAATTTTTTTTTTACTAATTTCTTGCTGAAGATGATGATGTTTGATTAGTGTGTGTGGCACACTTTAATGATGTGTTCGTGTATAAAGCTGGAGGATAAAACAATGATTTACACACCTCATAACATACAGAACTAGTTTAAATTAAGGTAGTTAAACTGCGAATACTTGTATCTGGGTCAGAACAAATTCTCACTCACGTTTGGAGTCCTGCAATAATTGAGTTCTAAAGTAGTAACTAAAGCCTCTCCTATTGCTTCTTGCTGGAAGAGTGCCTGGCAATCTAAATTGTATCCAAAACCAACATGTACATAAAAATACAAATCTTTGCATATACCAACATGGTAGGAAGGGGAGTAATTACTTACTTTGGAGACATTGAAGAAAGTTCAAAATGGCTGAAGAAAAGGAGACTTGAGATCAATTGGATAAGGTGCCAAAGTGATAAGACTGGAAACAAAGTCAGAATTCAAATTTTCAGGGCCTTGAATGTCAGGTTAAGGACTTTGGTCTTTTTTTTTGGAAGGTACTGGAAAAGAATAACATCACCAACACAGCAAAATCATCATTATTATTCCTATTATGCCCATTAAGACACAACCTAAAGTGACTTACCTAAAGGGGCACATACTTCTTGGCAAGAACTATATCTACAATATGTATCTCCTCGATCTCAGTGCCAGGTTTTGTTCCCATAATTCAGCAATTCTCAACCTGTGGGTTGCGACCCCTTTGGGGGTTGAACAGGGTTGCCTAAGACCATGGGAAAATATATCTTTCCCATGGTCTTAGGAACCGAGACATCGCTCCTCTATCTGTCTCCAGGCGGGTTGGCCCACATGCAGATACGCCCACATAAGAGCATTAAAGGGTAGCAGCGTTAGGAAGGTTAAGAATCACTGCCATAATTGTTAGTAGCAAATGTCCATATTTAGTCATTTCTTCACAGGACTTGGATTTAAATCCCAGCTTTGTTACTTCACTACTATTTCATTCCACAATGTGATTGTGAACAAATGTTCACATTTAATCTTTTTTTCTTTTTTTTTTTTACCCATAGGGTCTGAGTTCATTTGTTACTTTAATATTGTAAAGTCTTAGGCAATTCATATCACCTCTCTGATTCTCAGATTCTTTTTCTTTTTTTTATGTAATATGAAGAGGCTAGACAAGGTGACACCTAAAGTCCTTTCTACTTTTAGACTTTATGATTTCACCTCGAAGAATGTGCAGATACATGCTGACATGTCCATGTGAGTCTGGAATATAGCTCCTGCAGCATAAAATTAAGTATGCTATATCCCTTTTATACTTAAGTGTATATTAAAATACCTTTTGTTAGTCATTTAAAGCCTTTCACATCTGGCTCTGAGCTACCTCTTCATCCTCTTTACACATGACTTGTTTTCATTCATTCTGCATTTCAATCTAGCCTCCTCATTATTCCTCATATATGAAACTCTACCTTAACTCTCTATACCAATGTATAAACTGTCTCCTCATGCCTGGAATGTACTACTTCCTCCTCACTTCTATTTCTTAAAATTCCTTGTTTCCTTTAAAACTCAGCTGATGTGCCAAATTCTAGATGAAGCATTTCCTAGTCTCCCAACAGGTAGTACCTCTATCTCTCAATTACACACACACACACACACACACACACGCACACACACACACACCATAGAATTAAGTATGTCATAGTTCTATGTCATGTTGTATCCCCTCATAGAATCTGAGTTCTTTGAGCATGGGGATTGTTTCATTTTTGTCTCCAGGAATTCCAGGGCTAGCACAATGTTTGCCCCATAGTAATCCCTCGATAAATGCTTGTTGATTGATTGATTGCCTATTAATATTTGTGCAGACAAACTTTTTTTTTATATTTACTCTTTGTTTCTTTCCTTTGGTGCCCTATGTATACTTCATATCCCTCCTGTAAAAAAAAAAAGTAGACTTATCAACTCAGAAAAGCATTTTCGAAGAGTCTGGGGCTCTGAAGCATTACAGCTATAAAGACGACTGCTGCTGAAGAAGGCTGAATTAACATGAGACACAGTATGTATCTAAAAAAATGCCCAATTTCTTTAGATTTACAGAGGTTCTCAACCTGTGGGTTATGACTCCTTTGGGGGTCGAACGACCCTTTCACAGGGGTCACCTAAGACCATCAGAAAACACATATTTCCAGCGGTCTTAGGAACCGAGACACCGCTCTTTTATCTGTCTCCAGGCGGGTCCGCCCACATGCAGATGTGCCCACAGAGGAGTATTAAAGGGTCGTGGCATTAAGAAGGTTGAGAACCACTGCTTTAGAAAGTCCTGGAGTGTATCCTTCTTTTGTAGGAAGGGGTGGTTTTCCTCAGATTTACCTTTTCTTAACCCACATTCCCTTTTGGAGAAATGCTTATACTTTATTCCTTGATTCAGGAGTGAAGAAAAAAACAGAGCAACAACAATATCAACAGAACAAAACAAAACAAAGGGAAACAACTACACAAAGAACTGGGATTCACCTTAAAGAATACGTGTAATTTGGGATCTTAGTTACTTTCTACTGAACTGTTGGGCTCCATGTTGGAAGTGGATATATGCATGGCCAGAGAATAAGTAAAACGGCAACCTGATAGACAAACAATTTCTTTGGTTTGGGATCCTGTCAATAGCAGTGATGCTTACAAGATTTTATATGGTCTTTGTTTTTAAGGTTGGCATTTTAGTCCAAATACAATTAAGTGTATTGGGAAGTTGTGAAGATTGGTAGAAGGAATGCTAGATTGGTAATCAGGAAAGACCTGAACACAAATTCTACCTCATGTATTAAAATCTCAGTTTCCATATCTGCAAAACTTCATTAATAATATAAAGAGGGATAAATGATGCAATTAAGATAAAATACTTGAGAATCTTTAAAATGTTGCATAGCTATTAGTTACAAATGGTAGCTATTTTGTATGCAGCCAAAGGGCTATAAAACTGTGCATACCTTTTGATATAGCAATACCACTGCTAGGTCTGCATCCCTAAGAGATTTTTGCAAAAAGAAGTGAGGGGGAGGAGCCTATTTGTACAAAAATATTTATAGCAGCTCTTTTTGTCATGGCTGAGAACCAGAAATTGAGGGGAGGCCCCTCAATTGGGGGAGTGGCTGAACAAGTTGTGGTATATGATTGTGATGAAAAATTATTGTGCTATAAGAAATGACAAGCAGCATGCTTTTAGAAAAATCAGGAAAGACTTGCATAAACTGATGCAAAGTGAAGTGAGCAGAACTGGGAGAACATTGTACATAGCAATAACAATGTTGCATGATAAAACTGTGAATGACTTAGCTACTCTCCAAGACAATTCCAAAGGACTCATGATGAAATATGTTATCCACCTCCAAAGAGAGAACTGAAGTTGTCCAAATACAGACTGAATCATACTATTTTTCACTTTTTTTTTTGAGGGGGTTGAGTCTTCTTGTAGAAAATGAATAATATGGAAATGTTTTACACCAGTGGTTCTCAACCTTCCTAACGCCAACCCTTTAATACTCGTATGTGGGTCTATCTGGGTGTATCTCTATGTGGGCAGACCACCTGGAGACAGATAGAGGAGCGGTGTCTCAGTTCCTAAGACCATCGGAAATATGTCTTAGGCGACCCCTGTAACATTGTGAAAGGATTGTCCAACCCGCAAAGGAGTTGTGACCCACAGGTTGAGAACTGCTGTTTTACACAATTGTCCATGTAGAACCCATATTGAATTGATTTTTATCTCAGTGTGGGTGGAAGGAAAGGGTAGGAGGGAATGATAGACACTAGAACTCAAAACTTAAGAAAATGTTTAAAATGTTTAACATGTAATTGAGGGGAAATAAAATACTAATTTTTTTTTTAATGTCAACTATGCAGAACTGGCATCAGGTAATATTCTGAAACCAGAATCAAATGAATCAGACCCTAGACTTGGGTTTACCTACAACTAGCTGTGTAACCTTGGACAAGCCCCTATACTTCTCTGTGTTTCCATTTCAAAATATGTAAAATGAGAGACAAGAGTGACCTAGGGCATCTCTAAGATACATCCAAGTTATAAAAATTATATGAGTCTTTCAGACTGTAGGAGAACACAACTCAATATCCACATGGGACTTTTAAGTTTCTATCTCTAGTACCTCACAGACACTCATGACTTTTTAATCTTAGCAAAAAGGTGCCACAGAATGCCTCGATCATTATTTTTGGTAATGCTTATCAGTCATGTCCTGTAGATATTATAATTCATTTTGAGAAATTATGACGAGAGCTGTTAGACTTGTAGCAAGTGACATAGTACAAAGATGCCTATATCTTTACCGATGAAAAAGGGGAAACCAAAGTGGATTTTGGGGGAGACCAAACAAGAGTACCACTAAATAAACCTGGAAATTGTTATAGTTGGACTGAAAAGAAATGACCTTGCAATGAGGACCATTGGCTTTGTGTTATTTTTTTCCTGACTTGAATACTTTAGAGAAATAGCAGTACAAAATGCAAAATAACAACTGTATATAGATACACTCCCACACAGACTCTAAAGCTTAATATTTCACTGAATACCACATGGAAAGTCTGAATTAATATCCATAACTCTTCCACGTCACTCATGTTTCAGAGTACTGTAGCTATAGATTTCTTTAACCTATATTGTTGCAAAATTAACCAACAATGAAAATCTTCCTTTGATGCCACATGGCATCACATTTCCTTATAGAAATTCTATTATGATTTATCCTTACTTTCAGGCAGTAATATTTATAGAATTTTCATTGATGTTGATTTGAATTAGAAGTTTCCATCACTCAGTACTAGAATATAAATAAAAACTTTATTTAAACCATAATACTTCGTATTCAATTTTAAATGTATCTAACCCCCTAAATTTGAGGGATCAGTTCTCCCCCAAATAAAGAGGAGCAGGGCTTTAATAACCCACATGAACAGACAATTGCACTGTAGTTTCATTCTATGCAATTCAATTCAACAAATAATTATTAGGAGCCTATTTTATGCAAAGCCATGTCATAGTGGAAAGAAAACTGGCTTAAGAGTCAAAGAAAACTGAGTTCAAATTCTTTCTTTGACACATGCTGGTTGTATAATCCCAGGCAAGTCACTTAATGTTTGAGGGCCCCAAGCAGCTTTCTAAGACTTTCAATTACAGAACATGTTTTGATCTACATTCATAGAGGGAATTTTGTCACTATGAGTTTGCTGTACCAATGAAATTACAGGTCTGGTAAAAAAAAATATCTAGTAGGTGCTGGGAATTTAAACAATCCTTACTCATAAAGAGCTACTTTTTATTGGGGGGAAATATAAGATACAGATAAGTAAATGCAATGTAATTTGAGGAGAGAGTAAGCATTAACAAGTAATATATTAGAAGGAGACTCTAGAAATGAACCTTTAAGGAAATGAAAAGGTTTTGATAAATGTAGCACATGAGATGGAAGGGTTTTCCAGGCTCAGAGGATGCTACATGGTGACCCACTGGCAGAAGATGGAATATTGATTTAAAAAAAACAAACAGCAATTTTGGCCAGAGCTTGGAATAAATGAAGTGGAGTAACACAATATGGCCAGAAAGGTGGAAAGGAATCAGAGTTTACACTGTTACCATTATCAAACTGATTAACTTATATCTATCTGAGAAGCATAGGGGGACGAGTTCTTAAGTTGGGGAGTCTGATCATTTTAGGCTTTAGGAAGATCATTTTGTCAGATCATTTTGATGTCCCCCCCTAGATATTTACATTTCTAAATGAAATCATAAGTAGAACTAACCACCCACTCATACAAAGGTAAACAGATTAAAATCCTACCATGCCCGACTTAATCACGCTCTACTCCTCCCTGTGAAACTTTTAATAAATTACTTTCTGAGCCTCAGTTTCCTTATCTGTAAATTGAGAGAGATGGAATTATGAACTTGGGTCCCTTTCAGTTATTTATGATCCTATGAACTACTCATGGGCCTCTAGAGCATAATATTGCATGGATACAGCATATATTTCTATCAGTCCTTTCTTGGGCTTCCAGTGATACACAACTGCACACACTATTATAAACATTTAAAAATCTTTTTAAAAATTCCTATGTGCCACAAGGTGCTATATTCAGTTTCTAGAATTAAGATTTGGAGATTCTTTCAGAAGGATAAACAACTTAATCAAACTGTTAAAATTAATTCCAGCTTTTTGGGATCTTTGATAGAATGACGTCATTGATTGTACGGGACCTATTTTATACTTGTAACTAGTCATTTAAAAAAATTATATAGCACAAGTCTGCATTAGTATTTAATCACTGTGTGTTTTTTAAAAATTGATCCCCATTTTTTCAGAGCATTAAAATTCAGTTGAATAAGGGAGACACAGAGAATGTTTTACCTACTTCATAGTACTAGAGAGCTACCAAAGATGCTTATGAATGAGCCTTGAGAATTAAATTCCAAAAGTACTTATTAAACACTTATTATGTGTTGATACCGTGCTAAGAACTAAGTGTAGAAAGATAAAAAATAGAGTTGCCTCTCCTCCCCCATATCCCTGCCCAGGTACTTAACTATTTGGAAGATACATAAAAAAAATAGAAACAGTGTAATTTGGGGGACAAGATGAAAGTGGGGTGAAGAATACCTAGAAAATCATGGAATGTCTCATGTAGGGGTGGCACCACAGCTGACACTTGAAGGGAGCTATGGATTCCAAAAGACAGAATTGAGGAGAGACAATATTCCAGGAATTGGCACTGTTTCTGCAAAGGGAGGAATTTGGGAGGTGAAAAACCCTATCTCATATTCCCATATGAAGAATAGTAAGGAGGCCAGTTCATCAACAACATATAGTCCATAAGAGGTATTGGGAAAGCAGTATAGAAAGATGAGTGGAAGTTATATTAAAAATGATTTTAAATGATAACCAGAGTTGCTTTTATTTTATCCGAAGGTGATATTCAGATGACTTCAGCAGGAGAGTGACATGGTGGGATTTGTGCTTTAATTTAAGTTAATGGCATTTCTTTAAATATACTGCATTTCAATCATATATTCTTATTGAATTCCATCTTATTACTGCATATACAAATAAAACACTGTTCCTAAATCACTCTGATTTCAAGGAATAAAAGCATATTTTGCTTTCATTTTCAATGAAGTTAACTATTCAGAAAAGTGTTATTCTATTACAATCATATGCAACAATTTGTTTAGCCTTTCCCCAACTAATGGGCATTAACATTATTTCCAACTCAGCTATCACAAAACATGTTACCATACATATTTTGTAGTATATGAGGACTTCTAATTGATAGTTACTTTGAGGTATAAGCCCAGAAATGGAAGTTCTGGTTCAAATTCAAGAGATATTTTTGTCCTCGTATTGGCATAATTCCATATTACTTTTCAAAATGATTGTACCATTTCACATCTCTACCAATAATGTATCATGTACCTGTCATTACACAACCTCTCCAACTTTGACTATGGACAGTTTTTTGTTGTTATTTTTGCTAATATTTAGGATGAGAGATAAAATCTCAGGATTGTTTTCGATTTTATTTCTCTTATTATTAGTAATTTGTAGTATTCTTTCATGTGGTTGTAAAGACTGCAATACTCCTTTTAAAAATGATTCATATCCCTTGAGGATTTCTCTATTGGGTAAGGGCATTTAAGAATGGTTCCTCCATCTTGGATATCAAAAATTTATCAGAGAAATTTGATTAAAATATTTTCCCCCCATTTGATCACTTTCTTCTTATCCTAGGTGCCCCAATTGTACTGTGAAGTTTTTTTTTTTCTTTTCAGTTTCTAGTAATCCAAGTTTTCTATTTTATCTTTTGTAATTGCCTCAATTTTTTGTTTGGTTCAGAATACATCTCTTGCCCATAGCTATGAGAGACATAAGGTCTCTGTCTTTTAATATTATTTATACTATGATATTTAACACTAAGGTTACATATCAGTTTAGAATGCACTTTAAATGTGTTATAAATTGTTAATCAATACGTAAACTTTTCCAGACTCCTCTCCAACTTTCTCATTACTTTATCAATAAGATGTTTTTTCTTAGCTAGTTTACATTTTAAACTTTATCAAACACTGGGTTATTGACCTCTATTGTTTCTTATTTGTCTAATCTGATCCATTGATTTTTCTCTATTTTTTACCCAAGGGCTATGGGGAAAAATACACCTTCGTTTCTCTATAAAATAGCTTGAAATCTGGAAGTGCTATTTCCCTTCATCTCTACTTCCCTGTGTCATTTGCCTTGACATCCTACATTTTTTTGTCTAAATAAAAAAATGTTTTATATTGATTCTGCATTTACTTTTTTTAAAATTTTATTTTAGTTTGCATCATTCATTTCCACAAGATTTTGAGTTACATATTTTCTCCCCATCTTTCCCCTACCCACCACCCCAAAACTGCCATCCCAGTGTATCACCCCTCCCCCAGTCTGTTCTCTCCTATGTCTTCT
>CM053582.1:261126199-261179839 GCA_028627135.1 Pseudochirops cupreus
TTTTTTTTTATTTGTTTGGATCTGTTTAATAGTATCTTGATTTCTCATAAAGTCATAAGCTTCCATTTGTGCCAGGTCTAATTCTGAAGGAATTATTGTCTTCAGTGAGCTTTTGAGATTCTTTTTCTATCTGGCAAATTTGCCTTTTTAAGGCATTCTTCTCCTCATTGGTTTTTTGGGCCTCTTTTGCCATTTGAATTAGCCTACTTTTTAAGGTGCTATTTTCTTCAGTCAGGTTGTTGACTCTCTTTTCATGATTTCTTGCATCATTCTAATTTCTCTTCCCAATTTTTGCTCCACTTCTCTTACTTGATTTTCAAAATCCTTCTTGAGCTCCTCCATGGCCTGTAACTAATTCATATTTTTCTTGGAAGCTTTTGGTGCGGGAGTTCTGATTTTGTTGTCTTCCTCCCATTCCATGCTTTGATATTTTTTGTCCCCAAAAAAGTAATCTAAGGTTTGATTGCTGTGCTTACTTTGCTTCCTTTGCTTGCTCATATTGTCACTCAATTACTTGACTTTTGAGCTCTTTGCCACAGTAGAACTCTGTTTCCAGAGAGGAGAGCTTTGCCCCAAATATCTGGGGTTTTTGCAGCTGCCAGAGGTATTAGTTGGGTGCCCTCTCTGCTGCCCCCAAAAGCTCTGGATCGCTGGTCACACAGCTCAGGACCAGCACCCAAGACCATGATCCAAATCCAGGCAAATTAAAGCAAGAGCAATTACCCTCTGAATGGTCGCTTGGTCCTCCTACAATCTGTAGGCCAGGAGCTCTGAAGCAGCCATATGAAGGAGGTGGCATGGCCGCCACGCGCCTGCTGCTTCTCACTCTCAGGGCAAAGGCTGGATAATGATCCTCTGTTTCTCCCTGGTTCCAACAGAGTTCCGCACTGACCTCTTACTTTGTCTTTGGCATTTATGGATTGCTATTTCTGGAAACCACTACAGCTGCTGGTGATCCATTCTTCTGAAGTCTGCTCTAGCTGCTGCTGGTCAGGGCCACTCTGGGGCCAAAACTGAGTCTCACATGAGTCTGGGCTAAGCTCCCAGCACGCTGTGATGGACCCTTCCTGTCCATCTGCTAGGCTGCCTTCAGTGGGAGATTTGTTTCTTTCTGTCACTTTGTGGCTTCTCTAGCTCTAAAATTTGTTTAGAGTCATATTTTATAGGTATTTGAGATGGTTATGGGGGGAGTTCACAGAGTTTTCCTGCTTCTGTGTTGTCAATTTGGCTCCACCCCAGGAAGAACTACATATTTTTTTTCAAATAAATTTTGTTATTATTTTATCAAGTTCTAGAAAGTATCCCTTTGGTTATTTGACTGGTATAATATTAAAACTCTAGATTAATTTGGTAGTATCATTATTTTTATTATATTGACACTGCCTAGTCATGAGCACTGAATATTGATCTAGTTATTTGAATTGTTCTTTATTTCTTTAAGGACCACTTTAAAATCAAATCTATATAAATATTTAATGTGCTTTGGTATGCCGTCCCCAAATATTTTATGAATTTTATAATTATTGTGATTGCTTCCTGAATTTTGTTATTATTCTACAAAAATACTGCTTATTTTTAAAGATTTATTTTGTAATTTACAATTTTGCTAAAGCAATCATTTCAAATAATTGAAACTTTTTCTTGCTGATTGTTCTTTGCTGCTCTCCTAGGAGTTCCAAGAAAAACAGTCACATATTCAGAAAATAAGAATAGTTTCATCTTCTCTTTACCTGTTTTATGCCTTTAATTTCTTTCTCTTGTCTTACAATTGTTGCTAGCATTTCCAGAACTATAACAATTAATGGTAGGACATTCTTGTTTTACTCTCATATGTATTGGAAAATATTCTATTGGATCCTCATTGCATATGATACTTCCTTTTCGTTTCATATTCTTTTTATGATTTTTAAAAAGTCCATAAGTGTTAGGGTTTTTAGCATGAAAAGGGTGTTATATTTTGCCAAAGAAATTTTTTTAATCTATTTAAATGATTGTGTGGTTTAGTATGTTTTGATTTTTAATACATATAAGTTGATTGTTTTCCTAACATTGAACCATCCTTGCCTCCTTGGTATAAATCTCATTTGATCATAATAAATTATTTCCTGGATAAATTTCTGTAGTATGTTTGACAAGATTTTGTTTAAAAATTTTGAGACAATGTTCGCTAATGATATTGGCATATAGTTTCCCTCCCATGTTTTATTTTTACCTACTTTGGGTTTTAGTACAATATTTGCCTCATAAAAGAATTCTTTGTAGGCTGCTTTATTTCTCAGTTTATTAGAATAATTTGTGAGATATGATGCCTAACTGTTCTTTAAAAATTTGACAGATTCTATGAGTCCATCAGAACCAAGAGGTCTTTGTTTGTTTGTTTACCCTCCCTGTGACCACCTTTCTTTTACAACTGGATATTTTCTTTTCTGAGAGTGATTTATTACAAATTTCTATTTGACCTTCTGATAATACAGGCATTTTATATTTTTGAATGTCATTCCTCTATTTCTTCTCTGTTCTCAGTTTTGTTGCTAAATAACCACATAATATGCTATGATTATTCTTTTTGCGACTTCCATTTTTATTTCCTTTTGTCCATTTGCTATTTTACTGATTTTACTTTCTGCTCTCTTCTCTTTAATCAAATTAGCTAAGGGATTTATTAGTTTTATTGGTCTTTTAGTTTTATATCTCATTTCTATATCTATTTTTAGTTTTCAATTTATCTATTTCACTTCTAACTTTTAATATCTCTTCTTTTGATCATTTTATGTTTGTTTATTTGTCATTGGCTTTATGTTTTTAAAAGCACTTTCAGTTTATTAATCCTCTTTTTTATTTTGTTAATGTTTGTAAGGATATGATCATTTTTGCCTTAAGGACTACTTTATCCAATTCCTATAAATTTTTGTATTTTATTTCATCATTATCATTTTCTTTTAAATACTTTTTTTGTTTTATGATTTGTTCTTTACACACTTATTATTTTGTGTCTTCTGTGGTCCCTGAACAAATTACTATTTTTATTGCATTATGGTCTATAAAGATTGTATTAACTATTTCTACCATTTTACATTGGTTTACAGTGTATCTCTGCCCCTTATTGTAAAAAGGTGGTTCTGAGAAATTTGTATATTCTTAGGCTGGCTCATAATGAAGATTCCATAAGTGTTTTTATCTCTAGCTTCTTCATCAATTTGTTTGGCTCCATATTTTCCTCTTTGTTTATCTTTCTATTGGTCTCATGCAAAACTGAGAGAGGGATATTCACATCTTTTGTCATTATTGTGTTACAATCTATTTCTTCTTATAGTTCAGTTTTACGAATTTGGATTCTAGAGCATCTGAAGTATATAAGTCTAATACTTATATTGGTCTGTTGTCTGTTTTCTTTTCAGCATAAGAGATCTTCTTTTTTAAAATTACTTTTCATTTCTTATCTATTTGTTTTTGTTTTGATAGCATGAATGCAACTTTTGCTTTTTAAATTTCATTTGATATGTAGTATTTTACCAGCCTTTCATTTTTATTTTATGTATTTTTTATGTTTCTCATAATAAACAGATTGTAGTGTTTTGTTTTCTGAACCATCATTCTTTTTCATTTTATTGGATTGTTTAATTTATTCACATTTAAAGTCACTATGTGGTCCACCATTGACTTATACTTTTCCCTGGTTGTCTTTTTTTTCCTCATTTGCTGCAAAGTTTTCTATCTAGGTCCAAGTTTTCCCATTCCAGTTGCTAATTGCCCTCAAAAGTTCCAACTTCCTCCCTCCTAAGTTAGAATGAGTATACTTTGCATGTACCAAATTCCCCAAGCCACAACCAATGTGAGTTTTCCATCTTTCTTTGCCCATAGGAACATTCATCAGAGGACATAACAGTAATCAATTCAGCAGATACTTAGTCCTTGGTAAATTAGGGCTAAGTAGCTCTTGAGAGAGGCAGAGGGTGTGAACTCTGTCTCCTGTGTGAAAGAAGAAGAAGTTATGAACTCTGTCTTCTGTGTGAACAGAGGGCGTGAACTCTGTTGCTGATGTGGCAGGAGGGGGTTGGCTGAGACAGGAGGCCAGTGTGTTTATATAAGAAGAATTCCAGAGACAGAGAATCAGAGTCAAGAATTTTCCTCCTGGTGGCTCCTGGTGGAGGAAGCAGGATTGTCCCAACATCTGGGAGCATGTCTTGCTGGACTGAGAACCGAGTTGGAGTTTTTGTGAGACCAGAATCTGGTGAAGGCTGAAGTTGCCTAGAAGGTCACCTGGAAGGCCACCAGGGCTGCCTGGAAGGCCACCATTTCATCTGTGTCCTAGGGCCAGCCAAACTGCTGTAGAATTGAAGAAACATGACAGTGATAAGCCTTTGTTTGTTTGTGGCTTGGTGGATCCTTGAGTTCCTGGAAACAGAAGAGGTGAAGGGTTTGAGATGTGCTGGACCCTGTGAACTTCAGTGTGTAACAAGAACTGCCTAGAGGACTGGACAAGGTGCTGGCAGCTGTCTGCCTCTGAATCCAGGTGACTGTTTGATGGATGCAAGTAGGAGCTGAGAACATGGAAGGGGATCCAGGGAATCTGAGGGACTACCCTGAGTCAAGATGAAGAATAGGCCTCTCCTTGGATATAGAATGCCTGATGAAATTGAAGTTTGCTGGACACCAAGGGGTGGAGGGTTTGTGTGGTTTTCTAATGATTGTATTTAGTGACTGACTGCTAGATAAGTGACTGATTGAGTTAATCTATGGTTGCCCCATGAGTGGAAGATTGCTTATTGTATTGTGAATTGATTGAATGATTAAGTATTGAATATTGTATTGTGAATTGATTGAATGATTAAGTAAGGAGGGTTTCCCCTTAGGGAAACCAAATGGTTATTCTTTTGTTCTTTGTTCTAAATATTGTGGCCACTGTCATGAAAACTATTTGGCCATTCTAATGTTAAGCTGTTGTGAACACTATATCATGATTTTCTGTGATAAGATGTAATGTTGTGGATATTATATTGTAATTTGTTGTGAATGTTTGCCTTGATTTATAATGGAATAAATGGAATGTTCACTGTGTAATCCAAACCTTAAAAGCTGTTCACAGTAGCATTCTTTTGGGAATCTGCTAGTGCATGGTATTACAGAGGAACCCCCTCCTACAACCAAAATAAAGTCCCTCTCCTTTCCCCTTTCCAAAAAAAAATATTTTTCTTTGATGCCACAAAGGATACAATAGATCTAGAAAAGCAACATTGTGACCATTTAATCAAATAGTTATTAATGCATAAAGAGAAACAATTCTGATTAAAAGAAAAAGGTAGGATTGTCTAAAGAGCGTGATGTGGGTGCACAGAGAATTCATGACAAACCTATTTTTAAAAAAATATTCTGACCTTGAAAACACATAGGTAATGGAGAACAAATTCAAAAGGCATAGTTTTGTCAGAAAAATGTCAGGTATGCTTAAATTCATAATGAACTGATAGTAGTATAGGAACTAAATGTATATTAAAGAAGATGAAGATGCAAAAATGATAGGACAGTCACTCAGCATCACCCTGTCAATCAGTTATTTACCAGTACTTAATTTATGTCTGGAAATGCATCAGATATTGAGGATGCAACTATAAAGAGTGGCAAAAACAAATATTTAAATATTTAAAAAATAAAAAGGAACAAAAAAGGAAAACTTATTATTTTGAAAAGAATCATAGACAATAGACCAATATAAGTAATAAACTTTCATACTCCAAATGTCTTAGCATCCAAATTCATAAAACTAAACTATAAGAAGAAATAGATTGTAACACAATAATGACAAGAGATTTAAATATCCCTCTCTCAGTTCTGAATAAGATCAACAGAAAGATAAACAGAGAGGAAAATATGGAACCAAACAAATTGATGTAGAAGCTAGAGATAAAAACCCTTATGGAACCTTAATTATGAGACAGCAAAAGAATATACAAATTTCTCAGCATCACCCTCTTACAATAAGGGGCAGAGACACACTGTAAACCAACGTAAAAGGGCAGAAATAGTTAATAAAATCTTTATAGTTCATAATACAATGAAAATAATAATTGGTTCAGGGACCACAAAAGACACAAAATAATAAGTGATTGTTTCACTAATCCCTATTCACAAAGAGCTTGCAACTTAATGGGGGAAGACAAGGACAGAATAAATATATGACTGACAAATATAATTATATATAAAGTCCTTAAATACATAGTAGTTGGGTAGGGGGAGGATACTGACTCTTGAGTAAATCACAAAAAACTTCATGCAGAAGATAATATTCAAAGTGCATCTTAAAGTAAAAGAAGGACCTTGTGAGGCAGAGATAAGGAAGGTGGGTGTTCTAAGTATTTGGGATAGCCAGTGAAAAAGCACAGAAACAGGAATGTAAAGCCAGTTATGAGAAACAAAAACAAGGCTAGTCTGCATTGATTGCAGAGTGCAAAAGCTATACTAATGTCTAAAGAGGTTGGAAAGGTAAGTTGGGCCAAATTTAGAGAGTTAAACAGAGAGCCAATTGAGTAGAGCACTCATATGGTCATATCTTAATATTTAGGGGAAATTATTTTGTCAGAAATATGTATGATACAATGGAGTGGTGAGAGATTTGAGGTAACAAGAACAATCAGGAGGTTATTACAATAATTTATGTGGGAGGTGATGAGGAGCTCAATCAAGAGGTAGCCAAGTGACTATAGATAAAAGGTCGCAGGATAGGATCTTATACAGGTAAAAATAGATTTGGCAACCAGCAAGAAATCTCAGGTAAAAGAGAATGAGATTAAGTTATACACCTTGGATACTTGGATAGTGGTGTGGTATATTGGTGCTTTCAACAGAAAAAAAGGAAGCTTGGAAGGAGTGAAGGTTTGAGGCAAAAGATGAGTTCAGTTGTGGACATATTGAATTTAAAATGTCTTCAGGATATCCAGTTTAAAAGATTTGATTTTTTTTTTTTGTTTGGTGATGCAGGATTTCATTTTGTATCTGCTGCCCTGCTGGATTAAACTTCATAGAACCAGATACCCTTTGCCTTTCCCTATCCCCTGCTTTGCTGTCTCCTCCTTCAGATTGTAAGCTCCTTGAGGGAAGGGAATGTCTTTCTTTTTATTAATTTTATCCTCAGAAACTAGCACAGTGCCTGGCACATAGTAGGTCCATAATAAATGACTGTTGGATTAGATTAGACTGAAACTCAATAGAAAGAGTGAGTATGGATTAGTAGATTTTGTAGTCATTGACATAGAGATGATATTTCCAATCATGGGAACTAATGAAGTTACCAAGATGGAGAATATAGAAGGAGAAAACTTACCACAAGACTCTAGGGAACACCCATGGTTATGGAACATTATAGTGATGATAAACCAACAAAGAAGACAGAGAAAAAAACAAAACAAAACTATGAAACAGAAGGAAAGCCAGAGGAAAGTATTATTACTATGTTCCAAAGAAGAAATAACAGCAAGGAGGAAAGAGTAACAGTGTCAGATGGAGTAGATAAATTGAGAAGCATTGAGACCAAGAAAATACTATTAGATTTGGCATTATTTTTCCCTTTAAACCCACCCTACCTCCAAATTCCCCTACCACGTTCAAGTTTGCCATCACTCTCCCCATCCCTCAATCTAGCAATCCAAATGTCATGTTCAACTCTTGCCTCTAAACCTACCCCAGCAATAGGCTGGTTACCAAGACCTATTTTACCTTTTTATCAACTCTCGAATGTACTTCCTTCCATAATCCAACATTTTCACCACTCTGGCACAGGCCCTCATCACCACGCACTTGGACTATTGGGTCTGCTTGCCTCAAGTCTCTCTCCATTCCAATTCAACCTCTATTAAGCAACCAGCCTCATTCCATTTTTTGATAGTTACCAGCTTGATAGATCAGTGGAAGGTTAGATACAGTTTACTTTGATTTTAGTGATGATTTGACAATTTCTCTCATGCTATCCTTGGCTTTTTAAATTAAATTATTTATTTTAATTTATTTATATTATTATATAGTATATAAATATATTATATATAAAATATGTATTTTATTTATTTATTTATTTTTCGGCATTCACTTCCATAAGATTTTGAGTTCCAAATTTTCTCCCCATCTCTCCCTCCCCTGCCAAAATGGTGTGTAATTTAACATAGGATCTACATATACATTCATTTTAAACATATTTTTACTATAGTCATGTTGGAAAGAAAAATTAGAATCAATGGGAGAAACCATGAAAATGAAGAAAGAGATAGAGACAAAGAAAGAGAGAGGGAGAAAGAGAGAGAGAGAGCAAATTATGTGCTTCAACTCCAAACTCCATAGTTCTTTTTCTGAATCTGCACAGCATTTTCCATCATGAGTCTCTCAGAGTTGTCTTAGATTCTTGGATTGCTAAGAGATAAGTCTATCAAAGTTAGTTATCACACAATGTGACTATTACTGTATACAATGTTCTATTGGTTCTATTCACTTCACTCAGCATCAGTTCTTATAAATCTTTCCAAGTTTTTAAGTCTGCCTGCTGATCATCTTTTATAGTGCAATACTATTCCATTACATTCATATACCACAACTTGTTTAGCCACTCCCCAACTGATGGGCATCCTCTCAATTTCCAATTCTTTACCACCACAAAAAGAACTACCATAAATATTTTTGTATGTGTGGGTCCTTTTCCCATTCATATGATCTCTTTGTGATATAGAGCTAAAAGTGGTATTGCTGGGTTAAAGAGTATGCACGTTTTTATAGCCTTTTGGGTATAGTTCCAAATTGCTCTCCAGAATGGTTAGATCAGTTCACAACTCCACTAATAATGCATTAGTGTTCCATTTTTCCTACATCCTCTTCAGCATTTATCATTGACCTGTTTCACTCTATTCTTGTGAGGAAAAATAGAAAGGTATAGATGAGATTAAAGGTTAGTTAGATCTAGAACCAAGTGAATAATTGGAACCAAAGGAAGTTCCTTAATGATTTGATTTTACTTGGAAGATAATTTCCACTGTAATGCCTATCTTTGGCCTTTAAAAAAATCAGATTTAAATATTTTATCAGTATTTCGGATAAAGACAGAGATGGCAGGCTGAAAAAAAATTTCCAGATCTCAAGAGTTTAAAGAGATAACTGGCATATTGTAGGACAGAAACAATATTTAAAAAAAGACCTTAGAAGGATAAAATATTATTCCAGATCTAATAGACTAAAATTTAATAACAATAACTGTAAAGTCTTAACCTTGGGTTCAAAAAACTTATTTCATAAGTATGTAATAAGGGACACATGGCTAGACAGTAAATTATGTGAAAAATATGGAAGTTTTAGTCGACTTCATGCTCAATTTAATAGTAATGTGGTAGTCAAAAAGTTATGCTGTCTTAGACTGCATTAAGAAAGGCACAATATCTGGTACTAACTAGTTGCTCTGTCTTGGTCAGAGAACATTTGAAATACTGGGCTCTTTTTGAGTCACTACATTTTAGGGAAACCATTAAAGCCTGGAAAGGTTCTAACAGAGGACAATAAGGTTGGTAAAAGGACCTTGAGTCATGCCACATGAGGACTGGTTAAAGACTTGGAGAAGTTTAATAAAGAAAAGAGAAGATAAAGTGGGGATGTGATAGTTGTTTCAAGTATTCAAACGACTGTCATATGGAGAAGAGATTAAATTTGTTTTGAATTTGGAGCAACAGGTGGAAAGAAAGCAACAGGTAAAGAAACAGATTTAGATTTGTTACAGGAGGCAGGGAGCACTTTTTATTATAGGAATGGATAGAAAGAAAATCTAATTACCATGGGCAGAAAGTATTATTATGGAAGTAGAAAGAAGACATGATAATTTATCTGATATTTGTGGAAATAGAGAAGAGAAAAGGTATACTGCAAGGTTATGAATCCATTTGACTGGAAACATTTTATTCTTTCATTAGAAATATTAAATTTTGGATAAGGGAGAATATTTGGGGAAGGAAAGATGCCACATGAATGTAAACATGTGTTTGAGCTGGCTACAAGTTAGAGATGTCTAAAAGGCAGTTAATGATGTGGGACTGTATCTGAGGAGAAAG
The DNA here is from genome assembly GCA_028627135.1 of Pseudochirops cupreus. Classification (NCBI taxonomy): domain Eukaryota; kingdom Metazoa; phylum Chordata; class Mammalia; order Diprotodontia; family Pseudocheiridae; genus Pseudochirops; species Pseudochirops cupreus. The sequence goes on from CM053582.1 coordinate 261,136,270, forward strand.
ATCAGGACTGAATTTCTACTTGGCTATGATAGACTTGAAACAGGATTAATGGGAAGTTAAAGAGAGGCAAATTTAGGTTTGATGTAAAGAAGAACTTCCCATTAAAGCTATTCAAGTGGGATGGATTGGTTCTAGAGGTAGTATTTTTTTTCCTTCAATGAGCATATGCTAGTCACGTCTATTTTAGAGCAGACTCTTTTTTGGGTATGGTTTGGTTTGAACTAAATGACCAGTTAGGAGCAATAATCCTGACTCCAGAACCCCATTCAATAAAATAAGCAAGTATTTACATTCTTACAATGTGCCAGGGACTTTGCTAGGTCCTATAGATGTAAAGTTAAGAAAAAAGGACCCAAGTTCTACTCTTAAACAACTGAAATCTTGTTGTATGAAAATACATGCACATATATGTTACTTATATTTCAATTCTGTCAACTGAGGTAGTTAAAGAAAGTTAAGAATCTGATCACAAGATCCTTTAATTCACTGACCGAGAAATAGCAGCAATGAACTCCTGGGAATCTAGTAGTCCAAAACTGATCCCAGGTCTGTAGTAGCCTCTTGACTCCTTTCAGGCCATCCCAGTTTCCCGGAAAGCCTGGTCATTATGAGTCATGGTGCAGAGTAGACTGGGCAGCATGATGTCACTACTAGAGGAGAACATACAAGCATCTCAAATGTAACTAAACTTAGTAGTAATGGCAGGTCCTAGTTTATTAATTCAGTAATTTTCCTACCCTCAATTTTGTTAGTCTCTCCTTTGACTTTCAGGTTTTCCAATTTGGTGTTTAACTGGGGATTTTTAATTTGTTCTTTTTATTTTTTTTATTATTTAATTGCATGCTCAATTTATTGATATCATATTTCTTTATTTTACTGATGTAAGAATTAGATATAAATTTTCCCCTAAGAATTATTTTGTTTTCCTCCCATAAATTTTGGTATGCTGTTTCATTGTTGTCATTATTTTTAATAACATCATTGATTGTTTCTATGATTTATTCTTTGACCCACTCATTCTTTAGGATTAGATTGTTTAGGTTGTGATTAATTTTAATCTATCTTTCCATGGCCCTCTATTGACTGTAATTTTTATTGCCATATATAAGGGAAGGGTGCAGTTAACATCTGTTCCTTTCTGCATTCATTGTAAGCTTGTTCTTCTCTTTTTTATTTTTTATTTTTTTTGCTTTTTGGAGGGGCAATTAGGGTTAAGTGACTTGCCCAAGGTCGCCCAGCTACTAAATGTTAAGTGTCTGTGTCCGGATTTGAACTCAAGTCCTCCTGACTCTAGGGCTGGTGCTCTATTCACTGTGCCACCTAGCTACCACCACCCCCCCATTGTGAGCTTTTTATGCCCTAATAAATGGTCAGTTGTTGTGTAGATGCCATGTCCCACCAAGAAAAAAAGTTCCTTTCTTTTTCATTCAATTTTCCCCAGAGATTTATCTTTTCTAACTTTTCTAAGATTCTACTTGACTCCTTAACTTCTTTCTTGCTTATTTTTTATTTTATTTATCCAGTTCTGACAGGGGAAAATTGAGGTCCCCCACTAGTATAGTTTTACTATCTAGTCCTCCTGGAATTCATTTAACTTCTTTACAAATCTGGATGCTATATCATTTGGTGCAATATTTTATATTGATATTACTTTGTTGTCTATCATACCTTTTAGTAAGATATAGTTTACTTCTTTATCTCTTTAAATTAGACCTACTTTTGTTTTTGTTTTGTCTGAGATCATTTGGTACCTGGTAGCATTTTAAAAAAAAAATCTCATCTGAAGTACAATACAGTATGCTCCAGCCTCTTAATTTTACTGTGTCTGTGTGTGTGTGTGTGTGTGTGTGTGCTTCAAAAGGTTTTTTAAGCACTATATTATAGTATTCTGTTTTTTAATCCAATCTGCTATCAACTTCCATTTTATGGGTACCCAGTTAAGACTATTAACTATGTACTTGTCTCCATATTATTTTTCCTTGTTTCTTTCTCTCTGTGTCTGTGTCTTTGTGTCTGTGACTGCGTCTGTTTCTTTCTCTCTCTGTCTCTGTCTCCCTTTCTCTTTGTCTTTCTCTGTCTCTCTGTCTCCTTCTACCCTGCCCCTCCTTACAAACGTTTAGCTTGTGACCACCACCTCTGAAAATCCTCCCTTTTTAAAAATCAATAGCCCCCTCTTATTTTCCTTCCCTACTATTTCCTTATAGGGTAAGATAGATTTCTATACCCAATTGAGTGTGTATGTTATTCCATCTTTGAACCAATTCCAATGAAAGTAAGGTTCAAGTATTGTCTGCCACCCTCTATCATTCCATCCACTATAATAGATCTTTTGCACCTCATATGTGAGGCAATTTACTACCTTCTTCATCTCCCTTTTCTCTTATCAGTACAACTTTTCTTTCTTTCTTTCTTTCCTTCTTTCTTTTTTCTTTTTCTTTCTTTCTTTCTTCCTTTGTTTTCTTTCTTTCTCTTTTTTCTTCCTTTCTTCCTTTCCTTTCTTTCTATTTTTCTTTCCTTCCTTCCTTCCTTTGTTTCCTTCCTTCCTTCCTTCCTTCCCTCTACTCCCCTTCCTCCTCCTCCTCCTCTTCTTCTCCTTCTTCTCTTCTTTTTTCTTTCTTTTTATTTTTCATATTTTTGGATATCATCCCATCATGATCAAATTAGGCCTCTTTCCTCTATGTACACTCCTTCTAACTGCCCTAATCATGATAAAGTTCTTAACAGTTACAAGTATTCTCTTCCACTACTTTGGCTTGGAAATTGCTAAATCTTGAGTTATTCAGATTGTAGCTCCATGATATTTTAATTGTTTATCTCTGGATTCCCGTAGCATTTTCTCCTTGACCTAGGAGCACTGGAATTTAGCTATAATGTACCTGGGAGTTTTTATTTTGGGATCTCTTTCAGGAAGGGACTGAGAGATTCATTCAATTTTTATTTTACTCTCTGATTCTAGGATATCAGAGCAGGTTTCTTTGATAATTGTTGAAATATTATATCTATGATCTTTATTTTTCCAGAGCTCTTTTTTTGTTCAATTTCCCATTAGGTGATGAACTTCAGTGAAAATGATATTGATAACCAATAAAAATACTAAATGCCTTCTAGTTTTGTGTGATGCCTTCTAACTCTGTAGACATTAGAGCAAAAAAAGGGGAAGGAGAAGCTAAGACTTTGAACTTTTTTGTTGTTGTTTTAAACAGTATTTTTTTCAATTACATATAAAGACAATTTTTAGCATTCATTTTTAATAAAAGTTTGAGTTTCAAATTTCTTCTTTCCATCCCTTCTCTCCCCCCCTTCCTAAGATGGTAAGCAACTTAATACGGGTTATATGTGTACAATTACATAAAACTTAATTCCATTTAAGTCATGTTGTGAAAGAAGAAACTGACTAAAATTTTTAAAAAACATGAAAAATAAAGTGAAAATAGTATGCTTTCATTTGCATTTAGACGCCATTAGTTTTTTTTTCCATTATGGATCTTTTAGAATTGTTTTAGATCATTATGTTGCTGAGAAGCATTAAGTCAATCATAGCTGATCATCACACAATGTTGCTGATATTGCGCACAGTATTTTCCTGGTTTTGGTCACTTCACTTTGCATCAGTTCATGTAAGTCCTTCTAGGTTTATCTGAAATCATCCTGCTTGTCATTTCTTATAGCATAATAGTATTCCATTACATTAATAAACCACAATTGTTTAGCCATTGCCCAAGTAATGGACACCCCCTCAATTTCCAGTTATTTGCCACCACAAATATTTTTGTACATATATGCCCTTTTCCCTTTTCATGATCTCTCTGGTATACAGATTAATCTTTTTTTTTTCTGAATCAAACTGTATGTACAATTTTGTAGCCTTTTTGGCATAGTTCCAAATTGTTCTCTGGAATGATTAGATCAGTTCACGACTCTACCAACTGTACATCAGTGTGTCAATTTTCCCATATCCTCTAGAACATTTATAATTTTCCTTTTCTGTCATGTTAGGCAATTTGATAGATGTGGGTGGAATATCAGAATTGTTTTAATTTGCATATCTCAATAGTGATTTGAAGCATTTTTTCTTTTGACTAAGGATAGTTTTATTTCTTCATCTGAAAATTATCTATTCTTATCTTTTTTTGCCCATTTATTAATTGGTGAATGACTTTGGATTATTATAAATTTGACTCAGTTCTCTATATATTTTAGAAATGAGGTCTTTATCAAACGCACTTGCTGTAAAAATTGCTTCCTAGCTTTCTGCCTTCTTTCTAATTTTGATTGCATTGATTTCATTTGTGCAAAACCTTTTAAATTTAATTAAAATTATCCATCTTATATCTCTTAATGCTCTCTATCTCTTGTTTGGTCATAGATTCTTCCCTTATCCATAGATCTGATGGGTGAACTATTCCTTGCTCTCTTAATTTGCTTTTGGTATCACCTTTCTGTCTAAATCATGTACTCATTTTGACCTTATTTGTGATATGGTGTAAGATGTTAGTCTATACCTAGTTTCTGTCATATTGTTTTCCAGTTCTGCAAGCAGTCTTTGTCAAATAATTAGTTCTTATCCCAGAAACTTGGATCTTTATGTTTGTCAAACAGTATATTACTATGGTTATTTACTACTGCGTCTTGTGTACCTAATCTACTGATTCACCACTATTTTTTAGTCAGTACCAGATAGTTTTGGTGATTGTAGTTTTTTAATATAGTTTGAGACCTGGTTAAGCTAGGCCACCTTCCTTTCCATTTTTCTCATCAATTCCCTTGATATTCTTGACCCTTTGCTCTTTCAGATGAATTATGCTATTATGCTATTATTTTTAACACTATAAAACATTTTTAGTAGTCCTAGTAGTATGGCACCAAATGACTTTAAACTGTTATGATTAAAAAAAAAACAATTTGCACTTGAAGTCTATATGTATTTTTTCCCAAGGAGATAAACAATACTTGTTACTTTTGGTTTTCTCCCCAATTTAGTAGTAAAACAAAGCCTACATGCCTTAATAAATAAATGCCATAACCTATTTTTCTAAGTCCCATAGCAATGTATTTGAAAAGGAACTATCCAAAAAACAGAGATTTGTAGAAACTGAAGGGGAGTTGATGTGGTGATAGTGATGTTGGTTGTGGTAGTAGTGGTTTATAGGTGTGTGGTGATCTATATATCTGTGTGTTTCTTTATCTGTATGAAGTTGAGGGAAACCATTGTAAATCTAAACAACTGAAATATATCGTGAGAAATAAAATTAGAAAGGTAGATTCATATCAGAATAGAGAAATCTTTGAACTAGAGCTTAAAGGATTTATCCTAGGAAAATCAGGTGAAGGTTTCATTTGGGGTCAGGAGAGGAAATGTGGTAAGTTCAGTTTGGGGAATCTTGAGTTTGACTTTCCAGCATAGCGTTTAGGAAACTATACCTAGCAAACAAGAAGGAATGTCACTGGAACTGAGAGAAATCAAAACTGAAGCCACAGATGCAGCTGTTATTTCCGTGCTGTTGATAAACATATCTGCTCAGATATAAGAAAGGGACTTGACCTGAGTTTTGAAAAATAGGTAGGGTTCTTATGGAATGAAGAATAAGGGAAAGGAATCCTGGTATAAAGATACAACAAACTATAGAAGTGGAGTGTTTATAAAATGGGAAAGAAGCCAATGTGGTTAGAAATCAGAGCTTATTGAGAAGCAATGATTAAGAAGACTAGATTTTTAGCATCAGGCAGAGGTGTTTAGTCTAAAGACATAGAAAATATAGAGCCATGGAAGCTCTTTGAGCACAGAAATGTGCTAATTGATATCTCGTCTATCTGCATGAATTTTGTTCAAGTGCTTTATAACAAAACAGCTTTTGGGTCATTAAAAAAATAGAATAAGAATATAATTAAGGATTAATAAGCAAGAGATGCTTTGGGATGGTTGACAAACACCTTGAAAGGGCCTTGTTAGTATCACCAAAATAAATGTAATTTTGGCGTGGTGGTCACAAGCTGAACACCAGGGCTTTTGTAGGCCTTTATAAATTTGAGTTATAACTGAGACCAGAGATTTCACAGGGACTGTAGAATGCATATGTTCCATTCTCTTCATTTTACAGATGAGGAAGCTGAGGTCTAGAAAGGTGAAATAATTTGCCTATGGTCAAACAGGTTTTAAATGGCAGAATTGAAATTTCAACCCACATACTCTAATTCTGAAATCGTTGATCCTTCCATTTCATCATGCTGATTCCATCCTTATCTAATTTGAATGACTGAGTGGTTTTTATGGACAACTATGCCATGTCCCTGTTGTTTGAACTGCACAACACAAAGTCAATAGAGATGAAGAGAAATGATACAAGAGGGTGAATTGGGTGTGTTGTCAATGACAATGTGTCATCTGCATGTATCATGTATAATATGCCTTCTCTCACCAAAGAGCAAGATAACCAACTCATGATACTCTCTACAAATATAGACCTGGCAAAAGACCAAGGGGATTTTTAAACAGTTGTTTGATGTGCCCTTCCATAAACCACATAATTTAATAACAATAAATTTGAAAAATTAAAGGAGCAGCTTGCCTTAGGGAAAAATTTTATATTATTATTAGTAGTAGTCAGAACATTTTTATTTAAGTCAGATCTAGAAATCTTAATCAGCATATAAGTTGTCTTTTGATATAAGGTTTTTGTAAATGGGTCAGATTCTTAGATTTTTCTCAAATTTGTAAGAAAGTACTGTAAGGATTATAGTAACCACAGTCATAGGAGCCCAGCCCATTGGTATTTCACAGTACTGATAGCATTATTTATTATATTCTACCACCTACTCCCTTCCCATACCCAACACATTACAGTATACATTATTACTCAGCTTTTTACTCAGTTATTACTCCATTTCTTTCCCTTGTAGTCATATCTGCTCCTCTGTCAGTCTTGTCACATTATCACTAAATGTCAGTATTTCTGTATCAGTAGATTTTATATCTTACTAGAGTTAGATGTTAAATTCTCCTCCTCTTATTAAACAGACGAAAGGCATCATTACATTGTGACCACCATCCCTACCATTGCACCAACTATAGATTGTGGAGAAGACTTTCAGGAAGATCAAAGAAAAGTAGAATTACAATACATAATCATTATCTTCTACAATGTCTGCCTTAGGTTCTGCATATAATGAGCATTTAATAATTTTTAAAGAAAATTCATGAAAGATGTGTTGAATATTTAACAGATATGTGGAAAAACAAATCTGGAGGCATTCCAATCATAATTTTTGGTAAAAAAAAAAAGATACAAACAAAGAGACCCATGGACAATGGGTTCTTCTTTTTTGACTGTTGGCTGCATTATCTTATAAGGTACTGCAACTGGTTAGATTAACCAAAACTGCCAAAGAATAAATCAAACATTCCCAAATACCGGCAAGTAGACCGAAAACACCCAAAGGACAGCAACCATGCTTTTACCTATTTTTATCCCCCAAAATACTTTGTGCCATGGATACATACAGGTACTCAAAACATCTGTTGAATATTGGTGACGGGCAAATGATTAGATGCAAAGTCTCATCTCCAAAGCTTCTCAAAGTCAGCCTATTACTTATTTTCAGTGAGTCTTTAATATAGGAGGTTTTCTTAGTCTTCTCAAACTACACCTTGTACACCTTTGGTGATAAGTTCATTGATTCTTACCTAAGAGCTTTTACAGCAAATATAGAAAACATATTCATTCTTCTTTACCTGAACACCCTAGTCACAGCAATTACAACAAATTACTTTTGTCTGCTTTGCTAACTTAGCTGAATGCTTGTTATAATGCTTCCTTTTTTTCTATTTCAGTCAGTGACATCAAAATAAATTCTTATTTTTAAAAATGAGATTAAAATATCACTCATATTTTGCCCTTATTTTCTATCTACCTAAATAAATTTGTATATGTAGTACATTAAATGTCTTTACATTGAACATTACTAGATTTGTGCTTACTTTGTATTGGGACAGTAGAATGGAGCTAGGAAGGACCTAAAAACAATCTAGCAAGTGATTCTCTAAAATGATCTATGGTAAATGCATACTCAAATACCTTCAGTGCTGTGGTTTCTTTCCACAGTCTACTGTAGTTTATAATCACCCTTTTACTCAAAACATCCTTATATCCAACTAAATCATTCTGCTTTTAATTTAAGCTGATTCCTTCTTGTTTGGTCTACTGCATAGAACAATTGATAAGCATCTTCCTAATGAAATATCTTCATATTCTTGAAGGAAGTAGCCAAAATATCCCTCATCCTTTTTCTTCTTCTGCATCAATAACCTAAATTCCATTAATAGAATTCTTTTTAGTCTGACACTTTTAAATAGCAAATAAACAAGGTAAAATCACAACAAAAACAGAAGAAATTTTTTTTAAAGAATTATTAGAACCAACTTTGCTGGGAAAACTGAGAACACAAAAGAAAGAATAATTTCCATAATATAAAAACACCTGAGGTAACAGAAGATCTAATAGACATCCTAAATAATCCAGTCTCAAAAAAGAAATAGACCTAGCTGTAAAGGTACTAGCACAGGAAAAATAAAACAAAATAAGCAAACAAAAATTTTTGTTCCTGACAGATTCGCAGGAGAATTCTATCTTTTTTTTTTTTTTAGATCTAGTCACCTAGGTAGCAGAGTAGATAAAATTCAAATTTGGCCTCAGACAATTACTAGCACTATCAGTATAAATAAGTTACATTATGTCTATCTGCCTCAGTTTCCTTAACTATACAATGAGAATAATAATAGCAGTCATTATACAGCATTGTTATGAGGACCAAATGAGAAACTTTTAAAATGTTTAACACAAAGCCTGGGAGATTGTAAGCACTTAATAAATGTTTGTTCCCACTCTCCCTTAAAAACATTGATATCAGTACTACACAAATTGTTCCTCCAAACTGAGAAAGTGCTCTACTAGACTTCTTTGTAGACCTACATCCCTACAAAGCATAGGTATAGACAGATATCTTTCTATGCATTAAGTACCTATCTACAGCAAATTAAAGTAACTAATGAAGTAAAGATAGAAAAGAAACATCCTCAGTAAATAACAGTAGTGAAGCAAGGATGACATGTATCTACTACATGTTTGCTTAAGTTCTAGAAGCAATAATAACAATAACATAAGAGAAAGAAGTTAAAGGTGTAAAATTAGGCAAAGAAGAGATGAAACTATCCCTATTTGTTGAGAATATGATGATTTACTTAGAAATTCCCAGAAATTAGAATTCCTAATTTAAAAAATCAATAGCTTTAGCAAAATTTAAAACTATGAAATAAATCCACAAATACCAAAATCCCATCTATATTATGATAAAGTCCCATAGATGATAACAGAAAAGGAAATCTTATTAAAATGCTTTGCCTATAATAAAAATTAAAATGCTACCTAAGCCAATTTATAGTTTTAATGCTCACTGATCTATCAAAGGTATAATTTATAGAATTCAACAAAACAATAATGAAATTCATTTCAAAGGAAAAGTCTAGACTATTAACGAAATTATGAAAAAAGAGATGGGGAAGATGGGGGGATAGCACTTTTAGAGAAAAGATTATAATACAAAGCAACAGTCTTCAAAACCATTTGCTATTGTTTAAAAGAGAAGGAGATTGGTTGGGGGAGGAGGGATAAAGTAGACTAATGAAAATCAGAAGCAGTGGAACTCAATCCAGTGTTTGATAAACTCCCAAACAAAAATTATGTAGGACAGAAAAATACCTTTTAAATAATCACAATAACTGCTGGAAAAAACTAGAAAGCATTCTCGCAGAAATCAAGCTTAGACCAAAATCTTATATCATATTTCACAATAAATTTTAAATGATCATTAAACATTAAAGATCACGTAATAAATTATTTAACGTTTGGAGGGATCATGGGCAGATAGGCACACTAGTGTATTGTTACTACAGACGTGAATTAGTTTGACCATTTTGGAAAGCAGTTTGGAATTCCACAATAAAATGACTAAAATATCCATAGTCTTTGATTCTACCCCTAGTCACATGCCCTAAATGCAACACTGATAAGAAAAAAAAAGTCCCCACATACTCCAACATATTGATAACATTATTATTATTATTATTTTGGTGTGATATCTATGAGCAAGAAACGAAGTTGATGCCCATTGATTGGGGAATGGCTAAACAAATTATAGCATATGGATATAACCAAACTTTACTGTGCTTAAAAAATAACAAAATATGATGAATACAAAGAAGGATTGAAAGATGTGAATTGATGTAGAATGAAGTAAGAAAGGGAAAAATGCTATATACACAATGGCTATAAGAATTTATATTGAAAGAATAATAATCACAAAACAATTGAAAATGTCTCCAAAGGAGAAATATGGGACAATCTTTTTCCCCTCCCATTTTTTTTTGGCAAGGTGGAAAACTTCACAAACATGGAATAAATATTTTCAATGTATCAATGGGTTTATATATACACACATATGTGTACATATACATATATGTATATATATATTTTTTTTTCTTCCTCTTTTGTTTTTTTAAAATTCCTTTCAAAATATTTTTTGTTACACCTGATGAGTCTTTGGGAAGAAAGACAAGGAAAGAACCTGGGAGAAATGGTAGCAATGTAACAACAAAAGATAATGAGATAATGTATTTTTAAAATGTAACAGTGTCATTAATCTTCCTTGTCAGAGCCTCCAAACAATTAAGATTTAAGGACTTAATGTCCATAGGTAGCAAATTATCTTATAGTCAAAGTAGTCCAAATCTAAGGAAGTGGTAACAGAAAAAAAAAAGCTATAATTTAAAATAGTCTCAAAAAACTTGCCAAAAACAAAGCCAATTTAACTCCAGTGGTCATTAAAAAGGGTATGTACCAGTTAATAAATAATTTAAAGTTTATGGAGTGTATCTTTAATGCACTATAGAAGAAAGAACAATTTCCTTTCACTGTAGGACTGCCAGGGTTTACTTGTTCTGGAGCTTTAGTTCTTCTTCATCTGACATTCCCAGGCCAAAATGAATTTAAGTTTAGGCTATGGATGGCTGTAGATGGTCCCATTACTCTAGAAATTCCCTAGATTGTGGCTGTACTTACTTAATCCTAAGAACAGAGATACAAACTCATGACTGGATGCTTAGGTTCTAAAGATAAAATTATCCTTTCCCCCTTCTCTACAAATTCTGATTTTTCACAAATAACATTTCTGAGCTAGGATTACATTTTCTTCATCAAAGAGAATAAGGTACCGGGTATGTTGGCATATACCTGTAGTCCGTAACACTGAAAAGGCCAAGGTCAGTGAATTTCTTGTGTTTGAAACTGTGGTAGGACTAATGTCAATCAGGTGCCCACATTAAATATGTCACTGATATTGTGAGCCTATGGTAGCTGAGGACACCAGCTTGCCTAAGGAGGGTTAAACAGGCCCAGGTTGGAATCTTCACTATTCAAAGCTTCCATGATGATCAGAATGGGATCTGGTTTATTACTAATCACTAAAGTTTAGAGGGATTCAATTTCCAGTCCCCCCTTTCTGAAATGCAGTCTCTTGAAAGAACAGAAGAAAGGAAGGAAGGAAGGAAGGAAGGAAGGAAAGAAGGAAGGAAGGAAGGAAGGAAAAAAGGAAGGAAGGAAGCAAGGAAGGAAGGATGAATGAACAAAAAAAGAGAAAAGAAAAAAGAAAGAACAGAAAAGGAAAAAGAAAAGGAAAAAAGAAGAGAAATAGAACAAGCTGGCAGACTATAGAAATAATATTACAATATTTAGTGTACACACAAGTACACACACACACACACACACACACACACACACACACAATTTTTTCTTTACTGGAATCTCACAGATGGTACCTTATGCTCACCCTGCTCCAGTAAAGAAAGGAGGTAGTATCAGTAGATCAGTACATTCTGCTGAGAGAATCAAAGCTGACGCAGGTGGAATTTCTATGTTTGGACCATACAAAAATATATCTTTCTGGGTATATTAAACCAAATAAATAACTAAAACTAAATCCAAAGAATGTGTCAACTCAAAAAAATATCAAATGTCAGTCTTTCATATGTCCATAATTCTTCTGAATGCACCATGTGTTACCATCCTTTTATTTGAAATAGAGATCAACAAAGGAAGGATTTGAATGTGATTTTATTCGGCTTTCAAGTCCCACATTCTTTTCCATATACTATACTGATTTTTGTTTTGTCATTATTTATGAAACAAAAAAAATCAAAGAATGAAGATGGTGTCTATTTTCTTAGACTGAGACATTGAGAGTGGAGAGAAAGCAGAGCTATTTAGTTCTTGGTAAACTATTTTCCCTACCAAGGAGAATTACGTTCATTCTTATGTAAAAGTAGTTATGAGAATTGAAGTCCAGGGTAAATTAAGAGCTTTTACTGCCTCAATGTATTCCAGTTGTCAAGCCTGAATGAACTACATGCTATGATATTAGACAATGGTGAATATGATTGACGAGGAACTGTCATTGACCTTTGGGAATTTGTGAAGGTTAATAGAGATCAGAAAATATTGTCTTGGTTTTCCAAAATGAGAATAAAGTAAATTCTTCAGTTACCAAACTGGTGACCCAGACTGGTGCCCCTGACAATATTCTAGCCATTAAAGGGATGGTAGGTAGGTATTCAAAAAGGGAAACAATGAGCATTATGATGAAGAAAGGTTTAATCAAGAACCAGTTATTCCAGACTATTTTCATCTCATTTTTTTAATAAAAAAGTTATTAGGTTGGTATATCAGAAGCATTCCATTCAAATCCTTTACAAGTATTTTATTTTTTTTAAAAGTACTATCAAAATATTTTTGTGGACAAGGTAGAGAGATGATTGTCTGAAAATTAGCACAGTTAGTGGAATTTGGAAGTAGTATGACTGATGGATTGATGTGAACTTGGAAATTTTTATATGGCTTTATCCACATTCTATTTTTTTTTCCAATAATTATATCAGTGATTTGAATGATTATTAAATTTGCAGATGATGTAAAGCTAAGAATGATAATTAGCATGTTAGATGACACAGTCAGGTTCCAAAAAAAAGTTCATTATGTTAAAATTATGGAAAGAACCTAATAAAAAGATTGTGAATTGTGATAAATTGAAAGTTCCACATTTGGATACAAATCAGTTGTATAAGTATAGTATTGGGGAGACATGGCCAGATAACATTTCATGTATAATCTTGCCTGGGGATTTTAGAGGCTTAAAGTTCAACATGAGTGATTGATGTGACATGGGAAAAATGTTGTTAGGGTGATCTTATGTTACATAAGTGGGGGAAAAATGTCCAGAATGAGGGTGGTTTTAGCCTTACTGTATTCTGCCCTTTTCAGAGTATACCCAGAGACTAGTTTTCAGTGATTATGAGCATTATATCTTACAGAGCAATACCTAGCAATTTTAATGCCTGAGACAAGAATGTTGGAAGGGGTGTGGTGGTAGTAGGTGGGAGGAAATTTGGGAAGAGGTCTCAGGATACAAGGTTCTTTGGTGAGATGAACCAGGAGAAGTAACCCTATGGAGAAACAGGGGCATCAGAACACCCTAGGCTATTGCTGGAGAGGGTACCACCAAGGGAGGGAGTAATGTGGATCAGGTTGGAAAAGAGATCACACACCCTGCAGGAATGACTCATGCTATCACCTAGGCCATAACATCAAGTCAGTAGAGAGGTTTTTAGAATGGAATTGTAATTACATGGTTGCAGTCCATCCCCCAGAAAGAAAATCTTGCTAATATAGATCCCTCAACATCTGGAAGAAGACAGAAGTCAAAGGAAAACCAGAAGATTTATCCTGAAAGGATTGCTTTAAAAAAAATCTGAGGGTGTTTACTCTGTAGAAGAAAAGCATTTGGGGAAAAGGGAATAATCACTATCTTTAAGTATTTGAAAACTCATCATATAGAGGAAGAATGCACTTTTGGATTGGTATAAGGAAAAAAAAAAGAAAAGAGAAAAATCCTTAAAATTAAGTATAAGTAAAATTGGGATGAACTGCCATAAAGTTAATGAATTAACCGTCACTGGATATCTTCAAGTGACACCTTAATGAACACTTATGGGAGATTATTGTAGAAGGGATTTTTCCTTCAATAGGAGTCAGACCACATGACCTTTGAGTTTTCTCAATTCTGAGATTATAAATCCCACAAAAATGTCCACATGCGTGCGTGTGTGTGTGTGTGTGTGTGTGTGTGTGTGTGTGTGTGTGTGATTAAAGTTACTACCTTCTTGATCATGACTGACTATTGCAAAGACTTCAAGGAAGATGTTTACTGAATTTGTTTTCCCCAACTTGATTTTGGCCAAGCAAGGCTCAGAAGGGGGTAAAATAGAAATGCTGATGTTCCAAGTATGGGAAATGCAAGGCTTGGTGCTAAGTACTTTGGTTGCATGGTTGAAAATTTCCCATAGATCTTAGGTCTGCAGTCTAAGTACACTTAAGCTCACTTTTAGAGGCAAGCATGAAAGTAGGAGCTGCTACAATTTCACTCAGTGCTCTGACTAAGTCAAGCTTTCTGGGGAAGATTTTACTGTTAAATTGAATTGGCTCTTCACAGTAATCAAACCAAGGAAATCCCGCAAATATTCCATGAGAGTAAAGCCTCTCATTTTGGTCTGCACAGTGCTACTATTCTACAACGCCATTTTCTTATCAAACTATAAATTTGGGAGCCCACACTTGTATTTTAAGATGATATCTATGAACATTTTAATTCGGTTAAGACCAAAATAATGATAAACAAGGATAATAGTAATAATCCCTTTCCCCAAAGAGTCCTAGAAATCCTAATTTACCGACTGGTAGCTACTTTCACTAAGTAGAAATACAGTAATTTAATAATCTTAGCATAGCAGTTTTCACTAAAGAAAATTAACTAATTCATTATTGCTTATAATTTGCTGAGGCATAGCTGCCATATTTGTAAAATCAGCAGGTTCAGGGGGGGGAAATGCAAGTTTTTAAATGAATGTTCTTTTCCCCCCCAAACACACAAATGATACAATTACTTAGCTCCCTCTAGTGCCAATTCCTAATATAAACTCTGCAGTAATGACCATATTCACTCTGTAATCTTGGAACAAATTAAAAATTCACTTGGCAATAATTAACTGGTGAACCCCCAAAGGGTTTAGCAGATTGAGATGATTGGATTAGAACTGAGGAAGATTCATATGGTGACACTATAACAAAGGAAGGTCAGACATAGGCTTTTGGCAGCATTAAAGTAATGGTGTCATTTTTCAAATGTTGTTGATCCCAGAAATGACAATAAAGAATAACAAGGTGGTAATAAGAAGAGTAGTTAGTCTAGTCATGACACTGACCTTTGTATGCCACCAATGTGAATAAAATAGCCTAATTTCATTTGGTGACCGGGATATTGCTCTAACTTTGAACGTATGACAAATATTGAGATTTATGGACAAAAAATATTCTCTCTAAGATGCATTGATCTAGCAAGTTACAGGTGAAAACAATAACTGACTCATGTTTTTGTTTTTGTCTGTTTTTTCAAACAGGATGTGTATATAATAAGTGTGTGTGTATTTGTGTGTATATATACATATATACACACATATGTGTATATATACATATATAATGCATATACAGGCTGATTTGAGTGAGATGTTCAACTTAATAAAATAAATATCTAATGTATACTTTAATTGTCTTTTAGATCTTCCCCCTTGATTGAAATACATAGTTTTACATGGCAATTTACACTCAATCAAAAGTAACTTTCATTACTATACTGGTTAAAGATTGCACTGCTGGGAAATATATACTCAAGGGAACACTTCTTCAGAGACTAATGCAAATGAGTGACATGAATAAAATTTCACTAAAGAAGGATTCCTGACATTGATGAATTTTTTTAAGGAGAATCTGAATTATTTTCACTACTATGGACATTGAAATGAGCAGTGAATCTGAAGCCAGAGTACCTGGATTCACATCTTTGTTAGTATGCTGCCTATGTAATTTGGGCAAGTCATTTTAAATCTCTGGACCTCAGGTACCTCATCTGTCCAAAGAAGGTGATAGACGAGATTATTTCTAAAGTCCTTTCCAATTGTAAATCCTACAAAGTGCTTCCAGTGAAAGATATGGATTTACCGGATTTAAAACAAACTAAAACCCCACAAGTTAGCAAAATTTAGGTAGTTTTGAGCATATTTGGATATCTGTATTGAAAAATCAGAAGATTGATGATTATTCCAAATTGACTTAAAAAAACATAGTTTTCTAAATCCCAAATAAATAGTAATTGTTCAAATTTTCAGGGCACTCTCAGATTTACCATACACTTTCCTAAAAACAGCTGGGTGTGATAGATCAAGGAAGCATAGTTGTTTTCATCCTTATTTCACAGTTAAGGAAACCATGCCTTTGAGGGGTTAAGTGATGTCAATAAATGACAGGGTTGAGATATGAACCTGTGGTCTTTTGTCTTGTGAGGCAATCTTGAGTACTGGATAGTGTATTAGATTTGGTGTCAGTAGGACCGGGATCCAAATTCTGACTCAGATGTTTATTAATTTTGTGACCCTGGGAAAGTACTTTAACCCTTTCCTTCAAACTGGATGCCCCATAGATATCTTAAACTAGACATTCATAATTGAAATTATCTTTTTACCCTAACACTATGCTCTTACTAACTTCTCTGCTTTCATTGAGGGCACCAGCATCTTCCCAGGCATACGGGCTCATAGCCTAAGTGTCGTTCTCTATTCCTCACTCTCTCACACCCCAGTCTATTTCCAAGGCCTATTGATTATTTCCTTCACAGAATCTCTCCTTCACATCCATTCTCTCCTTGACGCTGCCACAACCCTGATGCTGACCCTTACCACCTTACACCTGGAAGATTGCAATTATCTTCTGATTGGTTTCCCTACCTCAAGTCTCTCTCCACTCCAGTCTATCCTTCACTCAACTATCAAAGCATCCTTTATAAACTATTTTCCTAGACTACTTCATTTATGCTATCTTCAAATTCCACTGGCTCCCTTCTACCTCTGGGATCTATGGTTTTGGATATCCTTCCGTAACTTGTCCCTTCCCTTCCTTCTATGTCTTCTTACGTCTCATTCATTACCTTTCAAAAAGCTGTGCAGCGATACTGGCCCCTTTGCTCCTCTTTATACAAGATGCTCCTCTCTCTCCTCTTCTCCACTTTTTAGCTTCCCTGGTTTCCTTCACATCCCAATGAAATCCTGCCTTCTGCAAGAAGCCTTTCCCAGCTGTTTCTCTTTATGTTAATGCCTTTCCTCTCCCCAATTTATCCTGTATGCATCTTGTTGCTTATACAGTAGTACACAGATTGTGTCACCAGATAGCAAATACCTTGAGGGCAGGGGCCATCTATTCCTTTCTTTCTAGCCCCTGGGAGAAACAGCATCTACAAAGAAGCAAAAGAAAGAGAGAATATGAAAGGAGAAGTGGTCAGTGATTGTAAAAGTTGCAGTAAGGTCAAATATGAGGACCTAGAAAAGGCCGGCCATTAAGAGATTGTTGAGAGGTAGTCTTGGAGGGAGCAGTGTCTATCAAATGATGGTACCAATGACCAGAATGCAAAGGGCTGAGGAGATCTAGGTAGCCAAGACAAACTGTTTTTTCTCCTTAAGAATTAGAAAAGGCTATCAGAAATTTCGAGTTATATAAATATGCCTTTTATTTAATTATTTTTAAAATATCTTTTTTTTACAGAAGGGTCTTAGACTCTAGATGATACGATCATAGAATATTAACACTGAAATATCTTTATTCTCCATTTGCCTTTGTTTTGTGGTCTCCTCTGGGTATGTACCCTTTATCAGGATGTTTTATTGCCTACATTCATAATCGAAGGAAATGCTAAATTTTCTATTAGGAACTATTGAAAATATCTTTTTTCCTCCAATTTCATGGACTTCTTTAAAACCATGGACCTCAGAGTTTCTCTGTGTTTTAAAAACATAACCATAAAAAAGTCATAGAAAGTGTTTGGGAGAAAAATAAACATTTTTATCAATGAGGGTAAAGTATATTCTCCATTCTCTTCTTGTGCTTGCAAGGCAGATTTGAGATTTTTAAGAGGAGGGATATCTGCATGAGAAACATGATCTGATAATACATTTCAAAGAAGTTTTTCCTTTCTAATATTAGGATATACATCTTGTAGCATATTAATCAGGCTTTATTAATGCATACAAATTATAAGATCGATAGCATGAATATTGTTCTAAACATAAAGTTGATTTGAGCCCTCCTTTGTAGGTTTATTCTTCAGAACTATAACATCCTGTAACAACTTTGAGTCATGCTGAAATGATACAATTCTTACATCTGAGAACAAGAAAAGCCGCTTTAAAATCATCCCACGTTTCACATTATCCCATATGAAAAAGTTCAAATTTTAAAATCTTGGCCAAGACCCATCAAGCAAAATGCCTCCTACCTCAAAGGCTGTCTCTGCTTAGAATATTACCTTTCTGTGTTTTCTCCCTAAAAGCAATGTACAACAACTAAGTTTCCCTTGGTTTATATTATGCCATGCAGCCCTATTATGCCACATGATCAATATACAAATACATCCTTAATAAAAGGTTTATGCTAAAGCATCTAAAAACTGACATGTGTAATGAAATGATCTTGCTAAGAACTAAATGTGTTCCCAATGAGCTGAACTGATGAATTGAGGGGTATTGAAACTTAGGTGTTTTATAGCTAAATTATCCCCATAATTCCTAAAATGCATGATACTTTTTCAATATAGCAGCAACACCTGCTGCTAAGTACAAAAATGATTAGCCGCAAACGAACCCACTACAGAATATCAGACTGCATTTGTCCAATGAAGAACTAATGGGAATTATGCAGATTGCTTTTCGTTCCCTGCTGAAGGCAACCAAGCTTCACATCAATAGCAAAATGAAAATATGACTCAAATATGAAACAATATGTATTGGAGACACAATTAAATCTATTTGTTATTATTTTAAGGCATGTTTCTTTTTTCATGTAATTATTTGGCAGCAAAAACTACAAATAAAGGTTCATGGTATTTCCTCAGTACCTGAATGACTTTACGTATTAATCAATTACAGCCGCGATAGATAGTGACCTTATTCCAAATCATGCAATGTGCTGAAATCTAGCCAATGGACAAATATATATTAGTAATACAAGTCAGCTTTTCTCAATGCTTTACCATGAATAGATCTCAAGTTTCCCTTTCCTTAAATCTGTTTTCTATTTGTAACATAGAATTAGGTAGTAGATGAACTTGCCTAAAGCCATCCAGTTACTTTGAAAATGAATAAACTATTTTTACTTAGTTTTTACAGTATTGGATTCTAGGTTCATACCAATATTAAAGAAATGAAAAGAAAGCAGTTCCTCAGTAAAGGGAGATATGAACTGAGCACTCTTTAGGAATATTATTTGTGTTTCCTCTATAGCTACAATGGAACATCCAATCATAAGCCTTTCTGAATTCTAACAGCTGTTGTTTTTTTTTAATCTGTCTGTTTTGGCGCTTACATTTTTATCCATTTTTCTAAAGGACCTAGTATTTCATTGATATAGAGAACTTTAGTTAATTTCCTCAGGTCTTGCTCTGGAAGTTATATATTAGAGTTGTATGGGATCGTGGAAAGATTGAATAATAAGAATAATGATGATGATGAGGATAACACTAAGTAACATGTATCAATTTATGATTTGCAAAACATCTTACACTTGTCATCTCAGCTGGAACTCATGACAATCCGATGATATGGATGATGTTATTATCTTCATTTTATAGAGGAGGGAACTGAAGCTTACCGAGGTTAGGTGACTTGCCCAGCATCGTACGACTGGGAAGGGTCTTGAATTTAGTTCTTGACTCCAAGTCCAAAATTTTATCCACTTACCCCCTAGCTGTCTCATGTCTAAATGACTGGCTCAAGGTCATATAATCAGTCAGTATCAAAAATAAGAATTAAAACCAGTTCTTTAGAGTTCTGGGGCAGTTCCCTAACCTTTGGTCATGGTAACATCAGGCTAAGTCAAATGAGAGAATCATATAGAAAAGAGGGAGTGACAAAATAATCAGATATTATCCAGCTATATCCCCATTTAAGGAGACCAACTGAGGGACTAACTAAAAGAGAAAATATTTTTTTTTCCAAATAATATATTCGTGACATCTAAATTCTAATACCTCAACATATGTCTCTAAAATCAAAGATTTTATAACTAAAGTTAGATCATCCTGTTGAAAAGCAGGACTAGTTCGACATTGCTAAAACCTGAATATATTTTGTACAAGTTGATAGAGAGCGGCCATCCAATTTTCAAAAGCAAGCAGAGGTCTATGAAGCCAGAAGGGGAAGGTAGCTTTCCAGAACCACTTCAGGTTCAATATGACCTCACCATGCACATTTTTCTTGCATAGAAAACAAAGACTTTTTTTTTTGATGGTCTTCATTTTGGACAATCTGAGATTACCCAAGGAAATAAGTATAATCTTATGGAATGTAGTAAGCAAAATGCAAGGTCATAAGCATCTATGCTTTGAACTTTCTAGAAGAAACATGATACAGTGTGAAACAAAACAAGAAAGCAAAGTCCAATGAATAAATGAGAAATGCTTCTTAGACAGAAATGTTGCTAAATTAAGATACATGTTTGAAATAATTTTTATTTCTAAGACGTATATTCAGCAATTTTCTCTCATTGCTTTTAACAGATCTTCTCCACGTAACTGCACATGATTATTCAAGGAAAACTATAAAGTGGAAGGTTTCACAATGTAAGCACAATCCAAATTCAGGGCACAAATCTTGGAATTTGCCTTTGTTGAGTATACTTGAAAGTGTTCTGTGAAGTCCAATTGAATCTAACTAAACACTGAAATAATTCATTTAATTGTGTAGCCATTCACTCCTATAATGGAAAGTTTTACATTCATTGTAGAGGGCAAGTTAGATTATTTAAATATGCCCTTAATAATGGAGGCTGACTTTTAACTGGTTTCTGCAAACCAATATATTGAAGAGCAGTCACGACATCAGTTTATTGAGCATCCAGTTTAAACTTGTTAAGTAGCAAGTATTATTCTTCATTCTAAAGGAAAGCACTAAGGAGAAATCATGGTCTTCCATGGTGCCAATTCTGCATATGCTAAACTCCTTACTGGAACAACTCAACGGCAAGTCTAAGTAATTGATTTAGTCACATATTCAGAACTTTTGCTTCTTATCCCATTAAAAGTAGCACTAATGAGCAGTGGCTGTGACCTTCCAGTGGGAAGCCACATGTGCCACAACCCCTCAATATTTACCACCCAAATTTAATCTTTTTAATGGACACCTTAAAAGGAATCTGATAGAAAATACTAAGAGCTGCTCCCAAACTAAAACACTTAGGGAAGATTTTGATTAATGCCTCATGATTAATCAATTGATTAATACAGTTTTCAATGCAGATGTTAGGACATTGTCTACTTTAATCAACCATTCTGAAAATAGTGAAGACAAATGCTGTATTTTTGTGATCACCAAAAAAAAGCCTTTTTAATGCTTATGTTAATTATGACACAAGCCTTATTTACCACATTAGAATTTTATCTAATGTTAAAATCTGTATACATGGGAACCATTAATGAGATAAGTGTTACCCTTTTGGCAAGGCCATATTTTAAGCATGGTAAAAAAAAAAAATAATGTAGTTAGCCAAATATCCATGCACTTTAGTCTTAATAAGAAATTATTTCAGGATTATGCCATAATACACATTTAAAATCTTAAAGTTTTTTTATTATTCTTTGCTAAGATGGTTTCTAATTTGTGATGATGTTTTCCACGATACTAAAACTGAAATCTTTATTCCAGTCAAAAATAATCACCCTGTAATTACCGTGACAAACTGCCCAAGCTGTATCATTGTGGCCATTTCAACTAATGATATTGTATTAGAATGCCGAGCAATAGACTTCAAATGGAAAATATAATTATGTGCATTAGTTTGTCTAAGCATTTATAAGATCACATATCCATCAGTTTTCAGGTCTCATAAAATAAACCATACATCACTGTCATTGCTAGTGTTGTTGTTGGAAGTGAGGGCCTTTACAAACTGAGCTCAAGACTTGTATCTTAAATTTTACTTATTTGTGAGCCACTCAATCCCCTATAAGTTGAACTGCAATAATTAGGAAAGGATTCTCATTCATGATGAAGGAAGTTTGCAGCATAAACTATTTAACACTTTCGCCACACAAGAGAAAGACAAGCCTGGGGTTATGTGATTCATTTCTCCCATGCCATCAGTAGCCATGAGTAAAGCTGTAACTAGTATGAGGCAAGAAGGACTTTGCCCAGGGTGCAGATATTCAGGGCTCTGTACTTTCGACCTGGAAAGGAAAGTCATACTTCTTCTCTATATCAGTCCCACTTACTGTGGCCACAGCAAAACCTGGTGCTGTGCCTTCCCTACTTGCCGTAGTGAAAACTGGATCATCGCATTTCCTTGAGTGATTGAACCCACCATCAGATTATATTCTGCACCACTGCCACTTGTCTATGGATCATGCCTCATGGCCTCAATAGTTTCTGCTCTAGGTGGAAAAAAAATTGCTATGCTTCTATCTTTGAGGGTTTGAATTGGCATAAAAGAAACCCATGGAGAAGCTACTGAAAAAAAAATAATCATTTTAAGGATGCCATATTTTTGGCTTCTATAACTGGAAAGTCATTATAGTAAAGCCCTCATGCAAGAAATTATGTGAGCAGGAGCCCTTTGGCCCTTTTGCAAAGGGTTTTTTTTTTTTGCTAAATATTGATTTTTCTAATAAACTTTTTTAAATAAGAAGAATATTGATATAACTCCCTCCTTGGAGGTGTTCAAGCAGAGGAGGGACACTTTGTCAGGTATGGTATGATGGGAATTCTTTTCATGTTTGCTTGGACTAAATGTCTATTGAAGTCCCTCTTAAATCTGGGGCAATTTATTTATAATTCTGTGATAGTTTCCTTTCAAGGGTTTGTAAGTTTGGTTTTAGGGAAGCTAGGTGGTACAGTAGATGGAGTGTGAGGACTGGTGTCATAATGACTCTTCTTGCATTCAAATCCAGCCTCAGACACTTATTAGCTGTATGACCTTGAGCAAATCATTTAACCTTGTTTGCCTCAGTTTCCTCATCTGTAAAATGAGTGGAGAAGGAAATGGCAAACTACTCCAGTATCTTTGCCAAGAAAACCCCAAATAGAGTCAAGGAGAGTGAGACACAACTGGAAGATGCCTAAACAACAACAACAAAGTTTGACTTTAACAGATGTGTCATTCATTAGCTGTGTGACTTTCAGCAAGTTAATTTTAAATTTCTAGGCTTCACTTTTCTTAAGAAATCTATAAAATGAAGTTGTTGAAGTAGATAATTTCTAAGGTTTCTTCTTGCTGTAACACAGTGCTCTTCCATAGTGCAGTTAGGAAAGACATGATGCAGTGGTTCAAATGAAAGGGAGAAATATTTTTTTTTTATAAAAAGGGGGTCAGGTTGCCCCAGAGCCAACATGTACCTGTGACTCTAATGCTCTCGGTTTTTTAAGCAGTCAAGCAGCTCACTTTTTAAATAGACTTCACATGGTACTCTATAAACAGGTATACACAGTGTCTTTTCCTTCAGGAATAATTATGCTACAAAATGCTTCATTCCATCCTCTTAAATTAGAGCAGCTGAACTTCTCATGCTGTGAATTATCCTTATGTAGGAAGTGATAGAAACTCATACGTGATTTCTTCTCAAAATCAGACACCTATGCATGATGCTAAATACATCCTCTAATATATTTTTGAGCATATCCAAGACACTCTTCTATTAGGCCATAAAATGGCACTTCATTTCACAATGACATGTCCCATAGAGGAGGTCCATTGTTATAAATTGTAATAACAATCAATCTAATCAGCAAGCATTTATTCAGTGCTCACTGTGGGCCAGGCACAAGAAAAGAAAAAAAGCAAAAAAACAAAACAAAACAAAAAAAAACCAATTACGTATGTGCAAGTTATATACAATGTGCATGGAAGATAATCTTAGAGGGTGAGAAACGCGGGGAGTGTGGGGCAAGGGTAAGGGTGAAGGGAACAGAAAAGGCCCTTTGCAGAAGATGACTTTTGGATTTGTGCTCATTCTTGAAGGAAGTCAGGAGTCTGAGGGGAGGAAAGAAAGCATGCCAGGCATGGGGACATCCAGTGAAAAGGCATCAAATTGGGAGTGTCGTGTTTTAGGAATAGAAAATGGGACAGTTCACCATGTCATAGAAGGAAGTAAGGCATTAAAGCCTGGAAAAGTAGAAAGGGCCAGGTCATAAAAGATATCAAATGTCAAACAAAGAGTTTTACATTTGATCCTGAAGGTAATAGAGGTCCACTAGAGTTTATTGAGCATGTGTTGGGGAGAGATAATGACACAGTCAAACCTGCTTTTTAGAAAGATCACTTTGGCAACTGAATGGAGCATGGACTCTGGCATGGGAGAGGCTTGAGGAAGGGAGATCAACTAGAAACCCTAAGTAGAAAAAAAAAATGAGCAGACAGAAAATTTGGGTTGATTTTGAAATGACTACCGGTGAGGTATCTAGAATTGTGCTCTAAACCAAGGAAAAATTCAGATATTCAAGATGTTCAAGAAAATAATGAATATGTTTATTGTGTAAATAAGCCTAAAACCAATGTATTAAATATAGTATTTGATATGGTTTTAGTTCATATGTGAAGTAGTGAGGGGCCAGTCAGGGTGGTGGCCTATGTCACTGGAGAGAAGGGGTCATGTACAAGATAATGTGAAGGTAATAATGATCAGACTTGGAAACAGATTAGATATGTGAGGTGAGTTCAGGTGAAGAGTTGAGAATAACAGTGAGGTTGCAAGACTAAGTAATTGAGAGGATGGTGGTGCCCTTGTTGACTGTAATCAATGCCAAGTGTCCTTAAAATCAATTTTGATGTGATTTTATTTAGTTTCCTTATACATTTTATACAAAGACATTTGGAAACACATATACTCACAGATTTTATCCATGTTGCCTTCTTTAAGATAATTCAATCTGGATAGTTTTAATTCTGGGCACAGAATCTTAGAGTTGGAAGGGATCTCAAAGGCCACATTGTCCAGTCCATGCCTTCACAAGCATCCCGTCCATGTGGCCCTCCAGCCTTTGTCTGAGTACCTTCAGTGAAGCACCCATTATATCCTAAGACATCCTGGTCTAATTTGTGATATCTCTCATTGTTTCTTTATAGCAAACCCAAATTTTGCTCTACAACTTTTACCCATTGCTTCTACTTTAGTTTTTTGGGGTCAAGAAGAACAAGACTTGACAATGTTTTATATACTATATGTATATATGTGTATATATATATATATATATATATATATATATATATATATATATATATATATATATAATGTATATATTGCCTAGAGATTCTCTTCTCAAGTTTAAACATACCCAAGGCTATACCTAGAAACAGCTTCCATATGCAATGATCTCAAGGCTTTTCTTCATCCTCTTCACCTCCTGTTTGAATGTTCTCTAGCTTATTAACATTTTTAGTGAGATGCAGCATCCAGAACAGAATACAATTCACCATATGTGCTCTGATTAGACCGAAGAGCTGTGGACTATCACCTCTCTAGTTCTGGATAGTTACTGAATATTTCAATGCATTTGCACTTTACAAATGTCAGCAATCATTATCATCGTCATCATGAATATATGTGTTCCCTCTAATTTTATATGTCATATTCCATCCATGCCTTGCAATCCTGTGTAACTCTTTTTTTGTGTCTTCTCATAAATCTTTTATAAGATATCTACCCAATATCCTGGAGTATTTCCTCTACATCTTAGTTAATGTTAAGATGTGTACCAATGTGCCAAATAGGCTGTCCATCTGTTATTTTCCTTCACACTGCATAACATCCCTATGTCCTTTTTGGGGCATACATTACTTTACATCATTTTCACTTGTAATTTATTGTACATGTAATTTATTATAATATGTTACTGTTACTCTGTTGGAAACTTAAAGTTTTGATTATTTAGAGATAGTGGCTTTCTACTATTTGAAGCCCCTTACACTGCTGGAAGAATATTGGTGCTAGAAAGATGAGGTCCAAGAGCTAGAAATCACTGAAAACAAATGCAGATTCTGAAAAGCAATCCTTTCCATTCTCTCTCATGCAATTAATTCTGATTCTGGATTATTGTTTGGGTCTGGCTAGTTGTCTATTTGAAATGTCAGTTCAAATTGCAATTCTAACTAAAACTCTCTAAGTTATCCATTCAACTGCATATCCTAAACTGAACAATAGGCATTCTTCATTCTCTTGGTTTTTCTTGTTTGGATGGCTAGTTTGACCTCTTGTGAGTGACTATGACTCATATTTAGGAGACTTTAAAATGTTGTGGGACTTAATGCAATCACCATAGCATTATCTGAAAAAAGAAACATTTGGAGGAACTCACCGTTAAGAAGCAATTGCTCTTGGACTAATGCTAGATATCAATCAATCAATCAAATATAAAACATTTATTAATCTCCCGCTATGTACCAGCTTAGTATAAGGTGTTAAGGATACAAATGCAAAGAGTGAAACAAAGAGCTTTTTATGCTAACAGAGGAGAAAATAATATGCAGAATATATATAAAGAAAACAAACACATGTATAAGGTAGTTAAATATAAGGGGGGGCACTTGCCATTGGGAGGGTATCATGAATGTCTTCATTTACAAGGTGGTGCTTGAGTTGAGTCTTGAAGGAGGAGAAGGCTTCTGTTAGGCAGACAGATGAGGAGGGAGTGTGTTCTAGGGGGTAGAAGATATTCAGTGTAAAGACATGGAGTCAGAAGTTAAAGTGTCATGTGTGATGAACACATGACAACTAAAATTTAAGATGACCAAATTTGGTTGGATTACAGTCTAATGTTCAATGGGATTGACATCCTTCGTGATAGAGACAAACAACATTGGTGAACATGTGGCTACCTGGTTAACAACCTGTTTGGATTTAATATCTACAGGACAGTCAAACCAAGCCATCCCTGCATCAGCTTTTCACCTTTTTTTTTTTTTTTGCTCTATTTAGTCCAATACTCTTTTAGAATATTGCATACTCCTAATATAACCTAAGTCTGCATTAGCTTTCTTGGCTTCCATATCACAATGGTGTGATACTTTGAACACAGAGTCTATGAATATTTATACTGTTTTACAAATGTACTTTAATCTAGTCATTCCTACCCTTTTACCCAAAAGTAAAACTTTACAAATTACCCTTATAAAATTTCATCTTATTAGATTTATCACAATTTTTTAGCCTGTTGAGATTTTTTTGGATCCTATGTCTACTATCCAACAGTTTAGCTATCCCTCTTAGCTTTGTGTCATCTTTGTATTTAATAAACATGCCACCTAAGTTTTCACTCAGGTCCATGATGAAAGGTGACACACAACTAAAGATATCTTTCTAGCACTCCATTACAGATCACTTTTCGTAAACAACTGATTTTTAACCTGGACAAGATTATCATCAACCTGGCCAGGAACATTTTTAAGTCAGCCGAACTTAATAATTCCACATATGATGGGATTGTTGTGATTTTCTTTTTTTACTAAAACATATGAGCTATGTTTTTTAATTAAGATATTGAAATAATAAAAATTATTCAACTCATTAATTTCAACTATTTTGATGTTAACTCTGTCTATACAATCTAAGTACTGACTTACTGGTTCTCTTCATTTTAATACAAAATCTCATCAATTCATCAAACTTTTCTCCTTCCAAAACTTTCATTTAGTATCTTTTGTGTGGAAGACACAATGATATAGGAAGGAAGGAGGGAAGGAAAGGAAGGAGGAAAAAAGAAAGGAAAAAAAGAAAGGAAGGAAGGAAGGGAGGGAGGGAGGAGGGGAGGAAGGGAGAGAGGGAGGAAGGGAGGGAGGAAGAAAAATAGATGTTACTCTCAAGGAGCTCATACTTTAATGGGGAGGTGGGGCAAGTCCTAATAATTTTGGAGGGTTTACCTCCTGCTTACAAACATATGAAATTCATGCTGCCTGTAACTCACTGTGAGAGAATAAACCACTCCTAGGGATGGTTCCATAGATAATGATCTTTGATTTTTCTTTTTGGTTGGGGTGTTGGCGTCAAAGGCTAAGTTCTATATCTTAAAGCTTAGAATGGCAACCCTAGCTCATGAAGGCTAGCCACATTCTGGTCCGTCTATTCTCCTAGGCCATCCCTAAGCCTAGATCATATGACACTTGGTAAGAGGATCTAATGGTACTTGATAGTACTTTGGATTAATAAGAACCTAGCTTCCCAGTATAACTACAAAGAGATAATTTTTCAACCTTCTAAGGATACTCAAAGTCATCTGAATTTATCTTTATAGTGCTAGGATTGAATCTACATGGTTATTTATTTTATTTATATAGAAAACCACTCAACAAGTATTTCTTAAATACCTACAACACTGACCTAGGTGCTGAGGTTGCATAGACAAAAATGAAACAGTCCATGGCCTTAAAAGACCTACACTATGTAATGTCTACATTGTCAGTAGAAGACAGTCTATACTGTCTTCAAAAGACAGTTAACTATGCCTATCTATGGTCCATCTAATAATATATTGTAGGAATGTTCAGATCTTAATTTAGAAGGAAAATTTTGGCATTGAAATAGCACCAGATCCAATGTTTCAGGGTTTAATTTGGTCTCTCCCTGAAATGTGTCACAGTACAAAGAGTACTGTACTTACTGTCTCACTAAGGTATCCCAAAGTCCCAGCTCTATTTTCTACCCATTAAACAATAAGCAAGTTGTTTTATCTCTCTGGGCCAGTTTCCTCTTCTATGAAATGTTTTGAAGTATAGGATCTCTGTGGTTATTTCTAACTTCAGATCTGCATTATTTGCTTAGACCTTAATATGTTCTTACCTGGATCCCCATTCTTAACCTTATGGGATCTAAAAGGATTTTTGCTCATATGATTTCAACTATACTATTCACCATCCTCCTATCAAACAGACCTCTCAATATTAAACATTCCCTCTTTCAGAGGTAAATGTCAGTATTCCTGTGACATTCCCATGCTATATTGCCAATAAGTAACACTTAGAAAAATGCAGTCTTCATTGTATTGTTTCATGTTTTGGCACTGTATACATTTGTCTATGCTTTCGTTTCTAAAGTTGAGCAATACAGCTTTGCTGTATTTGGGTGCCAGTGTAGATTTAAGCCATCCAAACAAGATTGTGTATTTGAACTGACAGAGAGTAAATGATTTGCATCTGGCATAACTGATGGTAGTGTCAAAACCTTGGCATACAATTCATTGGTAAACATATTCCACTGAATGCCTATCCACACATGCCCAATTTCCTATCAGAGGATGAGGCCAGAACATTGCCAGAACAATGCAAAATATTTTATACAGATGATTTGAGTGACTATTTTTCCCTGACGAAAGA
Source organism: Pseudochirops cupreus (assembly GCA_028627135.1). Taxonomy (NCBI): domain Eukaryota; kingdom Metazoa; phylum Chordata; class Mammalia; order Diprotodontia; family Pseudocheiridae; genus Pseudochirops; species Pseudochirops cupreus. The sequence goes on from CM053582.1 coordinate 261,165,819, forward strand.
CCGAAAAAAGTGTTAGTGCTTCCCGTTGGAGATGAGACAGAAGATAATTTCTCAACTTTCATTGCTGAAATTAAATTTCATGCAAAAATGCATTCCTGACAACTTCAGATTTGATGAACTAGTAAGAAAAATCTCAATGAGACCAAGGAGTACTCCTCCAACCAATCTAAATTAGTTTATTCCAGAGGAAAAAAAAAATCATGGTCTATAAAGTCCTGTAGCACTGAAGTTTGCATCTCTTGACAAACAAGAGATGGCTAACAAATTACAATTAATATTTAAAATCTATAGACTTCTTTGTTGGGATAACTCTCTTCAAAGGTGTGGGTGTTAAGGTTCAAACTCTAGTCAAATGTCTTTGAGTGTGTACAACACACACACATACACATACACATATATGTATGTACTGAAGGATGTATTTGAAGATGTAATGTATTGGAAGAATGAATGGGATTGGGATAGCCTGGTTAGTTTAATCTTCAATTGAGTTAAGATCTGTCTTATTTATCATCTGTGAATTCACAAATTTCAAATGAATTAGAATACAGTGAAGCACATTTTTCAGTAAAACTGTTATGCACAATATTATTTTATTTGATGATTCAGAAGGCACTTCCAGTATCTTATGGAGCCCCAAAGTCATCATTCTGCACATCAATGATCATTCTTAGCATCCTTAGTGTTGCTATACTATGAAAAAAAGATGCATTTTCTATTTGTTTGGAAGATAAATAAATGGAAATTTTCAGTTAAATAAATATAGATAAAAACAGTTGTTTCTGAACAATTCACAGTTCCCAAGAAATAACCCTTATAGGATGAATTTGGATAGAAGGCAATGTAATAGTGGACAAGACATGTCAAAGACATGTAGGTTGGGAAAAGGATGTGGGTTGGTGATGGAGTGAAAATGAGAAACATATAGGCAAAATAAGTAGTACATTGGCATGTCTCAGAAGCTAAACAAACAAACAAATGAAAAAGGAAGACCTCCACAGCATGTTGGGATGTTGAGCAGACACTCTTTGAGAAAACAGAGACAAGGACTGGAGAGGTTATAATATTCATAAGTAACTGGAATACTCCTAGAGATAGAATTGTATAAATATCATATGATGTTTTCATGATTTTCAAATTTCATGATACACCAATGAAATGGACACCAGGGAAATATAAATGCATATTATAACCATCAACATAAATGGCTTTCTTTAGGGTAAAACCAAATTCTTTTTTTTTTCTTAATCAAAATTTTGTGCCCAACTTGGATTCTTGGTTTAGAGAAATGTGTTGTGATAATTCTTTTTTTTTTTTTTGTCTTTTTGGAAGGGGAAAGGCAGGGCAATTGAGGTTAAGTGACTCACCCAAGGTCACGTAACTAATAAGTGTTTAGTGTCTGAGGTCACATTTGAACTCAGATCCTCCTGACTCCAGGGCCAGTGCTCTATTCACTGTGCCACTGAGCTGCTTGTGTAGTAGATCTTACTGAGAAAAGCAATTAGGTGTAGTCAGCCAACTCTACATTCTTTCTATATCTATTCTGGAATGGACCACATATATGTCCTTAGCATGCAGGAGTTTAAGGTACATTTAAACTGTTTGCAAACTATGGAAAGAACAAGAGCAACCAATATAACAATGTATGAAATTCAAATGTCACATGCTTTTATTCTGGTATTTTATACTTATGTTCTTGGGGCCTCTGCTACCTAAAAAGGTGTCACCTTGGTTTCCACAATAGCCTTTTTTTTTTTCCTACAGCAAAATCAAGGATTACTGAAATGAATAGAAATCTTCCCCAGGGACTATTTCCTTTTTTTTTTTTTCAGGTAGGAACCAATACCCCAGATACACTATCTTCCCCAACATCTTCACTCACAAATCTAAAATGTAGATAGCTTTTTTATTTGGTTTTGGTTTGGAATCTTTTTTTTTTCTTTTTGGCCTCCTCTTTGGTTAAAAATGGTGAGCCAATTTATTATTTTAATCTGAATAATGTAGAAATGTTTAACTCCTGCCTTCTTCATAAATAAAATTAATTTAGAAATGGCATTATCAAAGACAGGCATTCTTTTCAGACTAAGAATTCCAGATGTTTTTAGTCGCTGTCTATGACATTTCCACAATCAGAATAAATTGTGTTTCCAGACTAATGTAATAGATAGAAGTGCTGAATAAATCTCATACAGTTGAGATGACAAAATTAACATGCTGATGACATTTTAATGTTTCAATATAATCAAGGGGGCATGGCTCATGCCTCCACCAGTTCTAATATAATTCTGTTCTTTAATCTTTTCCCAAGACGAAATAAAATATAGATAGATTTCGGAAAGTATAGAAGCAGAATATGCTGCAGTTTCAAGCCAAGCTGTTTGGGATACATTTGAATGCATTTAAGTTCTACTTTGCCTGTAGGTGTTGTAACAAAGCAATTAATTAATATATTGAAGGACCTGGGGTCAGCACCAATTCTTTTGTGTCCTTGTTATTGCTATGCTGCTGGTACTGCTTTATATAAGAGTAGATAATTCACTGATTTGGATAGAGAAATGAATAGATTTCTTCCAGTGGGCAGCAGCTATCTAACTGGTTTTATATAAAATACTTTTGCCACAACCCAGATTGAGAAAAGAGAAATGAAAATGTGAAAATTGGAAAAGTCAGTTTCTGTCATAGAATAACACAAATTAGATCTTTATCCCCAGATATGAGATTAAGACATTCTCGAAAAGAATGTGACTTTAGTTGGGCACAAAGCTATATTGTGATAAGAATCTCTAGAGACCTCAATGTTGATTCTTCTTTTTTAATATGTGTTGAGGGAACATACAAATTGCCTTTCAGTCTCTTCTTGACCTCTTTCATTGATGCCAAAGGGAATGTGATAGTAGTGGTACTGATAGCCCAAGTTATGGGAATAGGTGTCAGAGGTTTGAAGTGGCAGAAGGGATTTTCCATAGCCTGGCATAAAATAGCCAGCACATGGGACAGCTAGGTGGCGCAGTGAATAGAGCACCTGCCCTGGAATCAGAAGGACCTAAGTTCAAATCCGGCCTCAGACAATTGACATTCTTACTAGCCATGTGACCTTGGGCAAGTCACTTAACCCAGTTGCCATGCTTTCCCCCCTCCAAAAAAATTAATAAATAAATTAAATAGCCAGCCTAGGAGAAAAGAACTAGACCTTGTAGATCGTTTGAAGTACCAAACTTATTTTACAGATAAGGAACCTGATATTCAAGACATGAAGTGGTTTGCTTAAGAATCTACAGATCTTAGGCACAGATGAAGAAGGGAAGCAGGTTTCTTGATTCCCAGTTCACCATTCTTTACATTACACAATCCTGCCACTGGGAAAGAAGAAAATCGCAATAGTGGGGATGGAGGCATGATAAAAGAGATCAAAACCTGATCTTTCCATTAGGTTTCATTTTTACCTCCTGAACTTCAGTGAGCATTCTCCCTTCACCTCTGTTATGCAACTATTATATATTATTTTATATTGCATTTATTTGCATATAGTCTCCTATTCAACTACAAATTCCATGAAGGTAAGGACCACATTTTATTACAAATTAGCAGGATACTTGAGCTATAAAGGATCCTAGAGATCAAACCTCAATATACAGTTATTGAAAATTAATTTCTAAAAGGTGAAATGACTTTGCTAGATCACAAAACTATTAAGTGGAAGGCCTGGGATTTAAGGCCATGTTTACTGAATTCAAATTCAGGGATTATTCTGCTTAATGCCACACTGATTCTTAGCACAATATTTTGCACATGTTACCTCTAATATCGTGCTTTTCATATAGTAACTTTGTCTATGATCCCAACACCCTTTATTGGATTTAAGATTATTGTACTATGGTTTGAAAATGGTGCATTTAGTATGTCTGGTTTTTTGCATTCATTTCTTAGGGTTTTAACGCTGTAATACATGCTCAATTTTTGTGAAGTGCCATGTACAGTTAAGTAAGAGGTATACTACTTTCTATTCCTATTCTATTTTCTTCAGAGGTCCATTATATGCAGCTTTTCTAAAATTCTATTTGTCTCTTTATTTGCTTTCTTATTTATTTTGTGGTTAGATTTATCTAGCTCTGAGAGGGGAAATTTGAGTTTCCCCACAAGTAGAGTTTTATGATTTCCTCCTGTCCTTCATTTAAGCTTTCCTTTAAGAATTTGGAGGTTGTGCTGTTTGTTTTATGTAGTCACTTAGCAGAATGTTAAATAAATGTTAAACTCTGTATGAAAATCTTTCCAAAACAAATAAGTTTTCAGAAGGGGCAGACAATGCTCATGCAGAGTACTTATGTTATCAAAATTTGGTTTGGCATGAATGTCTTACTTTTATCACAATTAGTAGTCTTTTAGAAAAACCTTTTTCATATTATTTAAGGGATAATATGTTAGTGTAACACTTAAGGAAATGGAGTCTTCACTGAACAATTGTGATTATTCATTCTATATTCAAAGACAGGGATATAGAAGGACATATTAAATAGTTACCATGTAATGGCACCATCCTAGACATTGGGGAAACAAAGATATAAAATTACATAGTCCATGCCTTTTATGAGCCAGAATTCTAGTGAAGGAGGTGATGTATATACATTGTTAATTAAAAGTCATAATGAAATAAATGTATAGGAGTGATCAAGCATAAAAGCATGAGACACTGGAGGAAAAAAAAGTTGCTTCTAGAATGCCAGAGGAGTGAAAACATTTTGCTCCCTCTCATTTTCCCTCTAATAATGTTGTCTTCCTTCCTCTACATCTATATATAACTATAAATATATGTATATATATATATATACATACATATATACATATACATACAAGAATGTGAGCATATTTTAATGCTTGTACCTAACAGATTGAGAAATTTCCAGAATTCAAAGTTCTTTTACAATGAAATTCAGTGATCATGGCCTGTGTACTGCTGACCTTATAAAAGCACTCAAACTGTCAGTATGTTCTCAGCAGACTGATCACTGCAAAGACCCCCAGTGTAGAGGGTAATGCTGAGGATCCACAGTCCTCAGCACAAGTTGGGTTGAGGGATGGCACCTTTCTAATCCTGCTTATTGAATTTGAAAAACCTCATAGCTTTTGTTGTCAGAGAAGCTGCTAAAAACAAAATTGTTATAGGAACGAGTTAATGGAGAAAGCCTGAAAAAAGTTGAAAACAAACTTAAGATACGTCTAAACTATCTTTTTCAGGTCAACATACAGACAGTTACTAAATATACTTTCACTAGAGAGTTGATAAAAGATCTTTTGGGTAAAATTCTAGCTTCAGAGTAGTCCCAACAACAATATAACACTCTTAATCTTACAATTTTGGGGTTTTGGTAAGAAAATGAAATGTCAGTATAACTCAAGCTTGCTCACCCTATATTAGACTTTCAATTGTTTTTGCTCATTTCACTAAATAAAACAATTTTAAGAGCCTGTCTCCAAAGGGGTAACAAATAAAACACTTGGCAAGATGGTGAGAAAGACAAATTGTGTCTTGGTTGCTTCCCTGATTCTCCCTTTTGATGACTCCAATACTCCCCCCCCCCACTGTACCCCCTCCCCGGCCTCAGATCCTTTTTACTGTCCCTTACTGCCTAGAGACCATATTATAATACCCTACATGGTCTCAATATTTCGCTCTTTCCATCTTCCCATAAAACTTACTCTGCATCTTATTTCCTCAGAATTCTGCTCTTGCTAAGTGACTTAATAGATCTAATGGAGTTTTAAAGAATTTTTTTAAAAAATCCTTGCTTACAATATCAGCTAACCAGTAGGTTATCCTACTGAGGTAACACAATACTTTTTAAAGAAAATTAGTCCTTATGTAGACATTTTTCACTGAGAGAGCAAAGCAGCACAGAAATTCCCTCCACAATACAGAGATCGGAAACTCACCAGTAACTTTCAGTCTTAGCTAGGTGAGTTTGTCTATCAAGGTTGTAAGTGACCAGTTCAGGGTAGCAAAGTTAGCATGTGTAGGTCTTGATCTGAGTCTTTCTGACTCAAATGGAATCAGGCTCATCTTCATTTACATCTTTGTCTCTGTCTTCTCTCTCTTCCTTCTCCTTCTCTTCTTCCTCCTCCTTTTCTCCTTTTTTTCTCCTTCTCCTTTGCCTTCTCTTCTTCCTTTTCCTTTATCTTCTTCTTTCTCCCCCTGTTTCTCCAACTAAATGAAACGAATGTGATCTAGATGTTTAAAATGGAGGTATTTAGCCTTTTGGGGGGGTCATGGACCCCATTTTCCATCCAGGAAGCCTATCAACCCCTAAAATAGTATTTTTAACGCATAAAGTAAAATAGTATGATTATGAAGGAAATTGCATTTAAATAAGATTAAAAATATTTTTTAAATATTCATTCTTTTATGCTATGTCTAGATAATATCCAGCTGATGCGGTCAGAATGCTAGGTGAGGAGTGGTGGGATTTGGGGATAAACCTTGACTACTCACTTATCTATACGATGCTGGACAACCCACTTAATAGTCATAATATCTGAAATCTGCTTTTTTTTTTTTTCACAGAACCCAAGTTAAAACCTCTACTCTAGAAGAGTGCTGATTTTTTTTTTATTTTAATTCAGAGACAATTCTCTATTGTTCTCCTTTTTAAGTCTGAGGTTTAGGGGCACCATGCTAAGTATTATACAAATTCATGAAAGAATAATTTAAATTATGAGTATTCATAAAGCATTTTGAAAATATCTCTCATTCATTCACATACATGTTGTAGACACTATATAACCTTAGGCAAGTCATTTTACCTCTGTGAATCTCTCTTTCCTCATCTGTAAAATAAGAAGATTGAATTAGATGGCCTTTTAAGACCTTTAAAGGCATATGTATGATTTTAGCTTTTGAGGAATTATGGGGCTGTTTCAGGTTTTTGAAAAGTTAATTTTATGTAGAATTTTAATTAAACCTTGACTATACTTTGTGGAATTTGATGATAAATGTTATTTACACATTGTATGCTGTGAACAAAGAGGTAAAAACACTGAATGGTTTTTAATAAATGATAAATCCAAAAAATTTCAGTCCTCATGGGGATTCTCCTAATCATTACCATTTATTTTTACAGATAAAGGGACCGAGGTACAATGAGGAAAAGGATATAGGCATATAGGCAATAAGTACAGAGTCAGGAATTTGAACCCAAGACCTCTTAATTAAATCTAGAATTCTTTCCAACATAGAAAGTCTCCCAAAATGTTCTGCATTTTTCTATTATCCTGCACTACTATTTATGAGAACATTCTATTTTTTAACATTAAAATCATTTTTCCATCTACCTAAAAGCATTGGAACACCATACAAAGTCAGACTATATAAAACTGGACAATTAAATTAAAAACACAATAATAAGGAATACAAGAGGAACTGAGACGTTCTTTTATGTGATATTTTCAAACAACTAGAGGGTAGTTGTGCTGTAGAAAATGGATATTAAAATGAGTTCTCATTTACCTGCTTACTAACTTTTGATCAAGTCACTTTATTTCTCTGAGGCTTCTGATCCTTTGTTTGAAATCAAGAGGGTGGCTAGCAAAGAATAAGCACACTGTTACCATGACACTATTGAATTCTCTGTTTTTACATTTTCAGCATTAAAACTCAGGATGTAGACAGAGGCTTATTGTTTTAATACCACTGTATCTCTGGCAATTCTATGTAGTTTTGAAATACAATTTCTGAAGATTTTTAAATGAAGATCAACAAAAAGTGGGTGATAATGACGATGGTGGTGGTGGTGGTGGTGGTGATGGTTTTGATGTTGATGATAGCCAATGTTTACATAGTGCTTACATGTGCCAGGCACTACCGTTTTATAAATCTCTCATTTGAGCTTGGCAATAATTTTTGATACAGGTGCTATTATTATGCTCATTTTAAAGATGAGGAAACAGAGGCAAATAAATATTAAGTGACTTGTCTAAGGTCATACAGCTAATAAATACTTAAGTTCATCTTTGAACCCAGATCTTCCTGACTCTAGGCCCTCTACTCTATCTACTATGCCACCTAGTTGTGCAATGGAGAGTTTCATGTTTTGCATAAGAAGACTGTTTCACACTATAGAACAAGGTATTATCAAAGAGAAATGGTGTCAGGAATGTTACGGCTAGGAGGAAAAAAAAGATGGAATGATCACATAAACAGCCAATGAGGGACAACTAACATATAGACTCAGTGCTCCATTGCTAACCTCATGAGGTCAAGAGAATTTGAGAGAGACCACAGAGTATAGCCCAGATCTGTGTATGGTAACATTATATGACAACTTGAACAAGAAATGAACAGGATGGGCAAGTATGGATTGGTTGTGATCAGCATCCTTGCAAAGATTAGGCACAGCTAGGAAACCACAAATCCCCTGGAATTTGGGGATATTAGATTCTGCTTCTGAAGAATTAATTTTTCTCTTAAAATAGGGATAAAACAGGGAATGAAAAAGAATGAAAGACTAACATGTCCTCTCATTCTCAAACGGCAGAGTCTTAAGAAAATACACTGGTGAGAGTAGGGTCACAATCATTTCAAGACTTAATTCTCTGATGAGTGCTTGAAGAGCAAAGATTCACTTCTGCCTATTAACAAGCCATTCATATACTTTAAGTCCTAGAAGTGTGAGATGCAGAGTGAAAGCTACATTGTGAATGTTTAGGAGTCTAACTTATATTTTCATCTAGATGGAAGGCCAGCCCACTGCATCATGGAAGTATAATGAAATATTTTTATGAAATTATGTTAAACATTTATTTTTTTAGAGTTTTCAGGTCCAAATTCTCTCCCTCCCTCCAGCTGTTCCCCTACCCATTAAGAAGGCAAGCAATGCTATACTCATTATACATGTGAAGTCATGTAAAACATATTTCTGTATTAGCATGCTACAAAAAAGGAAAGAAATAGCAAAACATGAAAATAAGGTGAAAAAAATCTTTCAATCTTCACTCTGAGTTGACCAGCTCTTTTTCTGGAGGTGGACAGCATTTTTCATCGTGTGTTCTTTGGGATTGTGAAAGGAAGTCTTAAGGTAAGTCCAAAGTTTTCTGCCTAAAGTACCTTTGCATTTGCAACAAGACATGAGAATCAGTTAGTTTTCCAGAGTGTTATACCATATAACACAGAAGCGTTAACTTTGGCCTGAAAAGATTTAAGGGCAGATGTTACCAATAAGAGGGGCAGTTAGGTGACACAATGGAGAGAGCACCAGGGCTGGAGCCAGGAGGATTCGTTTTCCTGAGTTCAAATCCTTCCTCAAACACTTCCTAGCTATGTAACTGAGTGAGTCATTTGGCTATGTTTGACTCACTTCCTCATCTGTAAAATGAGCTGGAGAAGGAAATGGCAAATTGCTGTAGTATCTCTGCCAAGAAAACCCCAAATGGGACCAGAGAGAGTCAGACATGACTGAAACAACTCAAGAACAACAAGAAGACCTCATCCCTAAATACACCCTAAATACATTCTATTGCTACAATAGGGGAAGGGAAGAGAAGGAAATAAGCATTTATATGCTTATTATATGCTATATTTATAAGTATTTATATGCTTTGTATATGATAAATATAGTATATTTATACTATAGGCCAGGCACTGCTAAGTTCTCTACAAATATCTCATTTGATAATGAGATAAAGAGTGGCTAATTTTGAACCAATCACTTAATAATTAAATTGTCAATAATTTATTGTGTCTATCATGTGCCAGACACTGTGCTATATTCTGTGAGGTTAAAATAATAAAAAAAGTAAATAGTGTCTAGTCTTCCGTTATTTGGTGAAGAATTAATTTTTGTGAAAACTGAGTACATTATACATTCCTGAGGGAACTGTACCTGCAGAATAGACTGGTAATGAATGGGTTTCATTATTTATACCAGGATTGGAACAAATTGTGTGATCTGTTTTTGTTTTTGGTTTTTTTTGCTTTTTGGAGGGCAATTGGGGTTAAGTGACTTGTCCAAGGTCACATGGCTAGTTTTAGTGTTAAGTGTCTGAGGCCAGATTTAAACTCAGGTATTCCTGACTCCAAGACTGGTGCTCTATTCCCTGTGCCACCTAGCCACCCCATTGTGCCACCTAGCTGCCTCAGACCTGTTTTTTTTTTTATTTGTTTTTGGTATTTTACAGTTTTAAGTCATCAGATGTTTAGAATGAATGGAACGACTTGGTCCAAATAGGAAGGGGACGTTAGGATCCACTAAATGTAAAGAGATCATTTAAGATCAGTCTCATTGAATAAAAATAAATTTTGCAGTCATCAATAGAGATTGCTCTCTTTTCCCTTTTGCAGAAGTCATATTCTGGGCCATCATATCCCCAAATCCATGTAACATCATTCCTGGGCATTAAAGGCCAACACTTGCCATTAGAATTTGCAATAACATATTTGAGAAAACATTTTTTGGTAGAAATATGTGAACCTAGTAGTTGTTTGGGTGACTTCAGCTGAATTTCATTTGGGATGTTATCTTGTTTTGGGGGGTAAGGGAGTTGCTTTGCAATCTTTATCCTACTAAGAGATAGAATGGTCAGTTGTAGATTGCATGAGTATAGTAAAAGCAAGCTAATTTCAATTATGATCTATTCAGGGCAAGATAAAATCAAATAAAAACCCTCTAAATGTGGAAAAACCACTCAAAATCCAGATTGGCAATTGTCTGCATTTTTTTATTCCTAGAGAGTTGATGTGGGCACTGAGAAGTGGAGTGAGCTGCCCATGATTAGACAGGCAATATGTGTCAGAACTTGAACCCAGGTTTTCCTGACTCCAAGTCTCTCCCTCTTCCCACTATACCAAGCTGTCGGCTTGCTCTTTCATTCAGAATAGATTCTGAATATAACAGTGATTACATCTGTTGTTCTTTCTGCCCACACAAACTAGCTGAAGGGAAATGGTTGAATTTAGTCCAACTGATTTTAAAAGAATCAGTCTAATGAAATTCAGCCTGGAGATAATGTAGATAAAGCACTTTTGAAATATTAAGGTACTATATAAATGCCAGCTAGTATTATGATTATGGGACCTGTGTTTGTATGTTATGTGGGTAGAGAATACATACTGCCTCTTAGACAGAAATCCTGTCTGAAACATCGTCTCAGAAATAGCTCCTCCAGTCCCCTTTTTCCCCTTTGTGTAAAATCAGCATGCCTTGATGGTACTCTAGGTTCCCAACAGTCTGTGGTTCAATCATATGTCCTCCTCTTAAAAGGCCCTTTCCAACTCTAAAATCCAATGATCCTATGATTTTTTAATAGGCTAAGTTTCACTGTTCCTTTGTGGGGTATGAATAAATATTAACTACGTGGACTTAAAGAAGATGTTGCCAACCTCCATGTAACCCACAGAGCATCCCAAAATTGTCCAGAAGGAGACTTAAAGCAAAACAAAACCAAACCTGACCACTCATGAATGTTGTAAGAACTTTTAGCTAGTTTCTTCTTTGGAGAAGTCATTACAGAAATAAAGAGAAGTCAGAGAACTCTGGAGTATTAGCGCTACCTAGTGGCCAATTGGCAGCAACCATGGTTTCCACCTTCCCTATGAGTAAGGTGTCAACAGAGACTTCAGATATGAAACCTCCACCATTCTCCATCTGCTGACACCTTTGTAAGAGGCAACAGCACCAGATTTGGTTGAGGGTGGTTTCTAAAAATATGCCCCAACCATGCCAATTTAGAAACACCACATGAGTTATTTATTAAATCTCTGAAATGGCATGCCTCCAAAGAGCTCAAGGTGCTGTACATAGAACTTTCAAGTTACAGAGTTTAATTATACATTTGAAAATGGGAGGTGTGGAAGAGAAGAAGAGAAAGAAAGAAGCCGGGTTATGAAGGTCAGAGGAACTGTAAAGGAAAAAAAAAACCCGTATGTAGCTTTAAAATGTGTTGATTATGACAAATTTTAAAGTGTTTGAATATAAACAATAACAAATTTCTAGAAGATTAAATAAGCCACATATGTGGAACCTCTCAAATCATCTATTTCCTACATCTAGAAGGTTATTACTTTCAAAGTTCTAAGAAGGCACAAAGTTAGCTGAAAATCCTCATGACTTCATCTACAAATATGACTCGGTGAATATTTCAGGTAAGGAGAAAGCCTGACCTTATTGGCCTTTAACGTTGGCTCTGGAATGCTCCCTCCCAATTTTTTAGCTTGCCTATTATTGAACCCTAGATTCCTCTTTAGTGTAGAACTTGTTAACAAGGTCCTGAGGTACTCTGTGATATATAAAATCCTCCTAATGGTTTTAATACCATTCTTGGTTTGCCCTTATCTTATGATCAATAGGTTCATTTTTGTTTGTAGGCAGATACTTTTGACTTATCATTTTTAGAAATATAGGGAGTTCCAGGAGAGGAAAGTCCCTCTACCAATCTAGACCATGACCATCAACTACTCTGCAAGTTATTGTTTTAGAGTTACACTAAAAGGATAAATAATGTGCCGAAGGTTACACATCCAATCATCAAAAATGGGACGTGAACCCAAGCCATTCTGATTCTGACATTGGATTTTTATCTCATTATCTCATATGATAATGCCTTGATAGGCAGGCTTGACGAGTTTCCAATAATTCTAATTCTAATTTAATATGATTTGTGATTTTACCCTATTATTTTCTCAAAAAAATTATCTATGACACAAATTTGTGTTATGATGAAATTGAACAAAAATAGATTTTATCTTGATTTTTTAAACTGTCACAAAAGCTTTTGTTTCAAAATTAAAGGGATGTGGTAAAACTTATGTTTGGGAATCACTGTCAGAATCTCTGGGTTGCCTCCTTACAGATGCTATCTCTGACAATTCTTCCTACCATCACTGACTCTTTACTCTCCTACTATCATTTAACATTCCATTTAATGTATATGTCATCCATCCAGTTTATTTCAGCCAACATTTATTAAGCACTTACTGTGATTCCTGTAGACATTACAATCACTTCCTGGCTTTCCTTTGGCAAGATACTTCAATAGAGGATTCCCAGGTAATCCCTATTACCACTACCCAGAAATGGGGTCAGAGGATTCCTCCTCTTCCAATTTTTCACAAACACCTTCTGTGAGTCAGAGTTGGCCCCAATGACAAAATGTTGCCAAATGCTCCCTCTGTGTGCTCTTTCCCAAGTCAGGTATCATTGTAGTTACTTGGAGGTGAGTGGGGAAGGGCAAGGGTTAGGACAGGGGTGGGAAATCTAGGACCTCAAGGCCACATATGGCCCCTCCAGGTACTCAGATGTGGCCTTTTTATTGAATCCAAACTTCATGGAACACATTTGTTTGGATTCATTCAAAGGGCCACACTTGAGGACCTCAAGGGCCACATGTGGCCTTGAAGGCCCAGATTCCCCACTCCTGGATTAGGAGAACACAAGGAGCTCACTCTCTAAGACAGTACATATAATCTGGGGAAGCAAGGAATAGTTTACTTGTCAGACTTATGGAGTAGGAAAGACTTTATGACCAAAGAAGAGTTGGAGAGCATTATAAAATGCAAAATGGATAAGCTAGATTACATCAAATTGAAAAGTTTCTGTACAAACAAAGCCAACATAACCAAGATTAAGAGGGAAGTGGGAAATTGGGAAAGAATATTTGCAACCAGTGTCTCTGATAAAGGCCTCATTTCTAAAATATACAAAGAATTAAGTAAAATTTATAAGAATATAAGTCATTCCCCAATTGATAAATGGTCAAAGGATATGAACAGGCAATTTACAGAGACAGAAATTAAATATATCTATAAGCATATGAAAAAATGCTCTAAGTCACTATTAATTCGAGAAATGCAAATCAAAACAACTTTGAGGTACCACATCTCACCAGTCAGATTGGCTAAGATGACAAAACAGGAAAATGACAAATGCTGGAGAGGATGTGGAAAAATTGGAACACTAATGCACTGTTGGTGGAGTTGTGAATTGATACAACCATTCTGGAGAGCAATCTGGAACTATGCCCAAAGGGCTATAAATAATTGC
>CM053582.1:261180339-261200613 GCA_028627135.1 Pseudochirops cupreus
AGTTGCTTTCCTTTAGAAAAGCAGATCTAAGAACCTGTGCTAGTAGCCACCCTAGGTATGCTAGGGTGCTTGCTGATACACCCTGAAGCTCTAAATCTATGACTAGAGGATGTCTTATGTTCTGATATTATTTCTAGCCTAACATGCATTAAATTCGAATGAAAATGATGAATGTTTACTGTGTCCTGTCTTAACTGAAACTATATCAAAGATTCCTTGTTGAATGCCTTAAATCAAGTACTCCATTTCATAGGGTGTGTGTGTGTGTGTGTGTGTGTGTGTGTGTGTGTGTGTGTGTGTGTGTGTGTGGTGAGTTTCTACTGCCCTACAATTGAATGGCAATGTTGCCTTCTGGAAGCAGCACTTGATTGGGGATAGCCGTGGTTAATACACCTGACTCAACCATTAAATACTTATTTGACCCTGGACAATTCATCTAACCTCTCTGCAATGCAAGTTTCTGTATGAGATGTATGAAAAGTGAGAGAGCTGGACTAAATTATTTTTATTATAAAAAAGTATGTGTGTTCAGTTGTTTTTCAGGTGTATCTGATTCTTCACGACCCCATTTGCAGTTTTCTTGACAAAAAATACTAGAGCGGTTTGCCATTGCCTCTTCCAGCTCATTTTACAGATGAGGAAATTGACGCAAATAGGATTAAGTGACTTGCCCGGGGTCACACAGTTAGGAAGTATCTGAGAGTGGATTTGAACTCAAAGATGAGTCTTCACAAGGCCTAACACTTCCAGGCCTAGCACCCTATCTACTCTGCTACCTAGCTTTCGGAAAAGAAAAATAATATCTTTTGTTGTCTTTCTGAAGAAATTCTTGTGCTTACCTGATAACTGAACTTTGTGCACTAACCGGGATTTTCTTGCTAAAAAGTTGACAATTTTTCAAAGGGACAGTTTAGCTAGATATATTTCCTGAATGTTCACATTCCGTACTCTTAATGGCATTTCCCTCTGAATGATCCATTCTGTCCTCTTCTAAGCTTCCTTCTATTGTTTATAAATCAAAATGATTAATATGAAATGATGAGATGGAGCTTCTAATGGTCTCCTGAGACCTGAGATCATAGGCCTGGAGTTCACCTGCTCCAATGCCCTCATTTCACAGATGAGGAAACCAATTCCCAGACGAGGACCTGCCCAAAGTCACCCAGGTAGCAGAGGCAAGATGCAAATAGATGTCCTTTCATGCCAGATCTAGCATTCCTTCCATTACATCACATCACCTTCTGGATCAAACTCACCATTAATATGATCATAATAATTTGTGTTTCTTAACTGAAATATTCTTCTGAGGAACAAGAAGCAGAGTTTCTACAACAGAATACATCTTCTGTGGTGAATCTTCAATTTTTAGATTGTGTCTATATGAAACTATGCCAACTAGAAGATTAAAACAACAACCGTAACCGGGAAAAGCAGGTATCAAAATAACTACAGAAATTGAGCCTGTATCAAAGGTACTAATGAGTTCACATAGAGAAAGCCTGAATCAAAGCCATTTATAAAAATTAGTGCTTGTGTATTGCCTCTGGACAAATCAACCATTTGATTAAAACATTTATTTATTATAATTATTTTCCTTGTTTACTATCAAATAGACATAGTTCTTGGAGCGTATAGTAACCCCTTTGGGGGCTACAATGGGCACTGATATAATAGTAGCTTACATCTATATATTACTTACTATGTGCTAGATGCTATATAATAATTATCTCATTTAATCCTCACAACAGCCTTCTGAGATATGTGGCATTATTATTCCCATTTTATAAGTGAAGAAACTGAAGCAAAAAGGGTTAAAAAAGACTTGCCCATAGTCACACAGTTGATAAGTGATGGAGGTCATATTTGAGCTCAACTCTTCCTGACTCCAAGCCCAGTATCCTCCCCACTGCACTGCCTAGTTGAGTAATGTGCATCTAGGTACTAAGAATATATCATACATCAATAATTTCAGAATCCATGCTCTTATCTGTGTATGTTCTCCCATCACCAGTGCAGATTGCAACTAATCATATTGACTCTCCTTGTACAAATTTTGTCCATATAGTTCCCCAGATTTGGCATAGGTTATCTAACATTCACTATCAATTTTCTTTCATTTTTTGTAAACACAAATATAGTGCTAAGGATGTCTGTGGCTCTAACTATATCATCATATCACTTCTTTCTACTTATATATATGTCTGTGATGACATCCTTAATTCCATTTCTGATACATTATCAGCATCAGTAGAATACTACAATCTATTTAGACTCAACATGAATCTTTACATTGATCCTATAGTTGTTTAAAATTGGATTTTCCTGGGATGCTGGCATCTTATGACTCACAGTTTGGAAATGTATGCATTTATGTGTATGTTTTCATTTTTGTTTGTTTTGCTTTGTTTTGGTGTTTGTGTGTGTGTGTGTGTGTGTGTGTGTGTGTGTGTGTGTGTGTGTGTGTGTGTATGTATGTGTTTTCCTTTTTAAACACCAAACCTATGATTTCATTGGAATAGGGTACTCCCTTTGAGGAAACTCACTCTAACGATCCAATTCTGCTGTTCTTCATAGAGTGCTGTCTGTTGCTAAGTAACCTGCCCCAGTGTCACAGAACCAGCATATTTAGAGAAAGGATTTGAACCCAAGTCTTTCTGACTCACACATCAGTCATCTATTAACTAGGACTCTCTCTTTGGAGACTATTAAGCATTTAAAAAATAGTCTTTTGTGGGCGGAGCCAAGATGGTGGTATAGAAGCACGAACGCTCTGCAGCTCCCATATAATCACCTCAAATACCCATAAAATATGACTCTAAACAAATTTTAGAGCTCCAGAACTCACAAAATTACAGAAAAACACATCTCCCACTGAAGGCAGCTCGGCAAGGAGGACAGGAAGGGCTCATTGCAGTGTGCTGGGAGCTGAAGCCAGACCTGCCTGAAACCGCGGCTTGACTCTGGGGCAGTCAGGACAAGCCTTCACCTGGAACCTTCAGGAGAATGGATCAGTGGCAGCTTATGATGATTTCCAGAATTATCGAGTCATAAGAAATAAGCACTAAGTGAAAGGTTAGTGGAACTTGGCCAAATTTGGGGGAGAAAAGTGGGTCCAGATAAACTGCCTCCAGGGCAAGGAAGCGGCAGAAGCAGCAGCCCTGCAGCCGCCTCCACAGGGCTGCTTCAGAAGCTCCCAACCTGAAGACTGCAGGGGGGGCCAAGTGATCATTCAGAGGCTAACTGCTCTTGTCTTGAGCTGTCTGGATCTAGATCGTGGTCTTGGGTGGTGGTTGTGGGGTGCATTTTCAGTGAGCCAAAGCTGGTGGGGGCTGCAGCGGCCTTCTAATAGCTCCAGCAGCTGTGAAAACCCCAGCAATTTGGGACAGAGCTCTCCCCTCTGGAAGTAGAGTTCCACAGAGCTAAAAAGTCAAGTAATTGACTGGCAATATGAGCAGGCAAAGGAAGCAAAGTAAGAACAGCAATCCAACTTTATATTCCTTTTTTGGAGACAAAAAGAATCAAAGCATGGAACAAGAGCAGACAACATAGTCAGAACTCCCACATGAAAAGCTTCCAAGAAAAATGTAGATTGATTACAAGCCATAGAGCAGCTTAAGAAGGATTTTGAAAACCAAATAAGAGAAGTGGAGGAAAAATTGGGAAGAGAAATGAAAATGATGCAAGAAAAAAAATAGCCTTTTGTAGCTAACATGGGAGAACAGGAAATGCTTTGTAGTTCCCAAATATGATCCTTCATGATCAGTTATTCAATAACACATTCATCTCATTGTCAAATACCAGTATCTGCACAAAATAAATATGCTGTAATTCAGTGCCGCACATATCCAACTGCAGTATGTGCTTTGTATGGAAATCTGTTTAGTATGTTATTTTACATGTGTGAATGTGTGAGCCAATCCTTTTTTTCTTGTTTTTGTTTTTGTTTTTGTCTTTTTGGAGGAGGAAGGCAGGGCAGTTGGGGTTAAGTGACTTGCCCAAGATCACACAGCTAGTAAGTGTTAAGTGTCTGAGGGATTTGAACTCAGGCCCTCCTGACTCCAGGGCTGGTGCTCTATTCACTGTACCACCTAGCTGCCTGAGCCAATCCCTTTTGATTGCCAGAGGATCACATTAAAAAAGGCTTTGTACTATTTTAGGGCTCTGTAAAGTGGAACATCTAAAGAACTTCACATTATAGTCCCAACCTCAACTTACATTCTTGAGGGGGCAATAACATATACCTATATAAATATATGCAAAATATAAACATGCAAAGTAAATACAAGATAATCTAGGAGAGGGGTAATTTTAAAAACTGGGGTAGGGGAAGAAGAGATATCAGGAAAGTTTAGGTTGAACTCAAGCTGAGCTTGTCTGAATATTCAAGGAAATTAACAATTCTGAGAGGCAGAGGAGAGATTGGAGTATCTTTCAGGCATAAGGGTAGAAGATGGATTGTCATGTATGAAGAATTGCAAAAAATCTGCTTACCTAGAACTTAGAGTATATAAAGGGAATGACATGTAATAAGCCTGGAAAAGTATATTACAGTCAGATGACAAAGAGCTTTAAATGCCAAACAGAAAAACTTGAATTTAATCCTAGGGGTACTAGGGAACCATTGGCACTTCTTAAGTAAGAGGTGTACCTGGTTGGATGTGTGACTTAGGAATGTCACTTTCCCAATTTTGTGAAATCTAGAGTGGAGAGATGAGTGATTTCAAACAAGGAGACTAATTACCAGACTATTCTAATAGTCCAGATGAGAAATGAGGGCCTCACCTAGGGTAATGGGCATTTGAATTAAGAAGGAAAAGGATGCAAAGGATTTTGTAAAAGTGATAAAGATTGGCATAAGACAAACTTCTCTAATATATGATGATCAAGTTAATATTTTTTATCCACTTCCCGTTTTTGAAGTATATGGTTTAATATTAAAATGTTAGATGAGAGTTAATTTTGTTACACATACACACACACACACACACACACACTGACTGACTCATTTTCTTCTTTTTATTTGATATTGATTTTGACCTTATTCTAGTAGTTGATGATCTGTGTACACAAACAATTGACTTTGAAATGACTTCTATATTGGAAACTAGTCATTTCCTATCTATTACCTATTAATTGTATATGCTTGTCATACTATGCAATGTTCTCAACTATGTACAGAAAATTATTCTTGGTATAGGAGCATGGAGTTTTTTAACAAATAGATTCTTTATTAAGTGTTATGTGCTGGACTAACACTTCTGCTAACACTGAGAATTCAAACACAAGCAAAAAAGAGAGAGAGAGACAGAGACAGAGAGAGACAGAGAGAGAGAGAGAGAGAGAGAGAGAGGCGGTGGCGGGGGGGGGGGGCAGTCCCTGCCCTCAAGGAGCTCACATTTTAATTGGAAAAGACAGGGCATGAAAGGAAGCTGGAAGGGAAGGTAAGAGAATGGTGAATGAGAACAATATCCACACAGGGGCCAGTCTTCTGGCAAGGAGGTAGAACTTCTACAGGGTCAGGGGTGTAATTAGAGAGGAGTAAGTCTAGATAGCCTGAACACTTCAGGAAATGGTGATTCTGACTAAGGATGCATCAAAGAAGCAGTCTTTAATCCATTCCCCCCTTCTTCAGTCACTCTCTCCTTCCCTCCTTCCTTCCTTCCTTCCTTCCTTCCTTCCTTCCTTCCTTCCTTCCTTCTTACCTTCCTTTCTCCCTCCCTTCTTGTCTTCCCTCTTTTCTTTCTTTATTCCCTCCATTTTGTGGGGGAAGGGAGAAATGGACAGATCTATTAGAGTTTAAAAGATGGAGTTATATTTCATAAAATGTTGGGAATTCCTGTATAATAAAGCTACAATATTTCAAATTTTGGTATGACCACTCTTAGTCTTAGCATATGGCTGGAAGAATTGAAGTGATTTCTCCATCTCTGCCTGTATCACACAGAGAAATGCAGAAAAGGCAGGTATGTTAACTTTTCTGAATTTGATGGGGCAAGTTGAGTTGTACTATGGGACACTAAATAATCTCTGTAGGGTCATAGAAATCTAATACAATCAATGAAGACTTGCAAATATTAACTAAGATCCCTGAATTATATAACATTTTATGTCTTACCAAATACTTCTCTCACAACAAGCTTCGGCCATATGTATAATCTCCATTTTACAGTAAACAAAAAATTCCTCAGAGAAGAAATTGAGTCTTAGTGACTTGTCAGTGATTACATGGGTATTAAGTGTCAGAGTCAGGACTCAAACTCATCTTCCAACTTTAGGACTAGTATTCTTTCTGCTATATATCATGCTGCCTAGTAATTACTTAAATGAGGCAACAACTGTTCATAGGACTCTTAAATGAGTGTCTTGGTGTTTGTGAGTGCTCAAGACAAATTATGGAAATCCATCAGCCAATCAATACTTATTGAATGCCTGCCTACTCTGGGCAAGGTAATGGAATAACTGCTAAGTTGAAAAAAATTTAAAAAAAAAAAGGTAAGAGGCTTCCTTTCATCAAGAAGTTTGCAATCTAGATGGCAAGATAAGATATAGACACATGACTGACAAAAGGAGAGAGTGGCTAAACCTTTGAATTATTAGTGATAGAGTCATTGGATATCATATCATATCATAGGACTTGAAGAATGAAAGAGGGTTGAGATAATCTAGGATCTTGTTGCTGGCCTCTGAAATACTGTGTAGAACCCTACTGGTCTACCCCCCCACTAAATCCCCAACTTGTAGTCACAGGCTAATTCCACCAGAAGAGGACTGCTATCTTAGGTACAAGTTTCTGTAGCCCTAAAACTACAGTTCACAATGTGAACTGATGTGTTTTATTTATAGTAGATAGCCAGGAGCTATAATTAACTTCTTAACCTGGAATCTGAATATTTTGAAAAATATTTTTATAGCTGCAGAAGCAGCTAGGTGGTATAGCAAATAGAACGCTGGGCTTGGAGTCAGGAAGAAACAAGTTCAGTTCAAATATTTATTAACAGTGTAACTTGGGCAAACTGCTCAACTTCTGTCTCCTTCAGTTTTCTCATCTGTAAAATGGTTACAGTAATAGTACCTATATCCCAAGCTTGCTGTGAAGCTGCCATGAAATACTATTTGTAAAGTAGTATATAAATTTGAGCCAGCTATTAATGTGACTGTTTCAATGTAGGTATTTTTTTTTTGTAATTCTATGTATTTTATTTCATACATTTAAAACATTACTTTGAGAAGGGGTCGATGGGTTTCTGGGACATTCAAAAGACTCTGTGACATTGAAAAGGAGAAGAACCTTTTCTTAGAGCAAAGGCATTTACTAGAATAGCCTAATTAAAGAATTTCTATTAAATCATTCTCCCATAATCCAAGGGCACACTCTCAGCAAACATACGAACCATCAATGGGGATAATGAACAAGCGCTGAAGTCAGGTTGAAGGTCCACCATGGTCAATACATGTGAAAGGAGCAACTCACTATTCTGGAGCAATCACTCCTATTGGACTAGGCATTTCTGGGGACATGAAGCTCTTCTAGGCTCTCTTAACCTGTTCTGTCCTGGGCCTGGAGTCTCTGCTAAGCTGGGCCAGAATCTGGGCCCAGAATCTGAAATCCTTGGGTAAGGCCCTTCTACACCTTTTATTCAGAGAGAACCACAATCATTTTCCTAGGACCAACAGGAAGCTTCCTCGTTCCACTCCTTCAGCGTCTGCCCAGCACCCATGTTCTAGGTACCCACCCATGTCTCTCTTCAGTTATGCTCTGAAATACTGTATAGTATCTCATTTGACTGCCTCCATTACCATCCATCCACAACTTGTACTCACAGTATAGTTCTACCAAGAGGATGACAACTATTTTAGGTTCAGCATTCTCTATGGATCTGAAATCCTAAAACAAAAGTTTGTAAGCCCTTACTAATGTGTTTGCTTTATATTGGTTACCCAGAAAATATAATCACCTCTCTAACTTGGGATCTGTGAACATTTTTAAAAGTCTCAAAAGTTAGCAAAATAATAACTGCCAGGTGATACATCCTCAGAAAAGATTGGGTTTCAGGGAGCCATGTTCTTGGATTCCCCTCTCATACTACATGCAGAGACATATTTCCTATAGCCATGTACTTCTAACACAAGACATTATTGCAGATGCAGGAGGACAGTTAGAGAAATCCTCTATTCTCAACTCCATCCTCCAATCTTGTTGCCTCTATAAGTAGAACAGTTGAGAAATGTGAGCATACTCAAGAAAACAGTTCTTCTTCCTTCAGAGCTATCTTCTTAATAGACTCACCAAGATAGGTTCTTATTTTCTTAAATTTTCAGACTATTCCATTTGCCCACGTTAAGGAGTGGTGAGAGAAAAAGTACCTAAGCAATCAATGTCAGGGACAAGTACATTCTCTCAAGACAGAGGGGGGGAGAGGAGAGAGAGAGAGAGAGAGAGAGAGGGAGGGAGGGAGAGAGGGAGAGAGAGAGAGTGAGGAAGAGAGATCTAATATTTGATTTGTAGAATTTTAAGTATTTTCCATAGTAAAAATAGGGGATTCATAGGTGAATAGTGGGAGGACAAGGAAGAGGAGGAGGGAGAAGAATTAGAAGAAGATGAAGAATAATCACTATCAAATTATTTATGTATCTTATCTTCACATTCACTAATAAGTGATCTTATATATTCCTTATGTATTAGTCTCTTAGTTAGCCCTTACATGGAGCAGACTTTCACCCAAGATATAGAGGGAATTGACAACTGAGGCAGTCCAAACCTCACTGAGTTCAAATAAAGGTAACTGGAAAGATGGTTGGGTCAATGACAAAGAGAGCAAGCAGGAGAAAGATCAGATACTAGAAGGATGATGGGAAATTCATTTTTAAATAAATTGAGAAAGATGTAATGAATGCCCAGGTGAAAATGCCCAACAAATAATTGGAGATACAGAGCTAAGAGAAGAGGTAAATAAAACCATTTCAATCTGGATCTACCCTTGATCACATTGTCTCTAGCATTCTGCCTATTAAAATGAGTAAAATCTAATTCTGTATCTATTCTCCCCCTAAATAAGTTCAGAGATATGTTCCTTAGAAAGGCTAGCTTAACTTATTTGGCTCACCAGGCAATGTGAAAATTATCTGTTCTTTGAGGCTTGATGAAATTGTAGTGTGGAATTTTGAAAGTTCACAAATCTCATCATCTGCAGACAGCTACAGACTTACTCCAATTATTTTTGTTAAGAGATGAAGTATGAACTACATAAAAAAAACAAAATCAGAAAAAGATTCTGATTAAGATGAAAGATTTCTCACAAATTAAGGAATAAAAGTATAATACTGGTACTTCAACTTAGAGCTGAAATTTTAAAAAATCATGAAGTGAAACATAAGAAGCTTAGAAAAAGTTTGGAGCAGGGAAGATAAATTATTAGGAAGGTACTGTACTAATCTACAGTAAGTGTATGAATCAATTTAGCTGATAGGGCCATGAGTGACTTGTGTTTGATATCTGGGTTTTTCAATCAGCATTTTCGGAACATGGTTTCTCATTAGGATAATGAAGAAGGGATTAATTATCACCACGAGAACAGTGATAATGGCACTTTGAACTGTACTTGTCACCATATGACACAGAGTATTAGTTGTTTCTTAAAATTTAGGGGAGATGTGTGCATTTAGAAGGATTTGATTTGCTCAGTGAAAGAGATACTTTCTGGATAAGTTCTGTTGGAACCAGTGCTGGGCAGGCAACAATTAAAAACATTTGACTTCTGTGCTGGTCATCTTTACTACCGTTTTAATTGACCAGTTAAAGCAGGGGATAATTAACAGTGTCGTTTGCAATGTGGATGTCAGATGGATAGTCCAATTAGAATACTTACTGGTTCCTTTTAAAAACCTCTCCTATACGGATAATATATGTAAGGAACAATATCATTAAATTACCCTTCCAAAACAATATCCTTCACTAACTCAAGTGCAACAGATTAGATGTAAACCATTTAATGAGAGCAATACAACAGAGTAGATTTTAATTTTAGCTTACTAGGTACATGCATACTGGTGACTAGTATGATTTAGAAATAACTCTATGACTAATTAATACTAATTGAGGCAAAGTATAGATTTTTTTCATTGGTTCCATTTTTATTGAGACTAGATACAATGTTGACTGAATCCCATCAGTGGTGAGTAATAATTTTCTCTCCAGGATGATCACATAATTAGTTTATAGTACAGCAGGCTATTGAATGAAAATGATATGATTTTATAAGGTGTTGGATATAATTATTGCCAATAATTGTCACTTCTTCATATAAGGCATCCCTTGAGATAAAATGAATTAATACATTAATAACTTTTCAAAGGAAGCAAAAGGCTGCATTAAGAATTGGGTGGCATGAGTACTACACTTAAGCATTCTGCCTTTGGTCACAATACGTGATTTCCTGAGGCCTTAGTTTTCACATTTGCTTTAAAACAAATGAGAGGTAAGACCAATCCTTTTCTTCCTAAAGACCATGATTCCTTTGTAGTATTCAAAACTTATCCTTTATGCTATCTCACACAATCTGTGTTTTCTGACTTTCGTATATTTGCCCATGGGATTACCTATCCCCTCCCTGACTCTTTGTCTGCTAATACCTACCTGGTGTTTAAAAGCCTCCTCAAATGCCACATTCTCCAGGAAGAATTAATTCCCTTCTAAGTATAATAGAACTCTCAGAACTCACTTATATCCCATGCCTACCACAATGTATGGCATATAGAGGCATACGTAAGTAGGCAACTAATTAATATAAATTGGTTAATTTATTTACTTCTAAGGTTCTTTCCAATTTTAAGACTTTTAGTTTGTGAAATGGCAAGCCTACCCCATTCTTTGTGTATTGCCTAAGCCAAGAGCAGTACAGTGTTATATTGCATTATAACGACAATATAAGAATAAAATATATATTGACATAAATAACTAGGCATAAGTGACTGAATGGACAAATGATATGCAGTTATGTGGAATAATATGTTGTTAAAAGCTGGAGAGGATGTTAGCAAAGATAAACTTGGGTGCTACGTGGACCACTGGGGTATTTAACTTTGATCTTCCTCTAATGATTTCTAACCAAAGATTTTAGAGCAGATAAAACCCCGAGAATTCATCCAATGCAACCACTGTGCAGGTATGCAGTTAAGGAATCATTATTACCACTACTTTTCTCAAAAAGCAAGCAAGACCCAGAAAGTTTAAATGCTTTGTTCAACCAATCCATCAGTAAGCATTTCTTAAGCATCTACTACATTTCATTCACTTTACTTGGATTGTTGGTTGTAAAAGAAAAAGTGAAACAATCTCTACTCTCAAGGAGCTGAATGCTAAAAATTACATAGGACTTAAGGAAAGATTAAAACCTGCATCTCCTGCCACTCCCCAACAAACCTCATGCTTTTTGACCATAGATGGAGCCTATACTTGTATTTAAATTAAGACAACAGATGACATTATTTTTGTATTCTTTAAGAAATTTGGTGAAATAAAAATTTTGAAGTGATAAAATGAAAAAAAGGTAAAGTACGTTTGAAGAAAGAAAAAGAAGACAAAAAACAAATACAAAACAAAACAAACCCAGAATAGTTTGCCTTGTTTGGGAAATGCATAGAATCAAAGAAATTTTATGAGTCCTTTTTTTTAATTTAAAGCAAAACTACAGCTATTGTAAAAGAAAAAAAAATACAATTATAAGCATTTGCAAGTGACTTTAAAGATTTTGCTATTGTACCCATGCATTACAATTCATTTTCTCCAATGAAACCTGTCACAAATAGTTGTCACTGCAAATCGCCTTGGCCTCCAAACACATTAATGATGCCCTGATATCAGCCAATAGTGGAGCTATTAATGTGTGTTCTCACTATAATCATTTTAAGTGACATATAATTAACTTATATCTTGCATATACCTAATAACACTATTCAATTAACATGCAGTAGCTACCTTAGTAAATCAAAATTAAATGCTTACTTAAGACACTAAGTTGAGAGTGCTACTGTCGGGAGCTTTTCTTGATTTATTCATTTATATGGCAGTCTCAGGCTGGTGATTAGTGTGCCAGTCCTTGACCTGTGACCAACTTTGCCATTTTTCTTAAACAGAAGACCGAATAAGGTAAAGAAGAAGAGCTTCAGTCAATCAGCTAGAGATGGGCAAAGAGTCTGCCTTATTAACGTATTCGTATCAAGCTCTGGAAACTTACCTCACGAGGCAAGGATCAACTTTTGAAGTTGCTTATTGGGGATTTTCTCCCAGAATAATTTTTAAAGCATTCCTCCTCTGAGATGGATTTTCAGGGAGAATTTACCGGTCTTTTCATTTCTTCAAGTGAAAGGGATCACTTTATGTTGCATTAGTCTTTCCTCTTTGCTTTGCTTCTTTACATTTTATTTCATTTTATTTTATTTGCTTTTTGGAGGGGGGAGGGCAGGGCAATTGGGGTTAAATGACTTGCCCAAGGTCACACGACTAGTAAATGTTAAGTATCTGAGGTGGGATTTGAACTCAGGTCTTCCTGACTCCAGGGCTGGTGCTCTATTCACTTTGGCACCTGGCTGTTCCACTCTTACGTTTTAGAGAGAAAAAAATATATAAATATAAATAGGCTAGATTTGAACTCAGGTCTTCCTGACTCCAGGGCTGGTGCTCTATTCACTTTGCCACCTGGCTGTTCCACTCTTACATTTTAGAGAGAAAAAAATATGTAAATATAAATAGGCTAGATTTGAACTCAGGTCTTCCTGACTCCAGGAATCTGCACTACCTAGCTGCTATATATAAATATGTATATGTATTTGTATATACACATGTATGCATTGTATATATCTTTATACATGTATATATATATATATAGCTGTATATATACATACACATATGTGTATATATAATGCAATTATGTTATATGTGTATATATGTCATATTTGTATGTGTATACACATATATGTGTATGTATAAATTTTATATATGGGTGTGTCTTGCTTGTACATAGTTGTTTACCTGTTGTCCCCACCCCATTATATGTTGGGAGCTTCCCAAGAGTAGGGACTTCTGTTTTCTTTTTTTCCGCCAAAGAGACAAGGGCTCTTTTTAAATATTCCTAACGCTTAGCACTGTACCTGACACAAAATAAGCATTTAACAAATGTTCCTTGTCTTTGTTGTTGACTTTCCCTAGATTTTAGTAAAGTGCTTTATTCAGTGACAGCTTAGAAGGAAGTTTCTAGCGCCATAAAGATTTGTATTTAGCCCAGTATTATTGGTCATTTGTACCAAGGACTTGGATAGATGCAAAGATGGTATACTTACTAAATTTGCAGATAACACAGACAAGATCATATATGTAACCAGGGTTTAGAACAGTGCTTGGCACATAGTAGGTATTACATAAATGCTTATCCTATTCATGTCCCTTCTCCTCCTCTTCCCCACACACGTTTTACATAGGGATGGTTCAAATATTATACCACAGCATTAGGATCCAAAAAAAGACAAGTAAATATTAGAATACTGGGTAGAATCTAATATGATGAAATTTTAAAGGGATAGATATAAAGCCTTCCACTTGGAGTAAAAAAAAATAGGGGAAGGCTAGTTTAGACACCATAAATAGCTGTCCTCAGAGAGAGACGGTGCTGATCAATGAAGATTTTCTGAACCAAAGCTGGATGACTGGTCATTTAGGCATGGTGTAGAGGGAATTTCTTCACAAGTGTTTACTAGTTTTGATAGTCACTGAAGTCTCTTTTAATTCTAAATGGTGTGATTATTAAATTGATTCCTGGTTGAAGAGAAAGGCACCCATGTATATATTAATGAATGGATATTATTGCTAAAATAACATATTTGTCTTGTTTTGCAAGCTTGACTATAAAGTCCTTGAAAAATGAAAACTATGTTTACAACTTCTTTTATGTTATTCATAATGCCTAATATGCTGATGAACAGAGCAAATGTTTAATAATTGATTTTTGAAGTAATAATGAATGAATAAATATTACAACCCCATAACAGAAAACACTGCCTTACATATGCAATTAATGGAAGAATATATCCATCATGAACACCTAAGTCTTTGACCTTATATAATAATACGAATACCCAGAACAATAGGTATCACTTAAATAGAGCATTAATGTTTTAAAAGCATTTTATAAATATTATCTCATGTGATCCTCACAATAACCCTGGGAGAAAGGGGCTATTATTATCCCCATTTTGTAGATGAGGAAACTGATTCAGAAAGACATGACTTGCCAGGGTCACACAGTTAGAAGGTGTTTGGGGCTGGATTTGATCTTAGCCCTCTTGATTCAAGTTCTACCACTGTATTCACTGGGCCATCTACTAACAAAAATGACAGAGTGGCATTCTGTAGTTAATTAGAAACAGTTTCAGAAAGAAATGTTTTGCTTGGTTGTTTTTTTTTTCCCCAAAAAACACAGATTAGAAGTTTTTCACACATAGACATAAGGGCTTAATCTGTCATTTCAGAGATGCAGGAATCTTCTGGATGAGGAGACTCCTTTTACCAATTCTACTTAACTTTTCTGCAAATTCTAGCCTTAGAAAGTTGCCTAGAAGACAAGTGCTAAAGGGGTAAAGTGATACCTCAAATCATACATCCGGTGTGTATACAAGGTAGGATTTGAACACAGTTCTTCTTGCCTGTGAAGCTCTATTACTTTCTACTACATCATGGTGAATATTATACTTATAGACCGCTATGCCTCTGTATAATTCATGTAGCATATTAATGCCAATAGAGTCTTTCTGAAGCTTTACCTCAAAGCACATACATTAGGATGTAGATTAGAATCCATAATTAAAACCTTTATATTTAAAGTAATTAGTAGTACTGAGTAGTACTAGCTGCCTGACACTGAAAGTGTACGATCTTCCATGAACTATGAATAAATGCTTGTGTCAAATTCTGTCTAACTTGTGTACAATAGATAGCTAATTATAGGGAACATATAATAGAGGCCCTGGAACAGCTCTGGCAAAAGAATGTGCATCTGGAAATTGATTAGGATTGGTGGAAGCTTATGGGATGCTTGAGATGAATAACATTGAAAAATATGACTACTTTCACCCCATTTCAGGTTTTAATAAAAATATCTTAAAGCAATAATTCATGAACATTTTTTAATTCTGCATACTTCTAAGGCAAGCCTCAGTTAACTTTGTAGAAATTTTGTTAGACTGAGTGAAACTGTTTTAACCTGAGAGATTTTTTTTTTGTTTTATCTTGAAGTATATGCAAAGCTACGTAAACTCAAATTAAGGGAAAATATCAATATGAGGAAAAAAAATATGTACCTTTAAAAGCATCTTCTACTATATGCTGGTTACAGATATCAGCCATTCTACAAATCAGAAGGTTTTTAAAAATGAATAGCTTCATTGGATTATTTTTACTCTAGAAGATAAGCTACAATAATTTGAGGTCTATAACTCATTGGTGATCAGAACATAATAGCTTTGAGATGTAAGATAATGTGATCTTAAAAAGGTATTCCTTAGACCCTGGAGTGGTTTCTATTGGTAGATTTCCAGAGAGTAATTATGAATTTGCAAGACCTATGATTCTACTCCTGAAATTAGCTATACTTTTTATTAGTTATACTTTAAATAGAATAAAACAACAATATAAGAGTATTGAGTACAAATATTGATGTTAGTACAACAATATATTTCAAATTTAAAACTGTATAATTTCCATTTTGACCAGTTGACAGAAATCTGTACTTAATACCTTGTTTGGTGATGAAAATGGAACAGATACTTTTAAAAATGGACAACCACAGGAAATATAATTCTAATGCCATTTTCCGTTTCCATAGAACTCCCCTTTATGTTGGCACAGTGAATTGGGCTGGGAACCAGAGAGACTCAACTTCATGAGTTCAAATCCAAGCTCAGATTTTTATTGGCTATATGGGGCTAAGATCTTGGGCAAGTCACTTAACCCTGTTTGCCTCAGTTCCTCATCTATAAAAATGAGCTACAGAAAGAAATGGCAAACTACACTAAGTATATTTGCTAAGAAAATCCCAAAATGGGATCACAAAGAGTCATACATGACTGAAATGACTGAACAACCACACTCCATTGGATGGTTCCCTCTTTCCTGAGTTCATCCTGCATGGGTGATGTGGGGAGAGAAGACGTGATAGCTGTCTTTTAAGTCTTTAAAGTATCACATGGAACAGTGATTAGATTTGTTCTACTTGACCCAGAGGGCCAAACTTGGAGCAGCAGATAGAAATTGACAAAAGAAAAAAATTAGGATTGAAATATGGGGGAAAATTCTCATCAGTACCTAAGAGAGGGCTGTGATGTCTTGGAAGCGGTTGGTTCCCTTTCACTGAACATCTCTGAGGCTTGAGTGCCATATTGACAAGTATACTGTAGATAGCATTCTTATTTTAGTATGAGTTGGTCCCTTCCAAATATGAAAATCTAAGAAAGTCTTTTACCTGCCTTCTTTTATTTTGTCACTCCATCCCTGAAGTCTGCAGCTTTTTTGTGGCATAGGATTGCATTGTATTCTATGAGTAAAGCATAATTACAGTAGCTCAAAAGAAATGTGAGGTGCACACACTTAGAGACATATCCCCTGCAAATGTTCACACATACAGTTTGTGCCCAAACTGCAGTAGTGCCTGCCATGCTTATCCTGATCTGATCAGCTACTCAGACACATTGGACCTCAATGCCAACATAGAGATATAATTTTGAATCTCTTCTTGAACAAAAGACAACAACCAACCAGCTTTTTCCCAACAGTGTTTATAGCTTCAACTATAGTATCAATACATGTTTTATCATCTACTAGATTATAAGTGCCTTGAGGGAAAAGATAATGTCTTATTGCTTATTGGTCCACCTGGCATGATAACTTTGTAAGCGCTTATTTTATATTTTTAAAAATAAATTGAAAGACCAAGGTAGACATTTAAATAGCTTCTGTCACCTCTCTTACATATTGGACAGTGTGTGAGTTCTATGAGAGATCTGAGATGGAAAATTATGTTCAGACTAGGGAGGCTTCTGGAAGGGGTGGTATTAGAGTATGGTGTTGAAAGATGGTTAGGATTTAAACACATACATGTACTTTAGAGTTACAGTCTTCTTGACCTTTGCTTCACATGACAGACAATTAATGACCAGGAATTTATACAATCATAATCATGGAGTTGATATAATTATAGAATGCCTGGGGATTTGGGGGATGCTTTTAGCCATCATTTAGTTCAATGTCTTTATTTTTCAGATAAAGACACTGAGACCTAGAGACAGGAAGTGAATTGCTCAAGTTTTCAAATCTAGTTGGTGGCAATCCTGGGACAAGAGCTCAGGGATACTATTTCCTCATCTCTGCTCTTAAAAACACAATTGTCAGAAGATATACTAGCTCAATATACAAAATATTTAACAATATAGCAAGATAAAGGAATAAAGGGAAATTTTACATGCTCTCACAGATTCCTACACAGTGGTGAGAGATACAATCCATGTGAGAGACAACATATGCCTAGAAATGTCATGTTGCTAGGACTGTGAGCCACCTTTAGGCCCCTCTCTACCTTCATCAGTTCTTCCTATGCAGAACTTCTGATATTATTCACTGTAATGGAAAACATGCTGGCATACCCAGGATGGCTGCTAGCACAGGTTCTTAGATCTTCTTTACTAGGAAAGATAATTGTTCAAAGAGTCAACAATCTTTTTTTTTCCTTTTTTTTGGTCTTTTTGGAGGAGGGAAGGTAGGGCAGTTGGGGTTAAGTGACTTGCCCAAGGTCACATGGTTAGCAAGTGTTAAGTGTCTGAGGCCAGATTTGAACTCAGGTCCTCCTGACTCCAGGGCTGGTGCTCTATTCACTGTGCCACCTAGCTGCCCCAACAATCTTTTAAAATTATATTCACTAGTCAGCACCCTGAGCTTCAGAGAAAATAGAAACAGAGAAAATGCAAGCAGAGAAATAAATACCAACAGACAGGGTTTTGTCTGCTTAAATGAACTATACACTTTACATACATCCCTGGATCAAGAGAGCCTTTACATATGAGCAGTCAGGGACTCTGAACATATGGCTGCTCAGGATCTCAACCAGGTAATCACAAGATCCTTCCCATAAGCAAGCCCCCAAAGCAAAATACCCCCTCAGAGTATATGTACATTTCTCAGAGCCAGAAGGAATTACAGCCCTTCTGACTCAGTGCCTAATCAGAAATTAGCAAAAAGGCTTTCACAAGCCTTCCTAGAAGTAAGCCTCCCCTAAACAAGCTTCCTTTAATGGACTCCACATGAGACCTATTAATGGGAAGGAAAGATCTTAAGTCGCATTAACATTATATCTACCAATCAAGTGACATTATCAAAATGAAAACTGGCAGGCTTCTGTGCTGCATGATTCTTTGCTTCATTGCCATCTCTCCATTCCCTTTGCTGCTCTCTTTAAGTTCTGTGTCAACATCTGTACTCACCTTCTGCCCCTGGATTGCTGAGATGACCTCTGAAAGATCTAGCATTATTCTCAGTCACCATTTTCTGGGTCCTTTCAACTAGGGCACATTGTATTCATCCTATGCTGCTTTCTGCTACCACTTACTGCTATGAGGCCTTTTCCCCATCCTTTGGAAGAAGGGTTTATCAGCTCTTTTAAAATATAGTGTCAGTGACTATCTCATTTCTGTGATTTAAACTCAGAAGTCATAATCAGCTAGTAAACTTCTGGCCTGAGGTAAACCTGACTTTTTATATCCTTTGATTCTAGAGTTATGATTCCCTAATCTTAGTCCAATATTTAAAGTGCAAAAATTCCTTTTTACTCTTTTGTATTCCTATACTGCCAATATGGCTCATGAAAATTATTTCTTGGGAGCATGACTAAAACAGAGTTGGGTGGACCTGACAACCTTTATCCTATTTCCCTTCTAAGCACTAAGTCCTCATCTGCCTAGTAAATTAGAACAGTGAGCTCCACATATATAATAATCTAAAAAATAATGCATAAGACCCTAGTATGACAGTACTACATCACTTTATGTATTTCCAATTATAAATATATACTTAAGGAAACAAAAAAATGTTTAATATGATACTTATAGGTCCCAATTAGTGCAAATAATGAATTCCCTAAAGTAGTTTTATGTATTTGAACTTGCACTATTTGAAGTTATAATTATGTGAAATACGGTTATTAACTCCAACCCTATAGGAATATACAAGGCAAAATCAAATAACACAACCACTTCTAGGGACTTCATTGTTTTCACTAATCAAGATCTATCTTTGCGTTTCTTTCAGTATGTTTGAGACAAAGTGCAGCAGTAATAAGTTGGGTGAGAACTGGACTTGGACTCAGGATCCCTGTTTCAGATTTTGTCTCAGACATTTAATAATGGAGTGACCCTAGGCCTCAAGTTTTCTTGTCTGTAAAATGAGGGGGTTAAACTCAACAACCCATCTTAACAATAAATCTATGATGCTCTGGTGATGAGACCAATGCTCTAGAGTGAGAGTTCTGGATTTGATAGCAAAGGTCTGGAGTACAAATCCAGGCCCTACTACTATCTATGTAACCTCAGGTAAGTAAACCCTCCTGGGCCCCCTCCA
The DNA here is from genome assembly GCA_028627135.1 of Pseudochirops cupreus. Lineage (NCBI taxonomy): Eukaryota > Metazoa > Chordata > Mammalia > Diprotodontia > Pseudocheiridae > Pseudochirops > Pseudochirops cupreus. The sequence goes on from CM053582.1 coordinate 261,199,991, forward strand.
GAACTCATCTTCTTCTTCTACAGAATAAGAAGGTTAGTATGGATAATCCCTTTATCTATCATATTATATTGAAATGAAGTTGAGACCATGTTTTTCTTTTTTCCCTTCTTGCTTCTTTCCATTAATAATTTAATTACTCCTATCATCTTCCAATTTGTAAGGTGGGATATTTCATTGAAATAGATATGAATACTTGTTTGACAGATGGGCTCTGTTTCCCTAGTCTGTCAGCAGGTAGTTTAGGGAGGAAACACATTACCTTCCAGGGGAGATCAAGAAATTTTAATGAAGAAGAGATGGTGCTTGAACTACTTCTTAAACAAGGGATTCTAAAGAGGAAGAGGTGAGGAGGAAGTGAATTCTAGGCCAGTGAAAAGGCCTTATCTTTTTTTTTTCTGGCTTGTCATATGAATGGTATGTCTGTCAGCAGTAATTATGACAATACAACTTTATTTACCTAGTCACAACCTTTCTACCTTATAATTTACAAAATATTAAATAGGACAACTTCTATTAGTTGATTTTTTTTTTCATTCTTCCTATCAGGGAAGAGTGTTTTCTACCTTATAAATGCAGCCTGAAGAAAACCTAGGATGTCCAATCTGTAGATTGAGGTCTCTTTG
>CM053582.1:261201113-261234526 GCA_028627135.1 Pseudochirops cupreus
CCCCCCCCCCCCCCCCCCCCCCCCCCCCCCCCCCAATGGGTAAGCGGGACCTGGGAGTGTTTGTTGGAAGCAGGAAAGGAACCTATAGACACAAAGAAATTGAAGGGGAGAGACAGAGACAGAGACAGAGAGACAGAGAGACAGAGAGAGAGACAGAGAGAGAGAGAGGCTAGAAGAGATGGGAGGGATGTGATCAAAGGCACAGTTCAAGAAGGCCTTAATGAGAAGAGCCTCCCTTTATCAGAGGCTGGAGTAAAGGAGCAGAGAATGGGGGATAAGATTTAGAGATTCTGAAATTCAAAGTAAGTGAGAAGAGAGAACTTAGAATGGTCTCACGTTTCAGCAAATGTGAGGCATGTTTCTCTGCCAAGGACAAAATGTCATGGGAAGCTTGAGGAGGGGAAATTTGGAAAGGTTTCTGTAGAGAATGTAAAAGACAATCAAATTAGGAAAAGTAAAAGAATTCCCCAGATGTAATGTGGACCAGCCAGGATAACACAATTCCAGTTCTATTCAGCAGAATAGGACTGGGGCAGAGGCGGTAGATGCTGGAAATAATTGAGGGTTGTATTTTGGGAAAAAAAAGGGGGGGGGAGGGACTGGAGAGTAGAAGACAGTGCATTGTTGATCCAGTTAACTCTAAGGGCAAGATTAGGAAGAAATTAGAAGTAGAGCCTGGTTTGAGGAAGCACTGAGAAATGGACTACTGGAGTTCAAAGTGAGGGTAAATTATATATAGATAGAGATGAAAAGGGCAGGTAGTTGGGGAATTCCAGAATCCTGAATCATACAAGTGGAACACTCATGGGTGATGGTGAAAGTAATTGAATGTATGATTGAGGAGTCTGAAGAAGTAAGTCTTGAGAGCTGATGAGATTGAGAAGCTAGGGGACCAGGGTGTTTAAAGAAACATCTACATACATGTGAAAATCCCTTTTTTATAAGTTCAGGATTTGAGGTGGAGAGCAAGACTGTAAACTGGGCATTAATGTCCTTTAAGAAAGTAGAAGAATGACTTGAGGACCAGTAGATAATTATTCACTGAGATCTCAATTAATGATATCTTCAGATAGAATGAACCTCAAAGGACGACAGATTAGTGAATCCTGACATCAGGGGGAGGTTACAGAAGTCATAATGGGAAGTATTCAGACAACCATGTTGATTTGATTCACAACAGATTTATGTTATCTTATCTTCACTATCCCACACTGCAGCAGAAGAATCTTTTTTCTCTTTTCCTATTGACATTTTCATTGCAGTGGTGCCAAAATTAAACAGAAATGGGGTTTCTAATCCATACATAAGGATCCATGCAGGTAGCATATTGACTTGGTTTCAAAATGTAATATTGTCTGCGTTTTGTTGTATTTTTATTTCTTTTGCTAAATATTTCCCAGTTACATTTATCAGGAGTGTTGTGGTCTGATTTGACACGTGCCAATGGGCCCTGTATTTGACCCTTTTCTCATTGTTCCGTTCTTCTCTTAAAGCATTTTTGCTGTAGCTTATCTTTTATCTTCAAAAAGGATGCAGTACATCCAAGATCAGTATGTTTAGAGGTGGTGGAAATAGGTGGATATGAGAGATAGTTCAGTCATCAACAGAAGGGATGACTAAGAATACACTGACTTCTTAGGAGAAGAGAGTCTCCATTAAGGTCATATGATAGTAGAGTCACAAAAAGATGAGTACTAAGATAAATGAAGTGTACTACCACAGTCAAATGGTATGCAGAAATAGATTGGGATATGGGAAGGAGAGGGCTGATATGAATAGGGATGAAAGGATGATTAGCGGTGGTAAGGGACAGAGATGATTTTCCCTTGGTCAGCGTGACTGGAATTTCCAGTCAGCGTGACTGGAATTGGAATAGTAAGAGATGGTAGTTTGCTACTCATGGAATGACTATCCACATGCCCCTTTTGACTGGGGATCAGACTATCAAGAATCCTATAATTGGCAGATATTGTAGAAATTCTTTTTTTAGGCATTAAGGAAAAAGAACTTTCAGAGGTCAGGGAAGATGGTCATTGTAGTGTTATGTTAGAAAAAGAATTGAATTTGGGAGTCAGAGAGCCCAAGTTAAAATCCTACTTCTTCAATTTGCTTTGTGCAATCACTAGGTAAAAATCAAATGCCTGGAAGTGGAAACAAGAAAGCATACCAATTAAATCCCTGTGAATAGATCACTTGATGAACCCTCCCAAGTCCATACCCTCTCAGTTGGAGGGTGCCTTTACAAACTTCAAAAGGTCTAACAATTTCCCTGGATGAGATAATGTATATCTGCATCTAGAAAAAAGGACACACAGGATAAGATGAAGAAATCAGATTCAGGTTCTTTGGAACCTAGATGAGAAACTACATCATACCAAAGGGAAATATATTGAGGACTGCAGCAAAAAAAAAAAAAGATTTTTCAGAGCTGCACCCATAAAATACACTATGCAAGCATGTCTCTCCCTCTCAGGGTCAAAGTCTGCCAGTAATCTTAATAGTTTCCGAAATTTTCCCAATCCATCTGTAGCCTATGCAAGGCCTTTTTCCCATGTAAAAGTATTTTTTTTCCTAATTAATTGTAAAGATAATTTTCAATATTCATTTGTGTAAGATTTTGAGTTCCAAATTTTTCTCCCCCTTTTCGACTATTCCCAAAACAGGAAGTAGTCTGATATAGGTCATACATGTACAATGCCATTTAAACATATTTCCACATTTGTCATATAATGAAATAAGAATCAGAACACAAGGGAAAAACCAGGAGAAAGAAAAACAAAAACAAAAAACAAAATAAAAATAGTATGCTTCAGTCTGCATTCAGTCTCCACATTTCTTTTTCTAGTTGTGGATAGCATTTTCTATCATAATTTTTTTTTTAATGTCTTGGATCATTGTACTGCTTGAAAAGAACTAAGTCAATCGTACCTGATCATGGCATAATGTTACTATTATTGTGTACATTGTTCTCCTGGTTCTCACTTCACTCAGTATCAGTTCATGTAAGTCTTTTATGGTTTTTCTGAAATCCACCTGCTCATCATTTCTTATAGAATAATAGTATTCCATTACATTCATATACCACAACTTGTCCACCCATTCCCCAATAAATGAGTAGTACCTCAATTTCCAATTCTTGGTCACCACAAAAAGAGTTGCTATATTCTTGTACATGTGGGTCCTTTTCACTTTTTTTATGATCTCTTTGGGAAACAGACCTACTTAGTGATATTGCTCAGTCAAAGGCAGTTTGATCAAACTCAATCAAACAGTTTGATTGCTCTTTGGACATAGTTTTAAATTTCTTTCCAGAATGGTTGGATCAGTTCACTAGGTTAATAACAATGCATCAGTGTTCCAATTATCTCACACTTTCTCCAACATTTATCATTTTCTTTTCTTGCATTTTAGCCAATCTGATAGGTGACAGGTGGTACCTCATAGTTGTTTTAATTTTCATTTCTCTATTCAATAGTGATTTAGAGCATTTTTATATAACTATATAAGGCTTTAATGTCATCTGAAAACTGCCTGTTCATATCATTTAAACATTTAACAATAAGGCAATGACTTGTATTTTTATAAATTTGACTCAGTGTGCTACATATTTAGGAAGTGAAGCCTTTATCAGAAACACTGGCATATATGTGTATATATATGCAATGTTCCCCAGTATTCTACTTTCCATCTCAGTTGCATTGGTTTTGTTTGTATGAAAAACGTTTAAATTTAATGTAATCAAAATTATCTATTTTGCATTTCATCATGTTCTCTGTCTCTTGTTTGGTCATAAATTCTTTCCTTCTCCATAAATGTGACAGGCTAACTATTCTTTGCTCTCTTAAATTGTTTATGGTATCATCCTTTATGTGCAAATCATTTACGCATTTTGACTTTATCTTGGTATAGGGTATGAGATGTTGATCTATGCCTACTTTCTGCCATGCTATTTCCCAGTTTTTCTAGTAGTTTTTGTCAAACAGTGAGATCTTATCCCACAAGCCAGTCTTTGGGTTTATCAAACACTAGATTACTATACTCATTTACTATTGTGTTTTTTGTACCTAACCTATTCCACTGATCCATTGCTCTATTTCTTAGGCAATAGCAAATAGTTTTGATGAATGTTACTTTGTGATCTACTTTTAGATCTGCTGTAACTAGGCAATCTTCCTTCGTATTTTTTTCATCAGTTTCCATAATATTGTTGACCATTTCCTCTTCCAGATGAGTTATATTTTTATGTTTTCTAGTTCTATAAAATATTTTTTGGTAATTTGATTGGCATGGCACTTAATAAATAAATTAATTTATGTAGAACTGTCATTTTAATTGTATTAGCTCAGCCTAGCCATGAGCAATTGATATTTTTCAAATTCTTTTGACTTGACTGTCTTTGTGTGAAGAGTGTTTTGTAATTGCGTTCATGTAGTTCTTGGGTTTGTCTTGGTAAGTAAGCTCCCAAATATTTTATATTTCCCACAGTTATTTTAAAGGGAATTTTTCTTTTTATTTCTTGCTGCTGGGCTTTGTTGGTAATATATAGAAATGCTGATGTTTTGTGTGAATTTATTTTATACCCTGAAACATTTACTAAAGTTGTTAATTATTTCCAGTATTTTTTTAGTTGATTCTCTAGGATTCTCTATGCATATCACCATATCATCTGAAAAGAGTGAGAGTTTTGTTTCCTCATTGTCTATTTTAATTCCTTCAATTTCTTTTCCTTTTCTTATTGCTAAAGCTAACATTTCTAGTGCCACATTGAATAACAGTGGTGACAATGGGCATCCTTGTTTCAAACTGATCTTAAGAAAGCTTCTAGCTTATCCCCATAACATATAATGCTTACTAATGATTTAAGATAGCTGTTACTTATCATTTTAAGGAAACTTAATTCATTCTTCTGCTCTCAAGTGTTTTTAATGTGAATGAGTGTTCTATTTTGTCAAAAAGTTGTTCTACATCTGTTTCTGTGGTCAATTATGCTTACACTTTTTCCTAATAATGAACCAGCCCTGTTATAAAGACCATTTGGTCATAGTATACTATGCTGGTGATAATGTACCATGATGTCTTTGCTAATATTCCATTAAAATTTTTTTTAAATCAACAATCATTAGAGAAATTGATCTATAATTTTCTTTTCTGTCTTGGCACTTCATGGTTTAATTATGGGCACCATATACGTGTCATAGAAAGGAATGTGGTAGTACTCCTTCACCTATATTCACAAATAGTTTATATAGTATTTAAATTAATTGTTCTTTAAATGTTTGGTAGAGCTTTTGCGGGTTGGCGGGGAGTGAGGCGGCAGCACCATGAAGGCTTCGGGCACTCTGAGAGAGTATAAGGTAACGGGGTGCTGCCTGCCCACTCCCAAGAGCCCAGTGCCGCCTCTTTATCACATGCAGATCTTTGCTCCTAATCATGTTGTAGCAAAGTCCCGATTCTGGTACTTCGTTTCCCAGCTGAAAAAGATGAAGAAGTCTTCTGAAGAAATCGTATACTGTGGACAGGTCTTTGAAAAGTACCCTCTCAGAGTGAAAAACTTTGGCATCTGGCTGCGCTACGATCACAGGAGTGGGACCCACAACATGTACAGGGAGTACAGGGACCTGACCACTGCTGGTGCCGTCACTCAGTGCTACCGAGATAGGGGAGCCCGTCACCGTGCCCGAGCCCACTCCATTCAGATCATGAAAGTGGAGGAAATTCCCGCCAGCAAATGCCCCCGGCCCGCAGTCAAGCAGTTTCACGACTCCAAAATCAAGTTCCCTCGGCCCCACAGAGTTCTGTATCGCCAGCACAAGCCACGCTTTACTACCAAGAGGCCCAACACCTTCTTCTAGGTTTGGAGACAAGGAGGCACCTGTTCTGTTTGATCTGTTTAAATAAATTTGTCAATTGGAAATCCCCCTCCCCAAAATAAAAAAAAATAAATGTTTGGTAGAATTCACTTGTAAATCCATCTGGTCCTAGAAATTTTTTTCTTAGGGACTTCATTCATGGCTTGTTCAATTTCTTTTTTCTTTTTCTTTTTCAAAAATGGGGTTAAGTATGTTATTTCTTCTTCTGTTAATCTGGGCAATTTATATTTTTTGTAAATATTCATACATTTCACTTAAATTGTCAGATATATTCGCATACAGTTTGGCAAAACAGCTCCTAAACATTGCTTTAATTTTCTCTTCATTTGGTGATGAATTTACCCTTTTCATCTTTGACATTGGTAATTTTATTTTCCTCTTTCTTTTTTTTTAATCAAGTTACCCAAAGTTTATCAGTTTTATAATGTTTTTCCCCACAAAACCAGCTCTTAGTTTTATTTAATTGTTCAGTAGGGTTTTGTTTTCACTTTTACTAATCTCTCCTTTGATTTTTCAGAATTTCTAATTTGACATTTAATTGGGGATTTTTAAAATTTGTTATTTTTTTAATATTTTTTAGTTGCATCCCCAATTCAATAAATTCCTTTTCTCTATTTTATTCATATAGGTATTTGTAGATATAAAATTTCCCCTAAGAACTACTTTCGTGGTATCCCAGAAATTTTGATATGTTGTCTCATTATTGTAGTTCTCCTTGATGAAATTTTTTATTGTTCCTATAATTTGTTGTTTGACCCACTCATTTCTTAATATTGTATTATTTAGTTTCCAATTATTTTTTAGTCTATGTTTACATGAACTTTTATTATATGTAATTTATATTGCGTCATGATCTGGAAAAGGTCCATTTAATATTGTTGCCTTTCTGCATTTGCTTGTGAGGCTTTTATGCCCTAATAGATGGTCAATGTCTGTGTGTTTGTGTAGTTGCCATGTACCATGGAGAAAAAGGTATGTTCCTTTGTACCCACATTCAATTTTCTCCAAATATCTGTCATATATAACTTTTCTAAAATTCTATTTACCACTTACTTAACTTCTTTCTTGTTTCTCTTTCTCTCTCTTTCTCTCCTTAGATTTATCTAGTGCTGAGAGAGGGGTTGGGGTCCTCTGCTAGTATAGTTTTTCTATCTATTCTTTCTATTCCTCCCTGTAACTCACTTGATTCCTCCTCTAAGAACTTGAATGCAATGCCACTTGGTGCATAGATGTTTAGTATTGATATGACTTCATTATCTATGGTGTCTTCTAGCAAGATGAAGTTTCCTTGCTTTTTTACTTTTAACTTCAGCTGAATCATAATATATTTTGCCCTAGCCCTTTATCTTTATCTGTGTATGTCTCTCTACTTCAGATGTTTCTTGTAAACAACATATTGTAGGATTCTGGTTTTTAATTCACTCTCCTCTTCACTTCCATTTTATCAAAGAGTTCATCTCATCTACATCCATAAATGTGATTACTAACTGTGTATTTCCCCCCATCCTATCCCTTCCCACCTAGTTTATACTTTTCTCTTTCCTTTCACCTTGTCCCTCCTTACCAGTATTTTGCTTCTGATCTCTGCCTCCCTCAGTTTACCCTTTCTGCTATCAGTATATTCCACCTTTTCTTTGCCCTTTCCCCTTCTGCTTCCCCTTAGGATAAGATGAATTTCTATACTGGATTGAGTATGTATATTATTCCCTCTTTGAGCCATATCTAATGAGAATAAGGTTCAAACAATGTTCAACTCCTCCCTTCTTTCTCTCTACTGTAATAAGTCTTTTGTACCTCTCTTGTGATGTAATTTACCCTATTCTGCCTCCTCCATTCCTATTCCCCTGGTAAAATCCTTTTTTCACCTGTTATAATTATTTTTTTTTTGGTATAATCACATCTAGGTCAATCTATGTCCACATCCTCTGATTCAATATACTTCTAACCTCCCTAATAAAGGTACAATTCTCAAGAGTTATAAGTATCCCATTCCTGTGTAGGCATGTAAAGAATTTAACCTTATTGAACTTTCTTTTTTTCTTTCCTGTCGACCTTTTTATGCTTCTCTTGCATCTTGTAATTGAAATTTGAATTTTCTGTTCAACTCTAGCCTATTCATCAGGAAAGTTTGAAAGTCCTCAATTTCATTGACTATCCATCTTTTCCCCTAAAATATTATACTCAATTTTACTGATTAGTTGCTTCTGGCTTGTAATCCAAGTTCATTTGCCTTCCAGAATATCATATTCCAATTACTCTGATCCTTTAATGTAGAAGCTACTAAGTCACATGTAATCCTGAATGTGACTCCTTGAAATTGCAATTATTTCTGCCTGCTTGCAGTATTTTCACCTTGACCTAATCATTCTGGAATGTAGCTACCATATTCATTGGAGTTTTTATTTTGGGATACCTTTCAGAAAGTGATTGGTGGATTTTTTCAATGACTTTTATTTTCCGGTTCTAAGATATCAGGGCAGTTTTCCTTGATTTCTTGAAAGATGCTGTTGAGGTTCAATTTTTTCATAATGGCTATCAGGTAGTCCAATAATCCTGTTTAAAAAAAATTCATCTTCATTAGTGGTATATCTCTTTTCATTTTTTTAAAATTTATTTACTTTCAGTTTACAACATTCAATTCAACAAGATTTTGAGTTCCAAATTTTTTCCCCCTCCCTGTCCTCTCACCTCATGGCAGCATACAAACTGATACAGATTCTGCATATACTTTTACATTAAATATTAGTCAACTTGCAAAGAAGAATTATAACCAATGGAATGAACAATGAGGAAGAAGAAACAAAACAAAACAAAAAAGAGAATGAGCAAGTAGTTTGCTTCAATCTGCATTCAAACTCTTTAGTTCTTTCTCTAGATATGGATAGCCTTTTCCATCATGGTCCTTTGGAGTTGTCTTATAACCTTGTTATTACTGAGAAGAGCCCAGTCTGGCAAAGTTAATCATCATAAAATATGATGTGTGTGTAATTGTGCACAATATTTTCCTGGTTCTGCTCCCCTCACACAGCATTAGTTTATATAAGACTCTCCATCTGCTCATCATTTCTTATAGAACAATAGCATCTCATTACATTTCATATACCACAACTTGTTTAGCCATCGAAGGATATCCTCTTGATTTCCAATTCTTTGCCATCACAAAAAGAGCTGCTATAAATATTTTTGTACATATGGGTCCCAGTCCAATAATTCTTAACTTATCTTTCCTAGATCTATTTTCCAGGTCAGTTATTGTTTTATCCAATGAGCTATTATATGTTTTCTTCTATTTTTTTCATTCTTTTCATTTTGTTTGACTAATTCTTGATGTATCATAGAGTTATTAGTTTCCAATTGCCAAATTCTAATTTTTAAGGAATTATTTTCTTCATTTAGCTTTTGTATCTCTTTTTCCATTTGACCAATTCTATTTTTTTTTAAGGAACTCTTTTTTCAGTCAATTTTTGTCCTTCCTTTTCCAAGCTGTTGACAGAGAGTCATAAAATTAATTTCTTTTCTTAATTTTTCTTCTACTTCTCATATGATTTTTAAAATCCTTTTTTGTACTCTTCTAAGAATGTTTTTTGGATTTGAGACCAATTCACATTCCCATTTGAGGCTTCACATGTAGACATTTTGACATTGTTGTCCTCTTCTGAGCTCGTGTTTTGATCTTCCCTTTTTATGGTCAGGACTCTTTTATGGTTTTTGCTCATTTTGGGGGGTCTATTTTGTGACTTTTAAAGTTGAGCTCTCCTCCTGAAGCCCAGCAGGCACTCTCCAAGTTTCTTGTGTTTGAGGTCAGCAGATTGGCCCCTGGGTTTCTGAGCCAGGGCCTCAGATGCACACTTCAATGGGATCACCCTGCCTAGTTGTGCCTGTTGTGCCCTGGCTTCTAGGGCTGAGAGTTTGCCTTCTGTGCTGGTGCTAGAGGCCTCACAGCTGGCCTGTTGTGCCACTATCCTGCTAAGCCACAGTCTTGGGACCTTTGTTGTTGGTCTGTGCTGTGACTAAGAGTCTCTCCCTGGATCACTTGGACACTGTCTGGACTGGACTGTTCTTCCCTTATACTGAAGTGAGACAAACCTTTTCTTAAATCCTTCTAAGTTGTTTTAAGTTGGTAAATTGTTTCATTCCATCCTTTTGTAGGTTCTTCTTTTTAGAGGCTTGATTTAACATTGTTTCTGAAGAAAACTGGGAAGATCTTGGGCAACTTCCTGGCTTTTCACTGTCATCTTGGCTCCAGTCCCTACACAGGGTTTTAATGGTAATCTCAACTCAGAAGATCACTTTAGTTCTAGAAATTGGGTCCCTCCTTCTGAAGGGATGGCTTCTCCCTGAAACTCCATTTAAAGAAGGCACTCAAACCATCATCTTTTCATTTCTCACCCTACCTCACTACTCCAGACCTCTCTATCCTGTTACTCCTACCTGCTGTCTTCATCCCGTAACCCCCTTTTCAGCTTCCTTGCATGTATTGTTTTGCCCATTGTACTATAAATTCCTTGAAGGCAGGGACTATCTTTTTGCCCTCATTCCATGGTCCTCTTCAAAAATGAAGAGTAAACACAACCTGTAAGTAGATGGAGCTGCCTGAATAGGGATTCAGCTAGTTGGGTAACTCCTTTTCAAAGGAAGGTAAATGTTGATGGCCAGAAGTTGCCCACTTAACTTGAGGCTAACTGGCTAGATCTCTCTCTCTCCCTCTCTCTCTCTCTCTCTCTCTCTCTCTCTCTCTCTCTCTCTCTCTCTCTTTCCCTCTGTCTCTCTCTCTCTCTCTCTCCTTTCGCAAAACCTTAAAGCCAGTTCACTTTGAAGTTCATACATTGGACCACAATAGGTCCCTACCCAAACTCCACTTAATGGCTGTATTTTGGGCCCTCCTGGATTAGAGTGAATGCCAATTGTAACTGTTTCACTTTGGAACAGCAACCCTGAGGGTCTTCTCCTCCCAGCTTGATTTTTTCTTTTTTTCTTTTTTTTTTTTTTCCATATTAAAGGGGCCATCTCTTGACTCACTTATTAAAGAGGCCTATTCACTGAATGGCTCTACCTCACTTTACGTGAGTATGTGAAAAGGCCTTAGCCTAAAAGGACCAGAGTCTCCCATTGAATCCTGGGCCATCTCCAGTCATCTTGATGACTATCTGGTCACTGGATCCATATGGCTCTGGAGGAGAAAGTGAGGTTGGTGACCTTGCATAACCTTCCCTCACTCAAATCAAAGTCAATTGCAAATCGTGTCATCATTTCCCCAATGCCATGGCTCTCTTCAAAAACAAAGGACAAACAACATTTGTATCACCAGAACATAGCACAGTGCCTAGAATATACTAAGCTCTTAATAAATGCTTCTTGATGAACTAACTGACTTTGTTTCTCTAGGCACAAGTCACTTCTATGAAATGAATGCATCAGTCTTAGCGACTTCAAAGGTCCCTTTAAGCTTTAAATCTATGAATCTATGAGCTGAGCCCGTAAATTGTTCCTGATTTATCATGCACCACTCCTCTTCTCAGCCTCAGTATAAGTATTCCCTCTAAATAATGCAGATTTCAACTCATTCATGTGCAAATAGGTTGATCAAGGGATAGAACACCAGTCCTAAATCAGGAAAATCTGAGTTCAAATCTGGATTCAATCACTAGTTGCATGACTCTGGGCAAGTCATTGCTTGCCCCTATTTCCTCATCTGTAAAATTAGCTAGATAAAGAAATGGCTAATTATTCCAGTATATTTGCCAAGAAAACTTCAAGGGTGCAACTAAGTGGTGCAGTGGGTAGAGCACCAGCCCTGGAGTCAGGATTGCCTGAGTCCAAATCTAGTCTCAGACACTTGACTGTTACTAGCTGTGTGAAACAAGGCAAGTCACTTAATCCCAGTTCAAACACACACAAAGACACCCCTTCAAAAAGGGGTCATAAAGCGTCAAAAATGATTAGAAATGACTGAAGAACAACAACCCATCCATGCCTGCCCAACCTATGCAAGCCTTCATTCCTATAAGTATATCAAAGGGAAATCAAAAGTACTGGGCACTAGCCTGAGTTCTCTTCATCATTAAATTAAAACTAGACAGGGGCAGCTAGGTGGTGCAGTGAATAGAGCATGGGATCTGGAGTCTGGAGGACCTGAGTTCAAATCCAACCTTACACACTTGACACACTTGTGTGACCTTGGGCAAGTTACTTAACCCCAATTGCCTTGTCAAAATAATAAATAAAAATATATATATATTAAAAAATTAAAGCTAGACAGGACCTTAGAAATCATCTAGTGCAATCTATTATAAGAAATTAAGGACAAAAAAGGTTAAATGACTTGATCACAGTCACACAGGCAGTAAGTAAGAGACACAATATTCTAACCTGGATCTTCTGATGCTCAAATCCAGGATTCTTTCCACTGTGCATACTGCTATGTCAGTGGTAACAACAGGTTTTGATTTGTTTCTCATTCTTGCTACATGATCATTCCATTTTTTTTCCTGGTCTTATACTTCTCTGATATCCTTTATATTACTTCTCTGGCCTAAATTTTTATTTTTTAGTCTGCTTCAGCCTGCTCGTGCTGACCATAGACCTCTCTATTACCCATGTATTTCATGAAAAAGCAAGAACACAGCACACAATTTAATTAATTTGATAAGTAGTGACATACCCCACAATCGATTCTATGACCTGACTATCTAAATTGGCTATATTGATGAAATTGACCACATCATTACCTAATACCACTTCACATCCTATTCTATTGATTCGCTTTTAGATTTTTAGTTTCTAAGTACAGCACATATCAGCTTACCTGGTCTTATCCAGGATTGAAAGTAGGTACTTAGCATATGAATGCTTTTAATGATAACTGCCAGACTTTCACTTATTTAATTTTCAAATTCCATATTTTGGTGTATGTACAAACCATCAGAAGGAACAAAGATAATGTATGCATTTAAACTGTGCCAATTTTGAAATATTCTACTATTCCCTTTGGAACTTATAATGCTTTACTTTGGATCATTGAAGCAATTATAAATGGAAAAAGTTCCAATTACGTGGATATTTTAATTTAAAAAAAAAACAAAGAAGAAAGCAAAGAAGCAAGTAGAAAAGTGATAGCATAATTGTGTGCTATTTCTAACTGAAATGTAGAGCTAGAGTCTATATTTCACATTTAAACACTACTGTGCAATTTGCAAATAACACACCACTGATTAGTGCAGATTCGTTTTGAACCTTCATTGTGGGTATGCGATAGAGTAATCTTTCTCAAAAGATTGGCTTGCTGTCTCCAGAAGGAAGAAAAATGCTGTTGTGCTTAATTTTAATGCTCAAATGTCTCCATAAAAAAGATGCTAACCTGTTTATTTTGGTTACTCTGATTACCTAGATGATCAAATATACACAAACCCTGAAGAGAATGTATTTCTTTCAGGAAAATTCATCTAAGCTTGCAAGGTTGTTTTTTTTTTATAAAAATTTAATAAGAATACTTTTTAAAAAACAAATTGCCAGTTACATTAAAGGAGAATACTTAGTTATGAATATGTTAAATCAATTCACAATTGTACTCGTTATGACTGAAATTATGTAATGCTTAGCCCTGTGTGTGTTTTACTTGATTGATACCCGAATGAATGTAGCATTGATTATATAATATTCTTCCTAATCCCCTCCAATCTGCACAGAAAGCACCACGTACATACACAGGCACACACACACACACACACACACAGAGCTTCTGTGGCACTGGAGTGAGCTTGGGGAGCACGCTATTTTAAATTAAATTAGATAAACAGCCCAACCCTCAAACAGAACAACAACAACAAAAATGTGGTCCTTTTTATTTCCTGACTTACTGTTAGTTGCCTAAGAGATTAAAATGAGGCTGTAAGAGGTAAAGCAATCAGACAGTGATGAGATGAAAAGCTGTGAATGTATTGCTTTCTAGTGCTGAAGGCTTTCTTTCTCCTGCCCCTTCTGTTTTTAAAACTGTCTTGAGAAGCTGTTTTTCCTTAGACAATGGATGGACCATAAAAGTCTGTCTCCTCAAGTGATGAGTTAGAGAATGTTGCAAGAGTACTTGCCAAATCATACTGCCATGATTAATTCAAGCATGATGAAATTGTTCATTTTAACTATAATCATGTAATTCATCAAAATGCTACTAGAGCGTATCATTTTCAACTATTATTCTGATATAGCACCTTATTCTACCTCCAACAAATGCAGGAAACTATTTTTTTTTTCTGTTTGACAAAAAAAATTTCATTAAAATGGGGACATAACTGCCTCACATTTTGGATGCGTGGGAAACTTCAATTCGTTTTCATGTACACACTTTAGTATAGTTGTTATGCATATAAATAATTCTTTTAATTAAGTAGATCTCCTATTTCAAGTTTCTGCACACTACTACAAAAGCACATCTACTAAAATGCATACCCACAATGAAGGTTCAAAATTAAACTGCACTAGTCATTTGTGTATTTGCAAATTGCATAGTAGAGTTTAAATGTAATATGTAATCTCCATATCCATGTTTTAGTTAGAATCAGTACAAAATTATTATGCTGTCATTTTTCTACATGCTGTTCTTCTTTTTTCTTCTTTAAAAAAAAACTGAGGTGATGCTTTTTTGCACCTGAGTAATGAATAATGGAAGCCTCAAATTCTCATCACCTGTCACCTCTTTCTAATATTGCTTTTGGCCCTCAATCCTAAGAATGAACTTTTTCTATATAATTAATTTGTGGATCATTTCCTACTCTCATCATGTTTTAGAAAGTGGCCCAATAACCTGTTATTGCTGTTATTGCAGTTATTTCATAAAGTCAAAAGCTTAAACTAAGATTTTCCTGTTTGCTAACTATGTAACCGTGGCCTAATTGTTTTTGTCCTCTCTGAGCCTCAGTTCCTCATCTGTAAAATGAGGGGTTGAATCCTTTCCAAATCTATGATTTTATGCTCCTGGGATACTACTACATGATCTGCTGGGCGGTGAATAGCTGTTGCAGTTGCTGGCCTGTGATGAGAGCCAATAGAACAGGAAGATTTGCTTTAAGAAGATGCAGAAACACTAATTCTAAGCATTGATGGAAAGAATAATATTCCAAGATTCCAAAAACCAGATATCTAATCCTAGGACCACCATTCTTTAGATGTGTGAAGTTGGATAAATCATTAAGCCTTTAGTTCCTTAACCATAAGATGGGACTGATAGGATCACAATGACTCTCCTATGAAGTGACAGTAAATGTGAAAGTCCTTTTAGATCTAAAAAGTGTTCCATAGAGATAAAAAGGCATTATTTAAATTGTATTCAGTCACTCTGCTGAAGACTTCCTACCACAGCTCAGCAAGATATAGAGAACATAGCTTCAAAAATTTAGAGCCGGAAGCACCTCAGAGATTTCCTAGTCTAGCTCACTCCATTTACAGATGGGAAAACTGAGGGGCAGAAGGTTAAGTAACTTGTTCTGGGTTGCATAAGTAATAAACTGAAGTAGGACTTGATCCCAATGCCCTTCCTACTACTGATTACACATACTGCTTGTTCCAGAATGGTCCTATCAATCCAAAACATCTTCAAGTATGGGCTGCTAGATATAGCACCAACATGATAATCACAGTGCCTACAGTGGCTATGAATATGCTGGCATAATTCTGAATTGCAAAATATAACAGACTCTCCACATGGAAACATTTATTCAAACACCAGAAAGCCAAATCCATCACAGCAACAAAGAAATCTATACACAATGCCGATTCAGGGGGCACTGCCCTCCACAAGCCTTCCCCCTGCTAGGACCTTTCCACAAATGAACACTTATGCCTTGCTGCCTGCTTCTTCTCTCTCCCTCAGCTCTAACTTTTCTGACCAATTTCCTCTGGGTTCTGCTCCACCCTTCCTGCCCCACCCTTCCTACTCCAACCTTCCTGCTGTGTCCTTCCTGCTCCACCTGTTAAATAAGCTTTTGACACCACAGACTTCATATGACTCAAACTCATGTGACTTAGACTTCCATGTGACTTAAGTAGGTCACATGGGCCTATTAATGCATGGTAAAGATCTTCACATTATGCAAAAATACATTATTATTACACTAGAAGACTAATTTACTTAAATTTGGAGATGCTTTTTATATCACTGGACACAAGGTAATGAGTTTCCTTCTACAGAATGCTTTCAGAAAACTCTGTATCAACTTGTCAAAGAGAATTGATGACTGTCAGTGAAGCCAATTAGGTGGCACAATGGATAGAGTGTTGATAGCAGAGTCAGAAAGACCTGAATTCAAATCCTCACTCAGATATTTACTAGCTATGTGATTCTGAACAAGTCATTTACATTTTCTCAATCTCTGTAAAATGGGGGTGATAATAATAGGACCTACCTTATAGAACTGTTGTGAGGACCAGATGAGAAAATATATGTAAAAATACTTTGGAAAACTTAAATCATTTTATGAATGTTAGTATTACCTTCCCAAGAAATTTCATATCTTGAATGTAATCATTGAGGATTCATTGGGATGCATTTTGGTCTACATTTAATGACTAAAACTATTGCTTTCTAATTTTTGTTTACATTACAAAGTATTCAAAGTGCCCCAAACCTGGATTTCCTTCCATTCCTCCTCTCTTCCTCCCTCCCCTCTCTTTTCTTCCCTCCTTCCCTCTCTTCCTTCCTTCCTTAATTTTTTCCTCTCTTCCTTTCCTAAGTATTTCAGTTTTATTCATTATTGCAAAATACTGTAGTTTCCAGGAATAAATATCAATGTATTTTAATGCTATAAGATTTTTTGAAATATGCCATTTTTAATATTTACAATAATTTTCTTAATACTGTTCAACAGGGCTTCTAAGAAATAATTGTGTACTGCTATATATCTAAACATTTTTTGTAATTCTGTTAATTTATGGGAACTTTTGGGAGGCAGCATTTAAGTAAATTCCATAGGAGAGTGAGAGAAACAATAACCCCAACATATAGATCTGAATCCAACTAAAAGAAAATCAGAAGACAAGATATTGTAAATGGAAAGAAAGGAAGAAAGAAAGAAAGAAGGGAAGGACATGGATAGAGTATATGACCAATTCTCAATTTTTTTTTCATATCCCTTTACATGTTGAAAAGTGTTGGGGTGAGGTGCAGTCAAGATGAAGGAATAAAAGCAGGAACTTGCTTCAGCAACCACTCCAACACCTCCAATACCTGTAAAAAGAAAATGATTCTCAACAAATTTTAGAGCTACAGGACCCACAAAGTGAGAGAGAGAAACAAATCTCTCACTGAAGGCAGCCTGGCAGGCTGATAGGAAGGGTCTATCACATCAGGCTAGGAGCTGAGCATAGTCCTGCATGAACTATACTGGCCCAGAATCCTGGCCCAGACAGGCCCTTGGAGACTTCAGGAGAGTGAATCAACAGCAGCTGTGGTGGTTTCCAGACTTCTCAACATATAAACACCAAAGAGAAAGTAAAAGGTCAGTGGGAAACTCCATTGGAACTTGGTGAGAGAAGAGAACAGTCAGGCCCTTGCCCCCAGAACAAGAGGTGTTGGTGCTTTGGCAGAAGCTGCTGCCACTTGGCTGTGTCTGGAGGTCCCGGCCTGCAGATCATAGGGGGACCAAGCAACTATTTAGAGGGCAATTGCTCTTGCCTTGACCTGCTTGGATCCGGGTCACAGTCTTGAGTGATGCTCCTGAGGTGAGGAATGCCACTGAGCCAGAGCTTGTGGTGGCTATAGAGAGGGTGTCCTCCTTACAGCTCTGATAATGTTTGCAAAAACCCCAGCAATTTGGGACACAGATCTCTTCACTCTGGAAGCAGAATTCTACCATGGCAAAGAGCTCAAAAGTCAAGTAATTGGCTTCCAAGATGAGCAAGCAGAGGAAACTCAATCAAACCATAGATTCCTTTTTTGGAGACAAAATGGATCAAAATATGGAACCAGAAGAAGAAAACAAAGTCAAAACTCCTTCATCAAAAGCTTCCAAGAAAAAGATGAACTGGTCACAGGCCATGGGGGAGCTCAAAAAGGATTTTAAAAATCAAGTAAGAGAAGTGGAGGAAATATTGGGAAGAGAAATGAGAACAATGAAAGAAAATCATGAAAAGTGAGTCAACAACCTGACTGAAGAAAATAACACCTTAAAAAAATAGACTAACTCAAATGACAAAAGAGGCTCAAAAAGCCAATGAGGAGAAGAATCCCTTAAAAAGCTGAATTGGCCAGATGGAAAAGAAACTTAAAAAACTCACTGAAGAGAATAATTCCTTCAAAATTATATTAGAGCAAATGGAAGCTAATGACTTTATAAGAAATCAAGGTACAATAAAACAGATCCAAACAAATGAAAAAATAGAAAGCAATATAAAATATCTCATTGGAAAAACCACTAGCCTGGAAAATAGAACCAGGAGAGACAATTAAAAAATATTGGACTACCTGAAAGCCATGATCAAAAAAAGAGCCTAGAAACCATCCTTCAAGAAATTCTCAAGGAAAATTACCCTGATATTCTAGAACTAGAGGGCAAAATAGAAATTGAAAGAACTCACCAATCACCTCTTGAAAAAGATCACAAAAAGAAAACTCCTAGGAATATTATAGCCAAATTCCAAAGTTCCTAGTTCAAGGGGAAAATATTACAAGCAGTCAGGAAGAAACAATTTGAGAATTGTGGAAATGCAATCGCTATAACATAAGATCTAACAGCTTTTACGTGAAAAGATCGCAGGGCTTGGAATACGATATTCTGGGGGTCAAAGGAGCTAGGATTAAAACCAAGAATCATCTACACAGTAAAACTGAGTATAATACTTCAGGGGGAAATATGGTCATTTAATGAAATAGAGGACTTTCAAGCATTCTTGATGAAAAAACCAGAGCTGGGCAGAAAATTTGACTTTAGAATACAAGAAGCAGGAGAATCATGCGAAGGTAAATGGGAAAAAGAAATCACAAGGAACTTATTAAAGTTGAACTATTTATGTTCCTACATGTAAAAATGATAATTCTAACTCAGGAGACTTTTCTCAGTATGAAGATAGTTGAAGACAATATATATGTATGTATGTGAATATATATATATATATATATATATGTATGTATGTATATATATGCATATATGTATGTATACCTGCATATATGTATAGGAGGGTGTATATGTATGTATAAATATATGTGTGACTGTGTGTATGTGTGTACATGAATACATAGACATAGGGCAAAGGATCAGTTGAATATGAAAGGATGATATCTAAAAAATAAAATTAGGTGAGAGAGTAATATATTGGGAGGAGAAAGGTAGTGATAGAACAGGGTAAATGATCTCATATAAGACAGGCAAGAGAAAATTGTTACAATGGAAAGGGAGAGCGGGAAAGTGAAAGGGAATGGGTCAACCTTGCTCTCATTGAATTTGGCTTAAGGAGGGAATAATATACACACTTATTTGGGTTTCTTACCCTACAGGAAAGTGGGAGGGAGGGGGAATAAGAGAGGAAGTGATGGAAGGAAGGATAGATTGGGGGAGAGGGTAGTTAGAAGCACACACTTTTGAAAAGGGACAGGGTCAAAATAGAGAATAGAGTAAGTGGGGGATGGGATAGGTTGGAGAGAAATATAGTCTTTCACCATATAACTACTATGGAAACATTTTACGTAACTACACATGTACAACCTATATTGAAAAGCTTGTCTTCCCAGTGGGGGTGGGTGAGGAGGGAAGAAGGGAAAGAATATGGAAATCAAAGTTTTAAAAACAAATGTTAAAATTTTGTTAAATTGTATTTTTTTTTACCTGCAACTGGGAAATAAGATATACAGGCACTGGGTTATAGAAGTCCATCTTGCCCTACAAGAAAGTTGGGGGGAAGATGAGGGAAGATATAAGAGACAACAGATTAGGGGAAGGCTTATTCAGTAGGCTTGCTATCTTGGGGTGGAGGTAGGGGAAAGATGGGGAGAAAATTTGTAACTCAAAATCTTGTGGAAATGAATATTGAAAACTAAAATTAAATAAATAAACTGGAAAAAAAGTGTTGGAGACTGAAAAGAACTTTTGTTTGTGTGGATTATATTTATCTATTTGCCATATTAGATATTAAAATTGATAAATTTTTAAACATTTATTTATTGACTCATTTAAACATAACAACAATAATCTCATTATATGTTAACACAAATAAGATATTTTTATGAAAAATAACTATATTAAAAAATACTTTAATAAAAAGAGTGGCAATGTTTTAACATATTTTTCCAAGTCTCTTCAATGTCTGGCTTAATAAAAGACTTAATAAAAGCTGGATTCTCAGAGCCTTTTCTGCATTCCGTCTATTCAACCAAAACAACATATATTGGTTGAAGTATATGATGATGATCCAAGTTCACACAGATATGTCGCTTTTCCTTGAATACTTTTTATAATCCAAGTTTAAGGCCTGAGGTGTATTTCCATCTGTTGCTTAGGGGTAGCCCCTCACTTGGTGGAGAGAATGATGGCTGGAGGCTCTTTGCCTCTAAATGGCAAATTTGGAGGGAAGGCTTTGGAAAAGAGAGGCATTCTTCGTTATTGCTTTGGTTCCAGGTTCTCTAGGAAGAGATTTATTCCTTGACAAAACCATAATAATATTGTGCATCTTTAAGTTCTGCTGACTCAAGTAAAGGTCATAATTTTGTGAGACTCAGGCTTGGACTTCCTCTCTGAGACTGAAAGTTTTCTGTTGAAGGATAAAAGGAATTATCTTTTAAGAAATCCCTCTCCATATACATTTATGCTCCTTTTGAAAATTCATGACACTTTGAAACATTATAGTTTCAAAATTCTTGATTACCTTCATTACCTTCATTCCTCCTTGAATTATCACTTTTTTTAAACATCAAGAAACTGGGAAAACCTCCCCTGTTTTATTCCTGATTCAATATTCACCTTGCCTTATTGGACACAATTCTGCATTTTTGAAAATTGGCTTTCTTAAATCCAGTTATCTATCTGAATAACTCCACAAATCAATGATTAAGAAGATCTCATTTGATTTACTTTACAATAATTATAGAATCTATAGGTCCTTCCCTTAGAAGCAAACCTAAATTGACTTTGTAGTTCTAATTCCTGTATTCTTAATAAAGACTGGTATGGTTGACTTCTAGGGAAGAGGTGGAGAAAGAAAAAAAAGTTTTATTACAAAAAGAAAGTGAAAATCAAATACTTATTGACAAATCAGCATTTTTATAATTTCTGTGCAAAAATGGGAGTCATGGAATATGGAGTATATCTATCTATCTATCTACCTATCTATCTAATACACTTAATAAATTCCATAGGATAGCAGCAATTTTCTCTGGGAGGTTAAAAGGGAGGTACTTTTCTTTTTTTAAGAAAATGGAAATTAAGATTTAAGCTCCAAATTTTATTTAAGCCTTTACTTATATAAATAATCCAGTTTTCATACAAAATAATGAATGAAATTTAGTGTTTACATTAAAATAAATGTAAAAGAGAGATATGTTTCAATACTTCAGAAGGTATGTCATTTTATCAGTGCAAATATTCTCTTCATCATTACAAATTTTAACTCTTCCATTCCTGAGGAAACTGGTTTTCATGAATGTCTGTGGCCAGCCTTCTAGCGATGACCCTCTTCGAAGGTAGGCTGGTCCTCAGACAACAGACATGATAAACATTTATTCCATCCACAATTCTGTGCTCATTCCTTCTAGTCTGATAAGCCTTACCAGTGTTCTCCTGCAATAGTGTTTAAAAACCCAGGATGACCTGTATGCTAGGGAAAGATAATGAGGTTACGGAAAAGAGTACTGGGCTTGGAGCCAGAGAACTGGATTTGATTCCTGCAGGGTTCTGTCATTTAATACCTGTATGAACTTGGCCAACTCACTTAAGCAGTCTTTATGTTAGTTTCTTCATCTGAAAAATGAGAGGGATTGACTAGTTGACATTTTAAGGTCCCCTCCAGTTCTCTTTCTCCGATACTATAACTTAATTGAAGAATTTATTCATGCCTTTTTCCTTTCCTCTATAGACATAATTATTGTGTATACTGATATATTTCACTTCATATTCATTAATATAATAATAATCACTCCTTTCCAGATTGAATTTTTTAGGTTTGTATAGCATTTTTGTATAGCAAGAGGTAGGTCATGTCATTATTATTAAATATCATTATTATTATATCTTCTTTTTATAGATTAGGAAACTAAGGCCCAGAGAGGTTAAATTATTTGCCCATGATCACACTGGTAGTAAATGTCAGAGAAAGATTTAAATGCCATTCTCTTTATTTGAAGGTTGTTTTGTTTTGTTTTGTTTTACTTTCCATGTTGCCTTTCCTAGTATCATTGCCCTGTAAAGCAATTTATGTTTTGGTAACATTTCCATATAATACCTTATATGAATTTGAACATACAAATTATATACATATGTCAAGAAAAAACAATGGATCATTCCTATAATGAGAGTGAAGGAGATCAAAGGCAGACAAAGTGAATACTGCATAGAATATTGAAAGAGCCCAGGGAAAGCCTTCAGAGGGTTGGGTGGATCCTCTCTGGAAGACATAGGAAAAGTCCCCAGTTTGAACCACAAAACATGACAAGATTTGCATGTGCTACAATATAAGCACTTGCACCAATGGAAAGAATACTCATCTTGACCATACCTCCAAAACGTACAAAATAACCATCTCATAATAATTGTTTGACAAAGGACAGGAAAGATATTATTCTCCAAGAAGAAACCTGGGGCCCAGAACATTAAATGATTTGTTGGTGATCGGGTAAGAATAGTGGAACAATGACTACAAAGCTGGTCTCCTGAGTAAATTTTTAATTCCACAATAATTGATTTTTTTTTGGACATCAAAGTACATAGTTCTCTGATTCAATGCTTAAAATACATATAGTTTTATGCATTTGATTTACTATATTCGTGTATATATGCATAAAAATTCACAGAAACACACACACAATTCTGTGCGTGTGAAGTATTTGGAACATACCTTGACTATAAATTGATTGTAAGCTCAATGGAGTCAGAACCACTTTTTAAAAAAAAAATATACTGAACCTAGCAAAGAATTTGGCCTGTAGTAAAGAGCTCAACAATATGTCTTGAAAAAAAATGCCTTTCCATGTTCTTCATCAACCCAATTATACGGTTTGTCTAGGTTTCAGTACAAGTGCATTCTTTTAGTGATTCCTCTCTCTGCAAACTCTTACTTATTCCAATTCACACTGATTTCTCTCTTCTCTGAAGTCTCATAGGCCATATTGTTTATTCCAGTGCTTTGCACACAGTAACGGTATAATGAAGTATTGTCAAATAGCATGGAATCACTACTCATTTTGGCACTTAGTTATATCTCATCTTGAATTCATATTTTTTATTATTTCTCATTTTTTGTTTGTTTCTGCAACAAGATGGAAAGTTTCATGAGAAAAAATAACCTTGCCTTATATTTCTTTTATAAGCCTTACAACCACAGTGATGAGAACCAACCCTTGTTGAAAGTTAATTACATTTGTTTTTAGAAGTAGCATTTTAATCCCAGTTATATAAATGCTTACTTATGTGACCTTGGACAAGTCATTTAAGGATTCTTAATCTCAGTTTACTCATCTGTCACATTATCATTACATCTGCCATAAGAAAACATCCTACAAGTTAGCTATAAGGAAAAACTGAGAGTAGAAGTATAAGTATTATATGACCAGTATCTACAATTGCCATTTTTAAGGGAGCAATGTCTCTATATGAAAAGCAAAGACAGTTAAAGTCTCATCATATCCATGGAATTCAAACATTTCTTCTCTCAGGCTTTGGAAAAGCATACACGGTTAAATTTTCTATTTTGAAACATCCCCTCCTTTTATCACTCTAGTCAACCTTAAAGAGAAGGATTGATAGGTACAAAATAGTCCAAGGAGGTCCTACAGAGGAGATAAAATAGATAAATTAGTTTACTGCTCTTACTTCAGCTTTTAATATTAATATCATCTTAAATGGGACCATATAGTGGAGTGGAGAATATTCTAGATTCATGGTCAGAGGACCTGGATGAAAATCCCACTTGTCCCACATGCTATTTTTGTGACTTTGGAAAGCTTACTTAACTTTTACTGACCTCATTTTCTTCATTTGTTAAAAGATGACATTGGACTAGAGTCCTCGGTGGTCCCTCTGAGTTCTGATCTATGATCCTAAATGAGTCATTGTGCTACAGTGGGTAGTGCATTAGAACAAGAGTTAGGAAGTCCCTGGGTAAGTCACTTAGCCTCTGTATCCCTCATTTTTCTCATCTGTAAAATCAGATGATAACAGCACCTATCGCCTAGGCTAGCTGTAAGGATTAAATGAGATAATATTTGTAAAGTAATTTTAAAACCTTAAAAGTTTTATATAAATGTGAGTTATTATTGTTTTAATTTGTATGATTTTTGTCTAAGACTAGAAATTGCCCATTGATCTGGATAGGTGGAGGGAGATTGTTCTACTAGTTCCTCTGTGCACTAGAGTAATGAAATCACCAGTCTACACCTCTCCCCCAAATCAGCTTAAATGCACCAGAGCCATATTTTCCACGCTTGAAGAAATAAAATTGGAGAATAGATCAGTTCTGTAATTTCGTCCAATGATGCCTCCTTTGTGGTTAGAATTCCTACCTTGTCAGATGCACCAATTCATTCATGCATTTATTCATTTAACAAATGTAAACTGAGCATCTGCTGTATGCCTAGCCCTGTTCTAGGCACTGGGGGATGTGAGTGAATACAGATAAATGGAAGCTACACTCTCTGTCCTTGAGGAGCTTATAGACATCTAGGAAGTATCTTAAAATATTGGAATAAATGCCAAAAATACTGCTTGCAGAAGATCCCATGAATCAAGTGGGAAGACACCACTTTTATTATCATTATTGTTGTTGTTGTCGTTTGTCCTTTGAAGAGGCCCATGACATCAGGGAAGTGATGCCATGACATGCATATGAACTGGATTTAAGTGAGGGAGGGCCTTGCAAAGTCACCAACCTGATTTTTCTCCTCCAGAGCCATCTGGGTCCAGGGGCTAGATTATATAGATGTAGATATAAATAGGGATAGAGATAGAGATAGATAGATAGATAGATAGATAGATAGATAGATAGATAGATAGATAGATAGACATAGATTAATAGATACATAGATACATAGACAGATAGACAAATAGATAGATATAGACATATATAATCAGGATGACTGGAGATGGCCCTGGATGCAGTAGGAACAGGAAGATACTACTATACATATGTAAGATAAGCAGATGCCAAGATGCTATTAAAAATACAATGTTTTCCACAGAAATAAACTACTCAAATATGCAGCTTGTCATAGTAGAAAGAAAAGTCAGATTTCCAGAAGATCTGGATGTGAATTCTGACTGACTCTTAGTGGCAATATGATGATATTTAATCTGTGTAAATCTCCAATAAAACTGTTGGAATAACATCTCTGCTAGTGATCCAGATGCCTAAATCTAGGTTTTGCAAAGAAGAATTATTTTCCACTTACACAAATAAATTCATCAAAAGTAAAGCCACCAAATGTTCAGAAGATTTTTGTTCTTAAGATTATCTAAAAGATTTTGAGCAGGATGTACCAAATGTTATGAGAAAATGATCCAAGCATATTCCACATGGAAATAAAAAGAGACCCTAAGGGACCACATTTTCAGTTTATCTATAGCATGTACATCACTAATATAAAAAAAAAAACAATAAACACATCAAAGTGAGTTTCAAAACCTTTCTTACACAGTCGGAAACATCTGTCACAAGCAAAATTATGGCAAAACCTGCTGGTCTCAGGCAGTTCTATTGGTCATTTTAGAGCATGAAAACAACATGGAAAAATAATATTCTTCCCTGGAGGATTATTAATCTGTCCTATATCCTGTTGTCAGATTAATCCTCCTAAAACACTGTTTTGATCATGTCATCCCCTCCCCCAGTTTTCTACTGCCTACATGATAAGACATCCTTAGTCCTTAGCTTGGTATTAAAAACTCTATAAAACTGACAGTAACGTATCTTCTTTTTCAATCTTATCTCTTAATACTGTTCTAAATTCTAATCCAGTCAAATTGATCTCTTTAATTCTGTCCCTAATACTACACATCCTATTCTTTTCTACTCTAAGCTCTTGCTCAGTTATCTCTCCCTACAGTATACCCAGGCTATATTAAGCTTTGTTCTTCTTCAAAATCCAATTCAAATACTACTTTACTCTGTGAAGTATGAGTTGAGATAGAGCAGATGCCTTTCTTCTAAACTCTTAATAACACTTATTGTCTGCACCAGTCATCTGGCACCTACCTTTAACTTCAGAATGAACTGGGTTTCACTCTGAAGCTCATAGATTGGACAACAGTAAGTCCCTGTCCGAGCTTCACTTAATGGCTGTATTTTGGGCCTTCCTGGCTTAGAGTGAATGTCAATGGTAACTGTTTCTCTTTAGAACAGCAACCCTGAGGGTCTTCCCCTCCCAGTTTTATTTTTTTTTCTTTTTTTCTAATTAAAGGGACCATCCTTTACTCCCTTCTTAAAGAGGCCTATTCCCTGAAGGGGCATTACCTTACTTTAAGTGAGTACCTAAAAATGTCTTAGCCTAAAAGGGCCAGGGTCTCCCACTTCATCCTGGGCATCTCCAGTTATCCTGATGAATATCTGGTCATTGAACCCTGATGGCTCTGGAGGAGAAAGTCAGGCTGACCTTGCATAGCCATCCCTCACTCAAATCAAGGTAAACTGCAAATCATGTCATCATTTCCCTGATGTCATGGTTCTCTTTGAAAAAGAAGGAAAAACATACCTTTAACTGAATTTCTAAGTCTTGATCACCTCAATGAGAATCTACAAATTCTGTGAAGGCAAGAGCCATGCCAAGTATTTCTTTCTATTTTTCTCAGCCCCTAGTCCAGTGTTTTCTTTGAGCATTATAAATGCTCAAAATATCTGTTGATTGATTATAGATCATGTTTTTCATTTCACTTTGAAATTTGGTATTCTTTCAACATAGGACAGCCAAACAAGCAGGGAGGAAAGGCAAGAGCACATGTACTGTGCCAGGAGTAAATGATTCTATTAAGTGATTTTTAATGGGGAACATTAAAATATTCTTACAACATTTATTATTCTACTTCATAATTATCTGAGAATAGTTAGAAATGAATTGCCATTTAGGAATCTCTGTTGCTGAACAAGTTAGTCTGCTAAAGTATTTTTTTCCTCTAGTTATCTCTTCAACCTCATTCCCAATTACAATATTACTTCTTTTTTCCCCTCCAGGTTTCAAAGCAAAAACAAAACTCACAAAAACAAGGAAGCAGTAGAGCATAGTAAAAAAAAAAAACACGTAGTTTTTATATCAGAAAACTTAAGTTCAAACCTTACCTCTGATGTTCTCTGCTTATGAGAAGTTGATCAAGTCTCAGAATCACCCTGAGTCTCAGGTTTTTCTTCCCCTAAAATGAAGTGATTAGACTGGTTGGTCCCTGAGGTCCCTCCCAGATCTACGTATAAAATTTAATGTCAGCATTTGGGTAGAAAAAAATATGTTGATGAAAAATTAAACAGTGTAGGGAGCCAAGAAAATGTAAAATCTGGCCTCTAAAAGAATTCTGGAGCAACAAATCCACAAACACGGAGTGAAACAATTTACTAGCCCAAGATAACTTACAAGAAATTCAGAAAAGAACTGTTTCACTTTGGTAAAAAAAAAAAAAAAAAAAAAAAGAAAAGAAAAGAAAAGAAAAAGCAACACTGCTCAGTGTAGGTGATGTCTGGGCAAGCCAGCAGGAGACTCTTAGCCATAGGACAGATCAGAAACTGAGGTCTCACAGTCCTGGCTCAGTAAGCCAGTGGCAGAGTAGGGCAGTTGTGAGTCCTTCAGCCCCAGCAGAGAAGGCAAACTGCCAATCTTGAGACTCAGGCCAGAAAGGGCACAACTAGGTTGGGCTACCCTGGAGCAGTGAGCAAGCTGCCAGCCCCAGAAGCCCTGGAGCAGAAAGCCAGTGACCAGGACCCTGGTCCTCAATGCAAGAAGTTTGGGAGAGTATCCCTTACACATCAGGAGCAGATCTCAACTTAAAAAAAAAAAATCAAAAAAATGACTCCTGACCACAGAAGCTATGATGCTGACAAGGAAGATCCAAACACAAACTCACAAGAGGACAACAAGGTTAAAATGTGAAGCCTACATGTGAAGCTTCAAAGGGAAATATGAATTGGTCTCAGACTCCAAATGTCCTCTTGGAAGAGCTCAAGAAATATTTTAAAAATCAACTTGGAGAGCTAGAAGAAAAACTGGGAAAAGAAATGAGAAATACACAAGAGAATTATGAAAAAAAAAAGAGTCAGCAGCTTGGAAAAAGAAGCACCAAAACTAATTGAAGAAAACAGCTACTTAAAAAGCAGAATTGGCAAAATGGAAAAAAAAATCCACTGAAGAAAATAATTCCTTTAAAAATAGAAATTGGCCAAACCAAAAAGGAGTTACAAAACCTAAATAAAGAAAATAATTGCTTAGAAGTTAGAACTGAGCAAGTGGAAACTGAAGAGTCTACAAAACACCAAGAATTAGTCAAACAAAATGAAAAGAATGAAAAAAATAGAAGAAAACATGAAATACTTCATTGGCAAAACAACTGACTTGAAAAGAAGATCCAAGAGAGATAACTTTAGAATTATTGGACTACCTGAAAATCATGAGAAGAAGAAGAGGAAGAGGAAGAAGAAGAGGAAGAAGAATAAAGAGGAGAAGGAGAAGAAGAAGAAGAAGAAGAAGAAGAAGAAGAAGAAGAAGAATGAGAGGAAGAAGAAGAAGAAGAGGAAGAAGAAGAAAAATCTTGGACCACTTCTTTCAAGAAATTGAGGAAAACTGCCCTGATACCATAGAAATGGAGGGCAAAAGAGTCATTGAAAGAATCCATGAATCAACTCCCAAAAGAAATCCCAAAATGAAAATTTTAAAGAGTATGGTGGCCAAATTCCAGAATTATCAGGTCAAGGGGAAAATACTGCATGCAGGCAGAAAGAAACAGTTCAAATATGGAGAAGCCACAGTCAATATTACACAGGACTGGGAGCAGCTAGTTGGCACGGTGAATAGAACACTTGTTCAGGAGTCAAGAGGGCCTGAACTCAAAACCTGTCTCACACACTTACTAGTTGTGTGATGCTGGGCAAGTTATACAACCCCCTTGCCTCAGAAAAGAAAACAAAAGGAAAGGAAAGGAAAGAAAAGATTATGCAGGACTTAGCTTCTATGTTAAAGGATTAGAAGGGTTGGAATATCAATATTATCACTATTTTGGAAAGCAGAACTTGAATTACAATAAAAAATAAACAGTCCAGCAAAACTGATCATAATCTTTCAGGGGGAAAGATGTATATTCAATGACATTGGGTACTTTCAAACTTTTCTGATGAAGAGACCAGACCTGAACAGAAAATTCAATCTTAAAATACAAGACTTAAGAGAAACATAAAAAAGTAAATGGGAAAGAAAAAAAAGAAAACATTATTCAGTAAAGTTAAACTGTTTACATGCCTACATGAAGAGAAGATACTTGTAACTCTTAATACCTTTATCTCCATTAGGGTAGTTAGAAAGAGTATAATTAGAGAGGGTGTGGTATATGTTGACTTTGATGTGATGATATTAAAAATAATAATAATAGTAATTAAGGAGTAAAAACTGCGATTGTAACAGTGGAAGAGGAAAGGGGGAAGAAGAATAAGGTAAATTGTATCACATGAAGAGGTCCAAAACGCTAATTATAGTAGAGCAAAAGAAGGGGGGAGTGAACATTACTTGAACATTGCTCTCATCAGATTTGCCTTGAAGAGGAAATAACACACACACTCATTTGGGTAGAGGAATCTATCTTACCCTACAAGG
Organism: Pseudochirops cupreus; assembly: GCA_028627135.1. Taxonomy (NCBI): domain Eukaryota; kingdom Metazoa; phylum Chordata; class Mammalia; order Diprotodontia; family Pseudocheiridae; genus Pseudochirops; species Pseudochirops cupreus. Next base: position 261,230,949 of record CM053582.1, read on the forward strand.
AAGCAGGAGAGGAAAGGGGAAAGAAAAGGGAAGGAGGGCTAATAGTAAGGACAGATAGAGGGAGATGGTGGTCAAAAGCAAAATACTGGTGAGGAGGGAAAAGGTGAAAGGAGTGAGAAAAGTATAAAACAGAAGGAAAATAGGATGAAAGAAAATATACTCTTCATAATAATACCTGTTATTGTGAATGGGATGAATTCTCCCATAAAATGAAAGTGAATAGCAGAGTGCATTAAAAACCAGAACACTATAGAAGGTTGTTTACAAGAAACACATTTTAAGCAGAGAGATGCACACAGAGCAAAGGTAAAAGTCTGTAGCAGAATATACTATCATTGAAAGGAAGTAAAAAAGCAGGAGTAGCAATACTGATCTCTGGCAAAGCAGAAGCAAAAAATAGATCAAATTAAAAGAGAAAAGGAAGGAAACTGCTTCTTGCTTAAATGTAGAATACACAATGAAGTAATATAAATACCAAACATATATGCACCAAGTAGCATTACATCAAATTCTTAGAGGAGAAGTTAATTACATGCAGAATTAGATAGCAAAACTATCCTAGTAGAGGACCTCAACCATCCTCTCTCAAAACTAGATAAATCTGATGACAAAATGAACAAGAAAAAAAGTTCTTCTGGTAATTGACTAGAATTTTATTTTTTAAGTTAGATATGATAGACCTCTGGAGAAAATTGCATGGGGATAGAAAGGTTGTACATGGCACCTATACAAAACTGACCATGTATTAGGGCATAGAAACCTTACAATCAAATGCAGAAAGACAGAAATATTAAATGCATTTTGGATTATCATGCAATAAAAATTACATGTAATGAAGGGACATGGAAAGATAGAATAAAAATTATTTGGAAGCTAAATAATCTAATCCTAAAGAATGAGTGGGTTAAACAATAAATCAGAGAAACTATCCATAATTATATTTAAAAAATAACATTAATGAGACAATATACCAAGATTTATGAGATGTGATGAAAACAGTACTTAAAGGAAATTTTATGCTAAATGCTTACACGATTAAAATAGAGAAAGAACATATCAAGGTATTGGCCATATAACCAAAAAAGCTAGAAAAAGAACAAATTCAAAATCCCCCATTAAAAACCAAATTAGAATTTCTGAAAGTCAAAGGAGAGATTAAAAGAATTAAAAGAAAACTATTGAACTATTAAGTAAAACTAAGAGCTGATTTTATGAAAAGAAAACAATATGATAAATAAACCTTTGGTTAATTTGATTTAAAAAAGAAGAAAACAAAATTACCAGTATCAGAATGAAAAGGGTGAATTGAACAAATGAAGAGGAAATTAAAGCAATAATTAGGAGCTATTTTGCCCAACTGTATGTCAATATATCTGACAATCTAAGTGAAATAAATGAATATTTACAAAAATTTTTTAAAATGCTCAGATTAACAGAAGAAAAAATAAAATATTTAAATCAATCCATTGTAGAAAAAGAAATTAAATATGCCATCAATGTACTCACTAAGCAAGAAATCTCCAGGGCCAGGTGGATTTCTAAGTGAGTTACAGCAAACTTTTAAAGAACAATTAATTCCAAGATTATGTAAAATATTTGGGAAAATAGGTATAGTTCTATGTATTTTTTTTAAAAATCTTATGTATACATATATATATACATATATATAATTTATTTATTTTCAGTTTTCAACATTCAATTCCACAAGATATTGAATTCCAAATTTTTCCCCATCTTTCCCCTCCCGCCACCCCAGGACAGCATGCACCCTGACCACCCATTCTCCCAATCTGCTCTCCCTTCTATTACCCCCCTTCTCCCATTCCCCTCCCTTCTATTTTCCTGTAGGACAAGATAGATTTCTCTACCCCATTATTCGTACATCTTATTTCCCAGTTGCATATTAAAACAATTTTAACTCACTACTTAATAAAAATTTCTGGGAAAACTGGAAAATGGTATAGCAGAAAACAGGCATAGACCAACATCTTATTCTATACCAAAATGAGGTCAAAATTGGTACATGATTTGGACATAAAGGGTGGTACCATAAAGAAATTAGGAGAGCAAGAAATAGTTTACCTCTCAGATCTATGGAGATAGAAGAATTTTTGACCAAACTAGAGATAGAGAACACTATGAAATGCAAAAGGAATTACTCTGATGACATAAAATTTAAAAGGTTTTGCACAAAGCCAATACAACCAAGATTAGAAGAGAAGCAGAAAGCTGGGAAACAATTTTTGCCATCAATGTTTCTGATAAAGTCCTCATTTCTCAAATATGTAGAGAAATAAGTCAAATTTATAAGAATATAAGTCATTCCCCTACCTTGCCTTTAACAAATGCACAGGAAATTTTCAGATGAAGAAATTAAAGGTATCTATAGTCCTATTTTTAAAAGATGTTCTAAATGACATTGATTAGAGAAATGCAAATTAAAACAGAGGTACCACCTCACACCTATCAGATTGGCTAACATGAAAGAAAAAGGAAATGATAAATATTGGAGATGTGGAGAAAAAATGGGACACTAATGTATTGTGGGTGGAGTTGTGAACCAATCCAACCATTCTGTAAAGCAATTGGAAATTGAAAATTGAGGGGATACCCATCAATTGGTGAATGGCTGAACAAGTTGTGGTATATGAGTGTAATGGAATAGTATTGTGCCATAAGAAATGATAAGTAGGAAGATTTTTTTTTAATGGAAAGACATATGAACTAATGCTGAGTAAAGTGAGCAGAAGCAGAAGAGCATCCTATACAGTAATAGCAACATTGCAAAATGATCGATTATGATTTTCTTAGCTCTTCTCAGCAAGACAACAATCCAAGACAATTCCAAAAGACTCATGATGGAAAATGCTGTCCACATTCAGAGAAAGAACTATGGAGTCTGAATGCAGATTAAAGTATACCATTTTCACTTTTGTGAGTATGTGGCTTTCCCCTTCAGTTCTGTTCTTTCTTTCACAACATGACTAATGTGGAAATATATTTATGTGATTGTACATGTATAACCTATATCAGATTGCTTACTGTCTTGGAGAGAGGGAATAGGAGGGAAGGTGGGAGAAAAAATTTGAAACTCACAATATTATTAAAAATGAATATTGAAATCTATCTTTACATGTACTCAAGAAAAAAAATTAAGTTCTAGTTACAAAAAAAAGATTATACTCTACTGGGGAGACAACATGTTCACATATAAGTAATACAAAGCATAGACTATATTTGCAAATGGAGCTGAAACTCTGGAACCAATTCATGTGAATTAAGAGGGGCAAACTCCTAGTTTTTCACAGCCTTGGCTGCCATACAGATACACAAGTTTTGCCAATGTGTGTCTTTTTTAATTTTTAAAACTTGACATGGTTGGAGGATGATACTCTGTCAACACAAGTTAAGTTAGTCCTATCCGTTGCCCCACTCATAATGACAAGCAGACACATGAAGTATAAAACCATTTTTATGTTGTTGATTACCTTTAGTGAGGAAAAAAATAAAAGATCATTGCTAAAATATATATTTTAGAATTTGCCAACTTGAAAACAAATCCATATCTCTCTTTTCTA
>CM053582.1:261235026-261251221 GCA_028627135.1 Pseudochirops cupreus
GAAGAAAGAGATCACATTCTTAAGTCTGAACACATGCTTTTTAATAGGGTATTATCACGAAAACATCATATGAATGATTTATTTACAAATCTCTATAATAGCAAACAGGGAACATTAAAAATATTCCCTCAACTTAGTTACAGCTTCTTATCATCCTCCAGAGGCCAAGCATCATTAGAACTGTGTCATGGGGCAGCAGAGGGAAACAACAGTAAGAAGTGTCCATAAAGGTTAATTTTGCTGTTCTGAAATACGTTGTCCTCAAAATCAATGTAGAATCAATAAAGATCAAGTTAGAGTAGAAATTATTTAGTTTTATGTAACACACATTGTTTGTAGAGCACCTGCCCCTGCTGCCTGGTGTACTCAGCTGTGTGATTGGCCTTAGCAAGGCAGATAATCAAGTCCCTGAAAGACATTTTGTGACCTGCTGCTAATCCCTACAGAGGTGCTGAATCCAGGGCAGTTTATAAGAGTGTTCTAACAGGTTATAGATGAAAAGAGAAAGAGTAAGAGAGAGAGAGTAGCCCCAAATTTATTAAGGTCCAAAGCATGTTGAGATTTCTAGGTTGCCCCTGCACTCTTTTTACTACCAAAAGAGAAAAAAAAATGAAGGTGGGGATTAGGAATCTTGGCAAGTTATGTATGAGATGCTTGGTTGATACTGGGGACTTCATAACTCACCACACTTCTATGGTATATTTGAAAAAGAGTTTCACACATGGCCAAGCTAAATATTTCTCCCCAGCACTTTCCCAAGCCTCACTGTGGGAGGTAACATTGCAAAATGAAATCACTGTGCAGAGAGAAGCAACACACACTTCTAGGTTTCATAATACTTAATACATTATCACTTGGTTAGTAGTGTCTCTGATTTCAACCAGTGAGTTTAAAACAAACCAGATTATTAATCAGAGGTGAAGTGAGGGTAGTTGCAATGAGAGACCACAATGTCCCATGTCTTTATAATCAAAAGTTGGCACTCTTCAATACCAATCTCTGTTTTGTTTATTTATTTTTGCCCCTAGAAAAAGACCTGGATTTTTAGAGTTAGTGGTAGAGAAGAAAAAAGAGAGACCAAAAAGTGCGAGTTTGGCCTCAGATATTCTGTGGCAAAACATAATCCACTGTATGATCTTTCTGGTTAGCCAAGAGGGTTGTAGTGGCAGAACATAAGGCCAAGTGAAGGAAGAGTAGAAAGGAGAAAGGGCATTGACATTCTTCCATAAGCTGTATTCCCAGACAATATCTGCTCCCATGGTTTTAAGCATCAGCCCTTTATTAATAATATTTAAACTGCATCTTCTAGCCTCCACTTTTCCCATTTCAAAGTAGACTGGCAAAACTTTCCATTAGGAGAAGGCTGCCATCTACTCAAATTCCACACGTGTAAAACAGAATTTAGTATTCCCCATTATACAAGATCCCATTATCAATTTATTTGCTTCTGATAATGACATCACCATTTTCCTCATCTCTCTTTCATTTTGAATCCTCCCTCTCTAATATTCAATTAGACAGAGCAATCTAATCATCTGTTGGTTTTACCTTTGGAATATCACTTCCATCCCAGAAGCTGTGGCCTCAAGGCCACAGGGATTTGTTCTGTGAAGTTTGGATTCAGTCAAAGGGTCACACTTGAGGTCCTAAAAGTTCACATATGGCCTTGACACCACAGGTTCTCAACCTCTGAATCCTTTACTTTCTTTTTCCATTGTCACCCTCCTTGTTCAGTCATGTCATTTGATTATCTAAATTGCTGAAACAGGCTTCCTGATTAGTCCATCTGCCTCCAGCCTCTCCTTTTTATTCCATTGTGCCATACCAAAGCTCAATGGATCTTGCCAAAACACCATTCCTTCATGGAATTTGCATCCAATGGCCACATGTTGATTACAGAAACAAAGTTCATACTTCTTATTTTGGTATCCCCAATTTGGTCTCAGTTTACCTTTGAATCTTACCTTCCACTATATTCAAATGAATTGTTTCTATTCAGTGTACCACCCCAAACCCCAAACAAATGCATTTCATTCTTTCTTGCTTTCTGTACCTTTGTTCATGTAACATCATCAGTTTATATTTACCCTCTCCCATCCTTTTTCTGCTTTTCTATTTTAAGGACATAGGTCAAATTTACTCTCTATTATGAAATACTCCCACTATTGTAACCTGAAGTAAGGTAACTCTACAGAAGTCTTACAGCATTTATTGTGCACATCATTCCTGTGGTTGTCACCATCCATACCTTCTAACATTAGTTATCTTTTAAAATTTATGTTCTGAATCTTCAACTACTTGAAAGATGGATTTAATTTTATGCCTCTGTGTACTGCTCCATAATCACCCCCTAAAGAAACAATGATTTTCCCCCATTGATAAATGGTCAAAGGATATGAACAAGCAGTTTTTAGAGGAAGAAATTAAAGATGTTTATAAGCATTTGAAAAAAATGCTCTAAATCACTATTGATTTAAAAAATGCAAATCAAAACAACTCTGAGATACCACATCTCACTGGTCAGATTGGCTAAGATGACAAAACAGGAAAATGACAAATGCTGGAGAGGATGTGGAAAAATTGGAACACTAATGGATTGTTGGTGGAGTTGTGAACTGATTCAACCATTCTGGAGAGCAATATGGAACTATGCCCAAAGGGCTATAAATAATTTCATACCCTTTGACCCAGCAATACTACTTCTAGGGTTGTATCCCAAGGAGATCATAGAAGTGGGAGGAAGATCCATATGTACAAAAATATTTATAGCACCTCTGTTTGTGGTGGCAAAGAATTGGAAATTAAGGGGATGCCCATCAATTAGGGAATGGCTAAACAAGTTGTGGTATATGTATGTAATGGAATACTATATGAGGAGCAGATGGACTTCATAATAACCTGGAGAGGTTTATACAAACTGATGCTGAGTGAGGAGAGCAGAACCAAGAGAAATTTGTACACAATTACAGGCACAAAGTATGTGTGACCACCAACTTAGAAAGACTGGCCTCTTCTCAGCAATGCAGGGTTATAAGACAACTCCAAAAGACTCATAATGGAGAGAGAGATGTCTATATTCAGAGAAAGAACTAGAAAGAACAGTTTGAATGCAGATTGAAGCAAACTACCTGCTCTCTTTCTTTTCCCTGTTTACTTTTGTTTCCTCTTTCCCATTGTTCATTCCATCCATTACAGTCCTTCTTTATAACCTGACTAATGTCTAATGTGAAACTATTTGCAGATCCTATATTTGATTGCATGCTTCCATGGGGAGAGCAGGGGAGGAATTTGAAACTTAAGGGATTGTGGAATTGAATCCTGTAAACTAAAAGTAAACAAACAAATTAATAAAGACTAAAAAAAAAGAAACAACCATTAATATGTTTAGTGAAAAGAGCATTGGGTGATCAATTTTGGTGCTGGATTGTTAATGCAATGCATACCTCCTTTTTGAGAAAACAAGGACTGGTAAAGAAAAATGAGGCAAAGTCAGTAATAAAGACACATTAAATACCTACTATGTGTTGGACTCTATGCTAAGTGCTGGAGCTACAAAAAAAAGATAAATGACAGTCCTCAGGGTAAAGGAATAGTCTAATGAGGGAGAAAACAGGCACACAACTGTTTACAAAAAAACTTCTATAGAAGATAAGTTGGAGATCTTTAATAGAATATAAGGAAGGTACAAGAATGAAAGGGAATCAAGGTAGGAAGTATTGTACAGTGAAAAGGGTACTGCCTCATCAGAATACTGGTGTTCAAATCCTCTTTCTTATATTCTTACAATATGACTTTGGTACATCACTAAACCATCAAACATCTTCCTGGATGTCAGTTTTAAAATGAAAAGGCTTGAATTAATAGCTAGCCCAAGAGGCCCTTTCTGACTCCGAATCTATAGCTCTTGTTATAAAGTTCTGTATTTTAAAGTAAGGAGTATAAGAGAAAATTGTGGCATGAAAGCCAACATTTAATTTCTCACCTCTTTGCCTTTGCCCAGGCTTTGGTATGCCTGAATTTCATCCTTACCTCTATCTCTTTGAATCCCTAGTTTCCTGGTCTACTAAATTCAAATATCAGTTCCTCCCTATGACTTTTCCAGTTCTTTCTAGGTGCTAGTGCCTCCTTTATGCTGCCCACAAATTACTTTTATTCACTTTGTATATATTCTATGTTTCTCCATCTGTGTTCATGCTGTTTCCCTGATAAATTCTCTGAGACAGTGACTTTTTTATTTTCCATCTTTTTATCTGCAGTACCTAGCAGCCTCTAGCATGGTATTTGGCATATCAATGGTGTTTAACCAATACTTATTGAAATGAACTAAATTACCACTACCCTAATGATACTTAAGGATATACATAATGACAGGGTACAGGCCCAAACCAACACCTTCACCCCTTACCCCAAAAGAATTTGAGTCCCATTTGTCCATAGACCCCACCTTGAACTCTCCTGGAATCTTCCCACTGGGCTTTTAATGCCCAAATCTGTTACCACTAACTAGCCTAGCCCTCCAAGGTCTGTTACCTCCTGTTACCTACAGCTACTTCCCACCCTTGATCCCATCAAAATTCCATTTTCTTGGTTCCTGATGTGTAATCTCTAGTTACCTCAGCTACTGGCCAATCCCATTAAGACCCTCCCTAAACTCCTTCTCTGGTCACCCCAGACTGCTTGGCCAATCCTAGGTCCCTCCCACATCTTTCTGCATATAAGACCTATTATCTTCAGTGAAGGTACTCAGATTCCTTAAGAGTCTTGCCAATAGTGAGACTCCTCAAAACTCTGGCAAATATGATGGATCTTTAATAAACTTTGTTTTTCTTTGGGTGAAGGAAGGCTTAAGTCAAATTCATTTGGGCCAGACCCGACATGTTGCTACTTTGGGTTCCTGAGCACCCGTAAACCTCAACAATACCACTGCCATAATGATACGTAAGGATATATAGGGTGTCCTCAAGAGACAGTACTTATTTATTGATTGGATTAAGAATTGAATTCAATTAAATATTTCTTAAGTGCTTACTATGTGTCTGGCACTCTGCTAAGTGCTGAGGATACAAAAAGAGACAAAATACAGTCCTTGACCTCGACAACTTGCAATCTAAGAGGAGAAACAACAAGCAAAATAATTTTCCCCAAGAAAGCTACGTACAGGTTAAATAGGAAATAATTTAGAGAATGAAACCACTGGAATTGGAGGAATTAAGAGAGAATAAATGTCAGCCTGCCCTTGCATCTCTTTTTGTACTGTTTTCAACTTATTTCTTTACACATGTATTAAAAACCTGAAATATATAAAGCTACTCTGTTAGGTGCTAATGACAAAAGGACACACACACACACACACATACACAAAATTAAGACAGTCTTTTTCCCTAAAGGGAAATGCGGGAGGTGTAATTATGATGCAAAAATAGAGACAAAGGAGATAGCCAGACAAAGTGCTCTGAAATACTCGAGGGGAGAATACACTTCACTGTTGGGCAGACTTCATGGAGGAGGTACAATTTGAGTTGAGCCCTGAAGGATCAAAAGAATTTGAAAAGTGTAGATAAGGAGGGATGAGATATAGCCTAAGTAAATGGAGTTTTATTGCTCACCTCCATATGCATTCTCTGACCCCTATGGAATGTGACCTCATAACCCTATTTCCCAGACTGATGTTGATACTTCTCTTAACTCCCTTTAAAGTTGTTAGCTTCCTCCAAGGATGTGATTTATTTTCATTTCTAACTATACAGTACCATGCCAAGCGCTGACTGTATGCCATGCTCTTAATTTTAAAAGATTTCTGTGACTTTTTCTCTGTGTATTTTTTATTCTTATTAAATAGAAGTCCAAGTTTGGTTTTCTGCCAGAGTATAACTTTTCAGTAGAAGTCCAAAAAAAACAAAACAAAACACAGTTTTATATCAAACAAAATAATGATGTAAATAGCATTTATTTAATAAAAATTCACTAGATATGAAATCAAAATGGATCATCATCCATTTGAACTATAACTACCTAATTTTGGTTCACCCTGTAGATAACACATCATAAATGCAATTTGTCATCTTAAATGTATTATTATTTAATCACATCAAAGTTTTGGTTTATCTTAGGCAAACATTTATAGTAGTTTTAATACACAGGAGCCATCCCTGACAGATATGATGAAACAGATTTATCACTCTTGACAAATTATATTGCAAAACGTCCTCCCATGGCTGCCCACAATGGAAACCACATCACCATGTTCAACAGGAATGTCACCTGTGATTCTGATTTTATAACCTTTTACTTTAGCAATTGAAAATCGCTTTCCATAGACTATACAGTACTTAGTATGTGAGTTGGTTATAAGAATAATTGTATGAATGAAGGAAACCTGTAGCCCTTTAAATCAAACTAAGTACTGTTTTATTAAAGTGCCCAGCAAATCAATCTAAATCCAAGGATAATAAAGCCCTAATCAGGTGGTAGAAAAAATAATAGGTTGTCATGCATGAGGAAAAATAGGCAATCATGGAATGTTTTCTTTAATTAGGTCGTGTAAAGTGGAGGGACTGAGTAGGAACTGGCAAGACATTCATCATGAGCAAGGTGGGAAATTATTTAGATTACTAAGGAAGGAAAATTGAGCGTGATACACTAAGATTTGACTGGACAGAAAATTAAAGCTTTTTTTTTTTGCCTGGTATCCCACTTGGCCAGGGAGAAGTATTGACAGGTAGGGGATTCTGAAGTGGAGCTCAGCCAATTAGCCATCTACTTTTCAAAGTTCCAATCTTTTAATTGTTTTCTAATTATTTTAATTTCAGTAGGGCTCTGTCCAACCCAAGAGGTGCCCCTGGCCTCCTTGTCTCAATGCTGCCTTGTACCTCCAATGGAATTTATCAACTAATAAACCTGAGATTGATCAATAAGTCCTTCCCATTTCCTGGTTAAACTGAAAGGACTAATTAATACTATCTGGGATTGTTAGTACACTGCTTTTTGCAGTGATACTACTGCAAATTACAAACATTAGTAGACAGGTTACTTATTAAACATCGCTTTCTGAGCAAAGAACATAAAATCTTTTTTCTCCCTCAAGCTTTCATTTAGGATATATAATGAGATGATTTCAAATGCTTGCAATATTGTGACAACTGACTTAGACTGAATTATGTTTGCAAGGGCTAGTCAGCAAAGGCAGCCATCCCTTCTGAAGATGATAGCACCACCAAAGCAATGACTTTGGGCCACTGTGCAAGCTGCTTTTATGTATTAACACCCCTTATAAACCTGTCCACTGGAGGGTGTTATAGGTGGCTATGTGATTCTCCTCCACAACTCTTTCACTAATAATTGATCAATCACTCAGAAGTCACATTGAAGAGCAAAAAAGTGGTTCCGATTTATTTTCTATGAAAAGACATTTTAGGTTTTATTCCAAAATCCAGATTTCCAAATCAACAAAAATGACCACAGAATATTTTTATATTTTCCTTTAATTCAACCACAATTGTTTCTACATACTTAATCAATTAACCAGCAAATACAATAACTCACAAGTATAATTTTTGTTTTGCAAAAGTCTGTACATATTAATGCATTAATAATTAGTTAATGCATATATATATATATATATATATATATATATGTATATATTGATCTTACTATAGCCCCCATTTTACAGATAAAGAAACTGAATTCTCAGGAGGTGAAGCAATTTACCCAAGGTCACTTAACTAGCAAGTATGTAACAGGGATAGGATTCAAAGCTAGATCTTTCTTATTTCACATCCTGTGCTCTATCTACTATACCACGCTATCTCTTATATATAAGACACTGGGTGTAGCCCCCTGTAATGGTAAGGTTCTGGGTAGTTCCATCAAGCATACCTTTTGAAGATGTAAATAGCTAAAAATACACAGATATGGCATTATGCAGCTCTTGAATTCTCCGCAACACTTGATATTACACAAGGTGTAGAATAGTTGCTCTATTAATACTTGTTGAGATCAATTGAATTATCCCCTTAAACGTTCCTCCATGTTGAATAGAAAGAACTCTTTCCTAATTCAATAAGGGAAGAGCCACAAGATACACTAAATCTATCGATGCTCATTGAATGCAAGGGGAGTTCTCTTATTATTCTGGATGGTAAACACTTTAATTGTTTGAAGTTTTGCAGGTGATTTCAGCCAAATATTTGCTTAACATACATGGTCTTAGCATAGGAATGCACAACAGGCTTCATTATGTTCTGTTCATATTAAGCTGATTTCATACTTGTGTGTCCTCATGCTTTTGTTTGCTTTCTGGCTGGGTAGTGGGTCACATAGTTCCAAGGTCCACTTGATTCAGCGCTTCACCAAGCCCGCCCAAAGAGGTCTCATTGCCTCTCCTCCGTCATTCATGAAGAACCAACCTACAAATCACTTGTCAACAACTTTGATCTACCTTGTTTCAGGTGGTTTCCTCTCTGTCTATTATTTCTGCTAAGGGACCCGTGAAAATTAAATACAGACCCCGCCAATGCTTGACTGACCCGGTGCTCCATCATAACAGCAGTGTAATAGCAATAAATCATTTCAACTTTAATCTATTGTTATTGATGAATGTACAATTATTTGTCATCTAATATGCTGAAAATGATGACCAAAGAAATAGATCAACTTTTTTTTCTTCTTCCAAGTACGGCATTGATGGATTGTATCCCTAAGCTGTTATTACACTTATAATGTACTCTTCGGCACTGACAGTGCGGCTAGTTTTTTAATCATTCCATAGTAATCAACTTAAGACAACATAGCAAGACTCATAACTCATGTTCTTTTCATTTTTGGCAGTGATGGGAAATGAAAATGTTTTTATTCTTTTGAAATAATTCTTACCTGACTAGGCTGAAGATTGCTTTAAAATTGTAAATAAATGGTTGTTTATTGAGCTGGAACTGAAAAGTGACATATTAAAATGTCTCTTTCCAAAGGAAAAAAAAATAATTTAGGCCTGAGTGGAGGGAGACAGTGAAAAAATAGTTTGTTTTCCTTTTAACTGGTTCACTGCTAACTTGATACTTAAGGGAACATTTCAGTAAATCCAATGTCATGAGAAAGGTGAGAATGTTAAAAAGAAGAATAATAATTCCTTTGAGCACATTTGGCTCCACAGCTCTGTCACCTTCTAGGAGATATTATATCATTCTTCTTAATTGTTAATTTTCCTGTTTAGTTCCTCTAACTAAGAAAAACTAGTTGATTATCCATAGAGATCAAAAGGGATTCACAGTGATAATGTAATCTATGATTGATTCCAGGTGGGATTTCCCCTAATCCAACAAAGCATAAGTATATACATACAGGACTGAACATCTTCAGGGAGAACATCCCATTCCTCTTCCCAAGTAACTGGTTCCAGTATTCAACAATCATCGGTCTTTGGAATTATTCCTAATTGCTAAGCTCATATTTCTTCAATTACAAATTCTTAGGATTCTAAGATAATAGCTTTTAAAACCAAAAAGGACATTAAAAAATGTCACCCACTTTGTTTTAGAGATGACCTGTGGGTCAGAGAAGTTCAGTGACTTATTCAGTGTCACACAGCTAGTAAGTGTCTGAAGCACAATTTGATCTCAGGTCTTCTTAACTCCAGATCTAGTACTCAATCACTATGCCAGATGTTTCAAACTTGAGGCTTCCAAAGCTATCCAGTCCAAACAAGATTAAAATGTCTTTGGGAAATGATTAACAAAATAAATTAAAATACTTAAAACACAGTTAATGTTAATTTGTCATTTTCTAAGTTAACATGGAACCCACAGGGATCATTTTCTATTGATTTCGATATCATTGCATGACACCACACATCTTCTGGAAGCCATAGAGAGCCAAGTCTTCTGTTTTCCCTGGCCTTTTCCTAGTAGGAAGGGTGAGAAAAGTCATAAACCTCAAAGTTTCTCTGTTATTGGCAGAAAGATCTTTAGGATACACTAATGTGTGAATACATGTATATATGTGTTTTCCCCTCATATAGGATTTTGGTGGGGATTTCAATCTTTAAATGAGTCTATTCATGAATAACTATTCAGAGAGGGAGTTTTTACATCCTTGCATTATTGTAAAAAAAGGTGTTACAAGAAATGTAGCACAAAAATCTACTCATTAAGTAGCCTTGAAACTAAAATAACTTATTCTTATTCCCAACTTGAATTTAGCCATCTGCTCTTCTAATTCTTCAGTCACATTTGTCATCTATCCCTTTTCTCTTTCTCTCCCTTCTCTCTCTTTTCCTCATTACTCTCTCTGATTCTCTGTCTTTGTCCGTCTCTGCATCTATATATGTATACATATACTGTCACATACAAGTTATATATGTATCTATGCAAATATCATGAGTAATCTCTATACACACAGATGACATAATGAGCAATCAATCAATCAGTAACATTTATTACCAGAAAGAACACTAGAATCACAGTCAGGAAGATGTTGGTTTAATTGTTATATTTTATATATACTGTGCAACCATAGATAAGTCATTTAACCTTGTTGTGCTTCTAGGAAGCTTAGTGTCCAAATTATTGACAGGTTGCCAATCTGTATGGGCAAATCCATCCATCCATCCATCCATCTATCTATCTATCTATCTGTCTGTGTGTATATACACATGAAACTTTGTGTCATCTGACACATGCATATACATGCATGTATGTATATACAAACATGGGCATATACACTTTTTGATTTGAACTTGTGATTTCATTTGTCCAAAACTCCCTAAGTGAAAACTTCCTTTATCTATACATGGTGGCAACCCATCAGTGACTTATTCTTAGATTAAGTTTCCTGGGGTCACAGACAGGTTAAATGACCTGTCTATGGTTACACAGTATGTCCCATAGGTCAGATGATAAATGTTTATTGATCAATTGATTGATTAGTCACTATGTCTTCTTGACTTACAATTTCTTATTCAAAGTGCTCAAAAATAGGATATAGTACATTTCCAGCATAAGATGTTTAAGTAACAAGCACAATCCCTCATGTTTCTCATGCGCACACAAATAATATTCTATAGGGGAAGTTAGATCAAGAGGAATGAGAAATTTGCAAGAATGAAATTTTAATGGCATAAACATATGTTTAAACAACAACTGTGTTGAATAAGAAAAGGGGAAATTTTCTGAAGAGGCTAATGTGGAGACATATGCAGAAGATCTTGACCATAAAAAGCTGGTGTGGTTTCAAGGTAAACCAAAGAAGACATTGTGAAAAACTGATACAGGCAGAGGCTGAAAGTAAAATGCTAACTGGACCAAACATGAACAAGAATTTCTAGAAAAGTTAAAAGAAAGAGACAAGTTGACAGAGGGTAAATTGGGAAAAGGAATGAAAGTGATGCAAGAAAATTGTGAAAAGAGGACTAACAGTTTGGTAAAATGAGGCACAACAAATACAAAAGGAAGTAATAGCTAGAAAACAGAATTGGCAAAATGGTAAAAGAGACAAAAAAAATTCATTGAAGGAAAAAACTTCTTAAAAAGCAGAATAGCCCAAATGGAAAAAAAGGTACAAAATCACACTGAAGAAAATCATTCCTAAAAATTAGAACATGGCAAGTGGAAGCTAATGACTCCTTGAGGCAGCAAGAAAAAATAAAACAGAGTCAAAAGAATGAAAAAAGAGAAGAAAATGTGAAATATCTTACCAAAAAAACAAACAAACAAATGACTCAGAAAATAGATGGAGGAGAGATAAACAAGTATTGGACTATTTGAAAGTCATGACCAAAGACAGCACTTAGACATCATATTTCAAGAAATTGTCAAGGACAACTGGGTTAATATCTTAGATCCAGAGGACAAAATGGAAATGTAAAGAATCTTCTCACCACTTCCTGCAACAGATACCACAATAAAACATTCCATAACTCTCTGGTCAAGGAGAAAATATTACAAGCAGCCAGAAGGAAACAATTCAAATATCATGGATCCACACAAAGAATCACGTAAGATTTAACAGCTTCCATGTGAAAAGAGCAGTGGGCTTAGAATATCATAATCCAGAAGGCAAAAACCTAGGATTATAACCAAGAATAACCTACCTAACAAAACTGAATATAATCCTTCAGGAGAAAAAAAAATAATGAAATGGATGACTTGAAGCATTCTTAATGAAAACACCAGAGCTGAAAAGAAAATTTAATATTCAAACACAAGACTCAAGAGAAGCATAAAAAGGTAAACATGAAAGAACAATAATAAAAGACTTAATAAAGATGATATATGTAACTCCCAAGAACATTTTTAGGGCAGTTAGAAGGAGTCAGCATTATTGGTATAATTTCAGTCAGATATAGTCCAACTATTTTCCTCATATTGGTTTGCTTTTGTGGCATTTCTATTTTCTCATGCCACACAATAGGAACTATGATGGTACAACCCAAATGTGAAGATTCCAAAGAAAATAGTTTACTATAGAAATGTTGGCTTGTTTTTAGGGTTTCATCTGCTCATTTGCATCTTTCCACTTTCTTCCCTGACTGAACTAAGGATAATCTGACTTAGATCTCTCACCATATTATCTATAAACTGTTTTATTTTCCCCTTCATTGCTAATTATGTTTTATGGAGATGGGCTGAATTTAACCTGTCAACCTCCTCTATTGTAATAAAAAAAAATAATTCTAAATTAATGTGCTCCTATTTGTCACAAAGATAAAGTTTTTGCTGGTTAGAGTTAATTCCATTCTCTTTTCTCCTCAATGGGGTAACTGATTTTAAGTATCTTTAGTAAGTGGAAACAATCTATGGTAGTATCTTTGATTTATTTCCCTTTTTTTTTAGCACAAATATGTCAGTTTGGAGAGTCCTCAGTTGAACATCATTTCTTAGGGTTTTTTTTTTAAATAATTATTCTTTCTTCTATTGTAGGATATATATTATATTTGTCCTAAGAAATCAGTGGTCTGACTCTATACAGTCAGCTAATTCAGAAGGCATTTCCACATTGCTAAATGATCATTTAGAGGCTATTAGTATATTATCAATTTCTTTTGTGTGTGTGTGATTTTTTCAGTGGTAACCATGTTCAATGAAAATTGTATTCATGCTGTACAGTCTGAGATTTCTGCATAGTCTAAAAGATCTTAGACTCTACCATTTAAAACTCCTGAAATATCTTCTTCAATATGTTCTTCATTATTTTCCCTTAGTCTCATCATTACGTTAAAATCACAGTGTATTAAAGTATATATTACTTTAATTTGATTATTCACCAAATTCTTTATAGCATTTCCGTCCTACCAAATTTTCTGCAACATGTATTCACAAATAATCAGAATTTATCTTCATGGATCAGTTTCTAAGTGATAGATTAAAACTGGTTTCTGGGACATACATGATGGAATTCTTCAGAAAACATCACCACTCTATCTTAGAATTTACAATAAAGAAAGGAACGCCTAGCATAGTTTGACACACACACTATGTTTGTGTAAGAAGGTCTTTCAAAGGGTTCAGAGACAGGTTAGGTAAGGCCTCAATCAGTAAAAATTTTAAAGGGAATGGGAAATTCTAAATGTTTGAAATTTTGATAAAGGAAAAAAAAAAGCAATTTCAATAAAGAAGAAAAAGAAGACACCTAAAGGCACCAATGTCTCAGTACACAAATTACAAACCCACTAATATCTTAAACATTCACTAAGGAAAAATAGGAAGAAGGCAAACTAGAGTAGAATGAATACAAAAGCATCTATCCTCTAAGAATAGTTTCAGATAGGCCAATTCTCAGAACGAGCCGTGACTGGCAAGACAAAGTAACAACGGCCACGGCAACAAAAGCTGAACTACTGTTTAGGATGGTTGGCATAATAATGCCTGATAACTAAGGGAAGGCAAAATTGTTCAAATCATGTTTTCTTCTGCTCTCTCATCAAGGATAATGATATTTGTTCTGAAAAGAACTGAACAAAATGGAGAAGAGAGAGTATGTTTTTAAATTACATTTATATGAATTCAGAATCAGAAAGGACCATAGAGGTCACATACCTTTATTTTGTAGAGGAGAAACTGAGGCTAAGAGGCTAAGGGAATTGACAGGAATACACAACTAGTTGTTTTTTGAGACTAATTTTTATAGCACTATATCCACTATACTACACTTCTTGTCTTGATTTGTAATTCATCATTGGTAAGGGGATAAAGATACCATATATACATAAATACATGTGTATGATGATTTATACAAATTTTTCTGCATCTTTCAACTTTACTGAAGTTAGCAATTATTTCACTTAATTTTGGTCATATTTTTGTTCTCTAGAGAGATCAAAATATAACACAAAAAAAAGAGAAAGTTTTGTCTATTTGCCAATATTCATTTTTAATTTCTTTTTCTATTCTTAGTGTTATTGCTAGTATTCCTAGTGTTATGTTAAATGGTAGTCTTGATAATGGATAAATATGCTTTACACCTAATCTTATTATGAAGGACTCTATCCTTTCAACATTGTATAATGCTAGTTCTTGGTTTTGGATAGATAACACATACCATGTTAAGGTAAAGTCAGTTCAGTCCTATACTTTCTGGTATTTTGAAAAGAAATAAATGTGTGTTGAATATTTTCTATCATTTTTCATCATTTATTCATATAGACATGTGGTCATGAGGACACTCAGAGTAGGCATGAATCAGGAAAGAATTCATGCAGATGGTACCTGAACTGCATCTTAAAGGAAGAGATAGACTGTATGAGGCAGAGGAAAGGAAGGAGTGCATTTTAGGCACATGGGATAGTCAATAAAAGGGCAAGGAAATAGGAAATGGATTGTCACTAGTAAGGGACAAAGAGAAGGCAAGTTTGACTGCGTCACAGAATGCTCAATGGAGAAAAATGTCTAATGAGGCTGGAAATGTAGATTGAGGCCAAGATGTATAGAGATTTAACAGATGAATATGAAAGTCTTTTATTTTATTTTATTGGCAATAACCAGTGAAGTTGGTTGAATAATGGAATCATATGGTCAGATCTAGGCTTATAGATAATTGCTATGGAAGAAGTGTATAGGATAGAAAAATGTAGTGAGACACTTAAAACATGGGGATCAAGGGAGTATGGGAACAATCTAAGTGAGAGAGGATAAAGAGAGAGCAGTTTCAATTACATGATGTGGCCAAATGTCAATGGTTTCTTTATAGTGATTCAAACCTTAATTTGGGTTATTAGTCCAACCTGGTTATAACACAATATCTTTCTCTTATTTTTGGATGGAGGAAGGCAAGGCAATTGGGGTTTAGTGACTTGCTCAAGGTCATACAGCTAGTAAGTGTGTCAAGTGTCTGAGGCCAGATCTGAACCCAGGTCCTCCTGACTCCAAGGTTAATGCTCTATTCACTGCACCAACTAGCTGTCTCATAATGTAATCTTTTTAAAATGCTATTATGATCAATTTGCTAACATTTTATTTAATATTTTCGCATTGATTCACAGGCATATTGGTCTAGTGTTTTATTTCTTTACCTTGCTCCTCACTGGTTTTGAAATCAAGACCATATTCGTTTCATATAAAGAATTTGGGGATCCATGAGATTGATTATAAGAGTATTCAGCTGCCCATAATGAATTCAAATCATCATATTTAGGGGGAAAAAACTATACTTTCAAGTCCTTAAAGTGAGATATAGGTGGCACAGTGAATAGAGCACCAGCCCTGGAGTCAAGAGGACCTGAATTCAAATCCAGCCTCAGACACTTAACTCTTACTAGCTGTGTGACCTTGGGCAAGTCACTTAACCCAAACTTCCCTGCCTTCCTCCTCCAAAAAACAAAAAAAAAAGGGAGACATATTATTTCAGAGGCAATGTTAGTAATCTGGGAAAGACCATGGAGAATGAGACAGATAAATCACAGGATTATAGCAGGAACAATATTTTCTTATTATCACAAGAGTAAAGGAAATGGGGGGCAGAGCCAAGATGGCGGTGTAGCAGCAGCAACATATAGCAGCTCTCACATAGCCACCCCAAAATACCCATAAAATAGGACTCTAAACCAATCCTGGAACTCCAAAACGCACAAAAAGATACTTCCCACTAAAGTCAGCTAGGCTACGAGGAACCATATCAGCACTGCGAACCAAAACCAGCCTGGCCTGAAGCCGCGGCTATGCCCTGGGGGTGGCTGGATGGGAGGAGCTGAGGAGCCTCTCAGATGAGC
>CM053582.1:261251721-261302379 GCA_028627135.1 Pseudochirops cupreus
GTGACATAGGAGAGAATAGACTGGGGGAGGGGGGAAACACTGCGATGGCTGTTTTGGGGTGGTGGGCGGGGGAAAGATGGGGAGAAAATATGTAACTCAAAAAATTTAATAAAATAAAAATTGTTTAGAGGAGAACTTTTGGATAGCTCAGACAAGTGCTTCTCTAATTCAGCATCTTTGCTCTACTTCCATAAATCTCCTAGTAGTAATATTGTTGGGACAAATGGTATATATACAGTTTAAGTAACTTTGGTGTCATACTTCCAAATTGTCTTCCAGAATTCAGGGTCATTTCAAAGGTCCACAAAAGGTGTACTAAAATGCTTGTTTTCACACAGGCTCTCTAACAATTGTCAATTTTCCTTTTTCAACTTTTCAATTCAAATCATTAATTACTTACTTTAATTTACATTTCTCTCATTGTTAATTTGAAGCATTTTTAGTGTGTCACTTGGTAAGTTGAATTTCTTCCTTAGAAAACTGCCTGTTTATCTCCTTTGATCATTTATCAATGGAATTCACACTGTCTTCACCTAAGACTTGGCGCTGCTGGAATTTATCAACCTAATCAGATGTACAAGTAAATTCCAAAGTGATATATATCCTCATAGGCCATGGAAAACTTTTTTTATAATAGTAAAGCGCTATCTTGTTTGCCACTAATTAATATTACAATTATTATTAATATCATTATCAGCAAATTTTCCTTTCCATGAAGGATTTGTTTTTCACTGAAGTCCTATGCTAGTGCCTCATTGTGTCATGAATGTGGAACCATAATCTTTGGCCCAATTAAAGTGGAAAGATGTTGAGTATGGATGTGGACATAGACTTGTGTGTGTGTGTGTGTGTGTGTGTGTGTGTGTGTGTGTGTGTGTGTGTTGTCTTAAGGGCAGTTTAGCCAGATTCAAAGAGACTTATTATCTAGTTTCTACATGGTGAATATACTGAAACATCAAGTCAAAAAAGACCATTTTTAAAGGAATGTAGCATTCTAAAACATGAAGGGCACTGTTACTGGCATCAATTGGATAATAATATCCTAGATATGGATCTAGAGAAGACCTCAGAGGCTCCTCATTTGACAGTAAAAAAAAAAACTCAAGCCCAGGTGATTAATGGACTTGCCTCAGTTTACACAAAAAGTAAGTGTCACAGACTGGATTTAAAATCTGGCCCTTCTTTTTATTACACTGCTTCTGATAGTGCATCAATTCCTAAATTATAGACCAAACTATAAATAACTAGAAGAATCTAGCAAGTATATTGATAAATCTCAATAGGCATCCAGAAATCTGGAGACCATCAATCCCATGGACAAATTGAATCACTTGCTAGTACAAGCTTCCTAAAAACTTGATCATGAGTTCACAGCTCAATAATCAATAAATCAGGAAATATTTATTGATCAACTGTTAAGAGGTCCTCATTAGACCTGCCTGTTTTTATGGCAATATGTGGGGAGAGAGAAATTGTTTATGGACAGACTCCTCCTAAGGGGAGACTTGACCTTTACAATTGTGGCAAGCTGAATGTATATACCAAGTCAGTCAACAGGTCTAAGCAACAATGGGGCTTGTGAATTGGCCTTGAAAAATCTCATCATCCCTACTGCCCAAGAGGCTGAGGTTGACAAATTTCACAGACTTGGAATCTCTATTCTGAATTTCAGTTGATTATACCAATCAAGTATTCACATTAAATAAGACCTCATGATGGTGAGCTCCTGGGAGATGGAAGGCACTTGGGTACCTAGAGAAGGTTGAACCTGCCCAGGTTGGATATAGAATAAGTCAAAGCTCCCATGCTGATCAGTGATGGGATCTAGTCTGTGAGTATCTGAGTAGTCTTTGCCTTTCTAGCCTCAGCAAGGTAGGAGACATAGTCATTTTAATTCCTATCTAAGACTTAGGCGGTCACAAGGAAAGGGTGAGTCTCTGTCTCTCTCTCTCTTTCTCTCTCTCTCTCCCTGCCTCCCTCTCTGTGTGTATGTATATATGTATATATGTATATACATATATATATATATATATATTCTCATGTAACTTCTCTAGATATGTAACTTGTCAGTTCAAAAAATATTATTGGCACTATTCAATTCAATTCATTAAGCATATATTCACTGCTTACTCTATCCAAGGCATTGCTCTAAGTATCATGAATACAAAGACACATACTTTGTAAATAAAGGTATTATCCTTCAAGCACTCTTCAAGAAATAAACCCTAGCATTATGAAACATAACTGCCGTCTTTGTTCAGAGGATTTGTGGCATGATCTCTTACATAAATACTCTCATTGGCTCTATACATGCCCCCTTCTGCCCTCTGATACTGTTTACCACTGCAGCATAAGCCCTCATCACTTCACATCAGGCCTATTACCAAAGTCTGCTGGTTGGTCTCCTTGTCTCAAATCTCTCTCCACTCCAGTCCTACCTAGCTGTCAAAGTTATCTTCCTTGAAGTCTGTCTCAAACTTTCATTTACCTAAAGACACCTAGATAGTACAGTGCATGGAGCACTGGACTTGGGAGTCAGGAAGCCTTGAATTCTAATTCAACCTCAGTGTGTGAACCTAAGCAAGTCACTAAACTTCCATATCTCTCAGTGTCCTCAACTGTAAAATGGGGACAGGGTTATTGTGAGGATCAAATGAAATAATAATTGTAAAGTGCTTAACAGAGAGCTTGCACATTATAGGGATTTAATAAATTCTTCCTTTCTTCCTTTTTTTTTCCTCCCTCTGTCCCTGCCTTAATTCTTTCCCCAACTTAATTATACTGACTCTAAAGTGTTAGGAAAAAATATGCAGAGTTTGAAAACTCGGAATCAAGACCTAGCAGTTAAAAAAAAAAAAAAGCAAAGACAAGGAAATAATAGAGGATGTAGGTGTCCAAGATGATTTTCTTCAATCATCAAAATGACTTGAGGAAGGGAGATTTCATGGTGAGCAGCATGCAAGCTATATATCTCTCTACTCAATTAAATTTGAAGCAGTCTTGTACTAGGTTTCCTCTCTCTGGATACTTAGCACTTATTTTGCTCAGCATAGCAGAACTCACTTTACTGTATTTATATGTTTCCACTTTTGTTTTGCATACTTACTTATTTATACATACTTATGGTTGTCCAGTGTCCTCCAGGAGTTTATAGATTCTTTGCAATTTTGCCCTCAGTTCATATTCCACACCACGCCTACTACATGTGGCATGCACATACTCCTGGGCTTCAGGGACAGGTGAGATTAGCACTGACTTACAAATCTTGTGTTTGACTAACATTTCAATGGCCACTTCTTTGTTCCCCTTTTCAGTGCCCATACTCTTGGGTTTCTTCTTTCTTTATGAGAAATATATAAATATTTCCTGACTAAATCCAAACCTTGTCCCACAGCTGTGGTCATACCCAAATTTCCTTTTGTCTAAGGTTGACTGTCCTGTCTGTTTTTTCCGTCTTGCTGACCCAATGCTTTACCGTGGTTTAGGCAAAAAGCAAGGGACTTAGAGTCAGGAACACCAAAGTGCAAATCCTACTACTGATTCTTACAGTGCCTAGCACGTAACATTTGTTATAGTTTAGCCATTTAGCTTGTCTAATTTTTTGTGGTCTCGTGTGTGGTTTTCTTGACAAAGATACTGCAGTGGTTTGCCATTTCCTTCTCCAGCTCATTTTATACATGAGGAAACTGAGGCTAACAGGGTTAAGTGACTTGCCCAGGGTCATATAGCTAGTAAGTGCTGAGCCTGAATTTGAATTCATGAAAATGAGTCTTCCTGATTCCCTAACCCAGCACTCTATCCACTGCTCCACTTAGCTGCTAGCATATAATAAGTGCTTATTAAATATCTGTTAAACTGTGGCTCTGAAGAAGTCACCAAAAGTCTTCGTATCTCAGTTTCCTCATTTAACAAGATGGACATAATAGCAGCACCTACTTCAGATGGTTGTTATGAGCATCGGTTGAAATAGCATAAGTAAAAATCTTTGCAAACCTTAGAAGTAACATATAAACATCAGATATTAGTATCATCTTGATGTCTGGGAACTGTGTGCTTTTTCATCTCTATGTTAGATGCCTACTGCCCATATTGATTTCTCCCCTATATCTGTTAACCACCATATAGTCTTTACCTCTACATCAAAAGTGTCAAACATGTGGCCCAGGAACTGCATGTTGTCTACAGCTCTCAAGTGCATCCCATACCAGATTAAAATGTAATTGGGAATTATTTTAATAAATAAAAATACAATAAAATATAGATCAAATATCGCATTTTAAAACTAAGTCAATTTGCTGTCTGCAAAGATCCTTAGGTACAGATTACTGTCCCTCATTTCTATTTGAGTTTCACATTCCTGCTCAACACTAAGGAAGTTTCAGGCTCAGATTATAAACATATAAGTATGTGTGTGTTTGTATAGCACTTCGTACAGATCAATGCATTCAAACATAATGTATACATAGCACAGTGACAGTGCCCACAATTGAGTAAGAATAGATAAGGTTAGATTTCAATTTGGAAATCTTCTGGTACTTCCAATGATTCCAAACCACTTGCTGCCTTAAAAGCCTGTCATTTTAACAGTGTTTTCTCAGTGATGCTACATGGCTGTGGTTCATGAAACACCATGATATTGAAAGAAAGTGCCCAGTGGGTGCAAATGGATGGCAATATTAATAATAATGATTTGCTGAGTGAGCAGCATAAAAAATATAAGTAAGGGAATGTGTGACCAGAATAGGAGATGAGTTGGTCATGTAGTAACACTGTGTAATAACTAGAAGTTGTCTGAGCATTATGCTGACTCCCCCCCCACAAATATCAAAAGAACCAGAGGAAGAACTGTAATTTGTGGGAGAATGTAACTATAAAGAATTTGTGGGAAGACCTGGATGTGAATTACATGGAATAAGGTAATATTTTGCATTGATAGAAAGAATGCCTGCACTGACAAGATCATAGATATGTCTAAGTAACTCAGTATTCCATCCACAAGTGCAAAAAGAGTGTGCTCATTTATACTAAGTTTTACTGCCTTTGTTTAGCCGCAATTGTCATTTGGATACTTATCCCAACTGTAAAACCTGCCTGTATAGTGACTGAAATGCTTCCCAAATCTGAGTGAATGATGAGAGAGAGAGAGACAGAGAGACAGAGAGACAGAGAGAGACAGAGACAGAGAGACAGAGACAGAGAGAGAGACAGAGAAGGAGGAAAGGAGAGAACAGAGGTAGAAGTAGAGGAGGGAGACAGACAGACAGACAAAAACAGATGGAGAGAGGGAGAGAGATAGAGAGAAAGAGAGCCACAGAGAGAATGAGAAAGAGGCCAAGATAGAGACAAAGAAAAAGAGGCAGAGAGGGCAGAGAACATTTATTAAGAGCTTACTATTTACCAGATAGTATGTGAAGTCCTGGGAATGTAAACACAAGCAAAAGTGACACCCCTATCCTGAAGGAGTTTACATTCTAATAAGGCAAGACAATACAAGGGAATTTGAATGGGAAGTAAAAAGGAAAAAAGGATCCTGACTAGCAATTAGAAAAGTACAGAGAGTACACAGTGGAGGCAGAAGGGAAGTGAATATGGATGGCCTGGACACTTCATGAAATGAAGGTCCTGGTCAGGGATTAGCCAATGAGATGATATGGTGTAAGGGCAGAGTGATCCCTAGGGTGAGAAGACTGCCGTCAAGGAAGTAGAAAAGTCTAGAGAGCCAGGAGCAGAGCTGGAAGGTGAAAATGAGCGCAGATAACATGGCTGACAAAGAGAAACCTCTTATTTGCTTCCGAGAATGTCCATTTCCTTCGCCAGCACTTTTCTAGGAAGTTGTAATGATGAGGTCTTTATAATTTTCAGAACTAGTGAAATGAAGTGAATAGATTTCCATGGAAGAGAGTCTGGTATTTAATGAGATAGATTAGCTTCAGCGTATTTCCTAAATGTGAAGGAATAGATTTATCATGAGCTCTGTCTCAGTCTCTCTCTCATTCTCTCTGTTGCTCTGTCTCCCTTTGTCTCTCTGTCTCTCTTTGTGTGTGTGTGTGTCTCTGTGTCTGTCTGTCTGTCTCCTTTTATCTCCTCCTCCCTCCCTCTCCCCTTCCCTTTTCCTTTAGTTCTTCAGTCATTTCAGTCATGTCCAACTCTTCAGGACCCCACTTCGGGTTTTCTTGGCAGAGATACTGGAGTGGTTTGTCATTTCCTTCTCCTGCTCATTTTACAGATAAAGACAATGAGGCAAAGAGGATTAATGAACCTGCTCAGGGTCAGACAGCTAGTAAGTGACTGAGGTCAGATTTGAACTCAGGAAGACAAGTCTTTCTTGACTTCAGGCCCAACTCTGCCTACTGTGCGCCATAGCTGCCCCAAGCTGTCTATCAGCAGCTACCTTCATCCCTGCCCTCACGTAGGTCTCTTCCAGGTAGGTTTCACCATTTGCATTTCTTTATTCACTCCTATGCATTCATCACTGCCCAAAATAAGAAATATTAAAAAAAAATTCCCTGCCTAAGTCAAAGGGTTGGTCCAGTACCAAGATGCTAATATTGTACTCACATATCTATTATTCTTATTCTTTCCTCTCCAGGGCCTAGTGGGTGTAGGTAGCACAGTGGATAGTGCACTGGGTCTGAAGTCAGGAAGACCTGAGTTCAAATTCAGCCTCTAGCTGTATGACTCTGGGTAAGTCATTTAACCTATCTGCTTCAGTTTCCACATCAGTACAATGGGAATAATAATAGCAACTGTATCTCAGGGTTGTTGTGAGGATCAGACAAGATAATTAATTATAAAGTGCTAAGCACAGGGCCTGGCATATAGGATATGTCATATAAATGCTCGGTATTACTGTTACTCTTCTTACATCTGGTTTGCAGTTCTGACCATCAGAACCTGTGCACCCACTCCAGGATGCACGTCTGTTTCCATGACTCACAGCCTTCAGGTGGTATGCCATAATTTGCATTTGTAAATGACACATTTAATTCAACAAGAATTTATCAAACAACTAACATGTTCCTAACTATGTGATAGTTCCCTAGGAGAATTTTTAAAAGGATAATATTATTCTTTCCCTTAACACATTAGTTTTAATTTGCTTGAGATAAAAAGGCATAATAAGAA
Organism: Pseudochirops cupreus; assembly: GCA_028627135.1. Lineage (NCBI taxonomy): Eukaryota > Metazoa > Chordata > Mammalia > Diprotodontia > Pseudocheiridae > Pseudochirops > Pseudochirops cupreus. The sequence goes on from CM053582.1 coordinate 261,258,847, forward strand.
TACACTATAATTTTGATACTATTTTTGTTTTGCTTTTTGGAAGGGGGAGTTAAGTGACTTGCCCAAGGTCACCCAGCTACTAAGTGTTAAGTGTCTGAGGTCAGATTTGAACTCAGGTCCTCCTGACTCCAGGGCCAATGCTCTATTTACTGCGCCAGCTAGCCACCCCCCTGATACTTTTATTTAAGAAACAAATGTTGGGTGTGTGTGCATAATCTATTTTGGTGGGTGGTTCGGAGATTAATTTATATACTATTCTCCAGCGATTCCTAGAATGATAAGATTTTGAACTAGAAGTGGTCTTCAGAATTATGTAGCCCTATAGACTTATTTTACCGACAGAGAAATTGAGACCTAAAGAGGTTAAGTATGTTGTACAAGGTCACCTAGGTAATAATCCTCAGAATTTGCAATCTGACTCAACATCTTGTATCCTCTTTATTGCAACTGCAGAGCAGGAATCAGCCATTTCCTATCTCTTTGACCCTGGGCAAGTCATTTGACCCCATTTGCCTCAGTTTCCTCATTTGAAAAGTGAGCTGGAGAAGGAAATGGCAAACCACTCCAGTATCTTTGTCAAGAAAGCCTCAAATGGGGTCTTGAGGACATGCCTGACACAACTACTCAACAACAACAAAAACCGAGATCCCAGTGGCTGAAAAGCTCCTGGAAAGCCAGGGCGTGTGGTCTTTTTTTTTTTTATTTACATACGCCATCCTTTTTACAAGGGAAGATAGGAAGATACTCTCGCTAAGGAATATACTTTCAAAGACCGTGATCCTTCAGTCAAATCAGGTTGGAAGGAAACTCCGAAGGGCAGGCATGTTACTTTGGGAAACAGAAAAATTCCTTCCTTTAATGTATTTGAAAAATAGATATCATATTTTTCCAAAGGAAATAGAGCTGAAATCAAGAGAGACAAATTCAAAAGAAGGAGCCATGGTTTTACATTTAAAACATTGCACATCATCGTCATCATCATTGCTTCGGTTAGTATTATTATTCAGTTTATCTGTGAGTGGGAGGTCTGGGCTATATACTATTTCCCAATCTCTTAGGTGGGTTTTATAGTAAGAGAAATGCAACATTTCCAGAAAATAGCTCAAATACACCAGACTTCATTCAACACACATAAACTAAACACTTAACGTCTGGTATATGCCATGTTATATCCTGGTGGGTGGGTGGGGGATACAATGAGAGTTTTCCCTCAAGAAAATGACCATATAGTAAGAGTGATGAATCATGTATACATTAAATGGAACACAAGTCTGAAATGGTTAGTGCATAAGAGGCAAAGTACCCTGAGATCTGACGAGGGAGAGATCACTTCCAGCTGGGGGAGAGTTGCGGGTGGGTGAGAGCAGAGAGAGGGACCAGGGAAGCTCTGCTGGGATCTCTAGCAAAGGACTCAGTATGAAATGAAAAGACCAAAGCTTTCTTTTTCTTTTAAGGATTTTCTATCCTAACTGGGCTTATCTGTTATTTTTCACCTGATACAAATGAAGCTCTGCTCCATGTTATCACTGAATCAATTTCTTGGGAAATAAAAAAGGAATAACTTTAAATATATATTTACATACACACCCCATCAAGGAAATGTATTGAAATGAGCTAATTAAATGAATACTAAAGGGAACAACCGATTATGAACATTAGAAAAGAGTATCAAATGAAGCTTTGTCAGGAGAATAGGTTCAATCTGAAGAGAAAATCTGCCTTTTGTTATTGAGCTATCGGCAGCCTGTAACGAGAGCTGGTCCATGGGGAATCACTGACAATTGATTACCACGCTCTGTTACCCCTTAAGAGACAAAACCTGTTTAAACAAAGGACAGAATCTATTCCTTCACCATACACTAAGCCCTGGTTATTCACTCAGCCAACATTGGCATTAATTGTTTGGATTTAAATGTGATGGTGAGAAGTTGCTGGAAACCGAAGGCCCAGAGCCCAGGCCATCATTATCAGCTTTCTGTAAGGCTAATCATTTTTCTTAAAATCATGACCCATCTGATATCTTAAAAACAGCAACATTAATTCTAATTTGTCACATTGTAGGGTATAAATTGACTAAATGTTAATAGCATTCTTCTTCAGTAATCAGTTCTACATGATTAACCTAAAAATTGCCAAAATGTTGTTTACTCTTCATTTGTATCTGGAGAAAAACAAATGAAAAGCATGATGACTCAGACCGAGCTGGATTAATTTACTTTCTGATCTGTATTAAAACTTGCCACAATGATTCATAATCATTTTGCTTGATATTTATCCTGACAAAACAGCTTAATTTTGAAAGCTTCTCACTGGAAAATAACGAAGGGCTAAAAGGTATCTCTATTCAAATTTGTAAACACACTTCAGATTCATGGAAAATACTTTTTTGTCTTTAATAGAATATGGGTGAAAAGCAACCCCTTAAACCTTCTAAGTGCTCACTTTGGGCTGTGTAGATTTATTTTTTTATTATTTTTATAAAACCATATGAGGCAGTTTATGGTCTTTATCACCATCTAGTGGTCATGCCTTATGACAGCAGAGTAAAAGGAAAAAGTAGAAACAAAGAAGCCGGGCCTTTCAGAGGATGTTTCAAAGTGTGAATTTCAACCTTTTTTTTAAATACTTGCATTTTGAACTGTCTATTATTTTCATCTGAATATAATATTTAGCCTTTTATGAAGACTTCAGTAAAGTAAAATATATCTACAAAGAAAAAGAAGAATCTTGACACCTACTTTAAAGATTTCAAATAATTTTAAAAGCTCATGGCAGAACTTTTTATTTAAAATCTGCGTTTCTAAAGAGAAAGCAGGAAAATCAGTTTAATATATCTGAACTGCTTATGCTTATTTTAATCAAAGCATATTTAGCAACTTAATAGAGAAATATCTAGATAAATTAGTTTAGCAGAGTACCAAAGTAATAAATCCCTTTATCTTTTCTTTCTTTCTACATAAGTAATAAAATTTGCATATCATTTCTTGTAAATTGAGCATTCAGTTATACATACATAGCAGATGAATTTTTTTATTCACTATAAATTATTATATAAAGTTAGTTTATCTTAATCTGTTGGCTGTGATCCATTCAGAAGAGTAAGAAGACCAAAATTTTAAAATTTGGGTCTGGCATAACTGTCACATTGGTTTTATGTCATATATTAATCCTCAATACACAATATACATTGTACATAGTTTATTAAATTCCAATGCCTCTCCCAACAGAAGCTACCAAAAACCTATTCAGTTCAAATAAAATAAGATTTCAGAAGAAAGTATGTTGCCTTCTCCAACCTATGGAAGCTATTTCCATCATCCGACATTGAGATATAATCACCATTATGCTAAAAAAAAAAATTTCTGTCTAAAGACCAATTACTAAAACAACACCTTAATGACAAATCTGATGGTCTTTTCTCATGTCCTTATGCTGCCTTGAAAAATGTAACTTAAGACACCACTTTTCTTTCTTCTTTCGTATTTTAGGTGACACTGTACTGACCCACTTCTTTACTTGGCTTCCTAGAAACTCCTTTTCTGATTCCTTTTTCTGCCGTCATTTACTCCTTCTGTCTTCTAAATGTTTATGTTGTCTATGACTCGGGCATTCAATCTCTTTTCAATCTATACTCTCTCTCAGAGATCTCTCTACTTCTATAGATTAATTTACTATCTCTATGTCAATGACATTTATTTCTTTAGCTATGTTTGGCCTCTGTCTTGAGTTTTAATCCTTTGTCTTTAAGTTCCTATTGGACTGCTTATCATCCCTGAATTCAGACTTGGTTATCCTAAATTTCTTGTCTTTACATCAAAATCTGTTTGCCTTAGAAACTTCTATTTTTCCATTCACTGCATTCTCATAATCATCTATACTCATTTCTTCCTAGCTCCTACCTCATGTATCCCTTCAGTTATTAAATCTCTTTGTTAAATTTGTCTATTACCATTTCTTTTCATTTATCCTTTCTTACCCATTTCCACATACCCACCACGGCAGTGTAGGTTCTGATGCATTTCTTGTCTACACCAATATGACAATTGTTCCTTAACTTGTTTCCTGACTTTCTTTCACTTTCTATGGCATATACTACCCTAATATTAATCTCCCTAAAACATCACCTTATATACATCAACATTACTACCACCATGATCACTAACCCTCAGTTTCTGAGTGATTTTCCAGTGGGTAGAGAAAAAGACAAAGTCTTGTGTCCTTAAAATTACACTCTAGATCTTTATACGAGATGGAACCTGCCTACCACGTCAACTAAATCTCTCATTACTCCCCTACAAAGACATACTGCTTTAATTAAATTGTTCTGTGCAATGTTCCTGAAACCAGTCATGTATGTTTTGAGTCCTAGATCATACTATTTCCCTGCCTAGAATATCCTTACCCTTCTTCTCTACTTCTATAAGTCCTACTCCTCTTTCAAAACCCAGCATAAGTTCCATATGCTCTATGATACTTTCTTGAACCACCTCAGACTTGAATGTTCACTTTTCCAGACCTCAGCATTCACTCCTTCTATTCATTCCCTGACAGGAACCTCTCCTTGCTTCCAGACTTTAAAACCATGTCTCTGACACTGTCTCACCTTGAAACTTCCCTCAGCAATTATTTGCCAAAATTATTAGTCATTAAATTTACTACTTGGTCTAATAAATTAGTTAATTAAACATATATTTAATGCTTTATGTGTATTTTCTCATTAGCTATAGCAACTCTTTTGATATTAGGTATTATTATTACTCCCATTTTACAGATGAGGAAACAGGGTCAGAGCTGGATTGCTGAAATGCAAGGCTCAATAATACATGCTATGGGAGGTATAAGGATGTGTAGAACATAGTTCTTACCTTTTGAAAGATGGTTCTGTAATGACTCAGTCATAGAATCACATAATTTCAGAGTGAAAAGACCACAGTGGCCATCTACTCCTTCCCATACTTGAATTAGAATTCTCTCTTCTGTATAATATACCCAACAAAGGGTCATCTAGCCTTTAAAAAAATTTACTTATGTATTTATTTATTTTTTTCAACATTCACTTTCATAATTTTTTGAGTTCTAAATTTTCCCTCTCCTTGCCCTCTACCCTCCCCAAGATGGCATTCAATCTGATATAGGTTATACATGTACTCTCATATTAAACATATTTCCAAATTAGTCATGTTATGAAGAAGAATCAGAACAGAAGGAAAAAAAAACACGAGAAAGGAAAAAAAAAAAGAAAAAGAAAACAATATGCTTTGATCTGGCTTCAGACTCCATAGTTCTTTCTCTGGCTGTGGATAGCATTTTCCATCATGACTCTTTTGGAATTGTCTTTCAGGGGTGGGGGACCTGTGGCCCCAAGGTCACATGTAGCCCTCTAGGTCCTCAAGTGTGGCCCTTTGACCAAATCAAAACTTCACAAGACAAATCCCCTTAATAAAAGGATTTGTTCTGTAAAATTTGTATTCAGTCAAGAGATTGCACCTGGGGACCTGTCTTAGATCATTGTGCTGCTGAGAAGGGCTAGCTAAATCCAACAAAACTGAACATTACACCACGTTGCTGTTACGGTATACAATGTTCTCTTGGTTCTGCTCACTTCACTCACACTATTTCAGGCAAGTCTTTCCAGGTTTTTTCTGAAATCTGCCTGCTTACTATTTCTTATGGAACAATAGTATTATATTACATTCATATACTGCAACTCCTTCAGTCATTCCCCAACTGATGGGCATCCCCTCAATGTCCAATTCTTAGCCACCACAAAAAAAAAGAGCTACTATAAATATTTACATGGATTCTTTCTTCTTTTTTTATGATCTCTTTGGGATACAGACCTAGAAGTGGTATTACTGGGTCAAAGGGGTGGGTCACAGTCTTACAGTCTTTTGGACATAGTTCCAAATTGCTCTCTGGAATGGTTGAGTCAGTTCACAATCCCACCAAAAAATGCATTAGTGTTCCAATTTTCCCACACCTTCTCCAACATTTATCATTTTCTGGTTTTGTCATGTTAGCCAATCTGATAAGTCTGATGTGATACCTCAAAGTTATTTTAATTTGCATTTCTCTAATAAATCATCTAGTCTTTTTTTTTCAAGAAAGTAAACTCACTGACTACTGAAGCAAGTCCTTGAACTCTTGGATAGCTCTAATTAATAGGAAGCTTTTTCTTATATCATACTTAATTTGGCCTTTTTGTATTTTTGCCCACTTGTTTAGTTTTTTCCATCTAGGACCAAGATGAATAACTTTAATCTGTCTTCCATATCATAGTTTCAATACTTGAAGACAGCTATCATATCCCCTTAAGTCTTCCCTTATTTTACAATATTGGGTCATTGATTTAGTTATCTTGTGGAATAGATCTTTGGGGATGTCTTCATAAAGCATGATTTTGAGTTGAGATCCTTCATCATCGTGGTTGTCATTCTCTGTATTGGGACTCCATATAACCCTCCACCCCACTTTAATGGGAAAAGGCGGCACCCAGAACTAAAAATAATTCCCTACTTCTGATCTAAAAAACAAACAACAAAACAAAACAAAATGGGGCAGTCAGTGGGATTATCACTACTTGAGTCCCAGACAATGTTATTTTCGTATTTTGGGGAGCTATGTTGTTGATGTGGGATAAAACCGCATCAGTTTTGTTGGTTGCTATATCACATTATTGACTTATAATTAAACTTATCATCTACTAAAGCCCTCATTTCTGTCCTATGGATATGAGGTTGATTGTTTGAATCAATGTAAAACTTTCCACTGTACTTATTTTTTTTTTCTTATTTAATTTGGCTCAACATGTTAGCTTAGATAAGATTAAATTATAACCTAAAGCAGTGTATGATAGTTTCCTAATTGACACTTGCATTTGTGAGTAAGAAGTGATTTACATTTAGCTAGGGGTTATCCAGGAAGATTTGGAGGTGACATTTTTAGGTGGACTTTTGATGGATGAGTTGGATTCTGCTAGATAGAAGAAAAAACATCAACATAGGTGTAGAAATAGGAATATACCACGTGTCAGGGAGGGATAGTGAGTTAAAAATTTGGGGTGAGTTAGAGTTCATATAGGTAAGCAGTTAGAGATAAACTTGGAAAGGGAGACTGGAATCAAATTATGAACTTGAAGTGACTGAAAGATTTTGCATAGAGCAGTGACATAATCAAATTTGTGTTTTAGGAAGATGAATCCATGTGCCACATACAGGACCATGATAAGAAGGAGATATTAGAGGCAAGAACAAAATCTGATGACTCATATGTGAGAGGTGAAAGGAGGGAGGAGGTAAAGAAGACTTTGTGATTTCAAACCAGGGTGAATTATATAGGCCTAGTGCCCTTAATAAAAGCAGGAATAGCAAGGGGAGCTCTGATTTCTCACAAAGAGGGAGTGACTGCGTAAATGCTTTCTTCTTAAAAGTGCAAAGTCCAATATAACTATACATTGTTATCATAGTGAGAGCAGCACAGTAAAGCAAAGTGAAATGATAATTACACTTTGAGTCAAGATGGATTCAAGTACTTTCCTTATTATTTTCTAATAATGGGATCTTAGAACAAGTCAGCATCACTGAACTTTGGTTTTCTCACTCCTTATGCGACACACACCTTACCCTTGGGGTGGGGAGGGGCCTTAAACAATAATGAACAAGATAGAGAATGTAAAGGGGGGGGAGGATTGCTAAGCTATCATGGTCTGTGACATTTAGCAGGATAGAAAGTGGAAGATTTATGGTGACAACTGGGAAAAAAGAAGATTTAAGAAGAATACTTTCTTCCAGTGCCAGCTTGGTTATGAAAGGAACACTTTCCAACAATCAACAAGTGACTACAAGTTTGTTTTTTTTTCATTTCCTGGAGGTAGCAGATTATAAAAGGAATCGAGCAGGAGCTGGGGCCAGAATAGATCCAAAATGGGGTCACGAGGAGTCAGACACGACTAAAACAACAAACAACAGACATTAAATGAAAAATAAAACAAGGCCATTTTTCCAGCCTATGCCTTTAACCACAGTGAAGCTTTTTGCGATTTGGCGCCTTCTGGAAGTGAAAAGGATAGAATCAGTAAACTCAGGGAAGCCTCTACAAATTGACTGCAACAGGAACAGATAAAAGAGTTTATTAAAATATCAACCACAAACTAAAAGAGTGCCACATGCAAGCAGGAGGTGCTTTCACCTTCTCAGATGCGCTAAGGACCCGTTTGTGAGTCATTTAACTGAATCTGTGGCTGCACCATCCACTTAACAAGGCAGTTCTCACGGGCAGAAATTAGGTATTCTGCAGAAAATGTTAACTCTTACAGCCTGCTGAAACACCATATTGCAACCCATAGCAAGAATTTCCATTAGTTTCCCTATGGACTCAAAATGACTTTTTTTTTTTTTTGCTTTTTGGTAGGGGGGAGGTAGGGCAATTGGGGTTAAGTGACTTGCCCAAGGTCACACGCCTATTTTTTTGCGTTAAGTGTCTGAGGCCGGATTTGAATTCAGGTTCTCCTGACTTCAGGGCCAGCGGTCTATTAACTGTGCCACCTAGCCTCCCTGAAATGATTAACTTTCAAAGGATTATTGACTCTTCCTAGAGACGATCCAATATTTGCTAAATCCCATGGGGAAAGTGTTGAGTGCATCAGAAATGAAAATTTTTATTTAAATATAGGATTTACCAAAATATATTTCTTAATATAATGTTCTAGTCAGTCCTTTACTTCATAATTAATGGTTATATTTTACAGTATTAAAATAGCACCTGAATTTAAGCAAAACTTAAACACCTTCCAATGAGGAATATATGCAGGTGAAACCTATGAGAGAATTTTTTTTTTTCATCTGGTGTGTGAAATATTTCTCTGGGAAGCTCAGAGACCAGATGCCATATTGCATACAAATTTTGAACAGATTAATCTCATCTCTTCTCCTGACTGCCAATATGACATCTCAGTTCCATCTTTTTAAGATGGGGAGGGTATCTACTGTAGATAGTTCCCAAGGTTCTTTTCAGCTCAAACTCCTATAGCACTGTAAAGCAATCTTTATCAATTAATGAATAAATGAAAACATTTATTAGGCACTTGCTTTCTACTAAGCACTTTGCCACATGATGGAGATACAAAGACAAAAGACAAAATAGATACTGCCATCAAAAAGCATATATTCTAATGGAGGAAGGCAATATAAAAAGATGACAGTGGGGTCAGGAAGAGGCATTTTAGTCAGGAAAGTTACAGAGATAGTGACTGGAGTCATGGGGCAAATATATGCTTCAGCAACATTGGTTTTGATTTGATTACTCTTTTTAGAACTAGTTGTGGAAAGAGGTGTGCAAGGAGTTTGTGTGGGGACCTCTCAGAGGAAGACATAAAGATGACCAGGAAAAAATAAGGTAAGTGAGTCAGAGATAACCATGGGTAACTCACACTTATTAGAAGCCCTGAGTCCCAGGGCAGGAGTTGGGATATCAGGTCAGAGATTCAAGTAGCAAGCAGAGGCATGGAAGCCTGAAAATAGCCAGGGAGCAGTAAGTGTAGAAATTTTCAGCTAATAATAATTTACATTGAATTCACGTGGCAGCTGAAGGGAATCAAGTAAATTTGAAGATGGATTTTCTGAACAAGAGTATTTGTAAATCAGCTAAGATAAATTAGGGTAGGAAACGTTGTTGGAGAAGGAAACGTCAAACCACTCCAGTATCTTTGCCAAGAAAACCCCAAATGGGGTGATGACGAGTTGGAAATGAATGAAATGACCAAACAACAACAAAAAGGTAATTATAGAATCTTTTCCTCAGTATATTTTAAGGTTGAATTAAGATGAATAAGATGAATAAAGTTGAGCCTTTCCTGGAAGGATGAAGAGATTGTTGAGAGAGCTTTGGTGCCTCTCAATCCAGCAGTGATATAATTTAAAATTTCTGATTGAAATATCTTTTGGGATAAACTACAACAACATTCCGTTTCACTTAGGAATAATTTTTAAAAAGACAAAATGTCAAATTTTATATAACTTTTCTCATTGAGACCCCATGTCGGTACTTTGTCCTTCCTGGAAGCACCTTAGATTTTGCACCTAATTAAACAGTAACTAAGGGACATATTCATATTCTCAGCAATGCACTGATTGGGTTGTCTAATGGATAATTTCCACAGGGCAGAGTGCGATTTACTTGTGTGCCCCAATTAGCAGTGCTAACTGGGGCACAAAATCTGTGTAAAATTGGGCTCTGATTTTGTTTCAGCCACCATTCAGAGAATGGCAACCAGCCAGTGAGACATTGGGTGAAGTTCCTTAGCATGCCTTCTTCCATCAGTTTGTAAAATTGTGCCAGCTTATGTTCACACAGAAATTTACAGTTCATCAAGGTAGTGTTGTTTATCAAAAGAGATACAGTTCGAAGAGAAAAGTGTCAGTAGTAAAAGCTCTATGCTAATTGGAAATACTGGAGTAATGGAAGATATGAGGCTCCTTTCCAACACACTCAGGGAAATCATGTCTGGCTACTAATAGCTGATGCTTTTGTGGGTTAGAAGCACTTTTATATTCTGAGCATTAGATTATGAGCATGACGTGTTGAGATCAGATTATTTGTTTTTGAAATTTCTCTTGTCATAGGCCTTGTCAATACTTCAAATGATCCATAATTTTTGTTGGCATGGGCAATCTTGCCACCAATGCGAAGTGCAGTCGCTTCACGTGATCATCATATATGGTCTTGGCCAAACGAAATGCATTAGTTGGTGACCAAATTCCTGGCTATGGAACTTTTTGAACTTAGTTAGGTTGGTGCTTTAATAAGCTGTATTCAATTCATTATTGGTAATATCACAAAGCTTTTCCAGCTTGATAGGATCTAACATAGTTTTTACTTTATTTGCATATCCTTTGAGAATTCAGTTACCTTTACACCATGAGGGGTTATTAGAGGAGAATTTTAATGAATATAGAATGATCTCAGTAGCTAGACTTCACCAACAAGTCACTATTTTCTCTATTGTTTTATATGCTTACAGAGTCTCATTCACTGACCATTTCAAATTCCAGCTGTTTTTTAAAATTATTGTATTTTTTTTTCATATGTATCAATGTACTTGTATACCCTATACAAGCACATAGTAATTTACTGAATCTGCTTTAGAGGGTTGTTGTGAGCTCACATTAGATAACATAGGTAAGGTATGACACAAAACTTAGTTTATATAAATGCTAGCTATTGTTATTACAATTTTTTTAAAAACTTCAAGAACATAGGTTCAATTTAATTATGTTATAGAAACTTCAGTTTTTATTAGATTCTAAGTCCCATCTATCTTTTGGTCAAGGATTGTTGCAAGCATTAAAAGAACATCTAGGTCAGTGGTTCTCAACCTGTGGGTCGCGACCCCTTTGGGGGTTGAATGACCCTTTCACAGGGGTCACAGGGGTCACCTAAGACCATTGGAAAACACATATTTCCAATGGTCTTAGGAACTGAGACACTGCTCCTCTATCCATCTCTAGGTAGGTCCGCCCACATACAAGTATTAAAGGGTCATGGCATTAGGAAGGTTGAGAACCACTGATCTAGGTGAACCAGTAATGGTATAGATGGAAAGAAGAACCCCAAAATTAAGCAAGAAATCTACACTGAAGCAACCTTTGTGTAGTGCACTACTCTTACGTGTCAGTCCGTTTCCTTTTCAAATTTTATTCAATTGAACAAATATTCATTAAATGTACTTTATGCAGAACATTGTGCTAGACTAGGAATAGACTGAGAAACGAGATAAGAAGTGGCATTGCTTTCATGGACTTAATAGTTCAATAACTGAATATGTAATCATAGACTTTATATGTAAAACATCACATATCACCATAAATTAAGAGAAGGAAGGAAATTCAGAGGAGTTCAATCACTTATTTTACAGTTAAGGAAGCTGAGGGACAAAAGAAAAAGTGTACTTGGATAAGGTTACACGTAGCAGAACTGAATTTCTAAATCATATCCTTTGAATCAAAAACCAAACTGACATACAGATAAATCTATTATTAAATAATAAATAAAGTGAATAACACGTATACTTTTTCTCCAGAAGCTGTAGAAACTATGACTGTCACTTTAATAGCAGAGATTACAGTGATAATTGCCATTCATTCTGATGTCCTTCTCTCTATGGAGTTAGACAATGAGTGAGTTAACCTATCTATGAAGATGTCTGAGGAGTTTCTAGAGAAAATAGAAAGATGCTTGAAAGGCCTTCCTTCTTGACTGACCTAGTTTATCTTTTATCTTGTAAAGAAGAAAAAGATAATTAATGAGATGAGATTTCATTTGGTATCTAAAGTAAACTGAATGGTAGATGTTTTTTTCCAGATGTAAGGAAAAGTTATCTGTAGTTATAGTAATAACTTAAGTTGAATCTAGCTATGATGATTCTCATAGACAAAATATTGTAAATGATTATCCATGTCTTTGTTTTTATCCTGAATTCACTGTTAATAAATTATACATTCAATATTTTTATATTTATTTAATATGTAGAGATATACAGGTAACTATTACTAGGAAGGTTTAACTCCCTTATTAAATAAATTATATTTAAGGAACTGTAAGGAGCTCTGACCTTAGTTAATTAATTGAATTACAGGTTGAAATTATATTAATTAATGAGGTAATATAAAAACTTGCCCCCAGATAATCGTAGAACTCAGAATAATAAGACTGAATATGTGAATGCTTCAAATAGCAGGCTAAATGGTGAACTATTAAGTTGGTTGACTCCTATAACCCTATTGAACACAAGGGGTCAGCTTTAAAACCTTGGTATGCACACATTAGGTAAAAGTAAGATAAAATACTTTATGAGGCTGTAAAAGAAGCAGCCTGTTACTAAATAGGGGGAAGGCTTCTTGGAGTTTGTGACCTGAGGATTTGACTATAAAGGACTTGTAGGAATTGAATAGGTCAAGAGAAGACATTTCAAGTAAAGAGCACAGTGTGAGAAAAAGCATGGAACTAGGGAAGTTAGTTTGGAGGGATGGGCAGAAATTTGTTTAATTTGCCTGGAATATAGAGTATATGACATGGAGCAATAAGAGATAAAGTCAAAAGTTAAAGATACCTCAAATCATAGAAGACGTTGAATGTTAGCCAAAAGAGTTTGAGCATTACTAGTTTGACTGTGAGGAATCACTAAATATTTTTAGAAAGAAGAATGAATTAACCAGCTTTGTCCACAAGAAAGATTAGTTTGCTGATAGCATTAAATATGGCTTGGAAAGGGGGAAGAGCAGAAGCAGAAAAATGAATGAATGAATAAATGAATGAATGAGTGAGTGAATGAGTGAGTGAATGAATGAATGAATAAAAATATTTATTGACTGCTTACTGTGTACACTTAGGATAGAAACAGAAACAATAAAAATGTCTACTTTTTAGGAGCTCTCATTCTCATAGTAGCAGACAACACAGAGAGGAGTTTCAGCTGCAAATCAGATGAAAAGACCCAATGATCCTTAGGGTACAGTGTTGGAGTAAATAATAAATATTCTTTAGTGTAATTTCCCTGGATAGAACCATGTTTACTGTATCTTTAGTGCCAAGCATGTTGATTCTGAAAACTTTAATTCCTGTTTCTTTAGTAGCTATGGCTACTGAGGTAGTTGAGGGCTATAGAAACCCAGGGATATATATCTATGATGGCTTCTTCCCTCGGTAATTCCTATAGCAGATGGCCTGGAAATTGAACTGGTGGTCCTGGAAGTTTTCTGTTATCTGGTATGACAAAAAGATCTCATAGTAGGCTACTGCAATAGTTCTGGCAGGTAATATTGAGAAATTGTACCCCATAATGTGAAGACTATAGAAATAGAGAAGAGGGGGAATATGTGAGAAAGATTCCTAGGAAGAAACAACCAGAATTGTAAAGTGTTTGGTTATGAAACGCAAGGGAGAGATAAGGGTTAAAGAGAATCCCAAGGTTCTGCACATTATTGGTTGGGATTTTACATATGTCATTAAGATGAAGACAGAAATAAAAAAGTCAAAGGAAAAAGTTGAATTTTGAAACCATTTAGATACAGGTTTAGATACAGATTACATGCATGATGGTGATGGGAAATCTAGGTGGAAGTTTCTTGCAGGCAGTTGAAAAATCTAACTCTACTATTGTGTTTAAAAATACTTGTCATGTCTTACGTGCAAAATGATGTTGTTGAGACCTCTTCAGACGTGTTCTGAAGTTCACTTTTTCCTCCCTTTGATTATCCTTATGACAAAGTGACATTGTCTGTAAGATGGTTGATTGGTATTAAGGGCAAAGTTTTTATTCTTAGAGTAGAATTTTATGATATGCTAAATTTAATTGGTCTATATGCAAATCAGCTACTGTTCTATGACCTCACTAACACCATGGTCTAACTTTTTATTAAGATATCGTAATGAATCTGTCATCTCCAAAAGACTCTAAGAAAAATATAAACAAGTTCAAAAAAGGTTAAAATAAATTCAAGGATCATAATCCATAATAGGCTATTAAAAGAAAGTTAGTTATGTTCAGTGAACATCATTAACCTTCAAGAACACGAGAGCAACTATCACATTGTCACAGGAAGTATTAGAAGGTGTCCATGAAACATGGAATATTGAGCTAGAATGATTATTCATTTAACCCGTTATAGTAGTACTTAATGAAAGTAATCTACAGAGCAAATTGATTTCAAATACTGGCCTTAGTTTCTTTCTTCTTTTCTTTCTTCCTTCCTACCTTTCTTTCTTTCTTTCTTTCTTTCTTCTTTCTTCTTTCCTTCCTTCCTTCCTTCCTTTTGTAAAGTTAGGAGATTGAATAAGTCTGACTTTTTTTTATCTTATTTAATATTTAATTTTCCCCAACTACATGCAAGAACAATTTTAACATTCTTTTTTTCCGATTTTGATTTCCAAATTCTCTCCCTTCTCTTCCTCTTCCTATTGAGAAAGCAAGCAATTTGACACAGATTCTACATGTGTAATCATGAAAAACACATTTCCATATAAGGCATTCTGTGAAAGAAAATACAGACAGAAAAAAAATCAAGAAAAATAAAGAAAAAGTATCTTTGATCTGCATTCAGGCTATATCATTCTTTACTTGGAGATGGACAGCACCTTTCATTATAAGTCCTACAGAATTGTCTTGGATCATTGTATTGTTGAGAATAGCTAACTTATTCATAATAGATCATTATACAACATCGTTGTCACTGGGTGCAATGTTCTGGTTCTTCTAATTTCACATTGCATCAGTTTATATACGTCTTTCCATGTTTTTCTGAGAGCATCATGTTCCTCATTTCCTAAAGCACAGTAGTATTCCATTACAATCATATATAACAGTTCATTCAGTCATTCCTCAATTAATATATGTTCCTTCAATTTCTAATTCTTTGCCACCACTGAAAGAGCTGCTCTAAATATTTTTTATACACATAGGTCCTTTTCCTTTTCGTTTTTTATCTTTTTGGGATACAGACCTAGTAATGGTATTTCTTGGTCAAAGGGTATGCATGGTTTTATAGCCTTTGGGGCATAGTTCCAAATTGCTCTATAGAATGGTTGTCAGTTCACAACTCCACAAACAGTACATTAAAATCTCATTTTTCCATATGCCCTCCAACAATTGTCATTTACTTTTCTGTCATATTAGCCAATTTGAAAAATGTGAGGTAGGAGATCAGAGTGGTTTTAATGTGTATTTCTTTTATAGATAGTGATTAAGAACATTTTTATATGACTATAAATAACTGTAATTACTTTGTCTGAAAACTGTTTCTTCATATCCTTTGACCATTTATCATTTGAGGAATAGCTCTTATTTCAATAAATTTGCTCCATTTTCTATATGTTTAAGAAATGAAGTCTTTATCAGAGAAACTCATAAATTTTCTTTCTCAATAACTATGCCTCTGTTTTCCTCCATCTTCTTTACCCCCTGTTTATCCTACTCTTTCTTTATCTCCTTTTGCCTAGCCCATTTTCAAGTGTTTTGCTGCTGAATTTCACCACTCCCAAACTGCCCTCCCTTCTATCAGCTGCCTTCCTTCTCTTATCCTCTTCCCTTCCTACTTTCCTATGTGGCAAGATAGATTTCTAAACCCAAACGAGTGTGTATATTATTCCGTCTTTGAGCCAATTCCAATGAGAGTAAGGCTCATGTGCTCCCCTCCCCATTCCCCTCATTTTCCCCTCCACTTTAAAATCTCTTTTAGGACTCTTTTATGCTGCATAATTGATCCCATTCTACTTCTCCCTTTCCTCTTCTCCCAGGGTATTCTTCTTATTCATCTCTAATTTTATGTTTTAGATAATCATATCATCACATTCAACTCACACATGTGTTTTCTATTTATACTCTTTCTAATTGCCCAAATAATGAGAAAGTCTTTAGAAGTTATAAAAATGCTTGAAAGTCCTATATTTCATTGATTATCCACTTTTCCCTTAAGGATTATACTCAGTTTTGCTGAATAGGTGATCCTTGGTTCTAATCCTAGCTCTTTTACCCTCCTGAATATCATATTCCAAGCCCTCCAGTACTTTGATGTAGAAACTCATAAATCTTGTGTTATACTGACTGTGGATCCACTATAGCTAAATTGTTTGTTTCTGACTGCTTGTAGTATTTGTCCTTGATTTGGGAGCTCTGCAATTTGGCTATGATATTCCTGGGAGTTTTCATTTTGGGATCTCTTTCAGCAGGTGATTGGTGGATTCTTTCAATTTCTATTTTACTTTCTGGTTTTAGAATATCAGGGCAGTTTTCCTTGATAATTTCTTGAAAGATGATATCTAGGCTCTTTTTTTATCATGACTTCCAACTAGTCTAATAATTCTTAAATTATCTTCCCTGGATGTATTTTCCTGCCAGTTTTTCTTTTAATGAGATATTTCAGGCACCTAGGTGGTGCAGTGAATAGAACACCAGCCCTGGAGTCAGGAGGACCTGAGTTCAAATCTGGCCTCCAACACTTAACACTTACTGGCTATGTGACCTTGGGCAAGTCACTTAATCCCAACTGCCCCTCTAACAAAAAGACAAAAAAAAAAGAGAGATTTCACATTGTCTTCTATTTTTTTCATTCTTTTGATTTTGTTTGATTTTTTCTTGATGTCTCATAAAGTCATTAGCTTCCTCTTGCTAAATTCTAACTTTTAAAGAATTTTTTTTCAGTGAACTTTTGTAGCTACTTTTCCATTTGTCCAATTGTGCTTTTCAAGGCATTCTTCTATTTATTAGATTTTTGTGCCTCTTTTATCATTTGGCCTAATCTGTTTTTTAAAGAGTTATTTACTTCAGTATATTTTGTGACTCCTTTATCAAGCTATTGATGTTTTTCATGATTTTCTTACCTCATTTTCATTTCTCTTCTCCATTTTTCCTCTACCTCTCTTACTGGACTTCTGAAATCCTTTTTTGAGTTTTTCCATTGGCCTGACACCAATTCTTATTTTTCTTTGAGGCTTTGGATGCAGGAATTTTGACTTCGTTGCCTTCTTCTGAGTGTGTGTTGTAATCGTCCTTGTCAAATGGTAAATTTCTATGGTCAGAATTCTTTTCTATTGTTTGCTCATTTTCTAGTCCATTTCTTGACTTTTAACTCAATGATAAAGCAGGGTTCTTCTTCTCAATGAGCGGACACTGTCCCAAACTTCATGTTTCTTGTGCAGCTGTTTCCAGAGGTAATTCTGGGGATCTATAAGTTTTTGGCTCTTGCAGTGGTTCTCAACCTGTGGGTTATGACCCCTTTGGGAGTCAAACAATCCTTTCACAGGGGTCACAGGGGTTGCCTAAGACCATTGGAAAACACATACTTCCGATGGTCTTAGGAACTGAGACACTGCTCCTCTATCTGTCTCCAGGCGGGTCCATCCACATGCAGATACGCCCACATACGAGTATTAAAGAGTCACAGAATTCGGAAGGTTGAGAACCAGTGTTACAGTGATATGATCTAGGGAGAGGTGTGTTTACTACTCTCCTGTACTGTTTACTAGTTTGTGAGGGACCACAAGTACTCTTTCAACCCTGGAACTATGACCAGGGCTCCTTCTCCATTATGGCCTGCAAGCACTGCTATGCTAGTGTTCCTCTTCTCACTGGGACTAAGACCCAGGACTGTGACCCAGACCCAAGTATAAGTAATGCAACAAAGTCCTAACCCTGATGCCAGTAAAGGGATGCATGTAAATGAGCTTCTCAGCCATTTTATGATCCTTTTACCATCTGTGATCTGAGAGGTCTGGAACTACCACTGCTGCCACTGACTTAGTCACCCAGAAGTCTGCTCCTAGTTTACTGGGGCCTGGTCTTCACTGGCAAGGCTTGTGTTGGACTGTGCTCCTCCCTCACCTAGGTGCCAGAGACCTTTCCTACCAACATTCTGAGCTATCTTGCACTGGAAATTATTTCATTCCAACTTTTTGTGAGATCTGCTGCTCTAGAATTGCTTTAGAGTTATTATTTAATGACATTGGAGGGATTTGGGGGAGAGCTCAGGAGAGGCTATGCCTTTACTCAGCCATCTTGACTCTGTCTCACCAAGTCTGACTTTTAAGGTCTATTTTTCAGATCTAAATCTAAGATTTCCCAAATTAATAGTCTTATGTGAAAATACAATGGATAGTGTGACAGTCTTGGAATCCAAATGCTGCTTCAGACATTTCATTGTATGATTCTAGGCAAGTCACTTAACATTTCTCAACCTCAGTTTCCCCATTTGTAAAAAAAAGGAGGTAGGAATAGCATATAATTTTCAGGGCTAGTTTATATAAAATCACTTTGTAAACCTTAAATTACTATATAAATGCTATTATTATGATGTTGACAATCATAATAATAACTGCCATGTATATAGTATTTTCAACTGACACTATATGTTAGATAAATTATCCCCATTTGATGTGTTGGTAGTAAAGTAGTTCATCTTTTTTGAGGGGCTAATGATTTGGAAATGGTCCCAGGAAACAACCTTTGCTCTCACTGCTAGCCTTTGCCCTGTATAATATTTTACCCCCATAATATTTGGGATATTTAATAAATTAAAGTAAGTCTGGGATCCATTATATCTAATCTCTATTTCTTAAGTATTTTGTCATCAGGTAGATATACCAAGGTAAGATTCAAACAGTGTTATAGGAGCCAAACATTTTTAGAATCCCCCTAATGAAATGAAATTGCCATAGGGTAATTTTTGTATATTTCCACTAAGCGCAGTTGACCATAGGAGTATTCTACAAATTAAATGGTATACATATCATATGAAGGAATAAAAATAAAATAATCCTACCAACCTTTGCATCTGAATCCACTGAGATGTTAACTGGCAACCTTTACTTCAAATACACTCTGGTTTTGATCTGGACCTTTGATTTAGTTTGTGTAGAGAACTCCCAGTGAAGAATCACTTATAACAGTGCAAATAAGAATCTTCTTTGTATGTATATGTGTGTGTAACATAATGTAACATAATAACATAATACCATAACATAACACATACATATATGTATATGTGTGTATACATATACATACCTATATACACACATGTAGACATATATAACTTATATAATTGCTTGGAACACTGAAAGATCAATGCTAATTTGCCAAGGGTATATATCATTCTATTTCTCCATTTCAACAAGTTACTATTTTTTGTTTGTTTTGGAGGAGGGGTGGTTAGTTACATATAGTGTCCTGAATTATTCAGTGGGAGCAGGGGAAGAAAAATCATTTGTATATGCAACCATCAATCATTGAAAACCTTTACTTTTATGTTGTTCCACTTTGAATAGTTACTTAGAGTTAAAATCTTATCAATTTATAGCACTAAACAAACACGTGTGTATGGGCACAGAGACATACCTTGGCACAGTGTCAATGCCTGGGAGTATAATTTTCCCCAGGTGTCTGCATCTGAGACAACAACTTCCTAGATGAGAATTTCATAGTCAAATCTCTATCTTTTACCCCTGAGGTGGGATATCTTTATCCATTTAACTCTGATCATGAAACCTTATAAAAGGGACGATGTCATCCTCCACGTTTTCAAAAATGTTGAGGACCCTGTGATCCTTCACAAATAACAATTAGCAATAATAATAATAGTAATATGGGAGCCAGTTTAAGCTATAATGACACCCTGAATGAAATGAAAACCTGCCATCCTCTCTCTATCACTACACCAAGCCAGATTGCTAATCAAGCACTGTCAGAAAGGACTAGTGTTTAAATGGCATCATTATTATGATTTAAGTATAAGTTCTCATGAAAGACTGACAACCTTGGAAACTAAAGTCATCTATTTATCCTCAAAGCAGGCAAAGCACACGCAGGGACAATGCAAGCTTTCCCTTCATTGCCCTGCCAAAAGGGTTTGGACACTTTTCTCAAAAGACCACATCTGGTGGGAAGAGAGACTTAACCACTAGGCAAGATAAATTCACATCATCATTGCTGAAATCATAGTGTTGGGCAAATTAACTGGGCAAGGGAGCCATTTGTAATATGTCTTGATGACTCATAGGAATGCCCAGATCAATCTAATTCTCAAAAAATGAATACTGGATCAATGTGTGCTCTCAAAGCACTCTTCCTACCCACATCTCTCCTCTTCACCTCCAAACTCCTGGACAGAATCTAATGAACATGACTACTCTGTTGTTTTTAGTAGCAGCCTGCTTTCTCTTGGAGCTTTTCCAATCAAGATTCTATTCCTCTGCTTGGCAGAAGGGACGTTTGTCAAGATCATTCATGGCTTCCTCACTGTAAAATCTAAAGTCAATTACTGCATCCCACTACTCCATCACTTTCTAGAAATTATTGAGCCAAACCTATCATTCCTCAGAACTCCGTGTGGTCCGTGAATCATCCCTTTGTATGCCAGAATTGTGAGGATATTCGTCTCTTAGAGTTAAAGGATAAACTACAGTCTGTATGTTAGTGGCACAAACATTTTTACTATCCCTCTATAGCATTCTCCCTTCTATTCCTGGCAATTTATTCTTGTGTAACATATACCCACTATTTGAATGACATTAAGCAAGTAACTTCAAATAACATCAAGTAACTCTCTAAACTTTAGTTCTATCATCTCATCATGGCATTTGGATTTGACGATTTTTTTTAAAAGAAATCTGTCTGGACCTACATCCTGTGAAACTTACATATGTAAGGGGTGGCTAGGTGGCCCAGTGAGTGGAGTGCCGGCCCTGGAATCAGGAGGACCTGTTTGAGTCTAGCCTCAGACACTTAACACTTACTGGCCATGTGACCTTGGGCAAGTCACTTAATCCCAATTGCCCTGCCCTCCCCCCTCCAAAAAAAAAAGAAACATATATATAGCTAAATAATAAGTGGTCCATAATGTCAACTAGTATGATTAAGAAACCAAACAAAATAAGAAACCAGTTCTTTTTCTTTTCACTAGACTCTACTTTAGCTAATCTATTTTTGACCTCCCAATCAAAAGATCTCAAATAATTCATTTATTCATTTATTTTTGAAAATATAACATATTGAGGCATCCCGTGTCACCATCATTTCTGGGACTCCTGCTCACCCTCCAGACATACTGACCACTTCCCTATCAAAGAAAACGAATGGCATGAAATACCACTTATAGTGACTTTATATAACAATGCATAAAACATTCTTCCCCAGTCATCGCTCACCTCTCTGACAAAATGAAGAAGACATCTTTTATTATGTGTGTTCTGAAATCATTATTGTTTTTAGTTACTCATAGGTCAGTTTCCTTCTACGTTTATTTTCACTTATGTTGTTATCGTTGTGTATATTATCCTTTGGATTCTGCTTTTTCCATCTCTATAGGCTATTACAAGGTAATAAAAACTGTCCATACTCTGAATTCTTCATGTTTGTAATTTCAGAGCGATACGTACCATGTACATGAAGAATAATTGTGTTTTTTACATTTAGGTATCACAGCTTGTTCAGTCATTTCCCGATAAATGTGTGCTCTGTTTGTTTCCAACTCTTCATTACAATGAGTAGTAATGCTAGGCACATATGCGGTATATCAGAACTTTGTGGCTGTCTTTGACTTCTTTGGGTCTTTTTGCCTAAGAGTAGGCTCCCTAGTCCAAAGAGACACCACGGCCATTTGAACTTTTTCCTATTCTTCTTTTTGGACATTTTGACATCTAGTGCCAAGTCACTTCTTCCCTGTCAGTACGTCCTATACAAATCTCAGCCTTTTCATTTCTACAGCCAGAAACTCTTTTCTGGTCATAACTCATCATTGAAAATTGGCGCTTTAAAAAACACCTGAATTCAATGGCCAAATGCTAAGTAGAATAAGAATAATAATTCAAATCATGCACTGTGCAATTGCATACACAGCATAGAACAACATCATCATGTCTGGGAGAATTAACAATTGAATTCAAAACATGATTATTAAGGCATTTAATATATGCCAGGTATTAGTAATGAAGAGATGAAAAACAGCATAATCACTGACTTCAAGGAACTTAAAACAGTTTCTGCTAGGTATAACAAAATGTGATCACAGTGAAACTTCAACCAAGGAAGGGAAAATTCTTTATATATTTCCTAAGTACTTCACTGTTATATCTCCTAGTTCCCAAAATCCATTTTAATTCATAAATCATTCATAAACGATCTTAATTATTTTCCAAATGTTGAAAATTATGTTAAAAATCAAGTTTATTGCAGCAGCTAGGTGGCACAGTGAATAGAGCACCAACCCTGGAGTCAGGAAGACCTGAGTTCAAATTTGGCCTGACATTTGACACACTTACTAGCTGTGTGACCTTGGGCAAGTCACTTAACCCCAATTGCCTTTGCCTTCACACCTCCAAAAAAAATAAAGTTTATGTTACCAAAATGCATTAACATTCTTATAAGATGATTCTTTCAAATACATATTTCAAGGATCATCTCAGAGAAACAGTAGTTGAATTTGGTTCTAAGGGACAAGGCCATCACATGTATAAACCAAAAGAAGTGGAAAAGGAAAAAAAAGGACATATGTAACTATGCTTTGACACACTTTCAAAAATTAATTCACCATGATGACTAATTCACGAGTTGTGATGGGCCGTAGGATATTAAATAACTCATATACAGCTATGCTTCCTGGGTTAGAAGGCAGTTTAGTTGGTGTTTGTTACCATGTCAACCAACTACAAGGTGATTGTACTTCAAAGTTCTTCCTTTTTTTTTTCTTTTGGAAGAGAATAAAGTTCAATCAACTCTCTTTGAAAAAAAGTCTAGTATCCTCCCCTTTTTTTTCTTTTTTTTAAGGGGCATTCTTATTCCTGGAGATGTAAATTAATCTTAACTATGAGTAATATGTTCAGATCCATCTGCATTAAAACACAATCCTATGGTTTGGACTCCTTGAGTACTATGTAAGAAACAGAACCTTGGGTACTCTAAACTTGTTGTCAAGTAGGTTGTCTCTATAAATTTGGTGATAAAGGCAAAGCAAAGAAGTAAATCTGAAGAAAAAAATCACCTAGAATTATTCCTTTCCCTCATCCACCTCCCCAAAAAAGAATAATCAAAATAAAGACCCTCCCAAAAAATTTTAAAAATCTGTTGATACTGCCTATCACATGCTGTAACCAAAATGGCCAACGGGTATTCAAATTAAAAACACCTCTTGATTGAAATAAACTTGTACCAATTGCTATCACTGTTATCATCAAAAAGCATCTATTAAATAATTAATTGCATGTGGTACTATGATGGATATATGAAAAACAATGAGACCAAACTGATGGCTATTCTGTGAGAATTTTACTTTTAAGAAAATTTACCACTGTCATAGTTGAATATGTAGATAATATGATTGCTTCAGTAATTAAATGGACCTGTGAGGTCATTAGTATTGCTTGTCACTCCACCAGTGTAAATCATAACTCTTTCTATGCCTCTTCAACTTGTCTAATTTTTGCCCATCTTTCTATCAAATCCTCAAAGTATTAGAGGTCTTTCATTCTATGTACCACAAGTTGTTGTTGTTGTTTTAATCTATTTTTTTCAATATTAAGTGGTTAATTATACTTTTTCACATTGCAATGGATTTCACTGGGAAGAACTTGCAGTATTCCAGGGATTGATATAATTAACAAAATGTCATTTGTAAATCTGGAGAACTTACTATCAAATCAATAGGAAATCATTGTTTGCCTTAGAATTGACACAATAGGTCTTACATGCCTTTAGTAAACACTTTAGGACAAAATTTTCTGGGTTTAAGCTTTGGGAAATCATTGAAGTTACTTCCAGTTTCACAACTGCCACAAGTCTTTCATAGTTTTAATGTATGTGAGTCAGGTACCTTGTCTGAAGATGACTTTAAACGACTGCCTTTGGTGTCACTGAGTAAATAAGAAGTAAGTAAATAAATGAGACAGTTTATATTATTAATGCTTCTCAGTCATTTCTGTGACTATAATGAAGTTTTGATTTGAAAATAACCTGGGAATTTTGACCTATTTCTTTTCTGTTTTCATCTAGGACAAACTTCATGCTTGCATAAGCGTGTGTAAGAATCTGTGGAGGCACGATAAAAGTTGAGAAAGCAGGCATATGGGTTGGCTTTTGTTGGTGGCTTTTCAGTCACATCTAAAAGCACCACCCCTTTTGTGTGGGGTATGTGTGCATGATAGAAGTAATATCTTCTCTTTGAAATAATTGGAGACCTAATCATTGAATAATTTAAGACTGTCTTCATTCTAGTACAGATTTGTACTGTGCTTATTTGGTCAAATTCAGCTACTCTTTCTGACTTTGTATTACTTAAATGTTATATTTAACAGTAGTTATGAATTTGAAATGGAATCATGGAACCCTATTCATACATAGATGCATATATATATATATATCTATTACATGTGCTTGCATAAATACATGCAAATATTTGCATACGCATAAATGAATATACATATACATTGTGTGTGTGTGTGTACACACATATACATGAACATGATAATACTGATGCTTCCTAGTAATCCTAATATATAAAGATAGAGATCAGAGAAAGATAGATATATGACTTTTTGCCTTTCCATCACTCTGGGAAGCAGAAACTAGCGTAGGCATGAGTATGCATGGATATATGTGAGATATATTTATATGCACACACACATATACACAATTGTGTATATATGTAGGTATATGTGGATATGCACTTATGTTTAAACAAAATTTGGTTTTATCATTCCTTATCCCAATAATGAATGATATATTATTAAAAATGGGAAATATATATGATTTCATTCAGATAAAAGAAGAAAAATTATGCTATTGTTGATCCTGCTGAAATATATTCTGCTATAATTCATACTGAATAAGGATATTGAGGTTACTAAATAGACCTTTCCATTCAACCACTTCTAAACAAATTTCAAGCCACAAATTATTCATTAACCTCCTTTGTTAAGTAAGTGGGCATTAACATATATCTGTAGATTAGAATACACAACTATTTTCTATTCTCCACATGTATTCTTGCTCTTATCTTGTTCCATGAGGTCACCAAATAAACCAAGAGAAAAGGATACAGGAATATGGCTATATAAAGAAGGCTTTCATTAACCTCTCTGACCCACCATAATTTCAGATGTCAGCAGCTAATCAAAGATTCACTGACATCATCAATGGATGGAGAGAAAAGATCTCCTGTGGGATCAATCTTTTCTCTTGAGCTGAAATATATATTTAGAACGCCACAGGGTTACTTTTGCTCCAGAGTGTCGGTGAGGATTTTCCTCCCACCTCTACTATTAAAATACATATTTCTAATGCTGAAGTTAATGGTTAATTTTGACAGAATGGCAAAAACATTTATTTTGATGTCAGAAACAGACTACGTTATTGGTCTATTTTTACTAAATGATTCCATGGCTTTTCCGTGACATAGGCAGCTGTAATGTTTGCCTCAAGTTAACCCAGAGAAGAAAGAGGAAATTCATCTCTTTTTTCTTTTCTGTTTTGAGGATTTTCTTCCATTTCTTATTCACTTCAATGAAATACCAAATCACATGATATACCTTTAATTGTTTCATACACATAATAATGAGAAAGTCAATGTCTTTCATTTTACCAAAGCTCAAACAACTTACTCATCCCCTAAGTGCATTCATCTCAGAAGTAAGTCTTGTATTATTTTTCATTTTAATTAAACTTTATCACAATGTGACATCATTCGATATAAAAAAGGGAAACTATATATTAATTTTTTTAAATGACATTTCACCTAAACAAAGAAACTATAATGTAAATTGCATGGGCTGGAGTCAATAATCTTTGTTTTTTATTTAATAGTCTTTAAAACAAAGTGAATACACTGTCTGCACCTGCGTCTGTCTCTCTGTCTCAATCTCTCTCTGTTTCTGTGTCTGTCTCTCTGTCTCAATCTCTCTCTGTTTCTGTGTCTGTCTATCTGTCTCTCTCTGTCTCTCTGTCTCAATCTCTCTCTGTTTCTGTGTCTGTCTCTCTGTCTCAATCTCTCTCTGTTTCTGTGTCTGTCTATCTGTCTCTCTCTCTCTCTGTGTCTCTCTGTCTGTCTCTCTCTCTCTCTCTCTCTCACACACACACACACACACACACACACACACACACACACACACACCACAAGCAGTTTCTCTGGGTCATTCTTAGTGAGGCTAATTATCAGTCCACCTTTCATCTGTAGATGAGTTATCTCGTCATATAAACCTGTTTCCATTCCACATCTTCACACACAGTAGACCTCTCAGCTGATCTGGGTCTTTTCTCATTGTTTATAGAGCTGTAAATACCTCATTGGATTAGAACTGAAGCCAACCTGGAGCACTTCTGCTTTCCACCAAATGTTATTGTTAGCTTTTTTGTGGGGGAAACCATGAATACTAGAATAAGTCCTTTTCTTTTGTTGAATCCTTATCCAGATCAGAGCCTCTAACTGGGACTATCCCAAAGGGTTCTGTCCTGAATTCTCTCCTGTTTGTCCTCTCCTCTCATTTTGTTTTCTTCTCCTCTCTCACTATACTTTTTCACTTAGTGATATCATTGGCTTTCATGAATTTTATTACCATCTCTATGCTGATAATTTTCAAATATTCCCATCTTGCCCTAACTTCTCTTCTATCTTTCAATATCACATCTGGAACTGATTTTCAGACATCTCAAGCTGGATATCCAGTAAACATCTTAAATTCTACATGTCCCAGACTGAACTCATTACTTTTGTCCCTAAAGCCTCCCCACTCCTAACTTTCCTATTACTGTAAAGGGCAGTACCAGTTGCCCATTTCCTCAAGTTGACATCCTAGGTGTCATTCTCAACTCCTCACTATCCTTCACCTCCCATATCTAGTATGTGACCAAGGTCTGTCAATTTCACTTTTGCAGTATCTCTCAGATACGTGCCCTTCTCTCCATTGACACTGCCGCCATCTAGGTACAAGACTCTTCTCTCTTTCTAGCTAGAGAATTGCAATCCTTGGTGGGTTATTGCTGGTATTAATTGCTGCATGACTCAAGTCTATACCCATTACAATCCTTCCTCATTTTAGACACACCGAAGTGATTTTTCTAAAACACAGGTCCTCCCATGTCACCTCTCCATTCAATGAATTCTAGGATTAAATGCAAAATTCTCTGTTTGGCACTCAAAATCTTTCATAAACCTAATCTCTTCCTCCCTTTCTAGTTTTCTTGTACCTTCTTTCTACCATGTATTCTTTAATCTAGTAGTTGGGCATTTTCTCTGGCTGTCCCCCATGTCTGGAATGCTCTTCCTCCACATCTCTGTTAATTGACTTCCCTGACTTTAAGACCAAACTAAAATACTATCTTCTACAGTAAGCTCTTTCAACCCCCCTTTCATTTTAGTGCCTTTTCTCTTTTATTTTTCCCTATTTGTCTCGTATATGCATATTCGTATGTACATATTTGCTTATTCCCTCCCTTGTTGGGTTGTGAGCTCCTTGAGGTCAGGGACTAAACCTCATTTTGTACCCCAAGAACTTAGCACAGTGTCTGGAATGTAGTAGGTAGTCAACAAATGTTTATTGTCTGATAGGATGATGAGTAAATGAATGAAAAGTGTTTATTAAGTAGGTACTCTGTTCCCATGTCTATGCTTAGCAATGAGATTCAAATAGATAAGGCAAATAGATGCTGCTCTTAAGGAGTTCACACTCTAATTGCAGGATCCAACACATAAAAGAGTTCAGATGAATGGCAAATCAAAAGTCCTGGATTTGGATGTCTCAAAGTTTGGATGGTGGAGAAAATGCCAAGATCCCAATGTCTTTAACATCCATTAATTGTTCATATAAGGATCAGGAAGATGTAGAATTGGGGAATGCTATAAGACTCAGAAGAGCTTGGGATGCAGTGGCAGGAAACAGGATAAGGCCAAGCAATCCTCCCACTGGTCAGAAGGGTTAGACCTGCTCAATCCCATATTATCCACATGACTTAATAGGTCCTGTTGGTCTTTCTGTGTGATAGACCTGATGGGGTATTGGAGGTCCAAGGGTCAGAGGAGGGGAAAAAGGGAAGGCAAGGGGAGAAGGCACCCTCTGGTTATAGGTCTTCCAGTGCAACTCAGTTCAAATCAGATGATGATAAATTTGAGTCTCCACTATGCCCCATGCAGTATCTTCCAAACTTTTTAAATGACATTACATTATGAGTAATAAATAAATAAACAAATGAATAATAAGAAATGAGCCCTCAACATAAGGTATATATTTATTTATGTGTATTATCATCATAATACACACATGTACACCCATGCATGTATGTATGTATGTATGTACACGTATAGATAGGTACTTTTGCAAAAATATTAATAGTCCAGGTAATAGGGAATATTAGCCAGAACTCAGGCGCTAGCTGTGTGAGTTAAGAGAAAGAAAGAGATGTAAGATTCTTTTATTAAGGGCAGAACAGGCTTTGGCAACTGATTAGATATATGAAGTGAAGGAAAATGAGGAGTCAGAAATGATACCAAGTTTGTGAATATGGGTGATGGGAAGGATGGTGGTGCCCTCAAGAGAAATAAGAAAATTTTGAGAAGGACTATCTTTGGGGATAAAGATCATAGAAGACCTGAGATGCTTCCCATTACTCATTCATGCTTGCTTATGCTGTGTACTATCTCTGTCTTACCCAGAATTAAAAGGAAAGAGGCTCTTACACACCAGTCATTGTCCCAGAGTACAGAGCCTGCCTTCTAAGGGATGTCTACGAAAGCCACCATGTAATGGGGGGAAGGGAGGAGGACAGGGTTCAGGGGATAGATATTTGGTAGCATCATTCTCAATGCTACCTGTGCAATGGCTTCTGTAACCACCTAGGGAGTAGGTAGATTACAATTTCCCAGGCCGATGAAGGCCCAGATCAGAAGATCTGAGTTTAGGAGGATACAAAATAGAGGGAGGAATGGGATGGAATGTGGGAGGATTAAGGAATAAAGGTAGGTGTGGATATGATGAAGACAAGTCCCATGACAGAATGTGATGCATTTTCCATTCCTCTATTCACATATTTCTTGGGATTAGGTCACAGTCCCCGACAACTCCTCCCTTCCACTTTAGAGTCCACTGTTCTATTAGATGAGGGAACAGAAGAAAGTAAGTTAGGAGAAGGAAAGTAAAAAAGCACTGTTATTGTCATGCAGCAAATAGGTTAATTATAAACCAAGTCATTAAAGCATATACTCCCTAGATTTGTGTAGGATTATAGAATTTGGGGGAGAAAAAGAGCTAAAATGGCAAGCGTTCTGATCACCTCAGCCCAGAGGGACGGTGTTTGTCCAAGTTTACACAGAAAAATTTATCTCATATATCAGGAAAGTCAAACCACAATTTATCACTGGTTTCTAGGCCCTTCTACCAGTGACCCATTATATGGCATTGGCAAAGTGTCTTTTCTGGGTTTTCACTTATTTTTCCTACATATAGGGTACTATTGAGACATCAGGCTCACCATTTTAAATTTCTAGATGAAGAGTGGCAGTAAAAGAAGATACTTTAAATGAATGGAAGACATCTAAGCTATAATGAAAAACCTGTATTGTTTTGCTCTGCAAGACTCTTAATGGGCTGCTTTTTCTCTCTAGAGCTCAGTTATTTATTTACTGATTTGGAGAAACATTCAGAGATGAGTTTCAAAGCTCTTAAGCCTAGAAGATATTCCTAGGGACCAATTCATTTTAAAAAAAGCCACTTTAGAAAGGACTTTCACTGATTTGGTTTTATCTTCACTTAAATTGGTGGTATATATTTTATTCATGTTGTTCTCAGTCATCCCTAACTTCCCTTCCCCAAATTAGAGATTTATAAGGCACTTAAGGAAATGGAATGGGCTTGAGGCATATTCATAGGCACCAGCAACCTTGTGTTTCCGTGAAAAACCTGCAGACACCTCAAGATTGACATTTAGTTCAGGTTTTTACCAAACATTAATTTTTTTGGAGGGGAGGAGGAAAAGCATTTGGGATTAAGTGGCTTGCCCAAGGTCACACAGCTAGTAAGCGTTAAGTGCCTGAGGCCAGATTTTAACTCAGGTCCTCCTAAATCCAGGGTCTGTGCTCTATTGACTGTGCCATCTAGCTGCCCCAAACTTTAAATTTTATAAAAATAAAAAGAATAAAATTGATGAAAGAAAAGGCAAAGACTTGGAATCAGCTATCAAGTGGATCAAGTATCAACTATTACATACATCAACTATCCATTATCAATTGTAGCATCCTAAATCCCAGATAAATTATAGAATGATCAAATCTTAGGTTTGGAAGAGATCTCAGAGATTATCTAGTCCACTCTTTCACCTAATTCAGTAATCTCTCATTATCTTTAATGAGTAGGTATAAAGCTTCTGCTATCCAGAGAACTTACTATTTCTTATTTTTTCTTCCAAAATTTTATTTTAGACTCAAAAACCAGAACACAAATACAGAATAGAGAAAAAAAAACAAAAACATATCATAAACTTAAATATTGGAACTTAAATAGAAAGTTAGAACGAAAAAAAAACATGGTGTGTGCATAGCAGCACAAGAGAGAATTCAAAACACGTAAATAAATTTTCATTTCAAGAACATTTATGATAAATAATACTCATGTTACAAATTGTCCATCTTTTCTTTGCTTCCTTGTGAGTTTTCTTTTGTTCTCCACTGTACACTTTTTTACTTTGTTCTTTTTTCTCCTCCCCAAATCCCCCCAAAAAGGTCACAATAAAGTTTAGATATGTTTCTCCATAGCTATAGATATATACATACACATGTACATATATGCATACATATATACACATATACTTTCCCAAACCTATTCTACTCCAGCTCTTTGTTTTTTATGTATGTGCCTATATTGTTTCCTATCCCTCTTGCCTCCTCTCCTTTACTTTTACCCATTACCTTGCCTACCCCCCTCCAAGGAACCCTCCCCTATTCTCCCATTCTCATAAATCTAAATACCCTTCTATACCCCTGTTTATGTATTCCCTCACCCTCCCTTCTAAATATCCCTCCCTTTTCCTCTCCCCCTTTCTATGTTCCTAGTGTTTTATTTCTTCTGAAGTTGGAAGACTTTTATACTCTTTTAAATATACATATATATTGTTCCTCTTAAACCCATTCCTGATAAAAGTAGGTTACCAGAACTACCAGCCCTCCTTCCCCAACTAATTCCTGTGTATCAGTTCTTCCTCTTGCACCTCATTTGTATAAAAGAATTACTCTTTTAAGTTGTTCATAAATGGTTTTACTTTTAAAATTTATATCATACTCAGGTTTTCCCCAATCTTTCCTATGAACTACCCAATTATTAATAAGAATCTTAGACAACATTCTGTCCTTATAGATCCCTTATAATCAGTCTTTGTTATGTATCTTGTATTTTTATTGGGGTTTTTTTTCTGTCAAATTATCTATTAAGTTCAGGATTTTTTTTAACAAAGTCTTGAAAGTTTGAGAATTTGTCAAATATCCGTTGTTTTTTTTTTAATTTAAGATAATACTTAACTTTGCATTTTTGACTAGAGCCCCAGTTGTTTTGCTCTTCAATATCTTACAGGCTCAAATGCCCAACTCCCCTCACTTTCCAGCATTAAAAGTTCAGGTGGCTGGGACCAAGGCAGCTTGTCAAACCAACTAACCCCAGGGTTTCCCAGCAGTTGTTTAAGAGGCTTGCCGCTGATTGTTTAAATGGAACCTAACCTGGAGGTATTTACTCTTCACCAGGACAAACTTCATCCTGGGGTCGTGCTTTTTTTTTTCTTCTGATCTTCTCAAATTGTCCCTGGAGGATGCTGGTTATGCCCCTCTTCTTATTTATCTCCACCCGCATTTTGTTAACCCTAAGGTGTTATTTTAGCTTTTTTGTGGAGGGGAAAGCTTGAGAGCTTGGGATTTTCTAACCTACCCCACCATCTTTCCAGAATCCTCTCCGAGCTTACTATTTCATAAGGAATTTTGTTTCCTTTTTGGACATCTCTAAACCTTAGAAAGTGCCTTCTTATAATAAGCCAAAATGTTTTGCTACATGACTTCTACCTTTTGTATCTTGTTCTTCTTTTGGGGATAATACAGAATGATGTATTAATTCATTTAACTTGCTGATTTTTATGAATAGTTGAAGAAAGCTAAATCTTTTTCCCTCTTAATATTCTCTTTTCCAGGCAAAATATTGTCGATATCACCTGACCCACATAAGGTTACTAGGTTCATTGCCATCCTCTTCAGCCTCTTCTCAAATATTTTCAAAACTTGTTAATACACCTCTAAAATGTGATATTAAAAATAGAGCAAAATCCCTCAAAGAAATCTGTTCAGTGCAAAGAAAGAGGCTGATTTTCCCATGATTTGAATAGACACTATCATACTATTAATGAAAGCAAAGTTTCCATGGACTTTCTCCGAAACCTTATCATAACTTTGACTCACATGAAATTTGTGGCCAACTAAAATCCAAAATCTCTTTTTCATCAGAATTAATTATTAAAATTTATGAACAGTCTCTATATAAAATAAGATCTTCTGGTTGATTTATTCATTTTTTTTAACTTGCTAAAGGTAAACAACTTGTGTTCTCTTTGGCATCAGAGCAAAGAGTAAAAGAAAGTAGGGGGCGGGGGAGAAAAGAGAGGTGGGGGGAGAGAGAGAGAGAGGGAAAGAGAAAGAGAGAGAGATAGAGAGAGAGCAAGAGAGAGAGAGAGACACAGAGAGAGATACAGAGAGAGAGAGAGAGATTCCATTTTGAAATGTGGGTGAAGCATGGTCCCAACTTAGTTTCTTATTCAGTTTTGATTAGAGAATGGAATGAAGACTTCAGTAGCTAGGTCATGAACACTGAAACTAGTAAGTGCTTTTTATGTTAAGTAATGATTATTCATCATGATTCCTATCTTCACTGCTACAGAAAATCAATGCTATATCAATCCTGTTTTAAGTTTCTTAGAAGAAATGAACAAAATACTTGATTTTAATCCAGAAATTTGTACTCAAGTATTTCCATTAGTTAATATTTTTTGTCAACCTCTCTGTGGAGTCAATCCTAAGCAGAATTTAGTTAATTCTTAAATAAGCAAGGAATTGGGGTGGAGGGGGGAAGAAAGAAAGAAAAAAGAGAAATGGTAGAAGTTGAGTAACAAGAAGGTACAAGATGAACAAATGAACAACCTAGACATTGTGTTAAATGCTAAGTATAAACAGAAGAGGAAATCAGGAAAAAATAATGTTTCCTTTTCCTGAAAATGCTCTTCAGTTTTCTAGTTATCCCATGCCTACTTCATGTCCATCTTGTCTATTTTTTTCCCCTCATAATCAATTTTCTGGAAATCAGTCAAACAAGTGAGTCTTGTACTTTAATGTGGTACCATGGAAAACATTTGCTGTGGAATCAGAGAACCTGAGCACCATTGCTTTATATTTAAAAATAGACTGAAAACACTATTATGTGATAAAGTGTCTAAAAAAACAGCAATCCATGAGCATTGCAATTCATGTAGAATTTTCTATGCAAATGTCAAGCATGAGAAATATCATATTAATTCATAGCAAGAACTCATTCATCCAAGTGTTCTCTCAGTAATAGCAGAAGATAAGACTTTGGTGGGGCAGTGTGATCACTTCCCTTGAACTTCTTCCTCTTTACTATCTCAGTGGGAAAGTGGAAGGCACACTGCATTTGGAATCAGAGGATTTGAGATAAAATTTTGAGTCATTTGTATAACTTCAAGCAAATCAATCTTTCTGAGTCTCAGTTTCTTCTTTCAAAATGAACAGTAAAAGACCAGATAACCAAGGTCCTGCCAGGTATCTATCATCTATGAATTATGTGACCTTCTTGAACAAAAGGAGAAATTGTGTTGTGTAAATGATAAAGATCTGATCTTGGAACATGGAAGACCTGAGAGAGGTTAAGCAAATCCTGCCACACTGGTTGCTTGGTTCTGGGCAAATTCCAACCTCGGTGCTCTGGAAAACTCTCTAAGAAGAATGCTTTCAAAAAAAGGTGCTGACCTATGTTAGTAGAGGGCATTTTGTCATCCAGAAGTTCCTTACATCAATGAAATTCCTCTCCTATCTTTCTTGGAGCATATTTTTTTAAGATTATATGATGGTTTCAATCTAAACTTCCAAGTAAAACAGTCCAAGAATGAACTTCACAAGGACAAAATGAACAATGCCCTCTAAATGAAAAAGGAAAGCAGAAAGCACACTTTGTCCCAAGATGTAATTAATACCCCAGGATAAATGTGTCGGGCTGATTCCCTTCAGAACATCAGCAACTCTGTGGCCTAAAACGCAGTCAAGATTTGTGATTTTAAAATGTGAGTTTTGTCAGGGAGATTGTAAGCCAGCAGTTGTTTCTGTTTTAGCTAATGTTGGCATTAATTTTCACTTATAATTTGTTCTTCCTTAAAAAGCTCCGCAGAGAAAGACTCTCACACGTCTTCATTACACACAACTTATCTTGGCATTACATTTGCTTAAATTGTCCTCCAGTGCTGCCATATTGGTGACCCTTAAAAGTCGGTAAACAAATACATTTGTTCTATATATGTTTATGCCTTGCCTTCTAAACTGTGTGGAAATGAACCTAGAATCTTTATCAGAGTCTCAACAGGCTTTGATGATACAATTAAAATATAAAGTAACCAGAAGTTAAATTATCAATAAGAGTCATTTATTTTGCATTTTTATTTTAAAGAATACTTATGAGAATTGTGATGAATTAGCAGTGACAAACTACTTCTTGCAGGCTGATTTTGTGTGGAGAGTTTAATTAAACATTGCAGCTGTTTATCTCTATGGTGATTAAATTTTCATGTGTAAATTACATGTATTAAGATCAAGATACTTATGTAAATGTCACTTGCCTTAATGTTTTGTGTTACTGTTATTAACATCTAACCATCAGCTTGTAATCTTCTTGTATTGCCTTCCACTGGCATGCAGTACACAGACAACACAAGCAGATTTAGATCTTAAGAACAAACAAGAGTTTTTAAAGAAAACCATCAAATAACTAATGTAATCCTGACATATTTAGAAAAAAAAAGATGAAAACTAAACTGTCTATTAGATACTGCTGAAGAGTCCTGGATTTCAGAGGTTAAATATCTTTTATTGCTCTATATTGTGCAGTGGTTCTCAACCTTCCTAATGCCACAACCCTTTAATACTCATATGTGGGAATATCTGCATGTGGGTGAGATAGAGGAGCGGTGTCTCAGTTCCTAAGACCATTGGAAATATATGTTTTCTGATGGTCGTAGGTGACCCCTGTAACCCCTGTGAAAGGGTCATTGGACCCCCCAAGGAGTCGCAACCCACAGGTTGAGAACTACTGATATAGTGCCTATCCGCTTAAGAAAAAAAGGGAAAAAAAAGTAGAACATAAGCAACAAGGATATTACCCAGAATGAAACAAAATCTATTAGAATAATGACTATACACATGTTGTTTATTCAATCTTCCTTTATTTCCTTTAGGGTGTTGTTTGTACACAACTGGATTCTATTTCATATGACCTTGTAGTTATCTCCATTGGTTACGAAAAGTAAATTTTAATTTTCCTATGAGATCTGGCCTCAACAAATTTGAAGAACAGGTAAATTCAGTTGTACTGGGACTATGCAGAGCTTAGAAGTTGAGGAAATGTCTAGCCATCCATTGTAGCAAAAACTGAGGGGTATTTTATCTTTGGTCTTCTAACATGAGTTACTCCATCTTTTAATTCATTGCAAATGAATTTCATTTGGTAATTTTCATTGCAAAATAAGCAATCACATCCCCCTACTCAGGTTTTATGTTTTTGCCTTTCCCGAGGTACCTTGATATACTAGCCATATAGAAAAACAAAGTTGACCTGTAGTGTTCCCTCAAGGCTAGTGACAGAATAATGACTTTCTACCATTTCTGTAAGGTTAGAGGCCAATGCAGACTGATTGTCCTCTGCTTTTTTGTATTTCCTAAATCATCATATACATTGATAGCAAATTCTTTGTGTTCTGAGGTCACTTAGTTAACAGAGAAAACAATCGATTGGTCTTATCTTGCTATGACTTGTAACAATAATGAAGCTTCTCTATTTCATCTGTGCCTCAAATTTGTAACTTTGGTCCTTTTATCTCAACACATACACAGTGCATACATGCATGCATATGCATATATGTATGTGTGTGTATGTGTATGTGTGCATGTATGTGTGTATGTGTGTATTTTTTTTCCTTTGGAGCTCCTGGACAAAAAAGAAAGAGAGAACTAATTTCTAGGTAGTACTTAAGTTAGCACTCATCTGTTTTCAAATAGGCTATCTTTGAAAACCATTTCTGTAACTCAAATTGCAATGCATGTTAATATAGAAAATCATGTTCTAAATGTAGCTTCTCCCAAGGCCTTCCTTTCTTTTCCCCAATCATTGCGCTAATTTAGGAGAATGGTAACATCTTTTGGCATGCATGACTTAGAAATACTAGTAATGACATATATTATATACTAAGACTCTGTTGTTTTTTCCTCTAAACTAATCTGTGAAATGATTAATACTTATGAGAATATGATATGAGAAAGTTACTGAACTGTTCATACCCTGTAGAGCCAAGCACAAGCAGCTTTCCAGAGGAAGGATGCTGTGAACAGATTTCAAGGTTCTGATTACATAGTAATAACAAGCTCTCTATTCAATAACAAACCAGAACAAAACATTCACAGAAAATCAAGATACAGCATTCACAATGTTACAAGTTATCACAGGAAATAAAAATACAGCATTCACAACAACTTATCACTAAAATGGCCACATAGTTTTCACCACAGTGGTCACATAGTTTTGAACAAAATGCAATCATTTAGTTAATCGATCACTTAACTCAATCATTCAATCTACTGAATCATTCAGTCATCCTTAAGGAGGCTTACCTCCTTAAGGGTCACAAAATACAATGGTCAAAGTTCTCCACTCATGGGGCACCCTAGTTACAAATCAGTCACTATTCAATCATCAGAACATACACAGGTCATCCACCCCTCGGTCACAGGTAAATCACAATCTTCTCAGTCAATACACAGTAACCAAGTAAAGTCTTCTTTTAGCTTGACTCAGGGTAGGCTCTCAAATTCCCTGGATCTCATTCCATGGTCCCAGCTCCTACCTGGATTCACCAAAAAGTCACCTGGGTTCAAAGGCAGACAGCTCCTAGTTCCTTTTCCAGCTCTCCATGCTGTTCCTGTTCCACTGAAGCTCACAGTGTCCAATCCACCTTAAATCCTTCACAGTCTCTGTTCAAGAGAAGTCAAGACTTAACAAAACCACAAACAGACATGCTTCCTCCATCTTTGGCAGCTCCAGCTGGCCCTCAGAAGTCCTCAGCAGCTCCTCAATCCCTCCAGCTGGATTTCAGAAGAAGCTCTGCCACCACAAGTTCCCAGGAAATTCTGACTTTCCCAGCTAGTGTTTTTCCTTATATACAATATTGCTCCTCCCTGTTCAGCCCCTTCCTGTTACACCAGCAACAGGGGTTCTCTGTTTAACCCCTTCCTGTTATGTCAGTAACAGGGGTTCATACCTTCTGTTTCTTTAACAGAGGCTTAATTTGAAACTAGGTGCTAAGTACCTCTTAGCTTTCCAATACAAAGGGATCTTCAAATACCATTACCATTACAAACCCGTTAACCCAGAAATCATCTTACCAGTCAAACACTCTAAAGATGTCAAAGACAAAAAGAAAACCCATGTATATATCAACATTTTTTTTCTGTTATCAAAAACCCAGAACAAAATTGGTGTTTATTGATCTGGGAATGGGTTCACAGTTTGTGGGATAGGAAGGCAGTACTAGTGCTCCACAGAAAATAAAAAAGTGAGGCCTTTAGAGAAACAGTTAATAAATACAAATGTACAAATTAATATATTATTTATAGGGTGTGTCCTAGCAGTTGAGGAAACTAAGAAAGGTTATATGTAGCATATGATGGTCTGATTGTATCTCTAAGAAAGAAAGGAACTCTATGATGTAGGAACTAAGGAGAATGGGCATTCCAGGCATGTGGTATGGCCACTGAAATGGTATGGAGCTGGGAGAGGGATGTTGCTTTTAAGGAACAGAAGTAAGGACAATTTGCTTGGTTCACAATGTGTGGGATGGTGTGATGATGGTGATGGTGATGGTAGGTGGCAAGTAATGTCTAATAAGTCTAATGTCAAATAATACTGAAAAGATATTGGGGCCAGGTTTTGTAGGGTTTAATCCATTAGAGTTGAATGAGTAGGAGAGTCATATGTTTAAATATGGTCAAATCAGTGTTTAAATTACTTTGACAGTAATAGGTAGTATGAAACAGAATGGGGAAAGATTTGAGATCTGGAGACCAGTTAGGAGACTATTTCAGTAATCTGAGTGAGAGGTGGTGAGGGCCTGCACCAAGGCAGCAGCTACGTGAGTGGAGAGAAAGGGCCACATATGAGAGACACAAATAGAGAGACAGTAAGATTTGACAATTCATTGGATACACAAGGTGAATGACAGGAGGAGTTTGGAAAAATGCCAAAGTTATGAACTTGATAGACCAGAAGGATGGCAGTACCTTTAACAGAAGCAATTAATTTTGGAAAAAAGGAGAGTTTTGGGGAGATAAGTTCAGATTTGGACTTACTTAATTGAAGATGCCTCCAGGTTCATCCAATTTGAAATGTATGATAGATAACTAGTTATGCACGATTGAAGTTGAGTGAAAAAGATGGGTTGAATCTGGGAGCCATTCACAAAGAGATGATAGGCCCATCAGAGATGATGAGGTGAGAATAGAGTGCTTTATAGGCTAGGGGCATAGTCTATGCAAAAACACAGAGACAGTAAATAAATTGTTACCTATAGGGAATAGGAAGAAAGAAAATTTGACTGTAATGTAAAGTATATGAAGGAGAAAAATTTGCAATGAATCTAGGAATCCAGGCAGAAACCAGTTAGACAGGGCTTTAAAAACCCAGAGAGGATTTTGTATTCTATTGGAGAGATCAGAGTAGAGGGAAGGAATAAGCTTTTATTAATATGTATATATATAACATATAACACACATTAATGTTAATTAATATATATTAATACATCTACTATATGCAAAGCATGGTGCCAAGCTAAGTACTTTATTATCTTATTTAATCCTCACGATAATCCTGAGAGATAGGTGCTATTTTTATTACTTTTTATAATTGAGTAAACTGAAGAAGATAAGAGATTGTGACTTGCCCAGATACACAGAGCTAGAAAGTACCTGAGGCAAGATTTGAATTCAAGACATCCTGACTCCAGGTCTAGAACTCAATCCATTACAGCACCTAGCTGCCTAGCAAGAGGGAGAAAGAGTTTCTTAATGAATTTCAAAACTATTCCTCAGGGGAGAGGGCAGTCAGGCAGGTTAATAAGAGTATAAAAAAGTGATAAAGTCACCAAAAATGTGCTAAACCCCTCATTCCATGAGAATTGTCAGCATAAGGACAATATAGGTAAGTTATGAACTAAGTACCCAAGATTTGTACTTACACAGATCAGTTTCCATTTTCAAGTTTCAGGTACTCATGTCTTTAGTTCATTTTGTTCTCCTTCCCAGTGTTTCTTTAGAATACGATGTGAATCTAGGTCTCCCTTGTTTTAAATAAAAAAGTCTGGTTCCTCTGCAAGCTCTCAATGTGAAAGTGTATGCCAAGTACAGGATAGCTTTTTATTTCATTCCAAGAACACAAAAATCAACACAAAGTACTTAAATAACCTATAAGCTACTAAGAGTTACAAGTCAATAAACCTCTTCTCAACATTCTAATGTGGCCACTTTTACTCCAATTTGAGTTCTGGGTCCTAGAATCTGAAAACAATGAGAAAGAAAAGGGAAAGAAAAAAGAACAGAAGTAAAACAGTGTCTTCTTTTTCTTCTTTTTTTTTCCCAAAGGAAGTCCCCTAGATCTTATTAATCTAAGACTATGGGGGAGGGGTGACCAAGAGGGAGCTGCTAAGTTATCTACTGCTCTGGACACCTAAGTAAGGCTGTAGGTTCATGAAAGGGGTTAGGGTACCTGGGAGGCTGAGGATAGATCTATGCTTTCAGACCGCAGTCCGGGGAGAAAACACTAGTCTTGAATCTGGCTATTACATCCTAGCTATAGGACACTAAGTAGACACTTTTACCTTCAGTTTCCCCATTTGTAAAAATTTGAGTATGTGGTCTTACTAAAAGATCCTTTCCATGGGAAGATGAAGAAGTAGGTCAGAAAATCTCAAGCTCTCAAGATCTTCCTCCACAAAAGAGATAAAAATTGCACCTCTGAGTGAACAGAGTCATGAAAACAAATAAGAATGGGACAGAACAGGGGTCCTCCTGGGATAATAAGAGAAGATCCAAAGAAAAATTCTAGTACTAGCTTTCCTCCCTGTAAAGAGTAAACACTTCCAAGATAGGGTCCTCTTTAAGGACAAGAGGCAAGCTGCTTAAATAAGCAGCAAGTCCTCAATTTAGCTGGATTGGGAGGCTGTCTTGGCTCCAGAGACAGGAACTTTTACCCCAGGCACAGTGAGGGGAGTTGTGTGTCGGACCTGGGGAAAATCTAGATGAAACTGCTGAAAAGGAATGGTAGATCTAGCTGTGCTCAGGAGAGCAGCTAGGGCAAGAAGGAACTAGTACACGTCTGGTGAGTGCAGAAGCAGTGGAGTGGGGATCCCCTGACTGTGGGCACTTGCAGGAGGCTGGAGGTCTTGGTTTGTATTCAAGGTCAGAGGGAAGAACTGAAGAGGATGAGAGGCCAGAGACACCATCCCCCATAAT
Organism: Pseudochirops cupreus; assembly: GCA_028627135.1. Lineage (NCBI taxonomy): Eukaryota > Metazoa > Chordata > Mammalia > Diprotodontia > Pseudocheiridae > Pseudochirops > Pseudochirops cupreus. The sequence continues at coordinate 261,300,171 of CM053582.1, forward strand.
CCAGGACTGGAGAGGATTATAAAAACTAAATTATTACCAAAAAAAAAAATGCACAGATAAAGGAAAAAGAATCCAACCACAGAGAGCCACTGTGGAAATAGAGAAGACTGGGATTTATCTTCAGAGGAGGATACTGAAGCAAAGAAACCCTCTTCTACCCCAAAGGGTAATGTCAAATGGCCACCTGCCCAAAAAGAACTCATTGAATAACTTAATAAAGACTTTCAAAACCAAGTGAGAGAGGTTGAGGAAAAGTTAGAAAAAAAACTAAGATAACACAAGAAAAACAAGAAGATGATGAAAAGAAATTCAATCAATTAGAAAAGGAGATCCAGAATCTTAAAGAAGAAAATAACTCCTTGAAAATCAAAATACAGCATTGTAAACCAACAAAGTTATAAGACATGGAGAAATTTTAAAAACAAAATATAAAGAATGAAAAAATAGAAGAGAATGTGAAACATCTCAGAAGAAAATCAACAAATCTAGAGAACACATCAAGAAGAGAAAACATAAGAATAATTGGACTGCCTGAAAGCTTTGATCAAAAAAAGAATCTCTATGCAATAATACAAGAAATAATAAAAGAAAGTGATCCTGAAGCATTGGAACAAGAGAGGAAAGCAGAAATAGAAAAAAATCCACTGATCACCTGCTGAAAGAGATCTTATGAGGAAAACTCAAAGAAATGTTACAGTTAAATTCCAAAACCCCCAGCTCAAGGACAAAATATTACAAGCAACAAGAAAAAAAACAATTTACATATGATGGTACCACAATTAGATTCACACAAGACCTGGAGTTGGCAACACTGAAAGATTGCAGGCCTTGGAACACTATATATTGAAGAGCAAAAGAACTGGGCTTCCAGTCAAAAATATCATATCTAGCAAAACTAACCATAATTCTGAATGAAAAAAATGGACATTTGATCAACTGTCAGACTTTAAGGACTTTGTTATTAAAAAAAATCAACTAAACTCAATAGAAGATTTGACATACAAAAGCAAAGAGAAATATAAGGTGCTTACCAATGACCAATTACAAAGGACTTAATAAGAATAGAATGTTTTACCTTTTATGTATAGAAAATGTAAAAGTTATGTTTAAGATTGTTATTAGTAATTAGATAGCTTATAAGAATGATTGGGGTAGATCTGAGTATGACATGACTTCAAAAAGTAAAACTCTTCAAGAACACCTAAAAGAGTAATTATCTTATACAAAGGAGATGCAAGAGATAGAAACAATACAGACGAATTAGAAGGGGAAGGGAAGCTGTTAGTTCTGGAAATCTACTTTCATTTGGAATGGCTTTAAGAGGGGGAAAAAATATACATCTAGAAAAGTCTAAAAGTCTAAATTTAAAAAGAAATAACACTCTAAGGGATTGGGGAGGGAGGGGGAAGGATAAAGGAGGGATCTTTAGAGGGAAGGGAGAGGGAATAAATCAAAGGCAGATATAGAAAGGTCTTTAGATTTAGGGGAATGGAAGGATAAAGGAGGGATTGCTGGAGTCGAGGTAGGTAAGTTAAGTAATAGGAGGGTAAGGTAGCAGGTAGAAGTAAAGTGGAGGGGATAGGAGGGATAGAAAAAAGATATACATAGACATAAAAGCAAAGATTAATAGTAGAATCTCTTAGGGAAAGAATATGTTTATGTATGTATGTATGTGGATGGGGATATGTATAAGTGTATGTGTATATCAATAACTATGTACACATATATCCATGCTCAAGGTGGCAGGTAAGGGGGAAAAAGGGGGAACAAAGAACAAAGTAAAAAGTGTACAGCAGAGAACAAAAGAAAACCAACAAGGAAGCCAAGATGAACAACTTTCAACAAAACATATAGTATTTAATATATAGACTTTCTTGAAATGAAAAGTTATTGCTACATATTCTGAATCCTCTCCTATGGTCTGCTGTGGACATGACATGTTTTCCTTTTCCTTTTCTTATTCTATATTTAAGTTTATTACATTTCTTTCTCTTTTCTCATTATATATTTAGGTTTTAGCATTTGTCTAAAATTTTACAAAATTAAATAAATAAAATAAAAGATGCCCAGTTGTATGCAAATAAATTTGACAATCTTAGTGAAATGGATGAATATTTACAAAAATATAAGTTGCCCAGACTATCTGAAGAAGAAGTAAACTATTTAAACAACCCCATTTCAGAGAAAGAAATTGAACAAGCTATCAGAG
>CM053582.1:261302879-261330812 GCA_028627135.1 Pseudochirops cupreus
CCCCCCCCCGGGGGGGGGGGGGGGACGGGAGGGGAGAAAATCTGAAACTCAAGTGATTGTGGAACTGAATCGTGTAAATTAAAAGTAAATGAGTAAATAAAAAAAATTTAAAAAGAAAAAAAAAAGACAAGGCTTCTACATGTGACACTGGGATGAGTGATTGCTTGACTGCATAGACCCTGGTCATTGCTCTTGAATGAGATGAGATACTGTCCTCAGGGCCTTGCATTTCATACGAGACAGATTCATTCAGGATAAATTTTAAATATGCATATCATGATGAGTGAATTGGATTTACGTGTGGCAGAGTTGCAAAAAGACGTCAGCCTCAATCTCTCTTCTAGAGTCATTGAAGTCCAGTGGCAGGACAAAAGTCAAGACTCCTGGAGGAGATGGCCTAGTATGCAAAGGATGACCTTGTCATTTACAACGTGTGACCAAGCTCTAAGAGCTTCACAGCGCATGCTTCAGCAGCCTACATTATTATTGGAGCAAATTGTTCTTATCTACCCATTCCATTTGAACTCGTGGACAGATTTGAAAGAATTTGGAAAGGATTGGCAAGTCCTCATACCAGAGGTGTTAGTCTTCCTGAAATATTGAAAGTGGATTCAAAGAAGTTTGATTTTGGTGGTTCTCCATGGATTGATAGGATCACTTGAAAAAGAAAACTGATTCATTTGTACAGCTTGAATACAATGTTGGATGTGCCTATGGAACAACATACATAATATACCTTAGTTATTCCTGATTAAAGAAACAAACAAATGAAAAAGAGACTTTAGTATTTCTGTGACTAAAGTCCTCAGTAAAAATGAAAACTTGTTCTTCAAAGTCATTATCACAGTCTTGTGTTTAATCTGAATCATCAAAAATTATGCAAATGGAAGATGACTGGGAGGATCCAGTATTGCATATCATGAGTTAAAAGATACCCTGGCAAGTTAGTTAGGCATCCAGGAGTTTGAAGTGTTGCACCTGTGCAGCAAATATATCATATCCTCATAGTAGAAGAGGAAAAGGGCAAAAAGAAGCAACCTCCATGCTCATGGTAACAATCTATCAATGTCAGCTTTCATTCCAAGAATTTGAAGGGGTTCCTGTACCTTTTCAATGATTTATGGTAAATATGACCTGCTTTATTTATCCTGACCCAACCATACATCACATTTGATGCTAGACACGTTCTCGTCATCAGCTCTTTTGCTCCATCCTCCTGGAGTACCCAAGTGCTGGAACTGCCACCCTAGAGCCTGCATTACCTGGATCAGTGGATGTGTCCAGGCCACTGGCTACTTCCAGGAACACAAGGTAGACAGGGAGAATGGGGGTGGATGGAGAAAAAAGCTGCAACTGCTTGTAAGATTATTCAGGTATATTGATCATCAATGTCGTAGCGTATAAGCAATTTCATCTCAACTTCATTAACATTATACACAGTAAACTTCACAAAATAGTCCCATAACAGTGAATGTATTTCTTGGCTCACTATAGGTAGCCAGCTCAAATTACTCTTCAAATTTTGCTGTGGTCATTTTATTAATATCTACCCTACCTACCATTGTACATTCCAGACCAACAGACCTTGCCATAACTATGCCCTTTGCAACGTACCCTGCCCTCCCCCTCAGTCCTACCTGTCTTCAAGTTGGAATTATAACAAAATAACTGTAGACATTGCCACTGTAAAAAAGTGGCACCATTCTCAATCCCTGTGACATCCCCGAACAAAATACAACCTTCCAGGCCACTACATGTTTATATGTGTTATCTCTCCTGCTATAATGCTAGCTCCTTGAGGGCAAGGATTATTTTTCTTTAGTATTTATATACTCCTTACTTAGGATGGTGCTTATCATATTGTACCTAATAAATAAATACATGCTTATTTATTCAGGATATTTAGATATTAGAACTAGCTGGTATACCTAGATGACATTGTTATCTTTGGAAAGATATTTAAACTACATTTAAAATGACTGATGATTGCAGGGAAATGGCAGTAGGAAACTTTCAATTGATAAGTGCCAGTTTTGTAGTTTCTACCAATATGAGGTCCACATATTATCTCATCAGGAAATAAGTTCTGATTTGGAAAAGAAAAAAATGCTTGTTATCCAGACATATAAAAAGAACTCTTTCAAACAGAGAGCTAGTCTTATATTTTGTAGATTCTATTTGAAATCTATGAAAAACTAAATTATCATCACTAAACCTCTCAGTGACTTTACTCACAGGTATATAAAGGATCGAAAGTAGAATGATAAGAAAGATCAATCTGGTCTGATTATTTCAACATCATTTGAATATTGTTGTGATGAGAAATGTGAATAAGCTGCTAAGGATTTGATTGAAATTTATCCAGTGGTGCTGATAGATATTGAACCAGGCAAATTCCCCGTACTATACACTGATATACAGTGCATGCTGCAAGGCTTGAGAGAAGTTCTATACTGTGAGTGATGGTCAACAGAAATCTAGTCCAAGTTCTAAGAGACAACTTACTGCAAATGACACTTGTGATTTTATACACATGTTGGAATTTTTAGCTTTGAAATGAGATACTACTGATAAGTTATAAGATTTATTTCTATGATGCTCAATTTCAAGAATGAACTGACAAATATTTGTTGACTTACATGTGGCCTAAGCTAAGTTTGATGCTGCCTATTATAAAATGGGTTATGGCCCTCTCCAACTCTGAGTTCAATACATATGTTAGTCTCAGGAAAACAAATGTAGATGCAACTATTCTGTCCCATAAGTCACATGGATTCTAGGTATGGTGGTACCTATATGAGGAACAAAGAAATCCTGCACAATAGAGGAAATATACTTTAGAAATATTAAAGTGCAATGGAGAGTTTGAGATGTCTACAAAAGTGTACAAACTACGCTTTTATTTATTTTTTTTAGTTTTAGTTTTCAACATTCGTTGACACAAGATTTTGAGTTACAAATTTTCTCCCATCACTTCCCTACCCCAACCCCAAGATGGCAAGCCTACTGAATAAACCTTCCCCTAATCTGTTCTCTCTTATATCATCCCCCATCCCTGCTCTAACTTGCTAGTAGGGCAAGATGGATTTCTATACCCCAGTGTCTGTATATCTTATTTCCCAGTTGCATGAAAAAACAATTTTTTAACATTTGTGTTTGAAACTTTGAATTCCAGATTTTTTTCCCTTCTTCCATGCTCATCCACTCCCACTGGTAAGACAAGCAATTCAATATAGGTTGTACGTGTGTAGATACACAAAACATTTCCTTGATAGTTATATTGTGAAAGACTAACTATATTTCCCTCCATCCTATCCTGCTACCCACTTATTCTATTTTCTACTTTGACCAACCAGTCCCTTTTCAAAAGTGTTTGCTCCTAACTACCCCCTTCCCCAATCTGCCCTCCCTTCCTTCTATCACCCCCCTTCTTATCTTCTTCCCCCCCACTTTCCTGTAGGGTAAGGTACTCAATTGAGTGTATATGTTATTCTGTCCTTAAGTCAAATTCAAGGAGAGTAAGGTTTACTCATTCCCTTTCATCACTCTGCTCTTCCCCTCCATTGTAAGTTTTTTCTTGCCCATTTTATCTGAGATAATTTACCCTATTATATCTCTCCCTTTCTCCTTTTCCCAATATATTCCTCTCTCATCTCTTAATTTTATTTTTTAGATATCATCCCTTCATATTCAACTCATCCTGCCATCTGTCTATGTATACATTTACACACATATACACATACTCACATATATATTTATACATGCATACACCCTCCTATACATACATATATATGTATTTATACATATGTATATACATTTATTTTCTCTTCAACTATCCTCATACTGAGAAAAGTCTCATGAGTTACAATTATCATTTTTACATGTAGGAATGCAAATACTTCAAATTTGTTAAGTTCCTTATGATTTCTTTTTCCTGTTTACCTTCTCATGCTTCTCTTGATTCTTGTATTTGAAAGACAAATTTTCTGTTCAGCTCTGCTTTTTTCATCAAGAATGCTTGAAAGTCCTTTACTTCATTGAATGACCAGATTTTTTCCCTGGAAGAATTACACTCAGTTTTTCTGGGTAGGTGATTCTTGGTTTTAATCCTAGCTCCTTTGACCTCCAGAATATCATATTCCAAGCCCTTCAATCCCTTAATGTAGAAGCTGATAGATCTTGTGTTATGCTGATTGTCTTTCCACAATACTCAAATTGTTTCTTCCTGACTGTGATATTTTCTCCTTGACCTGGAAACTCTGGAATTTGGCTATAATATTCCCAGGAGTTTTCTTTTGGGGACTACTTCTAGAACATCAGGGCAATTTTGCTTGATAATTTCTTGAAATACGGTATCTAGGATAGCTTTTTGATCATGGCTGTTAGGTAGTCCAATAACTTTTAAACTGAAGTCTGCTTGGACCTGTCTGGGCCACAAGTCTGGGCCAGTGTGGCTGACATGGGACTGTGAATGCCTCCCACCTTGGTGCGATAGACCCTTCCTGTTGGCCTGCCAGGCTACCTTCAGTGGCAGATTTGTTTCTAACTGTCACTTTGTGGGTTCTGTGGCTCTAATATTTGTTTAGAGTCATTTCTTTACAGGTATTGGAGGTGGTTGGAGCCAGAGTTCATGTAAGTTCCTGCTTTTATTCCACCATCTTGGCTGCACTCCCCAAACTATTCTTCATTAATCTGTTTTTTTACTGAATAAATATTCTTTGCCTTGGTTATCTTTGAATAACTAGTGACAAGAGCAATAGCATGATGAAGGGTTATGAAAAATAAAAACCAAGAAGAAAAAGAGTAACTCTCAAGACAACCTTATTTTTAAATCAATGTCAGTAATTGGATATATTTGATAGAATAATTTTATCCAAATGTACCTAGTCCCATATAGGATAACAGAGAACAGACATTTTGCACTACTATCATGAAAGCACTGCACAATGCAATAAGGATATTTGGGGAAAGCAAGAAAACTTAAAGTAGTAGAAAAAATTTTCATGGTCCCAAATGTCAGCAGATGCCTAGAAAAATATGTGAAACTTGGCCTTGGTAGGTTCAAAGGAAAATACTACCAATTTGTGCTGCAGATGCTTATTATTATAAGCTTTAAATTCAATTTTATTTTATTTTCAGTGTCAAATTCTCTCCCTCCACTTCTACTTTCTCATCCACTAAGAAATCAAATCAAAACAGAACAAAAACACAAATATGTGTGTGTGCATTCTTCAGAGTTACTAAGTCTTTCAAAGCTGATTATTTTTACAATATTGATGTTGCTATATAACTTGTTTTCCTACTTCTGCTCATTTCACTTTGAATCAATTCATACAAGTCTTTGCAGATTTTTCTGAAACTATCCAATGCATCATTTGTTACAATACAATAGCATTCAAAGCACTTAATATACCATACCACTTTCAAGCATTCCCCAATTGTTAAGCACCCTTCCAATTTCCTATTCTTTGCAACAACAAAAAGAGCTGCTTTAAATATGGTTGCATATATGGATAACTTTCCTCTTTATTTGATCTCTTTGGAGGTATTACTGGTCAAAAGGTATGTAGAGTTAAATACCTTTTTGGCCATAGTTCTAATTTGCTTTTTAGAATGGTTGGTCTACCAATAGCAAATTTGTTATCTCTTTTATCACATCTCCTCTACCATTTGCCATTTTCCTTTTCTGGCATCTCAACCAAATTTGGTGGATGTGAGATGTTTAAATTATTTCAAATTGAATCTCTTTAATTATTAGGTGACATAAAGCATTTCTTTCTTAATTTAATTTTTTTTTCCCAATTGCATGTAAAAACAATTTTTACATTATTTTTTTAAATTGAGTTGCAACTTTTCTTCCTCCTTCCCCTCTTTCTTCATTGAGAAAGCAATTAATTTTATATAGGTTTTACATGCATAGTCATGCAAAATATATTTCCATATTACTTATGATGTGAAAGAAAACAGATCAAAAATTTTTAAAAACAAGAAAAAAGAAAGATAAAAAGTATGCTTGAATTGAAATTCAGACTCTATCAGTTCTATAAAGTTGCTATAAATATTTTTGTGCATATTAGTACTTTTTTTCTTTTTTTCTTTGATCTCTTTGGGTTACAAACCTAGATATGAAGATACTTAAAAAATGAAAACATCACAAAAACTTATAGGACACAGAGAAAGCAGCATGTATGGGAAAATTTTTTCTGTATCAATTAACACTTTCATCAATTAAAGAGGAAAAGAGCAGATCAATCAAACAAGTATGCAAATTTTAAAAATCTAGTAAAGAAACAAATTTAAAAACTCCAAGTAAACAGAAAAATAGAAATCCTGAAAACCAGTAGAAATTAACAGACATGAAAGTTTGAAGAAGTCATTCAGCAAATAAATAAAATCAGAAGGTTTTTTGTCATTGACTAATGTCATTGACTAAACTGTTTTTAAGTAAAAAGAAAGTTAAATTACCAGTATGAATTTTTTAACTGTGTATTCCCTATAAAAAATGAAATAAAATCATTTATCAGGAGATGCTTTGTACAACTATATGTTAATGAAACTGCAAAGCTCTTCTTAAACTTTTTTTTTAATTTTATTTTTTGGTGTTTCAATTTATTATTAGTTTATTTTAACATTCTTTTCTTTTTAAATTTTGAGTTCTGAATTCTCTTGCTCCCTTCCACTTTTTCCCCCACCAACTGAGAAGACACGCAATATGAAATCAATTATATGTATGAGATCATGCAAAATATATTTTATGTTAGTCATATTTCAACAAAAAGTAAGAAAAATGAAACAAGACAATTATACTTCAATTTGCATTCAGAGTTCATCAGTTTTCTTAGCATTTTTGACACGAGTCCTTTGAAGCTGTTTTAGATCATTGCATTGATGAAAATAGCCACCATTCACCCTTTGATAACTGTATGATATTGGTGTTACTTTGTACAATTGTCTCCTGGTTCTGATTATTTAACTTTGTATCAATGCATGTCTGTCCAGGTTTTCCTGAAAGCATACTGATCATCATTTATCGTAGCAAAATTGTATTCCATCACAATCATATACCATAACTTGGTCAGCCATTCGCCAGTCGATGAGCATCCCTTCATTTTTCAATTCTTTGCACTTCACACCTCTCAGAAATGATGAATGCTGGAGATGATGAGTGAAAATAAGTACACTAATGAATTGTTGAAGTTGTAAACTGGTCCAGCCTTCTAGAAAATAATTTAAAATTATGCCTAAAGGACGATAAAACTGTGTATACCTTTGGCCCAGCAATACCACTAGGTCTATGGTGTAAAGAGATCAAAGGCAGGGAAAAGAAGCTATATACTCAAAAATATTTATAACAACATTTTCGTGGTGGTAAAAAGTTAGAAATTGAGGAGATACCCATCAATTGGAAAATGGTTAAAAAGTTGTGGTATCTGACTGCTTTGGAATACTATTGTGCTACAAGAAATGATCAGATGGAGGGAGATGACTTCAGAAAACAAATAAACAAACAAAAAAACCCATATCTAGATCGATATGAACTGATGCAAAGTGAAATGAGAAGAAATTGGAGATCAATGTGCACAGAAACAGCAATATTGCAATGATAACCAACTGTGAAACACTTGGCTACTCTGATCAATTCAATGACACTGTGTAATAAGAAGTTTGAGGATGAAGACAAATAATAGAAGCTTGAGTAAATGGAAGGGAAAAGGGAAACAGGTGGGAAGAACACTTGAGAATAGTTTCTTACCTGCCAAGAAATGAAATCATGGAACTGAAACAGCCAAAAGAAGTGGAGTTAATTTGTTTCTCATCTGCTGCCATCTAAGTCCTGCCCTCATTATCATATTGAGACATGGGGTGGGGGGAACCAGAGGATTCAGGGATCCCAAATGAAACATATCCAAACTACACCAGAGGGTCCCAGGGCCTCTTTCAGGCTCGTGATGAAAACATGCTATCAACATCTGGAAAATGAACTGATGAACTCTGACTGCAAATTGAAGTATAATTTCTCACTTTATTTTCCTTACTTTTTATTTAAATATGACTATTATGAAAAGGTGTTTTACCTGGTTTCATACGTATAATTGATTTCATATTGCTTGTATTCTCCGTGGGTGAAGTAGGAAGCAGGAAGAAGCGAGAGAATTCAGTAATCAAAATTTAAAAAGAAAGGAATATTAAAAAACAAATAAATAATAAAAATAAAAGTAAAATAAGTTTTTTTTTCAGTTTTGTTGGCATATAGCTGTGCAAAATATTTCCTAATAAGTAATTTTATTTCATTTCCATTTGCTGTGAATTTACCTTTTAAAAAAAAATCCTACTGGTAATTTAATTTTCTTTTTACTTAAGGAAAAAAAATCTAGCCAGTGACATCTATTTATTGGTTTCTTTAAACAAAAACTTCTAATTTTGTTTATTAGTTGAATGACTTTTTTAAAACTTTCATTTTTATTAATTTCTATTGGTTTTCAGAATTTCTATTTTTCTGTTTAACTGAGGGTTTTTAATTTGTTTATTTACTAGCTTTTTTCCTACATGCTTGTTTCATTGTCCTGTTCCTTCTTTTATTGATTAAAATCTTTAGTGATATAAATTTTCCCATAAATGTCATTTTGCCTGTATCCCATAAATTTTGTGTTGTCTCATTATATAATTATTTAATTATTGAGTGATTTTGTGATTTTATTGGACTTATTCATTCTTTAGAATTAGAGTATTTCATTTCCAATTAATTTTTAATCTGTTCTTCAATGTCCCTTTATGGAATATAATTTTTATTGTTATTATGGTCCAAAAATATATTCAATATTTCTACTTTTCTACATTTGTGATGTTTTATGATCTGATAAATGGTCAATTTTTTGTGAAGGCGCAAACACAGCTGAAAAATACACATACACACACACATATGTGTATATATATATACACACACACACATCTTTCTATACTCATTCAATATCCTCCAAAGGTCTATTATATATAGTGTTTCTAAAATCCTATTTATTTCTTCATTTTTATTTATTTTATAGTTAGATTACTCTGTGTCTGAGAGGGGTAAATAGAAGTGCTCCACTATTATATTTTTACCATCTATTTCCTCCTGTAACTCATTTAGTCTTTCTTTTAAGACTTTACATCCTATGCTTTTGGTGTATATATGTGCAGTATTAATATTTGTTGCCTATGGTATCTTTTAGGGAAAAAAACATATTTTCCCCTTTATCTCTTTTATTCAGGCCTATTTTTTTTTTACTTTTTCTTTGTCTGAAATCATGATTATCTTCCTACTTTTTTTAAAAAAAATTTCATTGGAGCATAATAGATTATGTTCCATCTGTTTTAGTTACACTTTTTTTCTATGAGATACTTCATATTTTCTTATTTTCATTCTTTTGATTTTGTTTTATTACTTTGAAGCTTTATGGAATCATTTACTTATAGTTACATAATTATAATTTTAAAGAGTTATTTTGTTCAATAAATTTTTGAACCTCTTAATTTTACTTAATCATTTTCAGTGAATGCATGCAGGACAGAAGGAGAAGCAAGAAGTATGTCCAGATCAAAAATAATTGGCAGTCACGTCACTGAATGGAATGGACATTGGAATTAAGACAAGAGCAAAGCAAAAACTACATGGAAAATCAAGATTGGATCTCTAGCACCTAGCCTAGCCATGGAATTCCATAAGTGGTAATGACGTTCCCTTCCTGCAACAGCAAGAGAAGAAGGTTCACAGCTGAGTCCCTGAACAATGTCTTTTATATATTTTGAGTTTTTTACTTCTTGTTAAAAGGAAGGTCTGGGGAAGAATTCATGGTCTAGGGAGAGAAGCATAAGACATGCAAAAGCTGAGAACTTGCCTTTAATGTATTTTTATTCTATTTCTTTCATTTATTTTATTTGTATTTTATTATGACACAGTATATTCCCGAGAGCCTGAAAGAGGCCCTGGGACCCTCTGGTGTAGTTTGGATATGTTTCATTTGGGATCCCTGAATCCTCTGGTTCTCCCAACCCCATGTCTCAATACGATAATGAGGGCAAGACTTAGATGGCAGCAGATGAGAAACAAATTAACTCTGCTTCTTTTGGCTGTTTCATTTCCATTATTTCATTTCTTGGCAGGTAAGAAACTATTCTCAAGTGTTCTTCCTACCTGTTTCCCTTTTCCCTTCCATTTACTCAAGCTTCTATTATTTGTCCTCATCCTCAAACTTCTTATTACACAGTGTCAAGTAAGCATGAAGTAGTGGGATAAAAAGGGTTACTAAATGGGTTGACTATTCCCATTTATAATGCTCTCCCCAATACCTAAGAATTCTTTTTCTGCATATATATGCATTTTATGTATATATGTAGGGCACACATACATACGTATATTCATGTGTGTGTATCTGTGGGGGATATACAGTGTGTCCCAAAAGTCTTAGCTTAGTTGTAAGTTTTAATTGTATTCATGTTTCCACATATTTATATTTCATATTTCCATGTACATAATACACACATATGTGAATATGTGTGTATAGCTAGATAGGTATCACCATACACCTACATCTCTATGACTATACATATATGCATATATACACATATATTTGTGCATGGACTGATTCTGTGATTTCTTTTTTTTTTTTTGGTACAAGGAACTCTTGAGTGAAGAAATATTTAATCTCACTGTAGGTTCCTCAGGTCTGAGTCGTTTTTTGCTACTTATAATCTAAGGGTTTCCTGGAGCACTGAGATGTTAAGGGAGAATTACACAGCCAGTAGAAGTCAGAGGGAGACACAGTTCTTCTCTCTTCTTCTACATCCCCAGACAACAGAACTCAAATCCATCCCTATGCCCATACTCAAGAGATTCCAGAATGCCTGTGCTCTAATAGAAGAGCCCTTATCAACTCAGGGTCTCCTTTACAATACAATGAGACATAAAAGTAGGATTTTAGTAAATTATTTCAAGCTATTTCTTGAAATTGCTCCAGTATATTGTTCATTGTCATCAGTGACATGAACACCCATACTCTGGATGATTTCTCATCTCTCAAAAGTACTTTTCCACCCATAAATTCTGCAAAAGTTGTATATGCTACCATGTGCTGTTCTGCCCCCAGCTTCTTGTTGTGCAATTGAAACAGGGCTAGATTTCAAGTCAAAGAACCTGGACTCTATCTGTCTCTACCATTTTTTTTTATCTGTGTGGAACTGAGCAAGTAATTTCACTTTCTGGATCTTAGTTTCCTCATCTTTCTCTACCTCCTCTTCCTTACCAACATCATCAAACTGACATTTACATAGCACTTCCAATTTTCCAAATTACTTTATAATTTTCTCATTTTTATTCTCACTACAACCCTGGGTAGGGGTGAGATTTTTATACCCATTTCAAAGAAGCAGCCAGATGTTAAGTAAAACTTGTCTAGCATCACACAAAGAATGTCTAAGCCAGGATTTGAACAGGGGCTAGCTTATTCAAAGTCTAGTCATCTATCCACTGCACACTGAAGCTGTCATCTATAAATATAGCTTCATCTGTAAAATGAAGGGGTGAATTAGGTGGACTAGAAAAATGGACTAGGTGATCAAACATTAACTCCACCTAGCTTCTGTGGGAGAAAAGTGATGGACTAGAGGTAAATAAGGGGAAAGTTAGAATCATGTAGGCAATTCTTAAGGGTTTGCATAAATAAAGAAGGCCAAAATTTGAATATGGGGAGTATAATGACAATGCAATATTCACAGCACCCATGGGAGCTACAAATATGTGTGTGTAGTTCTGAATAACAAAATGTAACAGACTCTCCACATGGAGGACAGAACCAAAACATTTATTCAAACACCAGAAAACTGTATAACCATAACCAAAGCAGCAAGCACCAACATCCCCAAGACTTCCCTCCATCAGGCCTTCAAAACAAAACAGGCTCTCTTAAGCAAAAATGTCCCTCTCTCACTCATGCTAGCTGTTCTGCCTCCCTGCTGCCTGTTTCCAGCTCTGCATTGTTCTCTCCTCTGTTATTTCCTGTTCCACCCTTTCAGCAAGCTCCTCCCACAGTGGGCTCCATGGGATTACATTTGGCCTGTTAAAGGGCAAGTCAGGTCTTCAAATTCCCTTAGGGCCTATTAAAGGGAAGGAAAGATCTTCAAATTACCATTACCATTACAGGGAGGAGAAATTTGGAGTAACTGCAGAAATTTGAAGGAAAAGATTATTCTGGTCAAGATTTTACTTCTTAGTTGAAAGAGGAAAAGATGCTTTAGGACCAATAAGAAGTAACATCCGAGAAGGAAAACTAAAGAAATAAAAAAAGGTAGTTGTCAAGACCAGAACAAGGTAAGTAAAGAAATATAAGTGGATAAATGAGAGAATAAAGCAAATTGATAGAATAGCTTGATAGAGTGAGGCAAATTATATATTTAATTTTTTGGTTTTAGGATGCAGGATTTCATTTTTTTTAAAAAGAAACTCATTTTTAAGAGCTAACCCTTTTTTGCACATGAAACTGCAAATTATGTACAACATATTTCCCTTTTTAAATATTTAATAAATAAATCATGTAACTTTATTTTTCCTCCCTTCTACCCCCCACCCTAGAGATGGCTACAATTGGGCATAAATATGTATGTGTGTATATGCACATACATGCACATGCACATATTCATACTATATATATTTCTATTTATCAGTTCTTTCTCTGAATTCAGATAGCACCTTCTTTTATGACTCCTTTGTAGTTAATATGGGTATTTATAATAGTCAAAATGACATGGTTGCTCAAAGATTTTCTTAAAATAATATTGGGATTACTGTGCACAGCATTCTCTTGTTTCTGTTCATGTCACTCTTCACTATTTTGTGAAATTCCTTCCATGTTTTTTTTTTCTAAAATCATCAAGCTCATTATTTCTTATAACACAGTAGTATTTCATCACAATAATATACTTCAACTCGTTCAGCCATTCTCCACTTTATGGGCATCCTTACAATTTCCAGTTCTTTGCCACCACAAAGAGAGATGCTATAAATATTTTAGAACACATAGGTTATTTTCCTTTTCCCCTAATCATCTGGGAAACGGACCTAATAGTGGTACTGCTGTATCAAAGGCTGTGGGCAGTTTTATAACTCTTTGGGCATAATTCCAAATTGTTCTCCAAAATGGTTGGACTAGTTGGCACTTGCACTAATATTGTGACCCAGTTTTTCCAAATCCCCTCCAACATCTGTAGCTTTCCCCTTCTATCATTTCAGCCAATCTGTATGGGGTGGTAACTCAGAGTTGTTTTCATTCGATAGTGATTTAGAGCATTTTATATGACTATAGATACCTTTGATTCTTTAATCTGAAAGTAGCCTATATCATTTGACCATGTTAATTAGGGAATGACTTATATTCCTATAGATTTGACAAAGTTTCTTATAAATATATTTAAGATATGAGACCTTTATCTGAGAAACTGTCTATAAAAATGTTTCCCAATTTTCTAATTTCCTTCTGATCTTGGCTACATTTTTTATATTTTTACAAAACCATTTTAATTTGATATAATCAAAATTATCCACTTCACACCTCACAATATTCTCTGTCTCTTGTTTATTCACAAATTGTTTGCCTATCTATAAGTCTGGTAAGTAATATATCCCAAGTGGGACAAATTATTGAAACAGATGAGAGGTTGGTATAAGACTGAATAGAATGTGAATTTAGATGTAGAAATGATTTTGAAACAAAGGATCAAAAGAAAAGGAGTTAAATGTGGTTGTCAAGTTATTAAGAGGTGGTACTAACTCTAAAAGTTTTAACCAGGAGCTTAGGATGGAGAAGATAAGGTTAAGGTTTAGATTAAGGTTAAGATAAGATAAGGTTTTTTTTGGTCATTTTATTTTCTTTGTCATTTAAAGACCAGCATAAAAATCTCAACCAGAAAAGAAAGTAGTGGAATTGTGCAGTGACTTGCATCAAGTGCCTGGTGGTTGTATTTTTCCCACAGCCAAGTGCATGTTTTCTGTATTCCAAGTGTAGGCCAATCTTGTTCCTGTAAGAGAAGGTGAAGAGAATCAAAGAATGGCTCTGACACTCCAGGTTGGTAGAGAGAATAAAATATTTCTGAGTGAAAGAGAAGTAGATCTTCAGTGGGGAGGGGAAAAAAGACTCTAATGTAAAAGAGGGGAGACTTAACCATTGTCAGGATAGGAGAGAAGTATTAGAAAAAAAAGGCAAAGGACAACTGTTTAGATGAACTTAAAAACAGATTTGAGGTCTTTCCAGAGGAGGAGGGATATGAATTTCTTAGAACAAAGAAGATTCTTAACTTGCTGAGAATGACAAAGTATAGTCACAGATCTTATCGTATAAGAAATCATCAAGTAAGGGTTATAAGAGAACAATAATGACAGTGAGGGTTTTTCTATTCAGGAGTACAAGGGGTATATTTTTTGTCCTGATAACAATACAAATGTGCCATTCATTCAGGATATGAGAAGACTCTCCCATGGCCTATCAAAAAAAGATGGCAGTTGGCCATTTTGAATGATTCTTATAAACACAAATGATTCTTCAAGAGGCAGGTAAGAAAGTTTTGCATATAATGAAGTCCAGTATGAAACTGAATGTCATCAAGGCACAGGTTGCGTTTTATTCACTGCTGCCCATTGAGGAATGAGTTTTTATTTGAATATGCTTATTTGATGCTAGGAGTTGAAGAAATGGGAATATAGTGATGTTTGTCAAATACAAAGTAATGAAAAATAAAACTAAATTAGCAAGTCATTTGGAGGATTGAGCATTTAAGCAAATTTACCCATGTGGACAGAACTTGTGTGTCTGGAGTAGAAGTGTTACCAAGGTCTATCCCTATGAACTGTTCCGAGAGCTATAGACTCCCATAAAGGATCAGATTATTTTGTTTTTATGTTTTATAAAATATGATTTTAAGTAATTCAGTGCCCCTTATAATTCTAGAATAAAAATATCTCAATATATTATCATTGTTTATTCCTGTGTGGGCCACACTCTGCCATCCGCATGGTTTTTCTCAATAACATTCCCAAGGTCTGGGGCGGCCAGGTGGCACAGTGAACACAGCACCTGCCCCCGAGTCAGGAGGACCTGAGTGCAAATCCAGCCTCAGACACTTAACACTTACTAGTCATGTGACCTTGGGCAAATCACTTCACCCCAATTGCCATGCCTTCCTCCCTCCAAAAAGAAAAAAAAAAAACATTTCCAAGGTCTGTTATCCAATGAATGACCCTAGGTGAGCAACCTTTGGATCCCAAACTCTTGGCAGAACCTGCCACTTTGAGTCACAAATTCCCTTGCAGACCCATGGGCGCAAGCTAATTATAGGCATCTCTTCTGTGACATGGGCATGAGGTCTGTAGCAAAGGAGAAAGATCAACAGCTCAATTTCCCTGGGTCAATGAGCAAATGCCAAATTGTTCTATGACACTGACTGCATTAGAATTCATCTGAAACACTGAGGTAGTTCAATTCTATGTTAGTTACTTTGCAATTCATCACAATTTTAGCAAGAATGATGTACAAAACTGGACTGCAGTGTTACAAAGTGAATTAGACACCAAAAACAGCGGGCTGATCACAAGGCAAGAAGCTATAGTTGCAGCCGCACATCTCAGTAATTAGCAGTAATGGGAAAAGATTCTGAAGGATCACATGATGGTTCTACGGTGATGGATTTTTTTAAAATTATAACACTTTTATAAAGTTTTATGGAATGCTTTTGTCTTTCAAATGTAAATAAATGGTCATATCCATTGGTGAACTTTATGTTCTCCAATAAGAATGAAAGCTTTGTTGCTTTGAATTAAGTTTAATTTCTCATAAAACTTATTTTATTCAATTCTTTGCTGCCTGCTGAAAACAATAACCATGAAAAATGGCCCTTGTTAGTTAGATGCAGATTCTCAGCAATTACCAAAAGTTAATTAGAATTATTAAGATAACAAAAAACACAATACATTGCTGTTGATCTACTTTAACTACATTTAATAGGGAGATCCAAGACTAAGCCAGTCTCATAAATTATTTTATGCTATGTTAATGCATTTTCTGGCCAGCTAAATTAAATATTGATAGACTGTCCTCTCAGAAAGGGTTAGGCAAAAGCATTTTATTTATCACTAAGCCTAAAACCTAAAAGAGAACCAATCCTGAAACACTTTGTTGACTCAGTTGAGCAATAAAATCGAATGCGATTCTTTGTTCTCACCTCCTGCCGCTTTAATGCCATACAGAATAAAACAATTCAGGATAGGGTAGAGAACAAAATAAGGTATGTCTCTCACTGTGGTTCTTCTAATGGCTATAAAACATTTAAAACAGATGATCAGTATGTCCTCTGCCCAAACAAGCTAAAGAAATACTTTAAAGTTTTTTTAACTATAAATGAAGGGAGGAAAAATTGTGTTCTTCAGTCTATTCAATCCATCAATAAATGTTTACTAAGCTCCTGTTATGTGTCTAACCACTGAGACCCGTTTTAATGCCTCATCATAGCATGGATTTGATCCTAAAATTTTGAAGACAACACCAATAGACCTGACCAGATAAGAAATGCTTCAAGTTTGGGCTGAATTATGGATAGATATAGAGATAGTTAGATAGATAGATAGATAGATAGATAGATAGACAGATAGATAGACAGATGATAGACAGACATATTTACATGCATATATAAAATTTTAATTTATGAAATAAACATTCCCATAACAGCATAAGATATAATTGTGCATGAAATTGCAAATATATTATATACAACTTGCTATTCTTTTAAAATATAAAATTATCATGTAATTTTCTTTTTTTCCCCTTTCTTTTCTTCCCTCTCCCCCATCTAGAGATAGCTACCATTAGACACAAATACACACACATATTTAAATATATACAATATATAAATGTGTATATATGTGTGCATATTATATATAAATTTATATATAAATATGTTATATATTATAAATATCTAAGCATATACACGTGTGTATATATACATGATATATACATATATACATATGTATGTGCATATACACATATATATGAAAAACCATTCTATACATTCTACTTTTTTTTCTCTGGATGGTGGTAGTGTCTCCAAAGTCCTTTGTAATTAATTTGGGTATTGATAATTGTCAAACTGACTTAGTTGCTCAACACTGTTCTTCAAACAATATTGCTGCTACTGTATACAACTATCTCTTGGTTCTGCTCATATCACTCTTCATTATTTTGTGCGTCTATCCATATTTTTTCTCTAAAACCAATGAGCTCACCATTTCTTACAGTACAACAGAATCCCATCAAAATCATATACAACTCTTATATTTGTTTGTTTTTTTAATCAGGACAAGCCTAGCTCAATTTGAAGAGTCTTATTACAGGAAACTTAGCCTCCAGTGAACAAGGTACTTTGACAATAGTAACACATTCAACCATCTACCAACATACAGTGCAAGGGAGTGAAAGAAATTTTAACTTGGAGTCTATGAATTTTTTAAAACATATTTTGATACCTGCATTTTAATATAATTGGTTACTTTTATAATGATATGTATTTAATTTTATATATTTACAAACATCATTCGGAGAAGGGGCCCATAGGCTTCACCAGATTGCCAAACAGGTGTTAAGACACATTAAAAAAAAGATTTGGAACTCTTCATATACATAATTATTTGCCAACTGATTGGATACATGGGTTGAGGGAGGATGAGGCATTGGGTATAATTCTAAAGTTAAGAACCTGGGTGGCAAAATAATAGTGTTGCTTTTAATAAAATAATGAAGTTAGGGAAAAGGGTCTGTTTGGGAATGAGAGATAATGATGCTCTGTACATGTTCAGTTTTAGATACTTATGGAATATTCATTTTGGAACACCCAAAAGGCAGTCCTTGTAATGTAGGATTGGAACTCAGGAGAGAATAAATTTTAATTCATAGATTTCAGCATTATTGATATAGAAATGACAATTGAATCTGTGGTATCTGATGAAGTAGCAAGGGAGATAATATAAAAGGAGAAGAGAGAAGAAGCAAGAGAAAAGAGAGGAGAGAGATAAGAAGGAAAGGAGAGGGGAGAAGGCAACCAGAAATAGCCTTGGGATACAGCCACAAATAAAGGAAAAGATACAAAGGAAGATTCATAGAGGAATTCAGCATTAAAATGATTCTCACCTTTTATTTTTTCACTTATAAACAAATTGTGCTAATTTAAACATCTGTTTTTAATTGAATGCTGTTTTGGCAGAAACCAGTGAACTACAATAGCATATATTTATCCAAATCTGTAGTATGTAGTCAATAAAAAAGGCTCTCTTGCTTTTAGAAATATCCTGAAATAAAGGTAATTTTTAAAAAGAAACTGGGGAATAAAAAACATGAAATCAAATTGATTAGAAGAGGCAGGACAACGTTGACCCAAGAAATATTTTGGGGGAAAAAAAATTCTGATTTTAACTATTTGATAATGGGATGATGAATGGCAATCTTCATATTCAGGTATCTCTCTTAAAAAGGTGCATGTTTATATAGACAAAGACTATGCGCTGTTGCCGAAAAGATGATTGATTGTAATTTTCCACTGACTACTATTTTCTTTTTCCTTTAGCAGTCCCAAAACATGGAAATACACAAAAGAAGAATGTGAAATTAATCTCTGAACTAAAATATTACCCAGAGTATTAGATATAGATTTGTTCCTATTAAAATTCAGCTTAATCAAATAATGTTCACTATCATCATCTAACATTGTATGGCAATATTTCTTCAAAGAAAACTTTGTATTAGTTAACACTACCTGATAAGTTTCCTGTGATTCGTAAGCAAACATTTACATATATTTGATGCTGATGGTTTGTTCCAGGTGTCTCCAGTCCATGGGTTCTGGGTTTTTATTCTCTGACATGGAAGATCTCACTAACTCATCTCCTCTTGTAAAAGAAAAAAAAATTGTATGGAGAATAGGTGAGAGAATTTTCATGCACTCTTGACAAGGCATGTAATATTTTAAGTTTTTAGTGAGTCCTCCATAGCAATTCCTATCCATTTCCAAATTACACTGTCTGTACTATGACCATCATCCTCATCCCCTTCTCACCACAACCAGGACTCTGCCACTGGCACTGCAAATTCTAGAAGATGAGTTTTAATCTTGTCTTGCATGGAACTGGACCTTCACAATGCTTCCTGAACACGTCTAAAGTGTGTAGCCATGTGTATACCAGCACCTCCCTTCTAATTCTCCTTTATTTGTTGCTTTCTCCCATTAGAATTTAGGGAAAGTAAGATTGAATTATTTGATGATTTTTTTTTTTTACCTTTGACTTCTTGGATCACATTTTGACTTTTGATTTAAATTACTCGTTAAAGTAATCAAGAATGACTGATAGAATTATATTTCCTGATTCCATTACAAAATGCTTCTTTTTGGTTGCCTTTAATGGATAAAATGGTATTCAGATTTTCTATTGTGCATTACAGCTACAACAATGACTATGGCTATGCTTCTGTGCTTCTAAAGACACTAGACTGAAATTGGCCAAATGAAAGTGAAAGGAGCTAGTTTCCCCAGATTTCAGTTAGTTCTCCATTGATTGCTAGATTTCACTCTATAAACATGGGTTTCATTGCTCTCTCTTATTGTGTTCTTAATTTTGTGGTCTTTAAGAATGGATATTACTCCAAGGAAATATGTAAAGGACTTTGTTTTTAAAGTGCACCTGAGAATCAATGACTGTAAGAGATATTTCAGTGATAGTTGGTTTGGAAGAATCAGGCAATTAAAGAATTGTTCATGTATAGTTTCGTTCACACTGACACTTACTGGAAAATGGGGTCAAAAATAAAAAGAACATCCCAAACTAATGAATTATTGATGTAAGACCATCTAATTAGTTTTCAGAAGATGAACAGAGTCCTTCAGAGGAATCTGGAGAGTCACGTGAGACTTCTACAATGCCACATAGGCTTCTTGAAATTGGAAAAAAAAGAAAAGCAAAAAAGAACAACAGAAAAAACAAACAAACCCCACCCCCCGCCCCCAACAAATACTATGAAAAAGAAGTTGTCATTGGCAAAGCAGAATGAAAAGCTGGGGCACCAAAAGTTGGAGGGGAAGGAAATTTAAAGAAAATTACTTTTAAAATTCAAGGCTATTAAAATCAGTGTCAAAAGTAATCAAGATTGGGGCGGCTGGGTGGCGCAGTGAATAGAGCACAGACCCTGGAGTCAGGAGGACCTGAGTTCAAATCAGGCCTCAGACACTTAACACTTACTAGCCGTGTGACCTTGAGCAAGTCACTTAATCCCAATTACCCTGCCTCCCCCCTCCAAAAAGAAAAAAAAAATACAGGTGGGCAACTTCATCAAAATCTAAAAGATCTGTTTGGAGAACCTTTACTCTTAATAAGCCAGAAGTCTTATCCCCCATGTAGCCACGATCAGCTCTGATAAATGTATTGAGAAATGAAATTATTCCACTTAACAGAAATTCCCATAAGAATATGTAACACTACAACATACTCTTGTACCATTGCATACATATTGAAAGATAAAAGAATTTGCCCAAGAGGACAAGATAAAATCAATAAAGTATTTATTAAATACTTACTTTGTAGGAGGTATTGTACTAAGTGCTGGACATACAAATAAAGAAAAATGAAAAACAATCCCTGCCCTCAAGCAGCTTATATTATAATAAGAGAAGAAAACGCATACAAGGTGAAAGGCTAGTTGATGAGGAGAGATAGTGTTCATGTGGGGGCATGGTGTCAAAGTGGTCTGGAGATTCAGGAGCTGAGCCAGATTCATGGTGAAAACAAGGGCCATAGGTATATCCTCAAAATGGAGGTTCTAGGATGAATTTATCAAATGAGAAGACTCATTTATTTACAACAAGAGAAGACCACAGGGATAGGAGGATCTTCCAGAGTGAGAAGGCCTTGGGAGAGAGGGAATCTTCCAGATAAGATCTCAATAGCCTGGGAAGATGGCCTGTTTCAACCTTTTTGAAACTGTATAGGCTCAAATTAAGGCTAGATTTAGAAGAATGGATTGTTTGTCAAAGTCATGCCTAAAATCTATTGCTTTAAAAGTGTAGTTTCATGATGTGAAATGAAAGAAAATGTGTCAGAATCTTGTTTATACTATGGCAAAGTGTAAAGCAAGTGAATGAAGCAAAAGGATGATATATTACATATTAAACATTTTTATAGATGTAAAAATTTTTAAGCTTTATTGCATGCAATAAAAATTATAATTAGTTTTTCCATTCTAATTTACATATCCCTGTACATGTTGACATAATCCTCCAATTCCTTTTCATAGAGTTTCAGTAATACTTTCAAAAGGCTTCTGTCATGATTATATTTGATAGCTATACTTATGAGAATTCCTTCATAGTCCTCACTTTTTCTTATATGAATATTATGTAACATTTTGGTAGTATACCTGAAATATCAGGCTATATATCTAGAAGGAGGCTGATACCTGCCACTTCAAGTTCTAGGGATAAACTAGTAGAGTTATGCTCCTAACATGAGAGCTCATGGGTCCCCATTAGTGTGTTTTCTATTAGTAAACATCCAGTAAGAAAAGAATAGTAGTTACAAACATTTCCCCATAAATTTTCAAAAAAATTCAGAATTCTTATTGCTATGGGAAGCATGGGTTCAAAATCAGAGTACAATGGTAGTGATAAATATGTGTGGGCATTATGCCAAAACAACTCATAACTACTGGTATTGTAGGGTCTGGAAGTCCATACTCCCTTCAAAGAGATCTCATATAATTTCCCTTGGGTGACATATCTCTGTAGGGCATATTACTTAGTTGGATTCCCAAGGGTTTCCTCTTCTCCCAAGTTCATCTCTCAGACATTCATTTCTTGTAGTGAGCATCCCTCTGTACCTGTGTCTGTCTGTATAGTGTGTGTCTGCTCCCTGGTGGATGCATTGTTTCCTACTGGTTTAATAGTTTGCCTTTAAACTTAAATGATTGTTATGGGTGAGAGAAAGAGAAAAAAATTCTTCCCTTCCTTATACTAGTCTCAATAAGTACCTTTCAGCTTGCAATCATTCCAATTCTTTAACTGTGTAAATTTGTACAGGGATTAGCTATTTGAATGCCCCAGAGATCTGACTATCTTGTTTGCTTAGCCAATCATAACTATTCACTTCTTGAGTCACATTAGCATTCATATCTCATAAGGGATCACAGGGTTTTACACCTAATTAACACACTGAAATCTCATCCCTGTGTTTGTATCTGGTGACATCAACTGATTTGAGTAGTAATCTCATCCTTCCATCCCTTATTGATGTTTTTTTTTTTCTGAAAGCTCAATATTTCTAGTTGTAGTTTTGCATTGTAATTCTTCTAGTATTATTATTGTCTTTTTATTTCATTCAATTAATTTGCCTTCACCTTCTGTACTTGTGCATTCTAATACTGTCACTCTCCATTTCAGAGAATCTACTGTTGGGAAGAGTGTCTCTGTTTTGTTTTTTTCTGTTTGTTTGTTTGTTCGTTTTATATGCTTTATATTGTTTTTAGTCTTAATGATTTTTTTCATAACTTTGTCCATATTTATTTGATGTTTTCATTTAATTCTTTGTAAATTTTTCTGAACAGTCTTAAATGTTCTTGGAATTGTTCTATTATAATTTTAGTGGGGCTTATAGAAATTATTGTCATACATTCACCTTCCTCCTGGATTTTGACTCAGTTGCCTTTACTGTGAAAGGTTTATACTTTAACATAGTTCCTTTCTTTGAATGGTTACCAATTTCTACTCTTTGGTCAGCTTTCATCTTTCTTTATTGTTGACTCTGTTGATTTTTCTTTCATGTCCTTTTTGTAAATAAATTACTTATTATAAATCTTTTTTTTATTTTATAAATAGAAAAGTAGCAAAATGTCTTAATAATAAAATTTATGAGCCACCCAAAGGACAGTAGAGACATATATAGTAGCTAACAATGCCCTGTAGCAAATTAAGAATTATGAAATAATTATGTATACTTCCATAGCAGATTTCAGCAGGAAGGCATGATTACAAAGATGTAAGTTGATCATGTACAGATTTTGTTATAGTGGTAGTATTGCATTGGTACATATGTAATGCCAAAAGACCTAGAAAGAGGGATGTGGCATGTTGGGTGGATGCATCATGCATAATTTTTGAAGACATGAAAAGAAATTTACTGATGAAAAAATGTGGATGGGTCGAAAACAGTATCATTGGACATAGGGGGCATAATGACAAAATCTGTTAAAAATGAAAATATGTGTGTATACATACATATGTGTAAATGTACATACATACGTACATATATTATGAAGAGTTTTTAAATACATATGCATATATTTGTATGTACGTATGTACATACAGTGAGAGAGAAAGAGAAATAGGGAGGGACAAGAGGAGAGACAAACATCCATGTAGAGGCAGAGGGACAGAAAGAGGTATGTATAGGAATAAGCAACCAGAGGAAAAAATAGAGTGAATCATCTTCATGCTTTCAACTTCAGTAAAATGAGATAGGAGGTTATCTTTTCTAAGTAAGCAGGAGAAAAAAAAAAGATGGCTTAAGAAGAGAAGTCCTATGCTATGTCTTTTGTTAAAGATTATTTTCAAAATAACACAAGAAAACCATGAGTTAGTGCTGCCCTCTCATTTTAAGATATCAGTATATGTATGTGTTTCATTTATGTCAGGCCCCAAACCAATCAGAATATCATTGGATAGACAAAGGAGAAGAATGCTTTGATTCTGTTGCAATGAATATTATTCGAAAGCTAATTTTAATAACTTTCTGACTTAACTCATTAGAATTGAGCAACTAGTGCAAACTGCATGAGAATATAGAGCAGGAGTTCTTATCTGGGGTCTGAGAAGTCGTTTTTTTAAATTTTTTAAGTATTTAATCGCTTTCAATATGATTTGTTTCCTTTGTATTTCTATGCACTTTATTTTATGTATTTAAAAATATTATTCTGAGAAGGGTTCTATAGACTGGACCAGATTTCCTAGGAGTTTATGTCACAACAAAGATTAATAATTTGGTTGTAAGTATACCTAATATATATCTTCCATTTAAGAAAAATACATATTATTTTTGTCCCCTATATTATTGGGAAGAATGATTTTATATATAAGAGGTAGATATTTTTAGATCTTTCTAAATTATATTAACCATTGTGTATGAATGTCAAACTTCCTAGATCACTTCCTATGTTCATTCTTTCTTTCCTCATTGTTACTCCAAGAAACTAAAAAGATCTGACGCAAAGCATAAAGTCTAAAGAAAAAGTGGTCCTTGAGGTATTTGGATTAGTCATAAAGATTCATCTTACAATTCACTCTGCTTTTATTGCAATCCTCACACCAGATGTTTTCACTACCCAAAGTGCACAGGTATATTTTGGGGGCATTTTCCTCTTATTTAACTAGTAACCTTCCAAGCCAGGAAAACTGTGGAAATAAGTTCATGTCTACTATCAAACTTAATCTTTGATAGTATAATAGAATTGTGCGTTTGTCTCAGGGATGTTGTCTGGGAACAGTTAATTGAAGCACAGACTAGGTCTCTCTTTAGTCTCCTCCTTTCTGAGATCTCTGATAAAACTTTAGAGAAGTGACCCAAGCTAATTTGCATAGACTATGTAGTTGCCAAAGAAAGATAGGGAATGAGAAGA
The DNA here is from genome assembly GCA_028627135.1 of Pseudochirops cupreus. Classification (NCBI taxonomy): domain Eukaryota; kingdom Metazoa; phylum Chordata; class Mammalia; order Diprotodontia; family Pseudocheiridae; genus Pseudochirops; species Pseudochirops cupreus. The sequence continues at coordinate 261,327,602 of CM053582.1, forward strand.
CAAGGAGATAGCAGAAATGAAGCTGCTTCTCTGAACACTGAAGCTCAATAATGTGTGCTAAAAGAAGGCATACTGCCTGGAAAAAGGAGGACACATAGACAGTGGAACCATCATGAGTTGACTTGCAATGTTGTTTGCAGGTACCACCTAGGTGCCTGAAAAGACAAGTTGTGTCCAGGAAGATGCTATGAGGCCTAGATTTAAAAAAAAAATTGTAAATAGCTTAAAGAAATTCATACCTCAGGCCTAAAAGAGCTAAAAATCTTAAATAGCTTAGAGGCATTCCCACCCTGGGCATTGAAATATCTGTATCATTTGAGAACTGGCACCATCTTCTGGAGAGGAAAAAACAATGCAACAGGGAACTGGAACTCTGTAGCTAAACTGAGAAAAATGATAGTATACCCTACCAAAGAAGAGGCCAGTGGCCTTAGTCAGATGGGCCCACAACACCTGATGGGAAGGAAATGGATGACAGTGTCAGGGGACTAATGGAGGGTCAAAGGCAGTTGAAGGCAAAAGAGTAATGCTGCAGGTAGCAAGTCAAAGAGAGGCTAGAAAAAGTTGTAGTGGAATGATGGAGCATCAATGAGGAGAGGGCAGAGATGGACCAATAAGACAAGGAACCAAAGTGGAGCAGGTGCAATTTCTGGGAAGCAACAACCATAGAAATGACAAGGAGCAAGTGAGGTGCACATTTCCCAATATTGAGGATTCAACCCCAAGCCTTTCTCTTTTTTCTGTGGCCACAGCTAGACTCCTTTTCCCATGTCAGGAGCTCAATCCAGAGACATACTGTAAATCCAGAGGATTGCACAGGTTTGTGTATACAGTCAGAAGCCCACTAAAAAGTAAAATGGTTTTCTCAACTTCGTAAAGTTTTTTCTTTGTTTTTTGATTTGTAAATAAAACCACATTTTTTTAATACCTTTTGATCCTCAGTGCAATAAACAGGAGGTGATGGCCACCCTCGAAGGAGGGCCATTTGAGGATGTTCACAGGTTCTACTTTAGTTAAGATAAATGAACTAGAATGTTTTACACTTCTCAGAGTATACATAGGCATTTGCAGCATGAGGAATCCTCTTATGAAAAGGGTAAACATAGTATGCACTAGTAGAGAGAAACCTATTCTCTACTTATAAGCATCCCAACTTTTATAGAGAAATATTTAAATGTTCAGTGTACCTATAGTCTTATTTTTGTATATTTTTTTCTACTTGTATACATTGCAACTGATTCATGTCTTCTATTCTCATCTGATTTTTGTTCTTGTTTGTCCCTAGGATACTAGACTGTCAGCTTTAAATGCATAACAGAGGAGTTTCCATCATTTTATGGAGGCTCGAAGGAACTATGTCAAAGCAATAGTGATCAAATAAAAGTTCCATGCTATCTGAAGGAAACTGCTTAACCATCAGTTGTGAGCTCCAGGCAGACAAGGGCAGTCTTTTGCTTTTTTTTTTTAATCCTCAGTGCTTAGCAAATATCTGGCACATAAAAGGCACTAAATAATTATTTATTGACTGATTAATTGCATTCTTTTTCCAATGAATCTAGGTCACTAAAGGTAATTTTAAGCATTGTTGCTGTTTTGACTAATATATTAGTACCATTTTGTTGCATCTGTTTAAGACAGAAATTCCCAAGCTTTTTTATTGATATGTCCCACTTCAAAACTATTTATAGGGATATGGAGCCAAGATGGCACAGTAAGAGTAGCAACCCAACTAAGCTCTCCTAACATTCCATTCTAAACACTTTTTAAAATAAAACCTTAAAGCAAATTCTGGGATGACATAGCAAACATAAGATTGGAGTGAGACATTTTTCCAGCTCAAGTCAAATTAGGTGGTTGGAAGAATAAGCTCTCTGACCCTTATATGGGATTCGCCCAGAGTGGATATAGTGGAAATACTTGTGATGGGCCTGGGAAGCTGCTGTGAAAACACCAGCAGTAGTTTCAGAAACTTTCAGCCCAAATATAGTAAGGGAATTTCAGTTACAAATTGTTTAGAGTGGACTCCTCTGGTAGCACTAGGCACAGGATGAGACACTGTTTGCCAACTCCATTGCTTATAAGCTATTCTGGGTTCCTGGGTAGAGAATACCACTAACACTTGCACCTGTAGCAGAACAGGGGTCCTTCCTGGGAAAGCACAGACCAGGAGAACAGTGATCACACCTCTCCCCAAACCACCATATTGGAAGCACTGAAAACTTAAAAAACTCAAGAACTAGGTGTGAAAACAATAGCTGAAAAAAGCCTGAACCTGTTCTAACACTCCCTCTACCAGGTAAGCAGAGTCCAAATTTAACATATAGTTCCAAGTCAAGAAAAAGGCTGGAAAAAATGAGCAAGCAACGAAATAAAACACAAAACTGAATCTGACCATAAAAACCTACAATGGGAACAGGGAAGATCAAGACACAAACTCAAAAGAATGTATCAGTGGGGAAATAGTTACAAACAAAGACTCAAAGAGAAATAAAAATGAGGTACAAGACAAACAAGATTTCTTGGAAGAATTATTATTTTTTTAATCAAGTAAAGGTGGTAGAAGAAAAATTGGAAAAAGAAGTAAGAGAAATGCATGAAAATTATTAAGAGAATTAACAGCTTGGTAAAAGCACAAAAAAATGCTAAAGAAAATAGCACCTTAAAAATAAAAACATGGAATTGGCCAAATGGTAAGTAATGAAACGTTATCAGAGGGAAAAAAAACCTTTCTTAAAAATACTAATTGAATAAATGTTTAAAAAGGTGCAAAAGCTCACTAAAGAAAATAATTCCTTAAAAATTAGATTAGGACAAATTGAAGCTAATGACTTCATGAAACATCAAGAAACAGTAAAAACAAAGTCAAAAGAAGAAAAAATAAGAAGAAAATGTGAAATATTCCACTGGAAAATCAAGTAACTTGGAAAATAAATTGAGGAGAGATGATTTAAAAATTATTGGACTAAAAGAAAACGATGATGAAAAATGACATCTTATTTCAAGAAGTCATAAAGAAGGAGTGTCTAGGTGGTGCAGGAAATAGAGCACTGGCCCTGGGGTCAGGAGGACCTGAGTTCAAATCTGACCTCAGACACTTAACACTTACTAGCTGTGTGACCTTCAGGAGGTCACTTAACCCCAATTGCCCTGCATTCCCCCCTCCAAAAAGCAAAAACAAACAAACAAACAAAAAGAATGTCCTGATATCTTA
>CM053582.1:261331312-261349963 GCA_028627135.1 Pseudochirops cupreus
GAACTTTTGAGTGAATTTCTAAGCATATTGTTTTTACTTTATTTCTTCTTATATTTTTCTTTATATGACTAAAGTGGAAATATTTTGCATAATTTCATACATATAATGGATATTGTATTACTTGTCTTTTCAATGACTGGGGAAAGGATTAGAGGAAGGAAGGGAATTCAGAACTAATTTTTTTTAAATGAGTGTCAAAAAAATTTTAAAAGACTTAAAAATAAAACAGAATGGTGGGCAACTATCTTAGTCTTGGAAAAGAGATAAGAATATGTACCTGCCTCCTTTTGACTCTGGGTTATGAAATGTTATATACTGTCCAAGTAGTCACCATTAAACTATTTTTTTTAATAGATAAATCTCATTAGGCAGGACAAGAAAAAGGAACAAATAAGCAAGCAAATGCAAGGACATGACCCCAATTGCTCAGAAACTCTCCTGTCATTGTGTCTCTCTATAGAAGTCTGAAAAGACATCTCTAGCTTCTTTTCTCCCTCCCTTCTCCGAGGAAAACTTTCATTCCATCCAGGAGGTAAAGCAGAAAGTTGGAACAAGAGTCTACTTTCTCTCTCCTCAGAGAGACAAGGTGCCAGGCTAGAATTATATCTATCTGCTTCCTTAAATATTATTAGTTTAAGAACTGAAGGGGTCACAAATGGGAAAAGTTTAAGAAATGTTGGACTCTATGGGCATATGATCAGGTTAAACCTGACTTCTGATTGCTTTGTCATTTCGGGGGTAAAGTATGCCACAAACCATATATACAAGGTTTGACCCCTTTCTCACCAAATACCAGTTGCACAATGAACACACCGAGGGCTTAGCCAAGAAAACCCATTTTATCCAAATCACAGTGAAACATAAATCAAAGAAGATACACATAGGAGAATATATACCTGACAATACAGAGTGAAGAAGTTCTCCCATTGGGAGAGTTACCTACTCTTACCAACAAACCAAGGGGAGTCTTTAGTGCAGAAAATAAAGTTTCACAGTCTCTAGTGTAGAAAACTGGGGGTAGAGACATAATAGAGACTGCCAGCTTCTCCCATATTTTCCCAGTCTTTTCCTTTAGCAACCTGAAATTGGGTTGGTTTCTTCTATTTTCCCTCCTGAATCTAGAAGCCAGATGCACTTGGAGTGATTTTAAGCTCAAAGGAGATTCAAGGCTTGAGTCTCAAAAAGAAATGAAGAAGGCTGGAGTTCTATGTCAACTCTACCCTGTCCCTAACAAAAAACAGGGCAGTAAGGAGATATCAGTGGGTTTGGGGGCAAGGATTAACATAAACAAAATAAAACAAAAAGTAGCTTGGGAAATGGAAGAAATACTGAATATTGGAGTCAAAAGATTTAGGTTCAAATTACTGTCTAAAATGAACATATAAAACAGATTACAAAAATTGATATTGAAGGATGGCTTTTGCAACTAAAAACTATTAGTCCTAAATATTATTACATTCTTCAAAAAGTAGAGGAAGCAAGTTATTCTTATAAAAGAGAAAAAAGATGGAACTGTCCATAGAATTGAACTTCCTGTAGCAGTAGAGTAAGTAAGGTAAGCCTAACTAGATCTTAGGTCTTAGGACCTTAAATCTGGTAACACACTTTGTTGCTTAAGGCAAGGCATGAAGAAAGATTTCCATGCCCAAGTCCATTGCTTCTTGCTGAGGAATGTCACATAGCTAAGTATATTGCAAGGTTAGTATCTCAAACTCCAAAAAAACTGACCAGTTGCTCTGAGGGTATTTCTTCATTCTGTTTAATAGGCTCCTAGAGTGGCCTGGTATCCACTTTTCCCTACAGCCCTCACATAAGCTCCATCGTTCTCAGCTCCTGACGTGATGAATTCTTCAATGACAATTTGAAATGGTACTTTGACTATACGCTTTGACATACTTTTTTTTAATGACTTATAATTGCATTGAACTTGCCATTATTTCCATACTAGGATATTTAAGGGACCAGAAGAAGAATGTGTCTATTTGAAATGTAGGGTTGCCTGACTACTATGAACTTTCTTAAAGTTAAGTAATTCATTCACTGTAAGACTTTCCATGGGAAACAAAAGGTAATAAGATGTTTACTAACCTAGCACAAATTTACAACTGTTTTAGCCTACATGCACGAAATATGCTAGATTAGCCATATTTGATGCTAAAATATTTTTGACAAAAATTGAGATTTTAAGGCAAAGAAGAACAACTTATATAGTCTGAATGTCTTCTTTTCAAATATGCTTGATATGTGACACTTGTCTCAAATCTTACTAATAAAAATAGTCATGTTTCTATGAGTGAAATGACTATTTTTGAAATCCACTGGGGAGAGGAACAATTTTACCTAAACATTAAAAAAAAAAATTAAATACAGAAAATTTAAGTGGCAAATTCAGGGAGTAAAACTCCATGCTTAATGTGTTCACCCCACAACCACGACCCATTGTGCTGTTCAAAAGTCAGGCTTTTCATTTAAAAGAGTTATTGATATCATTAACAGAGAACAGAATGATTCCCTTTCAGTGCATTTCAGGGAATTTTAATCCACACTATACTCAACCTCAGTATCTTTTGTCTTATTGAGGTTAGTAAGCTTGGCATTTCCCTAACAATAAACATCCAATGTCAGAAGGAAAAATTCTTGACCTAAAGGACTCTAACTCAACCTCAGAGCACAGTTTGTATTAGGTAGAAAGTTTGTTTATAGAAATGCTTAGCACTATTTACCCAAGATTTCCCCTAGACCTTAGCATACTTTCAGTATTTTATTTATAACTTTGTTGCCTGCTTAAATTATTCCCTTGTTCCAGGAAAAGCACTAAACTAATAACAACTTCTTTCATTCGGTATACTATTGAGTCCCCCACCTTCCAGTAGCTTAATTTAATGCAGTGACTCACTAGGTCTTAATGGGAACTTTGGGCACAGGTTTTCACACTCTCTTAATGGCCAGAGAAGAGGGTCTTTGGAATCTGAATTGAAAGCATGTTTGTAATTCCCACTGGTACTCTAGGTCTCCTGCAACTCAGCCTCTCCTTCCCCTCACCATTCAAACAAACAAAAACATATGTCTTGCCCCTACCTTCTGAAATATGATGATTTGATGTTTCAACAAGGCAATAACCCATTAAGGACAATACAGAATACTAAGGGAAACTCAGAATTAAGCATGGCAGCATGTTGCCACAGGAGGGTGCTCTCTCCTTAAAAATCAACTTGCTTAGGGAACCAGAGTTCACTAAGCCAAGGATCTGAATTGGAGTTAAAACTGTGAATGAAAGTTATTTTCTTGTTTCATTTTGCATAAAAGGCAGAAAATAACTTAGAGAAATAAAGAATCTGATTTTTAAAAATAAAAAAAGATTTAGGGAGAATCAGTACAAATCCCACCTTCTCTTAAATTGTTTGTAGTAAAATGAGGAGTCTGTCTTGAATGATTCCTAAGGTCTCTTTCAGCTCTAAATCCCGTGTGTTATCCTTCTGTGAAAAGAAAAAAAAACAACCCATAAACTAGCAGGTAAAAGGAAGGGCAATGGAGGGTGTGGGAGGAGGTTTGCTAAGTCCATGGGTTTATTTAGGTAACATAATTACTTTTCAAAGCATAGTCTTGAAGGCCTTTGACTATTTGCATTGGTCAGTCCAAGTGTTTTGTTTGCAAATACATTGTAGTTTCCTTGAAAGAAAACAACTAAAAAAGTGGGTAATAAAAATAGTTTAAAGCTTTCTAAGCACGTTAAAAACAAAAATCTTCCACAACATCTACTAAGACCAATGTTTTCCAAAGATCTTGGAGGTGGTGTTGGTATAACAGCTCTGAACCCAAAAAATGAGGTTAAAATGAAAGGAGAAAAAGGGAGACAAAATTAAGAAATAAGTGGTTTTCAGGGGGGAAAAGAGAACAGTTCATTAACATATTCCTATAGTTGAAGGTCTTTTTTATCTACCCTTTGTCTCTAGTTTACATAATGAAGCACATTCTGAACTCCAATTCTCACCCTGACCTTTCTTCATTTTACCTTTAACTTAGTTCAAGTAAATCAAAGGCAATTTCCATAACTCAATGGGTTTTGATGTTGGTGTTGTGAGTGCCCTGTCCAATGAAGCACACAAGAAACCCACCGATGCCTTCTTATCCTCTGTGAATTATTTCCAGGTCCTCTAAATCCTCAGTAGTAAACCCTATCCAACTTGATTGGATTCTTTCTCTGAATCTCTTTAGATTGCATAGACAATCACTAATTCTGAATGTATGCTATGTGACTGCCTCACCTACTTTTCCAGATATATATTTCTCTGATGACATATTACTCTATTTCTCCTACGGAATTCCCTATTGGTTATAAGCTACAGCTTATTCCCATCTGTTGAGCCACTCTCTACAACCCTGTTGTTGAACTACAATGTCAATGTTTTGAAGATTATGAAATCTCATGACTCACAGTCCTAGAGAATGACCAGGTGTTAATAGGAAGGGACATTGTTTCATGGAGAAGCTTAGAGACATTAAAAACACTGGGCAGTTTCCCAAGTGCAAACCAGCCTACCCTTTTCCTGGTGGACCCAACTCCTATAGGCAAGATACATGTATTGATAGATTAGATCTGTGGATAGTCCATGCAACTGCAAATAGTCTAGAGCACTGTTATCAAACTCAAACAGAAACAGATCCTTGCAGGCTACATATTTTCTTAGAAAACCACGAAGTAGCATTAACTGTGTTGTATTATATTTTTATTTATTTTGCTAAATATTTTTCAAATACATTTTATTTCAGTTCAGGGGCATTTTGTATGTAGGTCATTTGCAGTCAGTGGGCTTTGAGTTTGATAGTTCTAGTATAGACAATAGGTATTTTTCATCTGCTTTCTTTTTTCCCCCTATGTAGATAGGTTCAACTCTCTTGAATTATTATAGATCTTATTTAAGAGGCTCTCTGATGTTTTAGAGCTTGATGTAATCAACACAATATCATTTTCCAAGATAAGTATCTGGAGGAACCTCATCATCTATAACAAGGGTTCTTAACTCAACAAAACAGTTAATGAACTGTTTTGATAATTATACTTTGATTAATTTTCTTTGTAATGTAATGTATTTTACATTATACATTTAAAAAATCATTATTCTGAGGAGAGATCCAAAGTTTTCACCAGACTACCAGAACCACAACACAAAAAAAGGTTAAGAATCAAACAAAAGACTTTGTACTAGATTATGGAAGTAATAGGGAGCCACTGGAATTCATTGAGTGCAAAGAGGGGTGTTGTCATGTTGTTGTTCAGCAGTTTCAGTCATATCCAAATCTTTGTGATCCTATTTGGGGTTTTAATGGCAGAGATACTGGAGTGGTTTGCCATTTCCTTATCCAGATCATTTTATAGATGAGGAACTGAGGCAAAGAAAGTTAAGTGACTTGCCCAGGGTTACAAAGCTAGTACCTGAGGCCAGATTTGAACTGAGAAAGATGCATTGTACCAACCAGCTGTCCCAAGAGAGGTGCTAGAGTGGGTCAAATGTCAGGGTTGCCCCATTTCCTTTCCTGATAGTGTTTTTTGGTTTTGGTTTTGGTTTTTTACCAAAAGGCAAGGCAGCTTTTTGTCAGTATTTGATAGGTACCTGCTAATCTTAAAGAACTCAAAGCAAAAAAAAAAAGTATCAACCATGGGTTCAGGACCCTATGATTTGTAGATTTCTAAAGTCTACAAAAGTCACCACACTCTGCCCTGCTGACCTGCTTTATCATATGGAAACTGGGGAAGGCAAGAGGACGGGAAGAGGCACATTGATAGAAACTAAGTGCCATGCATCCTTGTTATATATCCTTGTTATGTTAGAGCTAAGCAAATCTTCTTTTGTTAATTGTTCAATGACTTACAAGTGTCTCACTTTACCTCAAAGTGCATGCTGAACTAACAGGTTGTCAGGCCCACACAAACATACCTCCACTCAATAAATGTCAATGGCTCCCTATTATTTCCAAAATCTAACATAATTTCCTTTTTGACCTTTAAAGTTCTTTACAACCTGGGCCCTTCCTAACTTTCCAGCTTTATGACTCCTTTTTTCTCTATATACATACTCTTTCTATGTGTTACAATGCTTTACTTACTGGTCCTCCCATGTGAAATGCCATCTGTCCTTGCCATTCCTTTGCACTGACCATCTCCCATGCTTGGAAGAGTCTACCTCTTAGCCAGTTTTCCTGGCTTCCTTCAAGCCTCTGCTCAAATACTACCTCCCACAGGAGAGCTTTCCTGGTTTTCCCTACTGCTAGTGCTTTCCCCTTTGAGATTATATTCTCTTCATATTATAGAGATCTTATATATGCCTAGCTATTTACATATTCTCTCCACAACTCCAATTTGGTTTCCTAGATAGCGTGAACTATTTTTGCCTTTTCTCATACCCCCAATACTCAACCTAATTCCAGATATGTAATCAGTATTTTATAAATACTCCTTAATTGATTTCCAACTGACTTCAGATTGGACTGCATGTTAGACATATTAAATATGTGACAACCAAAAAAAATGGCCTCATTATATGTCAAGAAAAGATGAAAAGAAAATGGTCTAGATCTCTTAGAACCTGAAGATAAAGTGGAAATATAAAGAATCTACCTTTTAGTTCCAGAAAGAAACACCCAAATGAAAGCTAGGAATATTATAGTCAAATCTAGGCCATAGCCCTACCCTGCAAATATGAGTTTAGCCATACTTGATAAGGAGATAGGTCTACACTAACAATGAGGCATTTGAAAAAAATTTGGAGAGAAAACTAGACCTGAAGAGATTACTTATAATAATAATAGCAAACATTTATATGGTACTTACAAGTGTCAGATACTGTACTAAACACTTTATAATTATTAACTCATTTGATAATTGCAATAACCCTGGGAGGTAAGTGCTATTATTATTACCGTTTTACAGACAAACAGGGGAGGATACAAAAAGGCAAAGATGAAGAGAAAGGGAATAGAGAAGGATGTATTATATGCCCACATCAAATTGAGAGCTAGCAATAGATGAACCCTGTGGTCTCAGAAAAAGAAGTTCCTACAAGGAGTTGGTGAGGATGGGGATGATTGAAAAGGAGAGGGAAGGAAGGAGATATTGTTTTGGGGGTGGGAAAAGGTTCTACTGATGAATCCTCCTTTGGTTGAAGAGAGATGTCCTGTGAAGGGAGAGGAGGAACTTGTGCTAAGTGTGGTGTAGGGGATATGGTTCTAAAAAAGTCTACTTGTCGATCCTGAAGGGAATTGTAACCTAGGGGAGTGGGAGAATATTGACCCAGGAAGGAGATTTTAAGGCAAACGGGTGGGAGAAGGGAACCCAGGGGAGAATATAGATCAGTAGTAGGCTACTGCATCAAGGATGTGGTTAAGAGAAGGGCAGCATTTTCTTTAGCATCTGCAGTAATTGGCAATGTTTTGGGAAGGAGGCACAAAGGAAAAAGGGAATCCATGAGGCAAGCAAGGCAGCGGTAAAGCCACTAAGTGAAGAACCTACTAATACCTTGGAAGCTCTGGTTACATGAGGAATACAGAGAAAAGAAAGAGAATAGATAATTATTAAGAGACCTTATTCAGAGAATGAGGGTCTAAAGTAGACAGAGAGGATGGATAATGAAAGTGATAGAAATCATTTTTAGAAAAGAGCACAAAAATGAAATTTAAAAACAAACAAATGAACAAGACTAACTGAAGGGAAAGAAATAATAGACGAATCTACTTGACTATCTGAGATTGAAAAAAGGGCAGGGGGAGAAATTTATAATTATAATAGGAGGAGAGAAAAAGGAATTAACATGCAAAATACCAAAGATCAAGGATAAGAGAAGGGGAAGGAAGAGAGCCAGTGGGAACAGGGATACCTTAAAAATGACTAAGATAAAATAAGTGAAGGAACATAACACCATGTTTACAGTAGAAGAGGAAAAAAAGTCATAACTTGAAAAAAACACAAACAATTATTAGAGACACATAGGGATTAGAGACAGATAGGTATAGACCTAATTCTTATAACTTTAAATGTGCTTGTTTAATCCTATGGAGAAGCACGTTGGAATTACTCAAAGTGACTAAAATATCCATACCCCTGAATCTGAAACTCCATTCCTAGGCTTATATCAATAACTAAAACTTTAAATGGAAAGAACAACTACACAATAAAGAATCAAAAGTAATTGTTAACAAAATTATAAAGGTCAAGCAGGACTTGAATAAGCGGAAAGGAGAGAATAAATTAACACGCTGTATGTGCTTTTAGACTTTTTCAATGTATTGATCAATTGTACTATCTTTTAACCCTCAAAAATAGTATTTGTTATTTGGTATGGCTGTCTGGGAGGGAAAGGAAGAAAGATACTTGGGGTAACTATGATGATGTAAGGAACAACAGCCATCGACAAAAACTATTTAGAAACACTAATACAATCAGAGATCACAGCGTGAATCAAATTATTCAAAAAGGAAGATGGCATGAAAAGGAATACACTAATGAAAAAAGGGAGAAGTGTGGAGGAGGGGGAATCATCTCACTTAATCAGGCTGTGCAAATACAGGCAAGTAACATTTAATCCAGTGAGATCCTCTATTTCCTACACCTTTCAGTTAATTGAGTAACTAAGAATCTGTGATCTATTGTAGATTATCATTTGTGAAGATTTGCTCTTCCTTTTTCATCAAAGATAACTTCTATGTTTATTTAGATTATTGTGATAAGAAAATGTGCACAGATAAGAAAAAAAAATGGGTGTATGGGTGAGTAGTTTTTTCCATAACTAGTTTTGGTAACATGTCACCATTATTCAAGAAGTCATTAAATTTCTCGTACACTTTGACCCAGAGATCTAACTGCTAAGTATATAAGCCAAAAAGGTCAAAGGCAGAAAGAAAGACTCCTCACATATAGAAATATTCATAGCTGTACTCTTTTGGCAACAACAAAAAAATAAAAATAAAATTGATGAACTTTGATTTGGGAAGAGTTGAAAAAATACAGTATGTGAATGTAATCAGATATTATTACAATTTTTAAAAGATGATGAATATGGGAAAATCAGAGAAATATGAGAACACTTGAATGAGGTAATACAAGTACAGAGGACTAGGAGAACACAATGACCCCTTGGTAGCAGAGAAGGAAGGGAGCACTTTCTTCTTTTTGATATAAAGATGGAGTTATCAAGTTATTATGGCTGTGAAATGATTATATACTGTTAAATACAGTCACCATGCATGTTTTTCTTTATCAAAGGTGGAAGTTATATTCTTAAAATAACATTGTTATAAAGCAAAAGTTATCAACAAGGTATGTTTTATCAGTCACTTGGGACCTAGATAGCAGTTAGAGCACTGGACTTGGAATCAGGAAGACCTGAGAACTAATTCCACCTCAGAAACTTCCTATCTGTGTGACTCTGGACAATTTGCTTAATTTCCATCAGCATCAGATTTATTCTTCATCTATCAAAAAGATAAAATAATAGTACCAATCTCAAAGTGTTGTGAGGATCAAAGGGATAATATTTGTAAAGCACTTTACAAATCTTAAAGTACTATGTAAATGGTAGTTGTTATTATTATATAAATGCTATGGTTATTATCAATAGAATCTAACTAAAAGAATAATGATGTTGGTACATGTCTGTAATCACTGATACTGGTTGTAAAGCCATGCATGAGCAGCTTTCCAGAGGACTGCTGCTGTGAACAGTTTTCAAGGTTCTGATTGCATAGCATAGCAAACTCTCTATTGATTCAATAACAAATCAGAGCAAAACATTCACAAAAAATCAAGGTATAACATTCACAATGTTACAACTTATCACAGAAAATCAAAATATAGCATTCACCATGTCACAACTCAACAACATATCACTAAAATGGTGACTTAGTTTTCATCAAAGTGGTCACATAGTTGTCAACAAAGTACATTCATTTAGTCAATAACAAAATCCTTAATTCAATCACAAAGTACAAAAGTTAAAGTTCTCCACCCCTAGGTCACAGTAAATCATAATCTTCTCAGTCAGTACACAGTATCCAAGTAAAGTCTTTCAGCTTGACTTGAGGCTGGCTCTCAGCTTCCATGGTACCTTTTCCATGGCCCCAGCTCCAACTGTCACTTGGGTTCAAAGGCAGCTCCCAGTTCCTTCTTCAGCTCCTCGTCCAGTTTTTCATCTAGTTCCCATTCCATATTGAAGTTCACAGTGTCAAGTCCACCTCAAGTCCTTCACAGTTCCTGTTTCTGGGAAGACAAAGGTTGACAGAGCCACAATAATATTCATTCACATTGCCAGCACCATCATTAATTCACTATCATCTGCCTGTGAAATCAACTCAGATCCACCAACAGGTCTGAGAACTTAACACAAATCATCAACATAGAAATCAACACAGACCCACAAACAAGGTCCAAGAGGTCAGCATGAATCATCAGTAAAGTCCCAGGACCTCCAAAACCCTTCTCCAGGACTTCTGTAAACATACAACCAGAAAATCCTCTTTCAGGGCTTCCAGCAAGGTCCCCAGGGCTTCTGTACAAAGTATCACAAACAAACATCAACACAGACAGAGCAGACAAAATGAGTGCCAGGATACCACAAGTTTTCTCCTTCTTGACTCTGCCACCACAAGAGTCCTCTTCTCAGTTCTGCTCAATTCTCAGTTCAGTCTTCAGTCCTGCAGCAGCTGTCTTGCCTCCAGGATGTGTATCCCAAGAAGTTCTGACTGTCCATCTTGTGCTCTTCCTTATATATGGTGTGGCTCCTCCCCTTCCTGTTGCAGGAGTTCATGAGTTCCAGGGTATACAAATTGTGGGGTTCACATGTTCTGTTTCTTAACAGACTTGATACAAGGCTGGAAAGAAACTTGAACTGAAACAAAGTGTTAATTCAATAGCTGAAACAAGGTGTGAACCACTTCTGTGTTTGCCATTACACTGCAGAAGTTGGAAGCTGGTGGATCACTCAGGTTTTGAGTTTCAATAGAGCCAAAGCCAATAGGGTATTGTTTCTGAGCTTGGCACTGATGTGATGAGAGCAGTTCCCTGCGCCATCCTCTCATCTCCCAACCTGATCTCATCCTGGGCAGTGTAGCATGAATCAACTGCCTAAAAATGGGTGAATTAGACAAGGTTAGAAAGAAAGGACAGGATGGAGCAAACGTGCCAGTCAGTATTAGAATCAGGCCTATGAGAGACCATTGCACTTCTAATCTGGGCAGAAGAGGGAGACCAAATTTTATTAGTAATAAAAACAATAATATTGATAAGCTTTGTGATTTTCCCCTAAGATATTGCCATCTATTCTTTTAGATATTTTGAGAGTGAATCCCTCAACACACTCAAAATTGTTTCTCAGTTTAAACATCCACCTTTTTTTTATATACTTAATCTAGTTCATTGTTCTTTCCATCCTTTTTCTTCTAGCAGTGCATCAGGTACTTTGATGTTAGGATCTAAATGTGGTGGTTCCACTGCTATTTTTATTTTAAAGAAAACATTTTAATATGGAAATTTTGGATTTTTATATTTCACTTATTGTCTCATTTCTAGTAGAATCCTTCAGTCATGATCTGGCTTAATTGCTACTCTTAGCCAATTTGTTTTTTTCCTCTATTGCTTCTTCCTTTTTCATGAAGTGATAATGACCCAAATTTAAACTGATGCCATGCTTGGGGTTACCACTTGGAAAGGAGATCAATAGCATGCTGGCTGAGGTAGTTTCTAGACTCCTTTGGTCTCTTTTTTCTGGTGTTTGGTTCATATCAAATAAGCTCTTTTAGGAAATGGTGATCATTCCCACAGATTCCTTTGTTCTATTTCTGATATTTCAGTGTCAATTGCTCATTTAAATCACCTAGGCTGGATTTGCTTATATTTTACTTTATTCAATTTTTTGAAAATATGCTATTTTTATCTTTAATTTGACAAAAGCAAAATGTATTTTCTGCTATACGATTTAGTTATTACCAAATACAATTACTTCAAAATATTTTATCTAAAAATAATAATTATTATATATAAGCATGATGCTTCTGAATAGGCTACAAACTTTTGACTTTTCTTGTTTCTTACTTTTGGTCAATATTATTACAAGGTTTTTGGTTTTGTTTGTTGGTTTGTTTTTTACTATCGTCCCCTTATGTCCAACCTTTCCCCAAAGTCACTGAATATCAAAGTTTAGGTTAATTTCATATGGAAAGCATTATTAAGTTTATGGCGACTTTCTTTACCTCCTCATCAAATCTAACAATTGTTAGCTATAGTTACTTTAGTGGTAGTCTTTTTGCCAAAGTTTAGCAAAAGCACTGCCCTATTACGTGAGCAAATGTCTCATGAAGTAAAGTTCCATGTTGCCTTTGGACACACAATAAATCCAATTATGTCAATTTCCTCATTTATTTCTACAGAGGGAACTTGTGCAGACATCCCTCTGTTTTGGTGCAAATTCTATTCCAGTTCTCTTTTTAGAAGGAATAGCAAGAATGATACATTCATTTCCTCTAAACAATGTCTTCTCATTGATGATTAGACAAAGATTTCACATTTATACTATAAACATCTGCTTATGTTTATAGGCTAGTGCCAGGCAATCAGTCAATAAGCATTCACTTACAATAAGTAGTCACTTACTAGTTAAAGGGCATCACTGTACTAGGTGTTGGGTATACAAAGCAAGGTAAAAAGTATGGTCCATGCCCTCAAGGAACTCATTCTCATGGAAGAGACAACATGTGAAGGACTATGGACATTCAACAAGCTATATATATATATATAGACACATGTATACACATATACAGACATTAACGTAATACAATAATGTGTATATAATATACTATACACATATAATGTACATATATAGACAATGTTCATTCAGTATAATATGTAACAACTTTATGCATTCAATATTATATGTGTGCATATATGTTGAATGGACATTGTTCACCATACAACCCATATGCACATACATATGCACACGCACATAGCAGATGAGAGATAACCTTGAAGGGAAGGCAAAGTTTAAAAACAGCATTGATTTAAACCCTTATTTCATTTACCTCTATGAACATGATTCTTACTTCTAAAGTATATATCCAGCTCTCTTCCCTAGTTTGTCTCCTGAACTCCAGTCTCACTTCATCAACTGCCTATCAGATATTTCAGATGGGATATCACATAGTCATTTCACACTCAGTTTCTGCTGAATTTATTATTTAATATATATTTATATACACATGGGGCATTTATTTCTGTCTTTTACTTCCTTGGCGTTATAATGTCTGGTAGTAGAATTGCTGAATAAAAGAGGATAGTAGTTTAGTCTCTATTCTAATACAATTCTAAATCAATTTCCAGAATAGTTGGACCAATTTGCAGTTCTAGCAACAACATATTATAGTGTCTGTTTTCCCACTATTTCTATATTTTACCACCTTTGTTAGTTTTTGATAATGAGATGAAACCTCAAAATTTGTTTAATTTGTAAGTTCATTCTTAACCATATTTATATAGTCCTTCCCAGTTTGAAGACCATTGTCTTTAATACTAAAAAGATGAAGCAAAAAAGGAACATTTAATACTTGTCAAAGAGCTTAAAATCCATTACCTACAGCCATTTATATAATTACTTGACTCCTAATATATTTATGCTTTCATTTTCTTTAGTATTTTAGTTATTCTTAATATTTTAGAATCTTATTTACTCCAAAATACTATAAGCATTGGGCTGGACTCACTTCACTTTGAGGCCAGTAATTTTGCAAAATACAAATTGATGCAGCTACAGCAACCATATTTATAGGCATATGTGTGTGTATACACATATGCACATATGTCTTTATTGTGAATATATGTATATAAGCATGATTTTTCAATTACTTTGAAACTGAGATAGACTTGGAAAATGGTATTATGTGAGATTGGTGATTAGAAATATAATGCAAATATAAAAATATTATCAGTCCATGTTTTGAATATTACAAAGTTAAGGGTTCTGATTGCATAGGCTATTATATAATCACCCAGGACAAGGGACTGATTGGCCACAAAACTCTCTGAGATACGTATTTCTTCCCAGTTAGGAAGTAAGAAACTTAATTTGAGATCAGCCATCCAAAAAGTTGGGTAGAGTAGAGGTATTCACACAGGGTCCATCGTGGGGGACTTGAGGAAGAATGGTAAGAGAGAAGAAGTGGAGAGGTGGCCATTTTTTCAGGGCAGTGATGAGGCAGCAATAGACCCAGGCAACTTCTGGTGCTTGCCACATCTGAAGTTACCTCTTATAAAACCATGAAAGACAACTTCCTTCTGAATTGACAAGCTGAGAGTTTCCTATGACTGTGTGTTTTATCTTCATCTTGGGCACTTGCTTGCCCAGGAGCTAAAGAGAAGCAAATAGGCAATGAGAGGAACAGTGAGTGCCAGGAACTGCCCTACCCAAACCTAACTTCCATAAAGTTCATGGACACTCTGGTTCTTATTGTTGTTGGATGGCTCTTTGTTCACAACGATGTAATACAACATCATTTGTTTTAGTCCATTCTTTATTCAAATTCTTTCACTTTTCAAAAACCTATTAAACTACTAGGGAAGCTAAGTGACTCAGGGGATAGAATTCCAGGCCTGGAGTGAGGAAGGCCTGAAGTTAAATCCAGTCTCAGACACGTACTAGCTGTGTGACCCTATTGACCTCAGTTCTTCGTTTGTAAAATGAACTGGGGAAGAAAATGGCAAACCATTCCAAGAAAACCTCCTCGTCACATCTAGTCAAACGTGACTGAAACTGAACGAAACAACTGAACAACTACATCAAAAAATGAAAATATTATTTTACTCACAAGGACCAAGTTGTACAAAATCTAGATGCTGTGGCCATTTCTAAGAATAGAATAGAAAAAGCACTGATTAGATGGAGAGTACTCAAGGAAGAACAAACAGCAGGATGAGGGGCCTTGAGATTATGTCACTGAAGCTTTCTTGAAGGAACTGTAGATATGAAGCCTGGTAGAAGGGAGAAGCCTTGGTAGGGAGATGTGGGTGGCACCGAAGAAAGGCTGCTGTTTGGAAGAGAAATGAGACTTGTTCTTTTTGGTCCCAAGTGCAGAACTAGGAGCAGTCAGTCAAGATGCTCTTATTTAATGTGTATTATGTGCCAAATCCTAGACTAAGAATAGAAATAAAAATATAAGCCAAAAGATAGTCTTGGCCCTCAGGAAGCTTACATTCTAATGAGGAAGGCTATACATAGAAGGACTTGTAAAGAAGAGGCTTAATGTAAAGGGGGTAAGGGGACCAACTTTTCTATTACTTAGCACTATTCAAAAGCTTAATGGACTTTTTTGAAAGGCGATTGGTCTCCCCTAACATGAGGTCTTTCTTGCAAAGTTTGGACTACTACTTTTGGACTTATAGGAGATTATAAGAGATACAGGACATTCTTGTTCAGGTATGGGTGGACTAAGGGCCTTTGAGGTTCCTTCCAAATTTGAGATTCTGTGGTCCTCCTAAAAAAAGGAGTATTTCCCATCAAATGTCGTAACTCTGTTTTGCTTACATGTATTATTTTATAACATATCACCTCTGTAATTGTCTATATGTTTCATGATAGCAGCTACTAGGTTTTATCTAATCTTTGAATACTTTTCTGACTCCAGTAAGCACTTAATTCATATTTCTTGGATTATTGTTTTATTCTCATTTTTTCAAATGAGTTGACTTCTCTAATCTTTACAACAACCCTGTTTGGTTGTTTTATAAATGTCTTATCCAAAAGCACCTAGTCAATAAATGGTAAAACCCTACCAAATTAGATCTTACTTCTGTTTAGAGAGGAAATAGATGCAGTCTAGGTGAGTTTTTGCCCCCAATGAAGTGATCCCCTCTCCTTGGAACCCTCCATTAGAATTTAGGGTGACCCAGTTTATGAAGATAAAACTAACCAGTCATCTGGGCAGACATGGACTCCTCTGTCCAGTTTGCTGGAGGCAGTTGAGTCTAATGATCAAGTCACGTTCTCAGCAGTAGAAGCTGAAGACTTTTAATCCACCACCACATTGTTTATCAGTCAATGTAGATTTTCACTTGTCAGTGCACCTCCCTTTCTTTCTTTTTCCTTCCTTCCTTCTTTCCTTTCTTTCTTTCTTTCTTTCTTTTTTCTTTCTTTCTGTCTTCTCTTTCTCCCCCTCCCTCTTTCTTTCTTCCTTCCTCCCTCCCTCCCTTCCTTCTTTCCTTCCTACCTTCCTTCCTTTCCTTTTTTGTTAAGTTAATTTATTTTTAGGTTCAACACTCACATCTATAAGTTTTAAATTTTCTCCCCCTCAGGGGTCAGAGCCAAGATGGCAGAGTAGAAGTACAAACTAGGCATGGGCTCCAGCTCCAAACAATTCCAACACCTATAAAAAAAATGACTCTAAACAAATTTTAAAGCTACAGAACCCACAAAATGCGAGAGAGAAACAAATCTCCCACTGAACACCACCTGGCAGAATGATAGGAAAGGTCTATAGCAGCATGCTGGGAGCCACCACACATTTCTGGCCCCAGGACAGCCCCAACCAGTGGCAGCTAGAGCAGACTTCAAGAGAGGGAAACAGCAACTGTGGTGGTTTCCAGACTTCTCAACCCACAAGTGCCAAAGGTAAAGTAAAAGGTCAATGTGGAACTCTGTTGGACCCACGGGACAGGGAGGAAAGAGCACAGGGTCTGGTCCCTGCCTCCAGGGCAAGAAGTAAAGGAGGCAAAATGGCTGCACTGCCTGGCTGCCTCAGGAGCTCCAGGCCTGCAGATTGTAGGGGGGCCAACTGATATTTGGAGGGTAATTGCTCTTGCTTTAACCTGCTTTGATCTGGATTGCGGTCTTGGGTAGTGGTCCTGGGGTATGTGACCAGTGAGCCAGAGCTTATGAGGGCTGTAGAAATAGCACCCTACTAATAGCTCCATCAGCTGCAAAAACCCCAGCAATTTGGGACAAAGCTCTCTCCATTCTGAAATCAGAGTTCTACCATGGCAAAGAACTCAGGGATCAAGTAATTGGCTAGAAATATGAACAAGCAAAGAAGCACAAGGAGACCATAGAATTCTTTTTTGGGGACAAAAAGGATCAAGACATGGAACCAGAAGAAGAAAACAAAATCAAAACTCCTGCATCAAAAGCCTCCAAGAAAAATATAAACTGATTACAGGCCATGGAGGAGCTCAAGAAGGATTTTGAAAATCAAGAGAGGTGGAAGAAAAATTGGGAAGAGAAATCAGAATGATGCAAGAAAATCATGAAAAGAGAGTCAACAGCCTGCCAAAAGAGACCCAAAAAGATAATGAAGAAAATGACACCTTAAAAAATAGACTAAGCCAAATGGCAAAAGAGGCCCAAAAAGCCAATGAGAAGAATGCCTTAAAAAGCTGAATTGGCCAGAGGGAAAAGAAATTTCAAAATTCACTGAAGAGAATAACTCCTTCAAAATTAGTTTGGAGCAATTGGAAGCTAATGACTTTATGAGAAATCAAGACACTATAAAACATGTCCAAACAAATGAAAAAATGTGAATGTGAAATATCTCAGTGAAAAAACCACTGACCTGGAAAATAGATCCAGGAGAGATAATTTAAAAATTATTGGACTATCTGAAAGCCATGATCAAAAAAAGAGCCTAGACATTATCTTTTAAGAAATTATCAAGCAAAATTGCCCTGATAGTCTAGAACCAGAGGGAAAAATAGAAATTGAAAGAATTCACTGATTGCCTCTTAAAAAAGAAAATTCCTAGGAATATTATAGCCAAATTCCAGACTTCCCAGGTCAAGAAGAAAATACTGCAAGCAGTCAGAAACAATTTGTGTATTATGGAAACACAATCAGGATAACACAAGACCTAGCAGCTTCTACATTAAGGGATTAAAAGGCTTGGAATATGATGTTCCAGAGGTCACAGGAGCTAAGACTATAAACAAGAATCACCTACCTATCCAGTGAAATTGAGTATAATGCTTCAGGGGAAAATACAGTCATTCAATGAAATGGAGGATTTTCAAGCCTTCTTGATGAAAAAACCAGAGCTGAACAGAAATTTTGACTTTCAAATACAAGAATCAAGAGAAGCATGAGAAGGTAAATAGGAGAAAGAAATCATAAGGAATTTACTAAAATTGAACTATTTACATTCTTACATGGAAAAATGATAATTATAACTCATAAGACTTTTCTCAGTATGAGGATAGTTGAAGGGACTATATATGTATATATGTATACATACATTTATATGTATGTATAGGAGGGTATATGTGTATATACATATATATGTGAGTGTGGGCATATGTATGTTCACGTATACATAGACAGAGGGAACAGGATAAGTTGAATATTAAAGGATGATATCTAAAAAATAAAATTAAGAGGTGAGAGAGGAATTTATTGGGAGAAGGAGAAAGGGAGAGACAGGTTAGGGTAAATTATCTCATATAAAAGAGGCAAAAGAAACCTGTTACAATGGAGGGAAAGAGCAGGAAGGTGAAGGGGAATGGGATAACCTTATTCTCATTGAATTTGGCTTAAGGAGGGAATAACATACACACTCAACTGGGTATCTTACCCTACAGGAAAATAGAGGGATAGAGGATAAGAGGGGGGATGATAGAAGGGAGGGCAGATTGGG
>CM053582.1:261350463-261369007 GCA_028627135.1 Pseudochirops cupreus
GGGGAATGATGGGGGAGGATACAAAAGAGAACAGATTGGGGGAGGGGTATTCAGTAGGCTTGCTATTTTGGGGTGGGTGTAGAGGAAATACAGGGAGAAAACATTGTAAGTCAAAATCTTGTGGAAATGAATGTTGAAAACTAAAAATAAATAAATTAATTTTAAAAAAATTCTCCTCCTCCCTCTCCTCCTCACCTCCCCAAGAGGGCAAGCAATCTGATATAGGTTCTACATGTTGTATAGAAGAATTATATAGTCATGTTGTCCAGAAGAATTAGAATGAATAGGAAGAACCATGAAAAAGGAAAAAAAGAAAAGAAAAGAAAAGAAAATAGTATGCTTCGCTCTGCATTCAGACTCCATAGTTCTTTCTCTGGATGTGGACAGCATTTTCCATCATAAATCTTTTGGAATTGTTTTAGGTGCTTGCATTGCTGAGAAGGGTTAAGTCTATCAAAGTCAGTCATCACACACTGTGACTATTACTGTGTAAAATGTTCTCCTGGTTCTGCTCACTTCACTCAGCATGAGCTCATATAAATCCAGGTTTTTCTGAAGTCCACCTATTCATCATTTCTTAGAGCACAATAGTATTTCATGGGAGTCAACTGAGGAAAAGGTCAAAGGGTATGCACATTTTTATAGCCCTTTGAACATAGTTCCAAATTAATCTCCAGAATGGTTAGATCAGCTCACAACTCCACCAACAATGAATTAGTAAGTCCCAACTTTCCCACATCTTCTCCAACATTTATCATTTTCCTTTTTTTTTTGTCATGTTAGCCAATCTGATAGGTATGATATGGTAACTCAAGAGTTGTTTTGATTTGCATCTCTCTGATCAATAGTGATTTAGAGCATTTTTTCACATGACTATAGTTTTAATTTCTTCCTCTGAAAACTGCCTGTTCATATCCTTTGACCATTTATCAACTGGGGAATGACTTGTATTCTTGTAAATTTGACTCGGTTCTCTACATATTTTAGAAATGAGGCCCTATCAGAGACACAACACTAGAAATTTCTTCCCAGTTTTCTGCTTCCTTCCTAATCTTGGTGACATTGGCTTTTTTTATACAAAAACTTTTCAATTTAATGTAATCAAAATTATCGATTTTGCATTTCATAACATTCGCTATCTCTTATTTAGTCATAAATCCCTCCATTCTCCATAAATCTGATAAATAAAATATTCCTTGTTCTCCTAATTTGTTCATAGTATTAGTCTTTATATCTAAACTATGTACCCATTTGGACTTTAGGCACCTCCTTTTCCAAAGGTATTTAAACATTCAGGGATCTCCATGATTTTGTTTGGTTATTCAGAGAGACCATTGACCATCAATTTATTGACTATGTACTAGCCTAATTAGTAAGTTGATCACTAATTAACCAGAAACTCTGTCTCTTGGTATTTTCATTCATCTCACTAGTCATAGGCTCATTGCCCTTTTCACTGTATTGTGTAATTCTATGTTTACTCTATTATCTCTCTTTTTAAGAGATCATTTATTCGAACCAGAAGACCCATGAATGATCATGATCAGAGATTTGAAGCTGAAATTGGAAAAGGACCCACATATACAAAAATATTTATAGCAGTTCTTTTTATTATGGCTGATAACTAGAAATTGAAGGGATGTCCATCAAGTGGGGAAAGACTGAACAAGTTGTGGTAGATGATAGTAATGGAATACTATTTTGTTGTAAGAAAAGAATGTAAGTCAGTAAGTACAAATCTCTTATTTTAAGTTGAGGGAACTAAGGTCCAGAGTAGTTGTGACTTGACAGATTTTTAACCCAAATCCTTTGACTCCAAAAACAGTATTTTCTTGTTCTTTTTGTTCCAAACCAAGCTTAATAAAAAAAGAATCCTTTTATCGTCCTTAGTGTTTCTTGCAAGCCTCAGCACATTCCATGCTTTAGTCTTCCTGACACTATTCTTCTTGCCCATCTACTGTACTTGTCCTTGGTTTTACGCCTTCTCCTTCTGTCCTTTTTGTATAAGTCCTTTTAAAATCTGAGCTCATCAGATTCTTCTTGTATTACTAACAGCAGAGAAAACAATGAATTTGAAGGTTTGATTCATTTTCCTTCCCCAGTCAGTAATTTCCAGCATCTTTTTTCATTTGACTGAGTCAGAGTTTATAAATTTCCTTGAAGGAAAAAGGTATTTAATGAGACACCGGTCTATCAAGCATATGGACTTTGTGGAAAATTTTATAGAAACATACAATTCTACTAAAAATAACCTCTATAAATTGGGAATATAATTTTTAAGACTCATATGTTTCTGCAAAGAAGATGAAGCTAAATTAGAAACCAATATCCCTCCCACACCTTGTTGAGAAAGTGATGAGAAAAAATGAGTGGGGAGTAGAGGACAAAAAATATAGGGAAGGTAGGGAAGTGGATGGAAGGGGAGGGGACAATAGAAGAAAGAAGGGAGAAAAAAGAGAGGAAAGGAGAAGAGAGGAGGAGAAGAGGAAAAGAGAGGAGGAGAAAGGAGAGGAAAGGAAGGGAGAGAGGGGAGGAGGAAGGAAGATAAAGAATGTGACAAAGAAAAAGATTCTAAAACAAGAGAGTTCAAATATCCATATAGTAAAGGAGAAAAATAAAAAAATTCCTAGTCACCAAAGATCTGAGGCATTAAAGGATAATGTGGCCACTTCTAGTCCAGGGAATTATAAGCAAAGAAAGAAGCCCCAATGTGACCAGTAATATCAATATTGTAATGATGATCAATTGTAAAAGAATTAACTACTCTGATCAATACAGTGATCTAAAACAATTCCAAAGGATTCATGATGAAAAAAAATGCTATCCATCTCGAGAGGGAGAACTGATCAAAACATGAAATCTGAATGCAACATAAAGTATAGTTTTTGCACTTTTTTTGCTTTTTTTTGTAATATGTCTATGATGGAAATGTTTTGAGTGATTTCACACATATGATTGCCTTCTCAGTGGATGAGAAGGAGTGAGAGAGGAGAGAAAAACTAGAACTCAAAATTTTAAATGAAAAGGATGTTAAATATATAAATAAAAAAAAGAAATATTAATACTGGGGTTGGAGTTTAATGGACTCATGGGGAATTAAATCCTGAAATAACTCTAGTTCCCGGAGACCCAGGATTTTTCACTTTCAAACTGCCTTGGTCTCTAAGTGATTTGAGCTTCTAGAAATCTCGGTGAGACTCCGGAGGACTGGGGACTACTGATAGATTTTAATCACCATGACTATTTCAAACAGTTATTATTCATGAGGTGCTGTGGCAAATATGTAATTAGACTAAAAGGAGTATGCAACTAACAAAACTGAAGTGATCAGCACTGTTACAAGGCTACATATCGCTAGGTCGCAGTGTTCATTTTTGGCTGATAACTTGACCCTTTTCAATTACAAAGTGAATGAGCACTTCACGGGCAGGCGCTGCTGAGGTTTCATGGCTTTAGAGTCTACAGGTTTGGGTTCAGTCTGGTTCTTCTCGCTTCACTTTGCATAGTTTATATAGGTGTTTCCATGGTTTTTTTGGTTTGTTTGGGTTTTGTTTTCCTTTTTGGTTGATGTTGCTTTGTTTTGTTTTTCTGAAACCATCCTGCTCATCATTTTTATACCACAATAGGACTCCATCACACTCATATGCCACAACTTGCTCAGCCATTCCCCAACTAATGAGCATCTCTTCAATTTCCAATTCCTTGTAGCACAAAAAAGAACTACTATAAATATATATACATGCATATATATATATATATATTTATCTGTGTGTATATATATATGTATATATATGTGTGTGTATATTTGTGTGTGTGCATATATATGTGTGTGTATATATATGTGTATATATATATAGTGTGTATATGTATATATAGTGTGTGTGTGTATATATATATGTATATATATATTTATATATATATATATTTACATATAGTTCTTTTTCCTTTTTCTTTGATCACTTTGGGGTAAAATCTTAGTAGTGGGGGCAGAGTCAAGATGGTGGAGTAAAAGTAGGAACTTGCTTCAGCTCCTGCTCCAACTACCTCCAATACTGGTAATACAATGACTCTAAACAGAACCCACAAAGTAACAAAGAGAAACAAATCTCCCACTAAAGGCAGCCTGGCAGACCAACAGGAAGGGTCTATGGCACCAGACTGGGAGCCTAGTAGAGTTGCTCAGGCCTAGACCCAGGGCGGCCTCAACCAGATGCACAGACGGGACAGAGCAGACTTTAGGAGACTGAATCACCAGCAGCTTTGGCAGTTTCCAGACTTCTCAATCCGTAAACACCAAAGAGAAAGTAAAAGGTCAGTGGGGAACTCTGTTGGAACTGGGTGACAGAAGAGTGTGATCTGGCCCCTGACTCTGGGGCAAGAGGTGGCAGAGGCATGGCAGCTACAGCTGCTGTCACATGACTGCCTCCAGAGCTCTTGGCCTGCAGATGGTAGGGGTACCAACCGACCATTCAGAGGGTAATCACACTTGCTTTGACCTCCTTGGATCTGGGTTGCAGCCTTGGGCAATGGTCCTAGGGTGAGGAACACCAATGTGACAAAGCTTGCAGGGGCTTTAGAGAGGACAACCTCCTCATGCCTCTGGCAACTGCGAAAACCCCAACAATTTGAGACACAGCTCTCTCCACTCTAGAATCAGAGTTGTACAATGGCAAAGAACTCAAAAGTCAAGTCATTGGCTCACAAGTTGAGCAAGCAGAGGAAGTACAATCAGATTATAGAATCTTTTTGGGGGATGAAAAGAATCAAAACATGGAACCAGAAGAAGACAATATTGGGTAAGATAGATTTTTCTCTCTCCCTGACTGAGTTTGTATACACAGACATACACACACCCATGTGTATGTGTGTGTGTGTGTGTATATATATATATGTGTGTTTCTATGTATGTATATATGTATATGAATATTCTTCCCTATTTGAACCAAATCTGTTGCCCACCACCCCCTCTCCATTTTCCTTTATACTGTAAAAAGCTCTTCCTTGCATACCTCTTTTATGTGAGAAAATTTCCTCAAACTGTGTCTCCTTTCCTGGTTCTCCCAGCGTTTTCTCTTTCTCACACTAACATTCCTGTCCTCTGTTTATGTAGATTCTAACTGTCCTAATAATGATAAGGTTCTTAGGAATTTACACATATTTTCTTCCTATATAGGAATATAAAAAGTTTAACTCAGTTGAATACTTTATGATTGCTCTTCCATAGTTACCTTCTGAGGCATGTCTTAAATCTTTTGTCTGAATTTCAAATTTTCCATTCAGCTCTGGTATTTTCATCAGGAATATTTAAAAGTCAATTGTTTCATTTAATGTCCACTTTTTTACACTGAAGGATTGTACTCAGTTTTGCTGAATAGCTTATTGTTGGTCGCAATTTTAGCTTTTTTTTTTATTTTACCCTCTGGAATATCATATTCCAAGTCCCTGCTTCTTTATTGTGAAAGCTGCTAATTTTTTGTGTGATCCTGCCTGTGGCTTCATGGTATTTGAGTAGTTTCATTCTATCTGTTTGTAATATTGTCTTGACCTGGGAGCTTTGGGATTTGGTTATAATATTCCTGGGTGGTTTCACTTTGGGCTTACTTTCATAAGGTGAATGATGGATTCTTTTCATTTCTATTTTGCCGTGGAGATCTAAAATATTGGGAGAGTTTTCCTTTATAATTCCTTGAAATATGTGTAGGCTTTTTTGTTTTTGTTTTTTTTTAAATCATTACTATCTGTCCTTAATTGATTTTCCAGGTCAGGTCTCCCTACCCCCACTCCCTATGAGATATTTCACATTTTCTTCTATTTTTTTTCATTCTTTGAACTTTGTTTTATTGTTTCTTAAAGTCTTGTGCAGTCACTAGCTTATACTTGCTCAGCTCTAATTTTCAAAGATTTACTTTTTTTTAGTGAGTTTTTGTACCTCTTTTCCCCTTCATTTGGCCTATTCTTATTTTTTAAAAGTTTTTTTCTTCAATGAATTTTTGTGCCTCTTCTACCATCAGGCCAACTGTATCTTTTAAGGTGATATTTTCTTTAGCATTTTTTGTCTTTTTTTTTTTTTACCAAGCTGTTAATTTCTTTTTTTTTTATCCAAGATTTTTTTTTATTGTTCTTTTTTTTACAGTCATTTATGCCATGAATTCATAGGGGATTGGTTCCAACAGCTCAGGTTCCTTGCCATTAGTTCTCACAAAGTGCTCTTCTCTGGGTGGAGCAGGCGGGTGTTTCAGCTGAACCCAAGTGCCTTTTTCTTTGGCTTCCTTCTTCTTCTGATCATTTTCCTTTACCCGCTCCAGGAAGCTATCTCTGCTCTTGGAATGCTTAATATGCTCAATACGCACATTAATTCTCTTGGCTAGAATCTTTCCCTTAACCTGTTTGTTTACAACGATGCCTACAGCATGCTGAGTAACATTACAGACCCGTCCAGTCTTGCCACGGTAACATTTGTGGGGCATTCCTTGCTGAACTGTGCCCATACCCTTGATATCTACAGTATCACCTTTCTTATATATTCACATATATGTAGCCAAAGGGACAACACCATGTTTTCAAAAGGGCCTAGAAAACATGTATCATGTCCCTCTCCTTTTTCCTTTTGTGTTCATCATTTTGGCAACTCACTGGAATGTGGCAGAGCTGGAGGAAAAGGTGTAAATTTCTTTTTCATAATTTTTTTGCATTCCTCTCATTTCTTTTCCCAATTTTTCCTCTACCACATGTATCTATTTAACTTTCCCAGGAATTCTTGCTGGCTTTGGGTCCAATTAGCAATTTTTCTTTGAGGCTTTGTTTGTAACTGTTTTCACATTGTTGTCTTTTTCTAAGTTTAAATCTTGGTGTTCTCACCTTTATATAGTTGCTTTACATGATTAAGTTTTTTTTTGTTGTTTAAATTGTCAAACAATTGTACTCATTTCACATGCCAGCAAGGTTATGCTTAAGATTTTGCAACTTAGGCTTTGGCAATATGTGAACCGAGAATTGCCAGAAAAGCAAAATTTCCAGCACTCAGTGGATTATGGAGAAATCAAAAATTTTCTAAAAAAATATTTACTTCTGCTTCACTGACTACATTAAATCCTTTGACTGTGTAGATCACAACAAAATGTGGCAAGTCACCCCAGAGATGGAAACACCAGATCATCTTACTTGTCTCCTGAAGAATCTGTATGGGATCCAAGAAGTGACAGTTAGAACTGAACATGGAACAACTGAATGGTTTAAGAATGGAAAAGGAGTATGACAAGGCTACATATTATCACCTTATTTATTTAACTCATATGAAGAGCATATCATGTGAAATTCCAAGCTGGAGAATCAAAAGGTGGAATTAAGGTTGCTGGGAAATATATCAACAATCTCAGATATGCAGATGATACCACTCTGATGGCAGAAAGTTAAGAGTACTTTAGAATTCTCTTGATGAAGGTGAAAGAGGAGAGAGTAAAAATTGGCTTGTAGCTTAACAATGGGGAAAAAAAAACAGTAAGATCTAGGCAACTGATCCCATCACTTCCAAGGAAATAGATGGAGAAGAAAGGGAAGCATTTTCAGATTTAATATTCTAAGACTGAAAGATCATTGCAGATGGTGACTATTACCACACAATTATGAAATTTAAATGATTCCATTCTTTCGTGTTGGAACACAAGCTGATCTTTATAAATCAGTGGCCAGCATTAGGTTTTCCAAGTTCACAGGCATATTGAGTGTAGTACTTTAACAGCATCATCTTTTTAGGGTTTTACATAGTTCAGCTGGAATTTCATCACTTCCACTAGTCTTATTTTTATCAATTCTTTCTAAGGTCCAGTTGACTTCATTTATAGGGAAATCTGGCTGTAGATCAATAACTGTACCTGCCCATCTTGGGTGACCCTGCATGGCATAGTTCACAATGTCATTGAGTTCCACCATGACAAGGGACCTTATCACACCTAAAGTGATAATCAAGCTTTCTTCATGTTGATGAATTATTTGGATATGGTGACACAGAAACAAAGGAAAAATTAAAATAAGAAAACATTCTTTGTTCAGTTTAACATTCTTATTCTTCCACGGTGAAAAAGTGGTGGAACTGAGAAGAGAAGGTTTAAGAATCACAGAAATTTAGATTGCCTATAAAATTAATTTTTAGGTTGATACTCCAAATATGAGATTATCTTCCAGTGGCCAGTGTGTGAGCAATATTTATGGAGAAAGGAATCATAGAAACATTGACATTTGAGTTTTACTTTGCTTTTTTTTTTCCCTTCCCCAAACCCTCCAGAAGGCTACAATAAAGTTTAGATATGTCTCTTGATGGCTATAAATATCTACATACACATATACATGTATACACAAATATAGATATGTACTTTCCCAAACATATTCTATTCCTAATCTTTGTTTTTATGTTTCTGTGTATCTCTTGTTTCCTATCCCTCCTGTCTCCTTTACCCACTACCTTGCCCTTCTATTGCTTGCCTACCCCCCTCCAAGGATCCCTGCCCTACTCTCCCATTTCTGGAAATCTAAATACTCTTCTATAGTCCCTTTTTACCTATTCCCTCTCCCTTCCCTCTATAGATCCCTCCCTTGTTCTCTCCCTCTTGACTATACCCCTACCATTTCATTTCTTCTGAATTTTGAAGACTTTTATATTCTTCTAAGTATGTGTATGTATGTATATATATGTGTGTATGTATTTATATATATATGTATGTATATATGTATATATAAGTATATGTGTGTATATATGTACATGTATACACACACACATATATATGTGTGTATATATATGTATATATATATACACACACACACACACACACACACATATATATATATATCTATATATATATGAAATATAAAGGTTACCAGAGCTACTACTAAACAAAATAAAAAAAAGTGCACAGCAGGGAACAAAAGAAAACTCACAAGGAGGCAAAAAAAAGATGAACAATTCTCACTACAATGAGCATTATTTATCATATAGGCTTTCTTGAAATGAAAATTTATTGTTACATCATTAGAATCCTCTCTTATGTTCTGCTATACACGTGATATTAATTTTTTTTCCTTTCTAACTTTGTACTTACGTTCCCATATTTAAGTTTATGATATGTTTTTGTTTCTTTTCTCTTTTCTGCATCTGTGTTCTGGCGATTGAGTCTAAAGTAAAAATTTTTTTAAATAGAAAAAAATATTGACGTTTTAGGTATAAATGACAGAAGAAGATATAAGAAAGTTCCAGCTAAAGGGAAAGATGGCCCACATGTCCTCCTTGGGCCTCAAACGAAAGTGTTTTAGATGTTGGGCCCAAGGAAATGAGATCATTCTGGGAAACATCTGGTTATCTCCTATTGCACTGCTCTTTATGATCTTAATCAAAAGGGCCGCCAGATAGAAGGTTAATAATACCATAAATCTAGAGCTTGAAGGAGCTTCAGAAGTCATCGAATCCAACCCCCACATCTTATATATGAGAACACTAAGTCCCAAGGAGGATCAATGATTTGCCCAAGGTCACGTAAGTCTCAAGTGCCAGAGGCAAAGTTTGAGTCCAGTACATCACTGTAACCTGTATGACAATATACACTGAAGAGAACCAAGAAATAGAGAAATTATGTCGCTATCAAATTAGAATGAATTGGAATTCTATGAATACAGAATCTCAACAAAAACTTAGAAATTGAAAAAGAAAGATGTGCTGATACTTGTTGACTTGAAAGTGAAATTGACTACAAAGGAAGATGAAAAAAATTGGAAAATGTGGTTCAGGTGACAGAAACAAAAGAAGTTAAAAGGTTGGAGAATATGCAGAAACTTCAAGTCCCTTTATTTTCAATATTTTTTTCTAGAAGTAGCTGAGAAAATGCTGGACATGGAAAATACTAGATAAAATCCTACCAAAATAAACTTAATTCTTTCTTAGGAAATGAGAAGTTTCTCATATGTAAGTGATATCAGACTAAATTGTCTAGTGGTTGTTAAATGTTGTTCAGTCGCTTTTCATTCATGTACTACTCTTTATGGTCTCATTTGGCTTTTCTCTGCAGAGACACTAGAGCAGCAGTTCTCAATCTGTGGGTTATGTTCAATTTAAATACATCCTGCATATCAGATACTTACATTATGATTCATAACAGTAGCAAAATCACAGTTATGAAGTAGCAACAAAAATAATTTTATGGTTGGGGGTCACCACAACATGAGGAACTGTATTAAAGGGTTACAGCATTAGGAAGGTTGAGAACCACTGCACTAGAGTAATTTGCCATTTCCTTTTCCAGCTCAGTTTATAGACAAGGAAACTGATGCAAATCAGGTTAAGTGACTTGTCCAGAGTCACATGACTAGCAAATGTCTGAGGTCAGATTTGAACTTAGGAAAATAAGTCTTTCTGACCCCAGGCCTATCTCATCTGCCCCTAACTGCCTGGGTACAGTCTTACTATTGACTGCTTAAAACAAAGGTTAAAATAATAATCAAATTAATATTATTAACAATTATTCAAATTAAAAGATGTATTATATAAAGAAACTGAAAACAATCATCATAGTTTAAACTTGACTTGTTCAGATGAACTATTGATGCTAAAAAAAAAAGTGGGAAAAAAGCAAGTATATTGACCTTGATTATCATCATTGCCTGAAAAAGTTTAACTGATATAAAAAGATTACCATAATGAGGAGGCCAAAATAACCCCTAAAACTGCATCAGCTAGCAGAAACTTTATCTCCTTGTGAGTCAGAGAGAAATTGCAACCAAGGACAAAATGGGTTGAGGCAGCAAACTCATTTATAAAACACTACAGATGAGAATGATTAGGAAAAGTAGCACCTAATAACACCATACTGCAGTTGAAATAAAAACAAGTCTACAGATAGCTTGGCATTATACTCAATTGATCTCTGTCATTCCAAAAATATTAATAGATTAAAATGTCCACAGATCAACAAATTAAAAAATGCAACAGGTTTCTCTGAGTAGATAGCCTCTGAGGCCTCTACTAAGTTGAGTTATGTAATTCTGTGTCAGTAAGTACAAAAACTATTGCAAAAGTAGAAGAAAATTCCTAAATGGATTTAATTGTATAACTCCACTTTTTAAAAATAGAATTTCTTTCAGGGAAAGTCATGGGTTGAAAATCTTTCTTTGACCTTGCCTATCTTCCTAGCATGGGAAGGGTATATCTTTATCAAGACAAACAGAATTTGGAGTTTGGAAACCAATGCAAATGACATATGGAAATTATATCAAAAAGTGCTGCTTCATATACATACATTCTCTCTTTTATGGAGAATCTGACTGGCTCTAAAACTTGCATGACCTTTTGTCACATTGGGCCTGGTTCCTCATCTATATACTGGGTAAGCTAAATAATCTCTAAGGATTTCTGGCTGAAATTTTCTAAAATGCCATTCATTTCAAAAGTCAAATTTCTCTCTGTCTCTCTCTGTCTCTCTCTTCCTTTCTCTGTCTCTCCCTCTCTCTCTCTCTCTCTCACTCTCTGTATATACATATATGTGTATATATATATATATATACATATATATATATATATATATATATATATATATATATATATATGAAGATAGGTAGATAGTGAGGTAGGTAGGTAGATGTGAGAGAGAGAAAGAGAAAGAGAGAGATGAAAAGATGGAGTGTGGAAATAGCCAACTCTACCAGGGTTCAGTAAAGAAAAAAGAATCATCCATGTGAAGGATATTTAGCGTCAGTTTCTCAATGGTTATACGATTAACTGTGCGAACCACAGCAGAATGTGGGAAATTTTGCAAATGCTATGAACACCTACACTTAATTCAAATTGCTCCCTTATTATTTCAAACTGTGTATGGAAGTGTATGTCACTTAACAAGGGGGTGTAAGAATGGTGTAGCAACATGCCATTCTACCTAATACTTA
This sequence comes from Pseudochirops cupreus, assembly GCA_028627135.1. Classification (NCBI taxonomy): domain Eukaryota; kingdom Metazoa; phylum Chordata; class Mammalia; order Diprotodontia; family Pseudocheiridae; genus Pseudochirops; species Pseudochirops cupreus. Next base: position 261,362,386 of record CM053582.1, read on the forward strand.
GCATTAAAGAGGCAAATATTCCACAAGCATGTAATAATACACAATATTGCCCACAAAGGCTCCCATTTATTATTTCCTCTTAAATCTCTTATATTCCTGTTAAGTGAAAAGGGGAGGGACACAAGTCTTAGAGGTAGCATGAGATGACTTGGTGGTCTCAATTGTACTTCTCAATATAAACTTCAAAATGTTTAGGGGAAAAGTCACTGTTATTAAATCCCTTTTTTGACAATAAACTCCCCTAGAAAGGCACAGTAGTTCATAATTGTGGTAGAAATTGAGTCGCAATAGGTTAGGCAAGTAGCATGAACCATTGTTATAGGTAATATAAGTAGTTTAAACTATTATAGGAGTTTGCCTTTGGTGATTTGGGCAGTCTTTGTTAGGTCAATATTTTAGATGTCTGCTAGGGAGTTAAAATATCTTAAGATATAAACAGAAGACAGAGACTACTTCACTGTTTGTCTCTGGATACTTAGCACTTAACGTAGTGCCTGGCATGTAGCAAGCACTTTATAAATGTTTGTTGATTGACTGATTGATTGATGTAGCGAATAGAAAGATCACTAATTTAAATTCAGAAAAACCTAGTTCAAATCTTATTGCTGAAGCTTGCTAGGTGCATGATCACAGACAAGTCAGTAAGCTGACAAGAATTTATTAAGTGCCTACTTTGTGACAAATACTGCTCTAACCATCCAGGATACAAAGACAAAAGATGGTCGCTGCTTTTAGAGTTTAGTCTAAAGGGGCAGACAAAATGAATGCAAACATATACAAATAAGATATATACAGTATAAATTGGAGAAAATAAGGAAAAGGCACTAGTAATAAAGAGGATTAGAAGTGGACTTCTGTAGAAAGTGGGCTCTTAGCTGGGATTTGAAGGAAGCCAGAGAATCAAGAAGGCAGAAATGAGGAGAGATGGTATTCTAAGCATGAGAACAGAGAGCGAAAATGCCTGGAGTTTGGAGATGAAATGTTACTATGAATACAATTTTCCTAGATCATAAATTATGTGGTAAAGGGAGGTGTGGGAAAAGGTATAAGAAGAACAGAAAGATAGACAGGAATCCAGTTGTAAAGAATATTTTGTATGAAATAAAAATAATTTTGTATGAATTTTGATAGAATATTTTGTATGTGATCCTGAAGGTGAAAGGGAGCCACTGGAGTTTTTTGTCTGTTTATTTGTTTGTTTGTTTTAATAGGAGGGAGTGACATAGTCGTATCAATTCGATGACTAAGTGGAGGATGGATTGGAGAAGGAAGAGACTTGAGGAAGAGAAACTAACCTGAAAGCTATTGCAATAGTTCAGGAATAAGTGATGAGAGCCTGCACTAGACTGATGGCAATGTCAGAGAAAAGAAGGTGGAACTTTTGGGAGATTTTACAAAAGTAAAAGCAGTAGTTCCTTGGTAAGAGATTTGATATGGGGAGTAAGAGAGTGAGGAGTTGAAGATGACAATTACTTTACAAGTATGAGTGACTGGGAGGATAGTAGAGTCTTTGACATCAATAGGGAAGTTTAGAATTTAGATGGAAGATGGTTTGGGTAAAAAGATGTTGAGTTTAAGATGTCTATGGGACATGCAATTTGAGACTTCTAACAGGCAATTGGACATGAGAGACCAGAGGTAAAAGGAAATTTAAAGATAATAAGGATATCTGAAAAATCATCAGCATAGAAATGATATCTGAATACATGGGAGCTGATGAGATGACCAAGTGAAGTAAGATAGAGAAAAAAGAGAAGAGAGTCAAAGACAGAACACTGGGGGACACTCATCCTTAATGTATGTGACTTTGAGAAAGATCTAGCAAAGGAGACTGAGAAGATGATTCCATAAAGGTAGGAAAAGAACAGAACTGAACAGTGTCACAGCAACCTAGAAAGAAAGGAGGTTGAGAAGAGGGCAATCAACAGCATCAAGCGCATCAGAGAATTCAAAACTTTCAGAAGATTGAAAAAAGTCCATTAGATTTGACATTTAAGTGGTAACTTTGAGGAGAACAGGTGAATTCCAGAAACCAGAACGTAGATAATTAAAAAGAGAGTAAAAGGAAATAAAGTGGAGGCATAAAATACAAGTCCCTTTCTCTAGAAATTTATCCAAAGACAGGAGAATAGATATGGTATAATAGCTAATGTGGATAGACAGTTAAGTAAATGACGATGAATGAAACATGGGTATTTCTGTAGATAGTAGGAAAATGAGTAGTAGTCAAAGAGAGACTGAAGATAAATGAGAGGGTAGGAATGGTGGGAGGGTAATCTATTGGAGAAGGACCACCTATTTATGAGAGATAGGGATGAAGAAGAAAGCGACAAAAGGCATCTAGATGATATGAGATGAGAAGAAGGTGAGAAAAGGGAGCCCTTGGAAATCAGTCTCACTTTTTATTCAGTGAAATATGAGATAAGAATCTCAGCAGAGAGGGGAAAGAGGAAGGAGCCATGGGATATTTGAGGGGAAATAACATTTGGAAGAGCATCAGTGGTGAGTGAACATCAACAATAATGTATTTAAATTGTATTAATATATAACAATTATATGTATTATGTACTATTCATATTAATATAACATCATATGTAAAATTTAATTATTAATATAATTAGTTGGTAATATAATATAATCTATTTATAACTAATAACATCATATTAATAATTATTATTAGTTGCATAACAATTAGAGAGTTATTTGACCTCCTGAATACATTTCATCATCTGTAAAATGGGAATATTTCCTTTAATTGCCTCACAGAATTGTAATTAGGCTCAAATGAGGTTTTTTTTGTGTTTTGTAAAACATGAAATACTGTATAAATATAAATATCCATTTTGTAGTAGATTATTCTGCAATAAAATATTTATTTTGGAAGAGATAAAATAATGAAAAATGGTAACAATTTTAAAAATCACCTCATCACCTCAAGTAAATCCAGTTTTGACTCAATATTGTTATATTCAAGGGTTTGAATATAACTCAACCTCCAATATGTACTTTGTGTGTTGTTATTATGAAATCAATTAACCTTTCTGAGTCTCAGTATTGAAATTCACAGTTTGTTAATCTATCAGTCAATTAACACTTATTAAATGCCTGCTACACACCAGGTATGTTGCTAAAGCTACAATAAGAGGCAAAATAGGCACACACACACACACAAACACACACACACACACACACACACACACACACACACACACACACTCACCAACACACACTCTGATTTCATGGAGTTCACAATGTAATGAGGGAGATGGCATTCAAACAAATATATACAAAGCAAGTGATATACAAGACAAATAGGAAATAATTAGCAGAGGAAGGCACTAGAATAAAGAAGGGTTAGGGATGCCTTCCTATAAAGATGGGATTTTATTTGGGATTTAAAGGTATCCAGGGAGGCCAATGGGTAGAATAGAAGAGAAAGAATGTTACAGACTTGGGGGGCTGCCAGAGAAATTACCAGAGCAGTGAGATGGAGTAACTTATTCCTAGAACATTGAGGAGGCCAGTGTCACTGGATCAAAGAGTATGTGGCAGGAGCAAGATGTTAGAAAATTAGAAAGGGAGAAGAAGGTTAGGTCATGAAGGGCTTTAAATGCCAAACAAAGAATTTTGTATTTGATCATGAAGGTAATAAGAAGCCACTGATATTTATTAAGTGGGGGGAGGGGAGAGCACAAGAGGTGTCACATGATTAGACCTGTGTTTTAGTAAAACTACTTTAGTGGCTGATTGAAGGATGAATTGGAGTAGGGAGCTTTGAAGCAGACAAATCCAGTAGCAGGTAATTATAATAGTTCATATGTAAGCTGATGAGAGCCTGCACCAGAATGATGGTACTGTCAGAGGAGAGAAGGGGGTACATTTGAGAGATGTTGTAAAAGTAAAATTGATAAACCTTTGTGATAGATTGGATATGGGCCAGGGATCTACAAGCCTGAGGATTTGGGAGGATGGAGTTGCCCTTTATGGTAATAGGGTAGAAGAGTGGAGAATGTTTAGGGGGAAAGATGATGCATAGTTTTGGATGTCCGAATTGAAATGTCTGAAAGGCAGTTGAAGATGATTTTGGAGGTCAGCTAAGTATCAGTGGCAGGATAGGAAAATTTGAGATTCATAAGCATGGAAAGGAAAATTAAATCCTGAGCTGATCAGATCACCAAATAAAGTCATACATATGGAGGAGAAAAGTGGACCCAGGACAGAACCCCAAGGCTGGAGGAACCAGCAAAGCAAACAGAGAAGGCATCAGATACTTAGGAGAACCAATAGGGAGCAGCATTCTGAAAGCCTAGAGATAAGAGAGTATGAAGGAGGAGAGAGTGATCAACAGTGTCAAAGACTTAAGAGAGATAAAGGGGAATGAGTATTGAGAAAAAAATCATTGGATTTGGCAAATAAGAGATCATTAGCAACTTTGGAGAGGGTAGCTTTGGTAGAATAATAAGGCTGGAAGCTGTGTTATAAGGTGATAAGAAGAAAGTGAGAGGAAAGTAAGGGCACAATTGTACATGACCACTTCAAGGAATTTGGCTATAAGAGGCAGAAGAAATAGATGATGGTTAGTGGGGATAGAAGGATCAAATAAGTTTTTTTGTTTGTTTTGTTTTAGCCCCAGGATGGAAAATATGGACATATTTATAGGTATTAGGGAAGGAGCAAGCAGATAGAGAAAAACTGAAAATAATGAAAATAGGGGGACTGGGGACTTCCAGAGCCAAGATGGCAGAGTGAGGTGGAAATTGCCTTGATTCTCCCATATTCACCTCCAAACAATCATAAATTAGTGCTCCAAAATGAGTGCTGGAATAACAGAATCAGCAAAAACACGGGGGGAAACAATCTTCTAGCCCAAGAAACTTGAAAGGTCAGCAGGAAAGTTTTGTCTCACTAGGGTAAGAGGGGAGCACAGTCTAGAACAGGAAGCATCCTAGGAAGCCAGCAGCAAGACCTACCTCAGCAAACCACTAAGAAGTCCTGAATCCCAGCACAGCAGGGAAAAGACAACATCAAGACTTGCCACATGCCTCAGCATAGCCAGGGAAAAGGGCAGATGCCAGCTCCAGAACTCACCATGTGTTTCAGAAAGGTCCCAGACAAACAGGTAGATGCCAACACCTGGACCCCTAAGATGCCTAAGCACACTGGCAGACACCAGTGCTGGGACCACACCCACAAAACAATATAGTCAAGAAAATGGGCAGAAGCCAGCACCAGGACCTGCTAAATGCTTCCGTTTAGCCCCCAGGGAAACAGATACCCACCAAAGCAGGGACCCGCAGGATCCTCAGTTCATGCCAGACAATGGCACTGGGACCTCAGCTCATCACCAAGTAAGATGCCAGATTCCTATAGTCACTAGTAGCACCAGTCACCTCCACACTGCTCCTCAGCACAGACCCAGAAATGAAGGTCCCCATGGCCCTCAGAGCAACATCAGAGCAGTACCAGATAAATAACCAGTGACTACAGCCCCTGACACAAGAAGTTGGAGATAGCGCTCCTTCCACCTTAGGAGCAGAGCTCAAATTAAAAACTTAGAGAAAAGACTGGAAGATCAAAAACAAACTCAGAAGAGAAAACAAAGTTAAGACATCTATGGTCAAAGTCCAAAGAAAAATGGGAACAGGTCTCAAGTCCAGAAGGAACTCATGGAAGAGCTCAAAAAGGAGTTTAAAAATCAAATAAGAGAAGCAAAAGGAAAATTGGTGAAAGAAACAAGAGCAATGCAAAAGAATAGTGAAAAAAAGAGTCAATAGCTTAGAAAAAGAAAACAACTCCTTAAAAAGTTCAATTGGTCAAATGGAAAAGGTAGTACAAAAGCAAACTGAGGAAAATAATTTCTTAAAAATTAGATTTAGGCAAGTAAAAACTAATGACTCTGTGAGAAACAGAGAGTCAATCAAATAAAATCAAAAGAATGAAAAAAGAAGAAAATGTAAAATATTTCATTAGAAAAATAACTGATCTGGAAAATAAATCCAGGAGAAATAATGTAAGAGTAATTGTACTACCTGAAAGCCATAATCAAAAAGAGAACTTGGACAGCATCTTTCAAGAAATTATCAATGAAAGACCCTGATATCCTGGAACCAGAGGGCACAATAAGACACTGAAAGAGATCACCAATCAAATCCAGAAAAGAACATAATAGCCAAATTTCAGAACTATCAGGTCAAGGAAAAAATATTGCAAATGGCTAGAAAGAAACAATTCAAATATCAGGGAGCTACAATCACAATTACATGGGACTTAAGAGCTTCAACATTAAAGCATTCAAGATCACCAAACATGAGATTCTGGAAGGCAAAGGAGATAGGACAATAAACTACCCAGCAAAATTGAGCATAATACTTCAAGGGAAAAGGTGATCATTCAATGAAATAGAAGAATTTCAAGCTTTCTTAAGGAGAAGACCACAGCTGAACAAAAAATTTCATCTCCAATATCAAGACTCAAGAGAAGCATAAAAAGGTAAAAAGAAAAAGGAAAACAGGGGGGCGGAGCCAAGATGGCGGCGTAGCAGCAGCAACATATCACTGCTCTCACATAGCCACCCCAAAATACCCATAAAACAGGACTCTAAACCAATCCTAGAACTCCAAAA
>CM053582.1:261369507-261404741 GCA_028627135.1 Pseudochirops cupreus
AGTGACATAGGAGAGAATAGACTGGGGGAGGGGGGAAACACTGGGATGGCTGTTTTGGGGTGGTGGGCAGGGGAAAGACGGGGAGAAAATATGTAACTCAAAATCTTGTGGAAATGAATGATGCGAACTATAATAAAACTTAAATAAAAAAAAAGAAAAAGGAAAACAGAAGAGAATCAATGGGGCTAACCTGTTTACATTGCTACATGGGAAAATGATACTTGTGATTCTTAAGAATCACACCACTAATTGTGTAGCTAAAGAAAATGTACATAGAAGGTACAGATATAAAGTAATTACATAGAAATTAATTAAGGGAGGAGAAATAGGAGTACACTGGGTGCAGAAGGAAGGGAGATGTCGAACAGGGTGAATTATTTAACACAAAGAGGCATGAAAGACCTATTACAGTGGAGGAGAATATGAGAGGGTGTGTGATGGGCATCTCTTGAAGTTTACTCATATCAGAATTGGCTCAAAGAGGGAATAATACACACAATCAGTTAAATATAGAAATCTATCTTAATAGGGTCTTCCCTTCCTTGGGGAATGGCTAAACAAGTTGTGGTATAGTAATGTAATGGAATATTATTGTATGATAAGAAATGATGAGAAGAAAGATTTCAGAAAAACCTGGAAAGACTTATGTGAAGGGATGCAAAGAGAGATTATCAGAACCAGGAAAATGTTATACACAGTAATAGCAATATTGTATGCTGATCATCAATGAATGACTTAGATCTTCTCAGCAACAGAATGATCAAAGACAATTGCAAAGGACTTATGATGGATAAAGAATTGGTGATCTGTGAATACAGATCTTTTTTTACTTTATTTTTTCATGTTTTTTTTTTCTTTTGGTCTGTCTCTCCTTTCACAATAGTGGTCAATGTGGAAATGTTTTACATAATTTTATATGTATGTACACATGCACACTCACACACAGCCTATAACAAACTGCTTACCATTCTAGAAAGAGGAAAGAGAAGGGAGGAAGAAAAATGGAATGCAAAAATCTTATAAAATGGATGCTATAAAATGTTTTTACATATAATTGGGAAAATACTATTTTAAAAAAATATCATTGTGAAAATGAAGAATAAGGCTTAGAGTTGTGAGGCAGCAGGAGATAGAATGAAAATAAATTATGATCCAATAAAGGTATTTCAGTATTCATGGGAAAAAAAGAAATAATGTGGATGACAGAGGGGGAAATCTTTTGGAGGACATGGAATTGGATGGGATCACAAAAATGAATAGAGGGGTTTGCCTTGGTAAGGAGTATGGTCACATCATCATTTGAGACAGGGGTGAAGAAGATAGTGTTAGAAGGCATGTGAGTGATAAGCAATGAGGAAGAGGGAAGAAGATAGAGCTCACAATGAATGGTCTAATTTTTTTTTCTGTAAAATATGAGGCAAAGTTCTCAATGGAGAGAGGCAGTGGAGTCATGGAAAGTTTGAGGAAAGACAAAAAATTTGGGAAGAGTCCCTGTGAAGTAGGATAATGAATCAATAACAGAGGTGTGGTAGAATTGTCTAGCACTGTTGAGGGCCCAGTAGTGATCATGTAACATAAATTTATACTGGACCCAATTAGAATGGTTGCATGACTTTCTCCTTTTCATCTGGTATCACATATATGTAATGCCAAGCAAAGGCAACTTCCAAGGTTCGGATTATCAGCATAGTAAACCCCATTTATTCAGCAAACATTCACAGAACAGAAAAAGTCAAAATACAGTGTAACTTGTTCCTTTAGCAAGTTCTCAATTCAATCCAGGGACTACTCCACCCCTAGACAGTACCTTCATTTAGTCAGTCAAAAGTCTTTTCTCAAATGGAGATTAGTCTCCAACCATAAACAAAGTACATTCATTTGGTCAATCACCCAAAGGCTTCCCACCCCGGAATCTCAAAAGGGGCAGGAGAGCACAAAAGGCCATCCACCCTTAAGTTACAAGGTTAAGCTCAGCATTGAATATCCAAGGAAAGGGCCTCCTTTCATCTTCACTAGATGCAAGCCCTCAGCAATCTCAGTTCCTGGGGAGACAAGGTTCAACAAAGCCATTGCCAGTGTCCTCATCAAGTCACTCTCTCCCTTTAGAACAGTTCCAGAAACCCTGAAAACATCAGCAAGGCCCTCTTCCAGGATTTCTGTGCAGGTACCACAAGAAAATTCTCGTTCAGGGCTTCTGAACCAACAGCCAGGTTCCAGGACCTCTACAACAGCAGCACTGTCCTTCACCATCAGGTGAATCTGGCAGAACAACATCAAAACAGACAGACAAAATACCAGCATTACAGCCATGCCTCCTCATTTCTTGGCAATTCTGGGTGGCAGTTCCAGGTGGCAATTCCAACGGGCTCCCAGCAGTCTGTCTCTCAGCAACTCAGTCTCTACGATACTGGACACTGCTCTCCCAAAGTTCATCTGGCCTTTTTTAGGCTTGGGCCTCTTTCCCAGTTCACAGCTCCTCCCAGTTCAGCCCTCCCTCTTCACGTCAACAAGTCCATCCCACAAGTGGGATTCACAAGCTCTGAGTTTTAACACTCAACCCCAAAACCAAGCCAATACAGAGGCAGCTCCAAATTCCATTACCAGTACAATATATTAGAGCAAAGCTTGTACATAATGAGAGCCTAGAAAGGAAAATAATGCAGAGTTTATATTGATTCACCAAGGGTTCAAGATGATGGAAAGAGGTAAGAACGGCCTGTGCAAGGGATATGGCATGAAAAAAAAAAGAGGTCAAGGGATTGGATATCACAGTTTGGGAAAAGAATAAGGTTTTGTAAGGGAAGACAGAAAGAGGTGAAAAGTCAATAGATTATGATCAAATAAGGGGATTTCAGAATTCTTGAACATAGTGGTAGTACATTTGTGGATGATGGAAAGATGATGGGTATTACCACCTTTGGGAATGACTGAGGAAGGTGGAGGAGTAGGTCATGGAAAATGAGTAAGCTGAAGAACTAAGCAGTCAAGATACTTTAGTACATATGTTGAAGACCCCCAGTATGAGAGCAGGAGTTGGAGAGAAAAAAAAATTGTAAGTCAGGTACTGAACTCTAAGGACAAAACAACAAATATGAATAATATTAATTTGCCATAATTTTTATGGCAACATATTCTCATAGTCTGTGACAATGAAATAGCCATATTTGTATTTTACTCCCTCTCTTTCCAATCTGCTATCTGAGGATGTTGAAGTGACAGTTAATCAAGCCTGCAAGGAATCTTTTTGAGTACTTAGTATGTGTCACATACTGTGTTAAGCATTGAGGAAACAAGAACAAACAATGAAATAATTTCCTAGTCACAAGGAATTTCTATCCTAAGGGTCTGAAGGAGTTGTTAGAAGAGATCAAGTATTTACAAAATAAATCTGTATTGCAAATCACACAATTTTTTAAGGTACTAAAGTAAACAATTCTAATATATCTCAAAAAGAAGAGGACGTTAAAGCAATGGGGAAAAATAGGTTACTGGGAAGATAATGTGTAATCCCTAGTAAATATTTATGGAAATCATCTGGACACACCTGGAAGGTATCCTTAATTAAAATTAAATAGAATAAAAAGATTTTCTCAGAGAATTTTCTACCACAGACCACAGCTTCAGTTATAATGTGTTTTCCAAAAATAAGTTAAAATCAGTCAAGATTCCTTGATACATTAGCATGTAAATTACTTGGGACAAGCAGTAATTTTTACATGGTTTCGTTTTGTGACAGCAATGGTCAGGCATGTGTGCTTCTACCGATACGAGGGTGACTCAGAACAACTGATCTTAACCAAATGAAACAAGATTGAGCTAATTTCCCCAGCTGTAATTAGTTCTCCCTCAATTCTTATTCAGTTGAGTGAAAAATTTTGTGCCATACATGCTTTTCATTGATTTCTTTGGTTAGCTTTTTAAATTCTGAGTTTTTTAAGAAGGGACATTGCTCCAAGGAAATGTGCAAAAATTATAACTCTTAAAGAACATATTTCAATGACTCTGAGAGATGTTGCACTGGTTGTTTGGGTGGGAAGACATGTGTTTCAAGAAACTTTCAATCCCATAATGAAACAGAATCAGCAACACTAAAGTGCAAAAGAAGTCTCAGTTGAAAGAGAAACCAAAAGTCAAGTACTGAAAAATTATTGCTACAAAACATCCTAATTAATCTTCAGAAGGCAAGAAAGAAGTTCTCAGGGAATGGCAGCTGAAGAGTTTATTATTGATTCCTCACCAAATAGTGTAAGCTTCTTGCAATTAGAAGATTGAGAATACTAGTTAAAAATAAAATAAAATCAGTTTCTAATGACTGCTATGAATTTGTCACTGTCAAAAACAATTCAGAGATTAGAAGACTAAAGATTGAAAAAAATAATTTCTACTGATGAAGTTCACATTTTCTTTCAAGGCTATGCCAAAACCTCTTTCAGAAGTGCAGGTAATACACAGTAACAACCATAGCATTTGAGGACTGATTTTGATGGATTTGGCCCCTCTCAGCAATGCAAGGACCTAAAACAATTTCAAAGGACTCTTGATGGAAAATGCCAGTCACATCCAGAGAAAGCACTAGGGCGTAAGAACACAGAACGAAGCAAACTATTTTCTTTCTTGTTTTGTTTTATTTTGTTGAGCTTTTTTTTTCCTTTCTCATGGTTTTTTTCCGTTTGTTATAATTCTTCTATGAAATATGACTAATATGAAAATGTGTTTAATAAGAATGTGTGTGTAGATATAGGATCGCATATAGGATTGCAGGCTCTCTTTGGGAGGGAGTGGCCAGGAAGGGGGAGAAAATTTAAAATTTGTGGAAGTGAATGTTGAGAACTAGGAATGGATAATTAATTTTTTAAGTACAGGTATGTCTATATCTGGGCAACTTCATTGAATTATAAAATATCTATACCCAAAATTTTGGGGGAATTTTTCTTACATTGGACTCTGAAGTCCTGTCCTCATTAAAGGAATTCTGAAGTTTGATCCGTTTCCTAAGAATCATAACTCTAAGTTGTAGTATATTATCAGTGTGCTCAGGATGTAGTATTACAGGAATCATCACAAATATAAACAACTGGAAAGAGGTGGCATGAGAGAGTAATAACAAAGGAAAAGTATTCATTCTGTGCTGATCCATAAGTAAAGATTCATAGCATTTGGAAGGAAAAAAAAAACAGTGGTCATTCTTACTAAGCAGTTTATATTTATGGTACACAGACTTTCTATATATATGATTTCTCTGGTTTGCACTGTGAAAACAACACAAATTATTGATGTTAATTTCTCAATCTCTATATCAGGTGAAAGCTATGAGGTCAGACTATAGCTTTCACGTGGAACACAAAATTTAGGTAGAATTGTCAATTTTATTGTATTGACTCGGCCTACCCGTGAGCAATTGATACTTGTCTATTTGTTTAGATCTGACTTTCTTGTGAGAAAAATGCTTTTTAATCGTGTTCATATAGTTCCAGTGTTTGTTTTTAGCAGTTAGACTCTCAAGTATTTTATATTTTCCACAATTATTTTAAATGGAAGTTCTCTTTCTATCTCTTTCTATCTCTTTTTTCATAATATATAGAAAAGCTGATGATTATATAGATTTATCTTACATCCTTCAATTATGCTAAAATTTATAATTGATTCTCTAGGATTCTCTAAGTATACCATCATATCATCCGCAAAGAGTGATAGTTTCATTTCTTGCTGTTGTGGTGGTTGTTTGTCCTTCATACTCATAGAGGACCATGGTATCAGGAAGTTGATACCATAACTTGCAAGTGAATTAGATTTCAGTCAGGGAGGGCTATACAAAGTCACCAACCTCATTTTTTTCTCTGGTGCCATCTGGGCCTAGCGTCAAGACATAAATCAGGATGACTGGAGATGGCCCCAGATCCAGTGGGAGAACTTGGCTGTTTTACGATAAAGTCTTTACCAGGTTTCAGTTTTACTGGGGCAATGTCCATTCAGTGATTAAGGCTAGGTAAAGAATGGCACAAAGAATAGTCTCTTTTACCCACCCTCCCCCCCCAAAAAAACAACCCAACATTCTTACTACAATATTTATAATACTAGTGATAATGGGCATCCTTATTTCACTACTGTTTTTATTGGAAAGGCTTCTTGACCATTACAGATAATGCTTGCTGATTGTATTAGATAGGTTCTGTTATCATTTTAAGGTAAGCTGCATTTATTATTATGCTTTCTAGTATTAATAAAAATTGGTATTGGATTTTGTCTAAAGCTTTTTCTGCATCTCTTAAGAAAATCATATAATTTTTGTTGCTTTCATTAGTGATATAGTTAATTATGCCCAGAGTTTTTCTGATTTTGAACCAGCCCTGGATTCCTGTTAAAAATTCCACCTTGTCATAGCTTATGATCTTTATGATATGTTGCTGAAATCTCCTTGTTAGTATTTTATTTGAAATTTTTGCATCAATATTCATTAGGTATATTGGTCTATAGCTTTCTTTCTCTGTTTTTGCTTTGCCTGTTTTAGGTAACAACACCATATTTGGTGTTGGTAGGATTTTGGGTAAGAATCTTTTTTTTTTTTACCTATTTTTCCAAATAGCTCATATATTATTGAAATTAATTTTTCTTTAAATGTTTGTTAGAATTTGCTTATGAATCTATCTGGCCCTAAGGATTTTTTACTTCAGGATCTCATTGATGACTTGTTCAACTTATGTTTTCTAAAATGAGATTATCTAAATATCCTATTTCTTCTTCTGTTAATCTGGGCAATTTACATTTTTTTAAATATTTATCCATTTCATTTAGATGATAAGACTTATGGGCATATAATTAAGCAAAATAGCTCCTGATTCCTACTTTAATTTCCTTTTTAGAGGTAGTGAATTCACCCCTTTTATTTTTGATACTAGCAATTTGGTTTTCTTCTTTCCTTTTTTTAATCTAATTAAACAATGGTTTATCTAGTTTGTTGTTTTCTTCCATAAAACAAGCTTCTTGTTCTGTTTATTAGTTCAATGGCTTTCTTACTTTCAAATTTATTAATCTCTCCTTTGATCTTCAGAATTTCCAGTCTGATATTTAATTGAGGATATTTAATTTGTTTTTGTTTCTAGGTGTTTTTTGATTGATCATTGATCTGTGCTTTTTTTTTTATTTTGTTGATATCAGAATTTAGAGAAATAAATTTTCCTCTGAGTACTGCTTTAACTGCATCCCACAAATTTTGGTTTGTTGTCCCATTGTTGTCATTCTCTTTAATGAAATTACTGATTATTTCTATGATTTGTTCTTTAAGCCTCTTATTATTTAGGATTAGATTATTTAGTTTCCAATTAATTTTAATCAATATTTCCACTGGTCTTTGTTGAATATAATTTTATTGTATTATGATCCAAAAAGAATACATTTACTATCTGTTCTTTTTTACATTTGAATTTGAGGTTTTTATGCCCCATGACATAGTCAGTTTCTGTGTAGGTGCTATATGCTGCCGAAAAAAAAAAAAGATATATTCCATTCTGTTCCCATTCAGTTTTCTCCAAAGGTTTGTCATATATAATTTTTCTGATATTCTATTTACCTCCTTAGTTTCTTTCTTATTTTTTGGTTGGATTTATCAAATTCTGAGAGGGGACAGTTGAGATCTCCTACTAGTATAGTTTTGCTGTCTATTTCCTCCTGTAACTCACTTAACTTCTCTTTTAAGAATCTGGATACTATAACATTTGGTGCATACATGTTTAGTATTGACATTGCTTCATTGTCTATGGCACCTTTCAGGAAGATGTAGTTTCCTTCCTTATCTTTTAATTAAATCTATTTTTGCTTTTGCTTTGCTTGAGATCAGGATTGCTACTTTTTTTTTTTGGAGGAGAGAAGGCAGGACAATTGGAGTTAAGTGACTTGCCCAAAGTCACAGGGCTAGTAAGGGTTAAGTGTCCAAGGCCAGATTTGAACTCAGGTCCTCCTGACTCCAGGACCAGTGCTCTATTCACTGCACCACCTAGTCATCCCAATTGCTATTTTTTTTTTACTTCAGCTGAAGCATAGTGTATTGTGATCCAGCTCCTTACCTTTCCTCTGTGTATGTCTCTCTGCTTCAAGTGTGTTGTTTGTAAACAACATATTGTAGGATTCTGGTTTTTGATCCACTCTGCTTATCTGCTTCTGTTTTGTGAGAGAATTCATCCCATTTACATTCACAATTATTATTACTAACAGTGTATATCCCCCCATCTTATTCTTCCATGTGTTCATCCTTTCTCTTCTTTCCCTCTTTCCCTCCTCACCAGTGTTTTGCTTCTCTCTACCACCTCTCCTGATCTTCTCTCCCTTCTGTTAGTCCTGATCTCCTCTTACTTGATCTCTTCCCCTCCTACTTCCCTGTTGTATAAGATAGATTTCTATATTCAATTGTCTTTCTTATTCTCTCTTTGAGTCACTACTACTGAAAGTAATATAAGTAATTTAAGTAATGTTTATGGCCCACCCTCCCATGTCTCCTTCCATTGTAATAGGTCTTTCATGCCTCTTCATGTGAAATAATTTACCCTATTCTACCTCTCCCTTCCTTCTGCACTGATTGTACTTCTCTTTCCCATAATTTTTTATATCATTCCTTCAAATTGAACTTATACCCATATCCTCTTTCTATGTATGCTCCTTCTATCTATACTATTAATCTTACAGTTTTTAACAATTATAAGTATCATCTTCCCATGTAAAGATGTAAATAGTTTAACTTCATTGAATCTTTTATGTTTTCTTTTCCTTTTTACTTGTTTATGCTTCTGTTGGATCTTGATATTGCAGGTTAAGATTTTGGTTCAGTTCTGGTCTTTTCTTTATGGAAGCTTGAAATTCCTCTATTCCATTGAATGACCATTTTTCCTTTGAAGTTTAATAATTAATTTTGCCAGGTAAGTGATTCTTGGTTGTAGTCCTAGCTCCTTTGCCTTTCAGAATATCATTTTCCATGACCTGCCAAATCCTGTGGAATCCTGATGTGACTCCCTGATATTTGAATTTTTTTTTTCTGGCCACTTCTAGTATTTTTTTCCTTGACCTGATAGTTCTGAAATTTGACCATATTATTCTTGGAGTTTTTATTTTGGGATCTCTTTCCTGAGGTGATCAATGGATTCTTTCAATGCCTATTTTACCTCTGATTCCAGGACATCAGGGAAATTTTCCTTGATAATTTCTTGAAAGATGCTGTCCAGGTCCTCCTTTTGAAAAAGACTTTCACATAGTCCAGAGATTCTGATATTGTCTCCCCTGGATCTATTTTCCATGCATTTGTTTTTTCAATAAAGTGTTTTCCATTTTCTTTAAATTTTTCATTCTTTCAATTTTGATGATTGATTCTTGATATCTTACACAATCATTAGCTTCCACTTGCCCAATTCTAATTTTTAAGGTGTTTTTTCTCCTCAACTAGCTTTTATACTTTCTTCTCCAGTTGGCCAATTGAATTTTTGAAGGAGTTGTTTTCTTCAGTGAATTTTTGTACTTCTTTTACCATTTGGCCAATACTACCTTTTAAGCAGTTTTCCTGACTGTTGATTCTTTTTTTCATAATTCTCTTGCATCACTTTCATTTCTTTTCCCAATTTTTCTTTTACATCTCTTGTATGATTTTTAAGCTCCTTTTTGAGTTTTTCCATAAGTTTTTTCTGGCTTGAGACCACTTCCCAGTTTTTGGGGTATTGATTGGTATTTTGACATTGTTTTCTTCTGAGTTTGTGTCTTGGTCTTCCCTTTCGCCATAATAACATTCCATGGTCAGATTTTTTCTTGTTGTTGTAATTGATTTTTGCTCATCATTTCTATTTTGGGAGGAGGGAGGTGGCAAAGACTTTTTCCTTTCTTTTAAATTTGAGTTCTGATCCTTAATGTGGCTCTGTCTCAGGCTTCTTGTGCCAGTGGCTACGAACCCTGTTTACCTGGTGCCATGTTGAAGGATGGGGTGATGGGTGGCTGCTGCTTCTGGAAGCCATAGTGGTCTGTCAGTTAACCTGGTGTTGAGCTAGGGTCCTAGTTTTGGTGGCTGGCCTGTGCTGAGGTCTAGTAGGGTTTTGCTGCATTTTCATGGGGCTATAATGAAGCCCGTGTAGGTCTGGTCACTGGAAAGTGTCTATTTTCCTTGGGCTGTGTACAAGCACGTGGTGGTTCTTGGAGCTGGAATCTGCTATTTCCTTTGGCTTTACTAATGCATGTGGCTGGGGGGAGGGGGGGGAGCGAGAAGCCGTTCCTGGTGTTGATGTTTGCCTGCTCTACCACCCTGGGGCTCAGGATTTCCTGCTGATTTTCTGGGGTGGGGCTTGCTGCTGGCTTGCTAGGACACTTTCCAGATGGATCTTTCTTACTGATCTTCCAAGTCTCCAGGGCTAAAAGACCCCTCTACCATCTTTCTTTTGGCTCTGCTATTCCAGGATTTGTTCTGCGGTACTATTTTAATGATGGTTTGGAGGTGAATACGGAGGAGCTGCAATGGCTTGGCTTCTGGAAGTAGTCCTGGAACCGGTATTATATAATGACAATATGCCCTATTTACCTAATACTTTACAATCTATACATGTATTCACGCCAACTCTCTTTTCCTTCTGACTAGTCTATGAGATAGGCTGGGTAGATTTCAGTGGTTCTGTTTAAGGTTCTAAGGAGCTGAATAGTTTGTATTTGCTGAATTCCAGCACTGGAAGCCTGGACTTGTGGAAGGAGGTAGTTAAGCTCCTCTTTCTGGACTATTAAAGGAAAATGTCTAGTCTCCAAAGCTGATGCTGTTTCTCTCTGGGAGTTTGTCTCTCTTCTTTTATTCATTATTAGAGGGAACCTCTTCTTAATTTTTGATTACTTAACTATTTTTCAAGGTATTTGGCAATAACTTATTTGATTGTTCTTTTGCTAAAGTGAGACTCAGGGAAAACAGGGTTAGTAATGGAGTCAATGAACCTGTACTTAAATTCTAGTTCTCCTTACCACTTCTGTGACTATGGGCAAGTAGCTTAAACTCTACGGGCTTCAGTTGTTCTAATCTGTAAAATAAATGAGTTGAAATAAGTGACCTCTGTCAACCTTTCCAGGGTGGTTCAATGTAGAAATATCTTGCTCCATGTATCATAGGAACATTAATTTAGAGTTGGAAGAAACTGGTTGGAGACGAGGGAGTCCAAAACCCTTTCCAGTTTTACAAATAAAAAACTTAAGAAAGGATAAGTGACTTGCCCAGAGTCAAACATCAAGAAAGTGATTGAGGCAGGAATGGAACTGAAGTCTTTCTGACTGTAAGTCCAGGACTCTACCCATACTAACACCCAGATGCCACCTTGTCACCTCTTGTTCATCTGCCAAAGGATTTTGAAAAGCTAAATTGTCAGAAAGGCATCAGATATTTCTTGTGATTCCTAGCTGTGGGCTAGCCACATGCTCTGAACTTCAAGAGTTCCCATTACTGTTCTCCATGATGTGTACTAAATTTTTCCATGTCCTCCTATGACTCCTCTGACTTCTGTTAAGGATTCTACTTTTTCTACTTCTACTTCTGTTTCTATTGCTTCTCCTCTTCCTGCTGCTACTGACCCCACTTTTTGGCTTCTGTTTCTTCCACAACATCTGTTCTTTCTATATCTGTTCACCCTACGTCTGCTCCCTCCACCTCTGCTCCATCCACCCCAGCTCCTTCCATATCTGTTCCCTCTACCTCTGCCCCCTCCACATCACCTCTGTTCTCTTTGCCTCTGCTTCTTCTCCCTTTACTCCCTCCCCATCTGCTCCTTTCATATTTACTCCTTCTACCTCTGTTACCTCTGCCTCTACCCCTTTCACATCTGCTTCTTCTACATCTACTCTTTCTGAATCTACTTTATATGCTGCTTCTCCCACTATTTCAACTACCTTTTTTTCTTCTATTACCAGTACTTCCATTTATTTTATTACCACTACCATTACCACTACTCTTTTTTTATTATCACTTCACTTCTACTACCTTCTCATAGTAGGTGTTTAAAAAATGCTTGTTGACTGACTGATTACTCCTACTACTTCTATTATTTCTACTACCACTTCTACTATTACTTTGACTACTATACCTCCCACTCCTAATAATATTATTTACTACAGCTTTTCCTCCTAACATGCTGTTCCCTCCTCTGATTTCTAAATCTACTTTTATTATTTGTATTACTATTACTTATTTGACTGCATCTTCCTCTATTATTATTCCTTCTGTTTATAATTCTCCTACTTCATCTTTCTCTTTTTCATTTTGGTCTGAACAAACTCTAAGCTGACAAAAGATCCATGGGACTTCTACATCCGTTACATCCGTTCTTGTTGGCTAGCTATGTTTATATTGAGAACACTTAATGTCTTTCTTAGGAATGAAATGTAGAATCTGGGCCTGAGAACTTAGAATTATGCGTGAGGATTCATGATACAAAAGTCCTTAGTGATAGTTTCTTGGTGCAATTTTAAAGGGAAGTTAGAAAAATAGGATAGAATCAATCAGAGAATAAAAAAATTGAATGATTTAAAATATGTTAATTTATTCAACAGTCACTCAAATGTATTCACTAATAATGCCTTTTATTTGTGTAGTATTATCTATTTTTTTAAAGTTTTTTCACATATATCAAATCACAAATATTGAATGAGACACATACACACACAAATACATACACACACACACCCCCACAAAAATTAAACTGATCTCAAGAATAAATGAAAAAGGATAAGCCTTTGATCTATATAAACCAAATTAGCAATATTTGAAATTCAAGCAATTATTTTACAGGATTGCAAATGTGACCTGGCATTTCTATACATTTTCCCTCTATCTATGTTTCATACACTGCAGGAGAGAGCTACAGTAATATGTGTATAGATTATAATCAGTGAAGAAGATGACATATGTGAAAATAGTAAATCCTGTTCAAGAAATCAAGGAGGAAGGACTGATTTATTTTTCACCTGATTAGCTGTTGATATCTTGTTATAAAGTCATAAAATCTGTTCAATTTCTGGGAATTTTCTAGAACATAGAATTTATTTCTCATATTGAAATCATATATTCTAACCAGAAAAAAAAAAGCTTCCTAGAATTATTTGAAATTCCATATACCATAATCTCTATTTCTTTGCAGAATATGTGTGTGTATATATATATATATGTATATACATAGATATGAGAACATGATTATCATTAATGATTCAGTCAAATTTTCATATTTTGCCTCTCAAGATTGCAATGGTCCACCACCCTAAGAGCTTTTTCATGTTAGTCAGCCTTCTTTGCAATACCCATTTTGCAGATTTGGGTTATTATTTCTTGGATTGACCTGGCTTTAGAATTCCATGGATCTATCATTTAAATCATGTATGTACTTCCTCCACTTATAGAAATTCCAACACAATTATCATTTCTCAGTTGTATAATTCTTATCTGGGACTTTCCATAAATCCTCCTTAGGCTAAATCACAGATTCAGATATTTAGAACTGGAAGGAACCTTAGAGGTTATCAGAAGTATAAGAAGACTGGAAGGGGAAGGTAGGTTATGAAGAGCTCTGAATGCAAAAAATAAAAATAAAAAAGATTGCATTTGATTTGGGGGCAATAGGAAGCCACTGAAGTTATTGAGTAGGGAGGGGGAGGGATCTAGATACTGCAGAGCGCAACTAAATAGGGTCAGTGGGGAAAAGTGATGAACTTAGAGTCAGGAAGACTTGAGTTCAAATCTAGCCTCAGACATTTATTAACTGCGTCATTTTGGGCAAGCCACTTAACCTTTCTTGGTTTTACTTTCCTCATCTGTAAAATATGCATAATAATTGCACCTATTTCCCAGGATGGTCAAATGAAAAAACCTAAGTATAGCACTCTACAAACTTTAAAGCAATATGTAATGCTATCTGTGAAATTCTGTTACTTCTTGTAAAATGGACCTGTTGATGTTTAATGTTTAGTGGTGTGTGAGACCCCAAAATACTAACATGGGTGCTGAAAGAATTCAACTTAAATCTTCTCTCAGCCAAAGAAAAGCAAAGCTTATTAAAAGTTCACCTGTATTGGACACAGAGCAAGTCTGAGCTAGAAAATTCTATGGCATTCTCACACACATGGGGGCAAGAAAGAGTCTTATATGCAGAAAGGTTGGGGGAGGAATCTAGGGGTGGTCTGGAGAAGGAGCTTGGGGAGGGTCTTCAGGAGGAGTCAATAGGTTAGACTCCAGTAATGAGCGATTAAGAGTGGGAAATAACTGGAGGCTACCTGGAGATGACAGACAATGGAGGGCTAGGCTAGTTTAAGGGTAACAGATTTAGTTACAGATATTTTGGGAGGATCAAGGGTAGGGAGTAGCTGCACAATGGAGGGTCAGGCTAGTAACAGAGATTTGGGTCTAGTGATAATGAAAGGCTTATGGCAGCAGTTCTCAACCTGTGGTTTGCGACCCCTTTGGGGGTTGAACAACCCTTTCACAAGGGTTACAGGGGTTGCCTAAGACCATCGGAAAACACATATTTCCCCTGGTCTTAGGAACCGAGACACTGCTCCTCTATCCATCTCCAGGCGGGTCAGCCCACATGCAGACATGCCCACATAGGAGTATTAAAGGGTCTTGGTATTAGGAAGGTTGAGAACAACTGGCTTATGGCCTCAGGCAAATTCCTCATCAAGTGGGAAGATTCAAGGAGAGGTCAAGGGGGTTCTCAGAGCCTGTACCCTATCAGTAACCATTGGTAGCCTTTTACTTCCTATAAACACCATGTAGCTTTCTGCTATCTT
This sequence comes from Pseudochirops cupreus, assembly GCA_028627135.1. Lineage (NCBI taxonomy): Eukaryota > Metazoa > Chordata > Mammalia > Diprotodontia > Pseudocheiridae > Pseudochirops > Pseudochirops cupreus. Next base: position 261,384,280 of record CM053582.1, read on the forward strand.
TTATGTCCATTGCATTTTCAATTCTTATAAGATCTTGATTTTTTGGAACTGAATCATTATAATAAAACTCATACTGTTCCAATGAATGAGAAAATGGGAAAATCTACATCACTTGGAGGCAGGGTCTATTTCCTTTTTTCCTCTTGCTCTCTCTGATGAGATACAGGCTCTGGGAAGCCCCTAGAACTCTGATTGAATCTTCCCATTTGATGAGGCACTTGCCTGAGGCCATAAGCATTTCATGTGGCTTGGCCCAAATCTTTGTCACTAGCCTAGCCCCACTTTGTCCAGCTACTTCTCACCCTTGATCCTCCCAAAATATCTACATACCCTTAAACTAGCCTAGCCCTCCATAGTCTCATCTCCAGGTAGTCTCCAACTGCTTCCCACCCTTAATCTCTCATTACTGCAGTCTGACCTCATTGACTCCTCCAGAAGATCCTCCCCAAACTTCTCCTGTAGACCACCCCTAGATTCTTCCCACAACCTTTCTGTATATAAGACCCATCTTGCCTCCATGAGGACCCCTGAGAATTATCTAGCCCAGACTCACTGTGTCAGATTTTTCTGGCCCACTTGTCCAATGCAAGCATCACAGATACCAAGGCTCCTTAAAAGTCTACCTAATATGGCTAATCTTTAATAAATGTTGTTTTATTTTGGCTGAGAGAAGACTTGAATCTAATTTTTCAGCAGGACCTGGCATGTTGGTACTTTGGGGTCTCAAGCACCCCTAACCCTGACCTCTACATTTTACGGTTTCCTGACTGGGAAACACTGCTAATCTCAAATTCTTCTCCAGTCAGAACCTGGAAGGTACATAAGCCTCTCTCCCTAGTCCCTTCTTGTTCTGCAAGTACCTTGGATGTGTTTTTTGGGGGACCTTGCCTCTCAGGTCCCATTAGGTCAGATAGCGAGGAGGCTGTCTTGTACTCAGCCTGGCCTCTCAGGTTCTTGGTCCAGTTTGGTTATGTTGGAAGACATGGATCTGGGCGCAGCTTCTCTTCTGAAGAACAGAGGACAAGGACAGATGCCCCATCTGGAAGTGTAAGCCCAATTCTTTCAATTCTCTCGGCGCTAGAGAATTGGGAAAACTTCAGGTACCTTTTTGTGGGTTTTTTTTGGGGGGGGGGTCTTGTTTTGTTTTGTTTTTCAAGGCTTACTCCCAAATCTTCTTTTATGGAGGAAGGTTCTTCTAGTTCCTATGCCTGTATTGGGTAGATCCTTTTTAGCTCCCAAAAGTTCGCTTTTGGGTTGTCTTTTACAACATTGGGAAAAATTTCATTTCTCTAAGGAACTTGAAAAGAAAAAGTTGGTGTTCTTTTGCAACACTGTTTGGCCTCAGTGTCACCTAGAGGACCATGAAGCATGGCCTGTTTTTGGGACTTTAAAAGACAATATTGTCTTGGAGTTAGAATTATACTGTAGCAGAGAAGGAAGATGGGTAGAAGTTGCCTACTTAATGGCCTTCCTTGAACTCTCTTGGAATAGAGTTCTCAGGAAAGATTGTGAGATGCTTGAAGCTAGAGCCCCTCCACAAAGGGGCAATAGGAGCCAATTAAATGACCCTCTTCCTATGGCCCCCAGGGCTTCCGCCCCAGCCCCTCCCCCCTTGGCGATTCCTGCTCAGGTCCCAGTCACCAGTCTCACTTAAGGCAGCTTCCCCAGCCCCTCGTGCTGCTCCCCAACCCTTTTCCTCTTGGTTTCTCTTCCCTTTTGCTCTAGTCCAACAGTCCTCATTTCCTGCCTCCTACACCATCCATGTCTTCTACCTTGCATCTCCCAGCATGGCCCCTCCCCGCTCAGGGACCCCTGCTGAAATCCCAGCCACTGGTCTTGCTGAGGTACCTACCTCTGTGGCCCCTGAGGCAACACCCATTCAGGCCTCAGGCCCTACCCCCACAACAGTCTTTGGGGTACCTCCTCTTCTGACTCCTTCCCTTCCTCAGGTGCCAACTGACCTTCCCCCTTGCCAGTTGGATCCTCCAGTCTTGCAGTCTGATCCAGTTCAGCCAGCACCCCCATTCTCTCACAGGAAATAGCACTTCCTATCTCCCTTCCCAAGCCCATGTCCCCATAGAGCCTTCATGACTTTTTCCCCCAAAGGAAGTGGCTGTCTTGCGTGGGACAACTAGAGTGCATGTCCCATTCTCCATTTCAGATCTCATCCAAGTAAAAGAAAAATTTGGGAGGATCTCCTAAGATCCCACAAAGTTTACTGAGGGCTTCAGAGACATCCCTACAATTTGAGCTTTCTTGGGATGATTTGCATATCCTCTTCTCTACCTATTTTTCCACTGAGGAGAAGAGGAGAATCTGGGAACAAGCCCAAAAATTTGGCTAGAAATGACCCCGCAAAATACCCTCCAGAAATTGCTGCTGTTTCCACTAGTGACCCAGGATAGGATTACCAAACACATGAGGAGAGGGTGAAAAAGGGACCATATGGTACTTTGCCTGTTAGAAGGCCTAAAAACTTCATTTTAAAAGCAAGTAAATTATCTGAAGATTAGGGAAGTTAGAAAGAAAGTGAAAACCCTGCCATTTTCCAAGACCAACTAGTAGAAACTATTAAAAGGTATACAAATTTAGATCCTGACTCTATAGAAGGGGCAGCAATCCTTAACATGCATTTTATTAATCAGTCTGCTCCAGATATTAGGAGCAAACTGCAGAAATTGGCAATGGGACCCCAAACACCTCAGCCCCAATTACTAGAGACAGCCTTTGGAGTCTTTAACAACAAGGACCTGGTTGCAGCAGAGGAAGGAGAACGAAAGGAATGAACCAGAGACAGAGAACATGCTTGATTCTTGGCTACTGCCATGGCCAGGAAAAGCCCCTTCAAAACACCCCCTTGGAGGAAGCCCAGGCACTTGGACAGTGAGAAAACCTGCTATTGATGCCACAAGGAGGGTCACTGGTCCAAGGAGTGCTCCTCCAGGGTGCTCCCCCCTACCCCCGGGAGCCCCAGGAAACAATGCTTCTAGAGCCATGCCCATCTGACCAGGAGGGACAATGGAGGAAGGATTGTCCCCAAGGTAGGAAAAGTGGTAGACCTACCTCCCAGTACTCTGTCCTCCAGAATGAATCCAAGTTCTCCAGCCCACTGGACTTGCATCAGCCATGTTCTGGAGTCTGACCCCATTGAAAGGGATGCAGAGGGGCAGGGACAGCTCTATGCCCCTTGCCAGCAGGAAGCACTTTCAGAAGCTGAGACCTTTGCCCTTTACCCCAAAGGAATTTGGGTCCCATTTGTTTGAGGAGGGAAAGATGAGGTACAGGCTCTGGGAAGCCCCTTGAACTCTGATTGAATCTTCCCTTTTGATGAGGCATTTGCCTGAGGCCATAAGCCTTTCATTGTGGCTTGGCCCAAATTTTTGGTACTAGCCTAGCCTGCCTTTGTCCATCTACTTCTCACCCTTTATCATCCCAAAATATCTACACACCCTTAAACTAGCCTAGGCTTCCTTGTCTCATCTCCAGGTAGCCTCCAGCTACTTCACACCCTCATCACTGGAGTCTGACCTCATTTGACTCCTCCTGAAGACCCTCTCTAAACTCCTCTTCTAGACCACCCCTAGCTTCTTCCCACAACTTTTCTGTGTATGAGACCCATCTTCCCTTCGTGATGACCCCCGAGAATTATCTAGCCCAGATTTACTCTGTGTCAGATTTTTCTAGCCCACTTGTCCAATGCAAGGATCACAGATATCAAAGCTCCTTAAGAGTCAACCCAGTATGGCTAATCTTTAATAAATTTTGCTTTACTTTGGCTGAGAGAAGACTGAAGTCAAATTCTTTCAGCAGGACCCATGGTGTTGGTATTTTGGGGTCTTGAGCACCCCTAATCCTCACCTCTACATCTCTACCTCCTCACTTTATGTCTTCTTGTTTTTTACATACTAACCGTATAACCAAGAACAAATCATTTAGCATTTTAATTAATTTAACTTCAATTATTTTGGATGTGATGTGAGGGGAGTCAATAATGAGTAAGAGTTTCATATTGTGTTTGGGGATGCTGTGAAGTTGTGATTTGTCCATAGTCATACAGCTAATTTGTCAGAGGTAGGATTGGGACCCAGATATTCTTGGCTCTAAGGACAGACCTCTATAAACCACAACATTTTGCCACTCTGTCTTAAACATAGTCAATACTTAAATTGCTATCATATTCTTTTTTCCTTATAAACTTAAAAGAAAAAACTTTTTCAAAGCACAGTCACATGTTGTTATTGATTCATTTCACTAGTATCTCTCCATGATTCTATTTGGGGTTTTCTTGGTAAAGATACTGAAATGGTTTGCCATTTCCTTCTTCAGCCCATTTATAGATGAGGAAACTGAAACAAATGGCTTAAGGAATTTAACTTAACCCATGGTAATGTAGTTAGTAAGAATCTGAGGCTGGATTTGAACTCAGGTCCTCCTGACTCTAGCCTTGGTGCTCTATCCACTGTGCCACCTAGCTGCCCAATCCTACATTCCCTTTCAGGTAGGGAATGTTCTACCTCAATATACTTGCACAAAGCTCTAAGGTAAGCATGATAATGTTTTAAAGTATTGTCTAATATCAATTAATTTAAAATAGTTCCTAGTCATAATTGTAAAGGATAGAGTCTTTTCAAGCCTGATTGGAATTACAGTTTTTCCGCAAAGGGAAATCAACTTTGTACTGGAAATGAAAAAAAAAAAAATAGATAGATAGATACATAGATAGAGATAGAGATATATAGAAGAGTATAAAAGGCTCCTAGATTCAGAAGAAATAAAACAGTAGGGGCACAGGGAGGGGGGAGAAGATTAGGGAGGGATCTTTAGAGGACTAAATGATGGAATAGATAAAAGGAGTATAGAAGGGTGAATGGAATAGATTTATGGGAATGGGAAGATAGGTGAGGGATCCTTGGGGGGGGGGGAGGAGTTTTGGCAAGTAATTAGAAGGGCAAGGCAGTAACTAGGAGCAAAGTAGAGGAGGGATAGGAAACGAGATATGCACATACATAAAAACAAAGATCAGGAGTAGAATAGGTTTGGGAATGTACATGTCTATTTATGTCTGTATATATGTGTATGTATATATTTATAGCTATAGAGAAACATATTTAAACTTTATTGTAGCCTTCTGGGGGGTAGGAAGAGAGAAAAAGAAGTTAAAAAAAATATACACAGCAGAGAACAAAAGAAAACTCACAAGAAATTGAAGATGGTCAACTTTCAACACATGTATTATTTATCATATAGGCTTTCTTGAAATGAAAATTTTTTTGTTATATATTTTGAATCTTTTCATGTTCTGCTAAGCACATGGCATGCTTTTTTCCTTTCTAACTTTGTGTTTAAGTTAAAATATTTAAGTTTATGATATGTTTTTTTTCTTTTTTCTAGTCTGTATTTGTTCCAGCATTTGAGTCTAAAGTAAAACAAAAATTTCTAAAAAAGAGCAGAATCAGAAATAGGTAATGGGAAATTGATACTCAGGAAAAATAAGGGAATAGTGAGATACCTAGTTGCCATTAATGAATTCATGTCAAATGACCCTGATGAACAACATACTCTGGTACTGAAAGAAATGATAGATTTGATTGATGAAGCACTGTTAGTGATATTTGGGAGACCCTGGAGAAATATCTTAGGAATTAAGAAAAGCAAATATACCAATTTTCAGCAAAAAGAAAAGAAAAGAATAATATGAAAAATATGGGCCTTGACTTTGATTCAAGGGTGCCAGATAGGATCAGTGAATAAAAAGTAACTGGGATACAGAATATTACAGACTTTATAAATTATCTTAAGTCAGTGCTAAGGATATCTGCCCTCCCTAGGATGTTCTGGTAAGTACATTACAAGATCTTGCCCCTATTCCCCAGGTTCCAGGTCATGGCAGTCCACAAACCTGAGCAGAAATGTAAGTGTTGCAAAAGAGAACTGGGCCAGGAAGACCTGAGTTCAAATGTAGCCTCAGGTACTTGCTAGCTGTGTGAGCAAGTCACTTAACCTTTATCTGCTTCAATTTCCTAAGCTGTAAAATGAAGAAAACAATGGAACTTACCTCCCAGGGTTACTGACCACCCTGCTCCAGCATGCTCTTTTCTTGTGGTTTTAGTGACACTTCTCTCTCCTTGTTCTCCTCCTACCTGTCTGACCACTCATTCTAGGTCTTCTTTGCTACATCATCTATTTTATTCTTCTAAATGTGACTTAACTGTCCTCTCTTAGTAATCACCTTAGCTCCTATGGACTCATCACTTCTTTGAAGAAGAACCCAAATCAACACATCTAGATCTTATCTTTCTCCTAAGTTCTATTGACATATAACCAACTACCCATTAAACATTTTAAACTTGATTTCCATAGATCACTCAAACACAGGATATACAGAAGAGAATTCATTATCTTTCCCCAAAGCCCAAGCCTCTTTTGAACTTCCCTGTCTCTTCAGAGAGAATCACCAGCCTTCTAATCACTCAAGTTTGCAACCTGGAAGTTAGTCTTACTCTCTCATTCTACTTCACCCCACACAGTGAATGAGTGACCAAGTTTTGTGATTGTATCTTTAAAAAAATTTCTACCTTTTCACATCTCCCTATTTGTAAATTTGCCAGACTGGTTTGGTTCCTAATCACATCTTACCTGGGCTATTCTAAGAGCCCCTTAATCATGGCCATTCTTCAAGTTTCTTTCCTTCTCCAATCCAACCTCGATAGATTCCAAACTTATTTTCCTAAACTGTAATTCTGACCATATGTCAACTATTCAATAAATTCCAATGTCTCTTCATTACCTCTATGATAAGTACAAATTCCTCTGTTTGCCATTTAAAGACCATGACAACTCAATTCTGACATACTTCTCTAACTTTATTATATATTCTCTCCCTTCATGCACTTCAGTCAAACTGATATTCTTATTATTCTTCACACAAGTCATTCTATTTCCTCTCTGTCTATTTTTCCAGTCTACCTTCCATACCTGAAATGTCCCTCTTCATCTAATTTCATCCCCAGTTTAGCTCAAGAACTACCTTCTATATGAGACTATTTTTTCCCTGATTCCAACAAATGCCTCTCCCCCAAATTGCCTTCTACTTATTTTGTGAGAGAGATATAACACACACGCACATTTTTCAATATGTTGCGTGTTGTCTTTCCCTTAAACAATAAACTTTCTTAAGGGAAGGGTTTTTTTTTCATTTTTGTCTTTGTATCCTTACTGCTAATAAATGCTTTTGGCTTGTTAATTAGTTCATTTTATATCCATCTACTTTCAATTTCCTCCCTACAGGACACAAAGGCAGGCCAATCAAGAAACATAATCACAGACCAAAACATACAAAGATAGACATGAAAGGGATAATCAAAATGTTAATATAGAACTAGTTAAGGCAAAGGTGTCAAGGGAAGTCTATAGACATGGTCTGAATGAAAATCCAAGCTAAGGAACCAGGGAGGGTTTGGCAGAGGTCCCTTATGATGATTAGACTAGTTTCTTCAATAGTTTCACTGTCTGCTTTAACAATATCCATTCACATCAATGTGGCCCCATTGAAAATCTTCATTTTTGCCACAGTAACACAGGCATATTGTCTCTGGAAAACTTTAAAACTCTCTGTGACTACATCAATGCAGGATTTCTTCAAACAGTAGAGATTACAACCTAGCTATGCTGATCTTTCCTGAAATATATTTCATCAGTATTCCCCTAAAAGTTTGCCATAGGCATGCACACAATGTGCTGCAGGACTTCATCACTATCTCCTAATATGTGGAAGGTAACAGGGAAGCTCTCTGACTATATTACCTCACACCTGATTTTTTATTTAATTCTGGCTATTTTCACAATTCATTATGACAATTTTGAACTATAATTCCCTCCTTCCTTCTCAGTTTACTGTTACTAGAAATTTAAGAACATGTTCTCTTTTATCAACTCAGTCACTGCTCTAAGTATTTGTACAGAAAAGGTTATTCTCACTTTGCCCCTTTATTATGCAGGGCTGAATCTACCACTTTTCAGATAAAAATGAGAAACAAATATAATAGGATTCCCTTTTTCTTTGGGGAATTGTGTTACAGAAAACTCTTGAATGTGTCTGTAGCAATGAAGCCTTTGTGTTTTCTTCACTGATCTGCAAACAAGGTTAGAGTGGTATGTAGCCATTCCTATGTTCACCAGTACAGCCAGATATCAGCAACATGAAATGTTTACCAAAAAGCAGCTGTGTCCATACCCCATACTAGGTGTTGGAAAGGGGGGCAGGGGATCACAGTGGATAGAAGGTGTGATCCATAAGATCATAGTATTAGATCTAGAAGGTTCCTAACAGGTACATTAGTTTTACAGAAGAGAAAACTGAGCCATCATTTGAACCTAGGTTTTCCCAACTTCAAATCTAGCAGTATGTCCATAATTCCAAGCTGCCACCTTTTATACAGCTATCTGCTCCAGGCCTCTTTATTAAACACCTAATATGTACAAGGTTGTGTGCTAAGTTCTGGAATAGATACAAAGATAATTAGGCTGCAATTCCTGCTCTCAGGGAATCTACAATCCAACAAAGAACAAGGTCACAATGAGATGGTGCCTAATGGAATTTAAAGTGTTTGGTGCCAATCCTTTTCAAAAGAAATTCCGTCCTATAATTATTTTGAAAATCCAGCCTCTCATTCCCATTAACATGCTCATTTAAAATGAAAACAGTCTAGATTACCATTCCTTTGAGTGACTCCCAAATTAAGCAAGGTCTCTCTCTCTCTCCCTGCCAAAATACGATCCTAGAGCCAACTTAAATTGCATGAGAAAAATTGACTATATATTTAAACAGGGACAGCTGTTTGGCAATATCTCTTCTATATAGAGTATAGCTGATTAAGTCTCAAATATGAAACATCATAGGTGACAGAGGTCTCAATATATTACACAGCAACTATAACCCTCTGGGACCTATTCTAGCTAGATATTTCTTCCTTGTACATGATCTGAATGAAATCTGAAGGAAAAAAAAATAATTCAACTTATAGACTACGTAATACAAAAACCTTCTTAGCTAAGGTGTTTATTCATTTAGATTTGCCTGGCAATAAAACAAACTACCCACACAGTTTCCCATTAACAATTAAACATTCTGTAATTATCTCTCCACCCACCCTCCACCCAATTTTGCACAATGAACAAATAGTCTTGCATTAATGTGCACTACTTTTCTATCCACTTGCAAATACATGCTACTAAATGTACCATTCATCTAAGAAACTACCTTTTCCAAGTATAGAAACTCTTCAATACTTTACCCAGATCCCGGCATTTACTGAGAAGCACATCCCAAGGGTTCAATTTTCTGTCCTTTCTTATTCCACCTACTTTTAAATGTTTTAACATTTATGTTTTTCTACCAGGATCACACCTACAAATTATGACCTTTTCTTTTATGTTCCACTTTTCCAATTGTTGTAACCTTTAGTTTGAAAATCATATTTTCTACCCATTTTCTCTTAACTTAATTTTAGTATCTGAGAATTAGAAAATAAGATGTCAAAGGAAATGTGCAGGAAACTGGAATTGTTTAGCCTAGGGAGGAGATGGCTGATTGATTAAACATCTTCCATTTTATAAAAGTAGTAAGTATAAGGTTTAACCTGCCTTTTTACAATAGGACAGAGAATTTAAGCAGTTACCACCACCACCACCACCACCTATCTTTGGAGTTACTGTTATATGCTAAGTCTCTTGGATACAAGGTGCTTTATCAATCCCTCAACAACATCAAGGACGTACAGGCTAGTTAAAGAAAAAGGATAGATGTAGCAACAATGTAAGATATCTATGAAGGAAGTGCCACATGCAAGTTACAGTAAATCAGCAGGCAAAAGAGATCACTAGAGTGTCACAAAAGGCTTCACAGAAAAGGTACTACTTCCTTCATCTCAAAGGAAAGTAGATCATAATTAAATACAAGTTGGGGAGGACATTATTGGCAAATGAACAGAGCCATAAATAGACCTGGACATCAGTTTGCTTGCTCCAGGTATTATCATCTAAGGGGGTGGAAGAGGAGTGCTGCTTTCACACTGTTGTAATTGCTTTCCCTGTGTTTCTAATTGCCCCCTTTCCCTTTATGATTCCTAATTCTCTGCAAGCCTATACTCTTTAAAGTGTGGAAGGGGAATGCAGCCCTGGTAGAAGGTGAGGCTGCTGGGCAGGTAAGGGTGGAAATTGGGAAAAGTGGTGAAAGGACTGCACAGAAAGAAAGGATTGTACTACTTTCACTCCCAAGAATACTTTACTGACCTATCTCCCACAATGGTTGGGGGCAAAGAATTTCAGCCTTGAATGGGTCAAGGGAGCAAGATCTATTAGTGGAAGTTGAAAGAGAGAAGAGTTTCATGAAAGGGAAAAGTCAAGAATAACTGTGGTTGTGAACCTGGTGACTGGAATAATGATAATGCCCTTGATAGAAGAAAAAAAAATAGAAAAAGTTGTAGGTTTCAGGGGAAATACAATAATTTGACATGCTTAAAGAGAGGTCTTGAGAATGCAGCAAGAACAAAGAACAGAGCTGAAGGGTATTGAGATGGGTCTTCTGCACAAGGTAATATTAGTGGCTGCCTAGCTGCAAAGCACATGGGAACCACATACTCTTAACCCCATAATAGAAATGGAGATGTGAAATACATGTCCAAGTGGTCCAGATTTGGTAGCTTCTCCTTCTAAAATATGGAAGCAGATAGCATAATAGTATAGTATAAAGAGTTGTTGGAAAGACGCTTCTTGGGCTCAACCTAATAGAGGAAGTGATGTAACCAAAGGATGGCAGCTGTATAGAGGAAACCATGTAGTCTAAGAGCAGAATTCTGAAACTTATTGTAAATGTGACCTTTGAAGCTGAAAGATAGATAAGACGCTAAAGCCATGATATGGAAAGTTGAGGGTTCTAGATTTTGTACTTTTTTTGCTATGAATTACTCTGTTGGCATGGTTAGATGGTAAGCACCTTCAAAGCATGTTCTTAAAAATGCTTGGGAAGCCAAGCCATGACATGGCATTTGGAAAACTTTAAGGTCTTATGGAAAATTGACTAACTTGGGAAGAACTGTGTTGATTATTTATTTACTGTTCTTAGTGTGTGTGTGTGTGTGTGTGTGTGTGTGTGTGTGTGTGTTTTTCTGCATGGTGAAATATAGGCTGCCCCCCCAATATGATATGAACATTGTTACCTTGAATGCTTGTATGGGATTTGAATACTACTTTATCCACATCTATAGAGACTTAGACATGATCTCTATTCTGAGGCTTTTTTTAGTAAGCTTTAGGTGGAAATGATTTTTTGGGGGTAGCCCCTAAGACTAGACATAGTTTGTGTAAGTTCAGAGTTTAGGGCAGTATGCCATGGGGCGTACTTAGCTATGCACATGTTGTAGGTCAGTGGTGTCCAACTCCCATAGAAATGGGGCCACTCAATCTGCAGAGAGCATAGTGACTTAGAAAAATTTACATTATCTTTATCTATATTCTCTAGTGTTTTTTTTATTTTGTTAAATATTACCCAATTACATTTTAAATTGGTTGGGCAGTATTTGGGAGTTTTGGGCAGTAATGCAGCCACTGAATGATTGATAGACCACAGTAGAACACAAGCTCCTTGTTTCATGAATTGTTTCATTTTTACATTTGTATCCTCAACTCCTAGCATAGTGCTTTTCATAGTAAAAAAAAAAAGTTTTTGCTCTAGACCTGTGATTTCCCTGGCATCAAGAGTTCTTGGTGAGAAAACTTCTTTTAGTATAGTAGATCATTATCTGGGATGCAATTTATTGGTCTTAGAGTTTTGCCTGGGGGAGTGCTAAGAAGCTGAGGAACTCGCCTATGCTCATGCAGCCAGTATGTATCAAAGACTGGTTTTCCTTCTTCTGGATTTGGGGTCTGGCTTTCTATTCACCAAGCTTCCTCTCACCTTGCACTTATCAAACTTTTTAATTTTTTGAGACTGGGTCTCTCTATCTCATTCAGGCTAGAAGTTTTATAGCCACTCACAGGGCTACCCTAACTACTAAGCCTCCAGGGAACTTTGATCTACTTTTTTTCAGTCCTAGGTGGACTGTGTCCTCTTTAGGGATACAGATGGGTGCAATGAGGATCAGGAGGAAACACCAGAGAAATAATTTTGAACTGAATTGAATTATATCATATGTGTAAAGTTCTGATACTCCCTACCCTGAAAACTCCATCATTATTCTAAAAGAGTTTCAACACTTACAATTGAAACAAAAATATTTTTGTGAGTGTGGTGATTGTTTACACTGAGCAATAAGTGGGTATAAACTGAAGTACAGCAAATATTTTAGATTGGAAGAGATGAAATCACTTCCTAATAATGAGAATTGTTTGTTGTTGTTTGTTGTCATTAGTCTTTTGGTTTCAAAGCAGACCAGTGATATCGACAGGGTGATGTCTTGACTTGCAAGCGAACTGTATTTAAGTGAGGCTGGACTATGCAAAGTCATCAGCCTTACTCTCTCCTCCAGAGTCATGGGGTAGCAAGATGCAGTGGGGACTTTGACCTTTTTAAGTCACGGTCTTTCCCAGGTCTCAGTTTGTCTGAGGCAATGCCCATTCAGTAACTAAAGGCAGGGTAAGAACTGGGGCAAAAGATGGCCTCGTTTGCCTTCATAAAAGATTCAGTCTGGCTGGGAAAGACCCTCAGAGTTTCTGGCCAGAACAGAAAGAGTTCTCATAAGAATTAAACATTTCTAATGAGAATTAAATTCATTTAATGCTTAATGAATTACCCAAATTCCCTCCAACCAGAGTTTTAACATATAAGATAGATTCTTATTTGTCTGGGTGTTTTTAGCTATGTCCTAAAGCATGGGAACAGGGAGTATGAAGGAGGAGGAGGCTGACTCTCACACCTTTTAAGACATTTTAGCCCTGTGACTCCTCAATATTCCCCATCACATCAGGATGGAAGAAGTTCACCTGAATCCCTCTCCACTAAATCAGGCTTCCAACAACCTTAGACCAGTTTGCTTCATCTGCTTTTCTAGGTCTGTCTTCCTTCTCTCTCCCTCCCTCCCACCATGGATATGTTTAATTTATACAATGTGAATTTAGTTATTATAAACCAAACAAACATTAGCTTTTCACTTTATGACTCATAAATAATAAAATATATCATGAGAATGTTCATTTTCAGGTCCCAACCAACCAGCATGAAGAAAGGCTGCCAGGGTTGCTGTCCACAGCCCACTGCTAATAATTGTTTTTGGACTACTATGCTTTATTTCCAACTAATTTTTGACTAAAGCAAATTGTTCAAATTAGTTTGGCTGATATACAAAGACGTTTTAAATTGTATCAGTCTATGGAGATCCATAACTAGCAATTTTCGTAAATGGAACAAGTTGACTAAAACGGCTCCTTCGATTCCTTTGGAGAGTTTTCAGGGCAAGGCGTAGGCAGGATATAAAGAAGAGCATAGAAAGTGGAAAATGTGGAAGGGCAAAGCAGAAGGAGAAGAGGAGAGACATTAACCCTTCTAAGGATCCCTAAAAGGTGTGTGAGCAGCTTAGGAGTTCATTGTCAGAATGGTTACTGGGTAGAGAACATAGTTGTCTGCATATCTTCTATTTAAAATGAATTTTCTGAGTAACAAGGTCAATAATTGTACATCTCTTTTATTTATTTGGGGTATATTTTTTCTTTGTTTTAAACTTTAAAAAATGAAAGACCATATCAACATAAATGGTGGGACAGAAAAAGATTGTACATGAAGCTGTGACTATTATAATAGCTTGGTTTTCTTTAAAGTATATAATAAATTCAATGTGTAATTTTCAAAGCTGTCTCAACTGTGATTCTTTGTGGCTTCCCTTCTATTCTATTCTGTGAAACACACACACACACAAATTCCTTTTTATGGCAACCACAAGATTAGAACCATATCTAGGCTGGTAAAACCAAGACTTTCCCCAGCATGCCAAATTTAAGGGTGTAATAAGAGTGTTTGTAGTCCTTCAGCAACATGGGAACAGAATACTTATATCTATATTTATATAGACACATTATATATGTATATATAATGTATATAATATGTATAATGTATATAATAAATTCAACAATGTAACTTCCCAAGATATCATGTGTGTACATATATATGTATGTTTCTATATACATATGTGTATTATACATACATCATATATATGTATATATATATATATATATTTCACAAAATAGAAAAAAGAAAGACCACAAAGAATCATACATGAGGAAAACTTTAAAAGTTACACTTTGAATTTATTATATACACACACACATATATGTTTATTTTATATAGAATATATACACACTATACATACATAGTATATATACACTATATACACCGTATATAGATATGCAGTATATATAAAATACATGTATATTATGTATTGTATGTATGTATGTATATACAGATATCCATATATGTACTGTTGAAGGACTCCTGGAGTAAGGAGGACCTGAGTTCAAATCAGACACTTACTAGCTATGTGACCCTGAGCAAGTCACTTAATCCCAATTGCTTCTGCCCTCTGTCCCCAAAAAGGGCAGCTAGGTGGCACAGTGGATAAGTATTAACTCTGGAGTCAAGAAGAGTCAAGTTCAAATTCGGCCTCAGACACTTACTAGCTATGTGTCTGGGCAAGTCATTTAACCCTATTTGCCTTGGTTTCTTTATCTGTAAAACGAGCTGGAGAAGGAAACGGCAAACTATGTCAGTATCTTTGTCAAGAAAACACCAAGTGGGGTCATGAAGAGTCAGATATGACTAAACAATGATGATGAAAAATCCTATCTACCTCCAGAATAAGAACTAATGAATTCTGAGTGTAGATTAAAGTAAATTTAAAAATAAAAAATAAAATAAAATAAAATTCCCCTCCCCCCTTAAATTTGGCAGCTTGGAAAAAGCTCTGGTTGTGCCACCTTAGTTATGGCTCTGATCATGCAGTTGCTGTAAAGAGGGTTTCCTTCCTTTTTATTTCATCAAAGAAATAAGCATGTTCCAAATGCTTCCCTGAATGTTCATGCTAGATTTTATACTACATCTAAGATATTAAAGCTCTGTGATCATCATAACTTTAAGCATACACAGCACTAATAGAAAAAGGATTTGTTGATGTTCCTTGACAGTTACTACAATAATAAACCTAAAATGAGCAGTTTAAAAGAAAAAAAGAATAAAGAAAAGGCCACAGATCTTAATTTCCAGTATCTTCAATCTGGAGTCCAGACTCAAGCAGTTTGTATATCCTTTTCTGTCATTATGATGTGAATGAATTGCAATGTACTTGACAACTGTTGACCACAAGCCTGCATTAGAATCAGAAAATTGTTCCTATAGACATTAAAAAGAGGTTTCTTCTTAACTTCTCTTATTGGTTATGAGCTTGTTGATGTGTTTTTAAACTTTTCACATGGACTTGAAAATGAAGGCTGTTTGCCAAATTGGCACAAGGCATTTTCTCTGTCAATATTCTGAGAGTAGGAAGAGAACACTTGTCTTCCTTTTTTCATTTTCTTCTTCAAAATACAACAAAACAAACCCCTCCTCCCCCCCAAAAAAGTTTTTCCAACACACACACATACACACACACGCACACACATACACAAACACACACACACATACACACACACATATACACACACACACATCCAGAAAGTTTATAGGAGTTTGATGTACAGTGTGATGTCTCAGCAGCTGGGACTTCTAAAGCTAAGCAATAGGATATTCTCTTTTTATACAAGATATAAGGAAATTGGATATTATCTTGCTTTTCAGATAACTGACAAAGCTACAGAAGACACTGAAATATCAACAATGCCAAAACCTCAAATGAGAATCAGTAGGCAAAAATAAAGACCACACTCAAATTGTATGGTCTCTAAAATGAGTAGACTTAAAAATAGGATATTTGAGAAATTAAGGAATTTATGTTTCATTTTAGGCTAAGTACAGTACAACATGTAATTTATGTATGGCATTAATTAATTTCACTTCAAAAATCTTGCTCAAAACAGATGTCATTAATCACACATTTTAAATTCAATTAAACTTGTGTGTCTAAATCAATCTTTTCTTATAAATTTCACTATCTTGAATGTCACATAAAGGTCAAGTGACAGATTGCTCCATTTCATTCAGAATAGTCCTCTGAAGCTGCCTTTGTTGATTTCAGGATTATGTCATCCCATGATGTACATATCGTGTCTTGTTTACAGGCACCCTCTTTATCATAGAAGTTTCATGTGCCAAACAAAGCAGCAAATAGAAGCTAATTTACTGGATTTTATGAAGCTTTGATATGGAACTATGTAACTATGGAAACAAGGTACCATCTCTTAACAACCTTAGTAGCAAATATTTACGGAATCCTCTATATGCCCCCCAAGCCTTCACTCATTTGGGAAGATAGTTAACATTTTGGCCAGTTGTGTCCCTTCTATAATGTTAATTTCTCTATCTCTGCCTTGGCCCTTAGCATTGCAAGGCTGTGAAACATTGACATATGTTTGTATTTCTGAATAAAACTGAAAAATGTGAAATCAACAACACCTAATTATGGGCTGCTATTACTTTGTTGCTGAGGATAACCCAGCGCATTTCTTACCATGGAAATCAATCAATCAACAAACATTTATTAAGGAATTGTTGAGTGTGTTACACGCTGTGTTAAACACTGGTGATAAAAGGAAAAAAACTTTAATAGTTCCTGACCTCTGGGGATAGACAGATATGTCTGTGTGTGTGTATAAAATATATATTATATATGTCTCTCTATGTATACACATAAATACATATTTGAAAACTGAATTTCAAAAGAATTTATTTCCTTTTAACACCATTTATTTTATTCATTTAAAAATGTTTTGAGATACTGTCCATGGAACAAAAAAGGTTAAGAACTTCTGGTGTTGAAGGTGGTACTTCAGAATAATTTTGAAATAAACCAGGGTTAAAAAGGAAATGGCAGCAAGGAGGGAAGGCATTTCAACCACTGGGGGCAGTCAGTGAATGGTCACTGACATATGAGAATTGTGTGAGGATCAGCAAATAGGCCAACACAGCTGGACTATAGAGCATTTGGAGGTGGGTTGTACATAAAGAAAATAGAAAAATTGGGGAGGGATCAGGTTATAAAGAGCTTTAAATGTCAGGCCCAATAGTTTATATTTTATTCTAAATGTAATAGGGAACTGCTAGAGTTTATTGATTGGGGGGGAGGGGGGAATGGTACTGACATGATCCCTTTGGCTTCTGTTAGAAGAATTGATTGTAGTGCAGAGAAACTCTAGGCAAGGAAGCCAAAAAGGATATCGTAAAACCAGGTTTGAGGCAATGAGAACCTGGATTAGGGTGAGGGCTGTGTGAGTGCGCAGAAGGGGACATTCATGAAGGCTGCTGTGGGTGTAGAAACAAAAAGATTTGGGAACATAGTGGTTACGTTAAATGAATGAGAATGAGGTTTTGAAGGTGACATGGAGCTTTCAAACCTAGTTGTGGATGGAAGACTAATGGTTCCCTAAGCAGAAATATTAAGTTCAGAAAAGGGGTAGGTTTTAGGGAAAAGAAAATGAATTGTGTTTCAGACATTTTGCTTTGGAGATGCATGCCTATGGAGCATCTAGTTTGAAGTGCTTAATAATTGGTGATGTGAATGTTCTCAGGAGAGAAAATAAGACTGGGTATATAGAACCAGGATTTGTCCATATAGAGATACTTGAATCATTCAGGACTGATCATTTTACCAAGTGATAGTGTAGAGAGAGAAAGAAGAAACAGGTCTAGAACAAAGTCTTTGAGTACACTCACAGTTAATTGGTCTGATGAACCATCAAAGGTAACTTAGAAAGAAGAGGTAAGAGGGAGGAGAGTCAGGGGGGAGCAGTGTCATAGAAACTCAAAAAGGAAAAAGTATCCTAGAGGAGAAGGTGGACAAATGGGGCAGGAAAGTCTCATAGGATGAGGACAAAGAAGAGAACAATATGTGGCAACCAAGTGATCAATGACAACTTTAAAGAAAGCAGCTTCAGTTGAGTGATAAAGTCAGAAGCCAGACTACAGATGTTTTAGGGGTAAAAAAAGAAAATGAGCAGAAAGGAAATGGAAGCACCGAATGTAGATGGAGTAGAAGAGAGAAAGGGAACTGATATATAGGAGGTTGGTAAGGAAGGATGGTGAGATCTACTGAGACTTTTTAAAAATATTGGTTGAGAGACTTGGGAATTTTTGTTGGAAGCTAGAAAGAATTCAAAAAGATAGGAAAACTGAAAATTAGAAATAGAAAATTAATGACAGTGCAGGAAATTTGCTGAATGGAATATGATGTGATATGACCAAGAATAGCCACAGAACAGTTGAGGAGAGAGAAGCTTGGCCCAGCCAGCAGTGGGGAGGCCTTTTAGGTCTCTGGATGCAGCCTTTTGACCCAGTCCAAGTTTTATACAAAAAATCCTTTTATTAAGGGGATTTGTTCTGTGAAGTTTGGATTCAGTCAAAAGGCTGCACTTAAGGACTTAGAGTATGGCCTTGATGCTGCAGGTCCCTCACATCTGAATTTTACAGTAGCAATGGTATTATTGATTTGATTTTGGTTCTAGAACTTGAGAGCAGGAAAAGTAAAAAGGTGGGTGTGATTATGGCATGCGGAATCTACAAATGAGGAAACCCCCTTTTCAGGTCATCACCTTATCTGCTACTTGTAATCTTGAAGAGGGTCCAAGAGAGTTGGAAGGTTAAGGACTTGGTGAGAAAGGTGGCTAAAGAATATAATAAAACACAGCTTAAACTGAAGAGGTTTCCAAAAGAGGGTTAGGGGTGCCTGAGACCCCAAAATACTAACATGCTGGGTCCTGTGGAAAGAATTCCACTCAAGCCTTCTCAGCCAAAGAAAAGTAAAGTTTATTAGAAGTTTGCCTGTATTGGACACAGAGCAAGTATGTGCTAGATAACTCTATGGCGCTCTCACAACACATGGAGGGAAGATGGGGTCTTATATACAGAGGAATCTAGGAGTGGTCTAGAGGAGGAATTTGGGGACAGTCTTCAGGAGGAGTCAATGAGGTCAGACTCCAGTAATGAGTTTGGGGAGGGTCTTCAGGAGGAGTTAAGGAGGTCAATGAAAGAGTGGATTGGTATTTTGATACGCTCAAGGGTGGGAAGCAGATGGACAATGGAGGGCCAGGCTAGTAACAGAGGTTTGGACACAGCCACAATGAAATACTTATGGCCTCTGCAAATGCCTCATGAAATGGGAAGTTTCAATCAGACTTTAAGGGGTTTCCCAGAGCCTGTACCTCATCAAAACTATCTTATTCTGAGAGTGTGGGTTATGTGGAGGAAGTCACCAAAAACTCAGGGGAGCTCTAGTAGAGGAGTCCTAGAGGTAAGAAGGGTACATCTTCAATTCAATAGTCAATAAACATTAACTGAATACCTACAAAAATGAGAAAAATAAAGGAAGCCCTTGCCTTTAAGGAGCTTACTATACAGTGAGGGAATTCTGTACTCAGAAGGAAGCTGAAAAAGGAGTGGGGCATGATATTCACAGAGTTGAAATCAAGCAGAGGAGCTGGTGCAAAATTAATAGTTGGCTGGAAAATTCTGAATTGTCCATAGAGGAAGGTTTTGAAAGGAGTATTTTGCTCTCTCTCCAGTCCTCCAGTCGGAGAGGAGAGGCCACTGAGGGTGCTGAGGAGGTGTGCCAAAGCGAAAGCCATCATGGTGATAAGCTTCTAGAGATGAGCTTATCGTGGAAGAAGCATTACGTTACATGATCTGTGGTCCTGATTGCAATCAGGGAGATCATCAAGAAGTAAAGAAAAGTCTCCCCCAGACTTCTGTGCTAGACTTTTTTTAAAATTAACTTTTGTTTATTTTTAGTTTACATCATTCATTTCCACAAGATTTTGAGTTACAAATTTTCTCCTTGTCTTTCCCCTACCCACCACCCCAAAACAGCGATCCCACTCTATACTACCTCCCCCAGTCTGATCTCTCCTATATCCTCCCCCATCACCCCTGGGACTTTCCCAGAGGGCAAGATGTGTCTCCCTACCCCAGTGCCTGTATATCTTATTTCCCAGTTGCATGTAAATAATAATAATAATAATAATAACAACAACAATAATTATATATATATAATATATATTTAAAACATTTGATTTTAAAACTTTAAATTCTAGATTCTTTCCCTTCCTCCCTCATCACCCACCCCCACTGCAAGGACACGCAATTCAATGCAGGCCATATATGTGTAATTACACAAAACATCTCCACAATGGAGATATTGTGAAAGACTGACTATATTTCCCTCCATCCTTTCCCACCCCCCACTTGTTCTATTCTCTACTTTGTCCCTGTCCCTTAACAAAAGTATGTGCTTCGAACAACCCTCCCCCCCAACTTGGCCTCCCCTTCATCATCC
>CM053582.1:261404841-261451835 GCA_028627135.1 Pseudochirops cupreus
TTTGTTGTAACAGTTATCTCTTGCCTCTTCTATATGAGATGCTTAACTCCATTCTGTCTCTCCCTGTCTCCTCTTATTATATTCCTCTCCCTCCTCTCAATTTCACCTTTTAAAATATCATCTCTTCCTATTCAATTAATCCTGCACCCTCTGTCTATGTATACCTGTACACACATTCACATATGTATTCATATGCATATATACCCTCCAACATAGACATACTGAGAAAAGTTTCATAATTTACAATTATAATTTTTCCATGTAGGCATGTAAATGGTCCAACGTTGATAAGTTCCTTATGATTTCTTTTCCATGTTTACCTTCTCATGCTTCCTGTACTTGAGTGTCAAATTATCTTTTCAGTTCTGTTTTTTTCAGCAAGAATGTTTGAAAGTCCTCCACCTTAATGAATGACCATATTTCCCCCTGGAACATTATACTCAGTTTTGCTGAGTAGGTGATTCTTGGTTTTAATCCTAGCTCCTTTGATCTCCAGAATATCATATTCCAGGCCCTTTGATCCCTTAATGTAGAAGCTGCTAGATCCTGAGTTATCCTGAGTGTGTTGCCACTGTATTCAAATTGTTTCTTCTTGGCAGCTTACAATATTTTCTTCTTAATCTGGGAACTCCAGAACCTGGCTATAACATTCCTAGGAGTTTTCTTTTTGGGATCTTTTTCAGGAGGTGATGAGTGAATTCTTTCAATTTCTTTTTGCCCTCTATTTCTAAAATATCAGGGCAATTTTCTTGAGAATTTCTTGAAGGATGATTTCTAGGTTCTTTTTCGATCATGGCTTTCAGGTAGTCCAATAATTTTTAAATTATCTCTCCTGGATCTATTTTCCAGGTCAGTGTTTTTTTCAATGAGATATTTCACATTGCCTTCTATTTTTTTCATTTGTTTGGATCTGTTTAATAGTATCTTGATTTCTCATAAAGTCATTAGCTTCCATTTGCTCCACTCTTATTCTGAAGGAATTATTCTCTTCAATGAGCTTTTGAGATTCTTTTTCCATCTGGCAAACTTGGCTTTTTAAGGCATTCTTCTCCTCATTGGCTTTCTGGGCTTCTTTTGCCATTTGAATTAGTCTATTTTTTAAGGTGTTGTTTTCTTCAGTCAGGTTGTTGACTCTCTTTTCATGATTTTCTTGAATCATTCTCATTTCTCTTCCAAATTTTTCTTCCACTTCTCTTACTTGGTTTTCAAAATCCTTCTTAAACTCCTCTATGGCCTGTAACCAATTCATATTTTTCTTGGAAGCTTTTGGTGTAGGAGTGCTGAATGTGTTGCCTTTCTCCTGTTCCATGCTTTGTTCCTTTTTGTACCCCAAAAAAGGAATCAAAAGTTGGATGGCTATGCTTGCTTTGCTTCCTTTGCCTGCTCATGTTGCCAGTCAATTTACTTGACTTTGGAGTTCTTTGCCACATAGAACTCTGCTTCCAGATGGGAGAGCTTTGTCCCAAATTGCTGGGGTTTCACAGCTACCAGAGTTATTAGGAGGCCGCTGTCTCTACAGCCCCCAACAGCTTTGGCTCACTGGTCACACATCTCAGGACCACCACCCAAGACCACAATCCTGATCCAGGCAGGTTAAGGTAAGAACACTTAGCCTCTGAATGGTCATTTGGCCCCCTTGTAACCTGCAGGCCAGGAGCTCTGAAACAGCCACATGTTGGCAGCTGCAGGGCCAACACTTCTGCTGCTTCTGGCTCTGGGAGCAAAGGGCCGGACCTGCTCCTCCATCCCCCCCCCCCCCCAATTTAGCTGAATTCCATTGACCTTTCACTTTGTCTTTGGCATTTATGTGCTGATAAGTCTGGAAACCACCACAGCTGCTGGTGCCCCATTCTCCCAAATGCTCCAGTGGGGCTGGTCAGGCAGCCCTTGGGCTAAAACCACGGGTTCGTGTGGGGCTGGGCTCGGCTCTTAACATGCTGTGCTTGGTTCCCAGCATGCTGTGATGAACCCTTCCTGTCTGCCTGCTGGGCTGCCTTCAGTGGGAGATTTGTTTCTCTGTCACTTTGTGGGTTCTGGGGCTCTAAAATTTGTTTAGAGTCATATTTTATAGGTATTTGAGGTGGTTATGGGGGGAGCTCATAGAGTTTTCTTGCTTCTATGTCACCATCTTGACTCTGCCCCTATGCTAGACTTTTAAGGTAACAATATAATCACTCTGGGAAAGGTAGGTTGAACTGACTTAATTTTAAAACATAGATGTAGAGTACAATCACTAAATTCTTCCTGTTCTCTAAAAAAACATTTCTTTAACAACAGCAACTCAGCTCCTTTAGTCATGTATAAGGTAATTCCTGACCTTCAGTTCTGGGACTACTCTGGTTTTTATCCAAGCCCCTCCATTCAAGGGCTTTGAGTCTACTCTTTTTTCCGAAAGATAGGTTCCCCAACCAATTGCATCATCGCCTATATAATGTAATTTAAAGAGTCGTGGAATTAGACTCAGGACACTGGGTTTGAATCTCATGGCACACTATATGTGTTGCAACCACATGAATGCACTCCTCCTTCCTTCCTAAGACACCACTCAATTTCCTAGTTTTGACTATAGGCAAATCAATACCACCTTTCTGAGCCTCTGATTCTATGAAATGAGAGCAAAACTCCCACTACTTCCCTCACAGAGCTGTCATAAAGAAAGTGTTTTTCTAACCTTAAAGCCCTATAGGAAGGGAAAGGATATCATGCTGAATGACATATCATTCTCTTATGTTGTTATAAATATTTTACTATAGGCCTGATTCCATCAGTTCAGTATGCAGCATGCTTAGATACAGAAGGCAGGAATGGTATATTTTTCAACCTCACATTAGAGCTTTGTATTTAATATCTAGTAAGTAGTATATCTTCTAAGCAAATAGATACAGCCCTATTATTGTTTCTGCCTTTCAGACATCAGTGTAGGTGAAAGCTCTTAGTGAAAAGATAGGCTTCCCCATTGTTGGCAAGTAATTGTCTGAAATCAGGAATAAGTTATTATTCTGTCGAGTCATTGATATGTGATTGGATGAAAAAATTTTCTATTCAATCTTCCTTTCCATTCCTATCTGATATTCAGTGAAGACAGATATCAAGTCCTTACCACAATGATTTAAACCAATAACAGATGAAAAATAAAAACCTTTCTGTTCTCAAATAATGTCATACCATTCTCACAGCTCAAGTTATGCATATCCTATAACTTCTACATAAATTATTTTAAAAATTCTCCTCAACCCTTTTGGAAGTAGCATATTTTAATAAAGCTCATCCAGTATCTCTAATCACACAATCTTCTGTGTATTCATCAAGAAGGAAGAGCGATATGTTGGACTAGGAATTATAAGAACTAGATTCCTGTCCCAGTTATTCTACTAAATAACTTTAAGGCCTTAGAAAAGTCATAACCTGTCAGTCCCTCATTTGCCTCATCTGTAAGATGGGATTAATATCCTCTGCCTTAACTATATCATGTGTTTACTGTAAACATCTTTAAATAAGATAGAATAAAGCACACTGAAATAGCCTAATGTATAGACCACAGACTGAAACTCAAATAGTGGATGGACTTGTAATTATGCCACATAAACTCAGGAATTTTTGTTTTTAAATACCAGAAGGTCACTCAAGAATTTTAAACAGAATTTCCCCAAGGAGTAAATTTTTAAAGGAAACCAATTTTATAGGAAATTTGATATCCTTACTATCTAATGTCTGAAGCAAACTCAAAATCAGGAAGCTTCTCTTTTTTCCTTACCCATACCTGCCAAGGTATATGTCCAAAGATTTTCTGTTTCCTTCTAGTCAATGTGATAAATCTAAAAAGGTAGGTTAGGGATAGAGCATGGACCATCTTTAATGCTAATCTACGGTATTTAAAACTTCAAAGTCACTTTAAAGCTTAGCCTTCACTCCAGAAAAACATTGAAGAAATGTCTTCCTCCATGAATTGACTTCCCCTCTCTCAATTTACACCCCAAAACTTATATCCAACAATAATAGCTAGTAGTCATGCAATTTATTGGCAATGTTAAGAAACATAAAAATGCAAGTAAACACTCAAACAATGTATATAAGACCAAAGATCAAGTCAAATCAAGTCAACAAATTAAAAAAAATAAAGTCAACAGAACAAATTGAATTCTCTTGAGTTCTTGAAAAAGTCCATCACTAGAATTCTCTATCATCTGGGGAACATCTCCTAAGATCTGTAACCCTGGAATTATGCTCAAAAGTCTCTTTGATCCTGGATCTTAGCAACCTCAGGCTACATTCACATAAAAATAGATCAAATTAAGCACCATATTAGAGAACTGACTCTTCCTCTGGGAACAGTATCAGAATAGGAGATGTATATGTTTGTAGGGTGTCAAAGAGGCATAAGAAGAAGGTGTTCCTAAATATCAGGAACAGGCTGAGAAGGGTAGGCCATTAAGAAGAAATCATAGAGCAGTTTTTGAAATCTTTGAAAATCTCAGTCATGGAAAGCTCAGATAGTATCTTTCAAGAAATCATGAAAGAAAATTGCTCAGATCTATTATAAGTAAATGGCAAAGTGAAAATAGAATTCATTGGTCGCTTCTGAAAGAAATCCCAAAATGAAAACTCTTAGGCATGTCATAGCCAACATCCACAGCTTCCAAGTCAAAAAGTACTGCAAGTAACCAGGAAGAATTCAAGACCAAGGAACACAAAACCCATGCACTAACATTACATGAGAGGGAACTTTGAAATCCAATATCCTAGAAATCAAGAGAAAGAATTATAATCAAGATTAAACTTTCCTGTAAAGCTAAACATGATCTTACAGTATTAAAAAAAAAGGCAAGTGTTCTTGATGAAGACATCAGAAACGAGTAGATAATTTGAATTTCAAACATTGGTATCAAGAGAAACATAGAAAAATAAATGCATTTCAGGAACCAGGACTACATGAGGATGACATTTTTGTGTTCCAACAGGGATAGAAGCAACAAGAATTCTCTCAACTCTAATATCCTCAAGAGTATTGGAGGCAGTTAATAAGACAGTATATTCTGGGAGCAATTTTATTATATTTTGATAAAATGAAATTTTGATGAAAAAAGGGAAATGAATTTTAAAAGGGATAGCATAAAGAAATTTTAGGGGGGAAAGTAGAGCTTATGTCATATGACCTACATGTGAGAGACAAAAACTACGTAGATATTAAAGAAAATGTGAGAGGGCAACACATGAATATCACTTTCATCTGAACCAAAGGAGGGTTAAATACACATACACAGAGAGTTTGGTGTAGAAATATATTAAATTCCACTAGGAATAGGTAGGGACAGGGAGAGAGGGATTAAAAAAGAGGATAAACTCAGTAAGGAATTAATAATAAAAAAACAGTCTCCATCTTCAGAGGGTAGAGCATGACAGAAAATATAAAAGGAGGGAAATAACGTATAAGAACCTGGATTGTCAGAGAAAGAGAGGGATAGTGGTATAAAAGCAGATTGCAATAAATAAATAAATAAAAGCAGATTGCATCAGATATGAGTGTGGAACACTACTTTTCTCTCATTCTCTCACTACTGTTCTTCTTTCCAAGGAAGGGAATGGGGGCTAAAAGGAAAGACAAGACTAGTAGTGTCTCAGTAAGAATCAAAGAGTTAGGGAAGAATAGCCACAGTGAGGAAGGTTTGACAAAAGAACTGTGAGGAAAGGATAAAACATTCTGAGAAAAAAAGGTCCTCTAAAGGCTTGATAACTTTACATATGTATTATTGTTATTGTTCTGCCTTCATTCTAGAAGAGGACCAACGATATCAAAAGAATGATGTCTTGATTGGCAAGTGAATTGGATTTAAGTGAGGCAGGGCTGTTCAAAGTCATCAGCCTCACTCTCTCCTCCAGAGTCATCTGAGTCCAGCAGCAACATGTAGGTCAGGATGATTAGCGAGGGCCCAACCTTGGCCTTAAGTTGGGTCTTTCCCAGGTCTCAATTTGTGTGAGGCAACATCCATTCAGGAGTTAAAGACTAGGTAAGAATTGAGGTAAAAGATGGCCCTTTTTGCCTTCACAAAAGAATCAGGGAGGGGAAGACCCTCAGACTTTCTGGCTAGAACAGAAACAATTGTCATTTACACTTATTTGAAGCATCAAAACCAAAAGGATGAGCAAGTCAGGCTGGGGCCTATTATTATTCACTAATAAGTGAGAGCCAAGGTGATTTGGGTTTAAAGGCATAGTCAAGTAGCTCCATTTGAATCCCAGTGGGCTTGGTTAAAGCCTGGTTTTCTAGAGCTCTCTTTCAAGAAATCACAAATGAGAACTACAGGAGACAAAAGAGTTAATCATCCCATTTAAAAAAAAATAATGGTGATATAATAAATCAGGAAGAAAAAAAATCTAGCCCCCAAGCCTCAAGATACTTTTTGAAGTATATGCAATCAAAATTTATATTCCTTTGGACAGCACCCACATGTAAGCCTATGACTCCCTATGACATGCGTAGAAAATTGTCATGGAACTAATAATTTGTGTTCTCTTTCTTCAGTGGGGGTTAAACATGAGGAAGTTGGTTTAAATGGAAACAGAATGGCTTAGTGCTAACAACAGGGAGGTTCATGTCCAGACTGATACATAATGCCCAGACAACTACCTCAAACTGTCATTGAAGGGGAGTTTCCCTATTTAGCAGTTCCTTATGTCAAAATCACAAGCACCTTATAAGGTAAAACTCTAATAGTAGATGAATAGCATTCAATATATGACTTGGTCCCTGAAAGAGGTGTAGAATATAATTGTTAGTGGTATTTGAGCAAGTACTACATGGTTTAATTTGAAAAGTTTCATTTGTATCCCACTCTCTCAAAATATTTCTATTCTAGGATTCTACAAATCACCAATGGAACATTTAGTACTCTCTTTAAAAAAGTTCCATGGGGCAGATAGGTGGTGCAATGAGTAGGGCACTGACCCTGGAGTCAGGAGGACCTGAGTTCAAATCTGGCCTCAGATACTTGACACTTACTGGTTATGTGACCTTGGACAAGTCATTTAACCCCAATGCCTTGCCTTCACCCCTCCAAAAAAAAATGTCCTGCTCTGTAATCAAACAGTACTTAAATAACAAAGATGATACTCTTTTGGGAAAGTACTAGGAGAAAAGAAATGTATGAGGGAAGGAAGGAGGGCTAAAAAGGAAACAAATGAAAGGGAAAACAGGGAAGTGGGAAGAAGGGAGAGGACCAAATTTGTTGAACCATCTAAATGTGTGCATATTTGGAGCAAGGACAAACCCTAAGGGAAAAAAATCCACAAGAAACTTATGCTTACCTGCCAAACAGGTATACCACAAACCCTGCAGGGGTTTGGAATGGACCATTTCATGAAAATAATGTCTGAAATAAATTGGGAAAGGAAGGGAAGGGAAGGGATAGGATAGGAAAAGAAAGGTTACAGGACTCCTTGGAAGGATATTGAAAAATAATTATAAAAAATTTCCAGGATTCCTATAGCTAAATAAGTTAGAAGACTTTTTTTTCTACCACCAAGAAATGAAATGAATATATGTACTCAATATGAAGAATCTGAGTAAGTTTAGTGCCTTTTCTTCAGCAGTTCTAAAAGAGCCATTATGAGGGCTGCTCTAAGCTGGTTGTTAGAACAAATAAGCATTGTGGCAATGGTGAAGTGCAGAGATTAGAAGTATGTGTTAGTATGCGATCCTTAAATAATAAGGACACTCTTTAAAAAGAGGAACCATTTCTAGCCCAGGGTAATATATGTCTCCTAAAGAGCATGGGCATGAGATCAAACTATAGAAGTGTTTAGACTGAAACAAAAGCATACATGATGGATGTAACAAGAGAAATGAGGGGTAGAAATAAAGGGCTCCTACAAATCTGGAAAGTACCAAAGGACCCTCAAGGTGGTCAAACAATAATCTCTGATCCACAGAATAAAATTCTGTCAATAAACTGAGTGCAGGCCCCTACAAGTCACTCAGCTTTCAAACTGCCTTCATAAGTCACAGCAATGTCCACAAAAGCCATTTACTGAGGTAGCTGAGCAAGCAATAATTAAAGAAATAAGCCTTTCTTTTACTTAAAAGATCAATAAAATCTTTAACTATTTTTTTCAAAGGTCATTTTTGACTTATTTTGATTCAGAAGAAAAATGTGCTACAGACAACACATCCTGCCATAGCCCCAAATTGCCCTTAGAAGTAAGAAATGGGTTACAGGGAGACCTTCATCACAATTATTTTGAATGGCCATCTAAGAAATCTCTATATATTACGGTTTCTTTGCTATAACATCTCTTTTAGGCTTATGCGGGCACCACCCTAATTCTGACCTTCATTACCTCTTCCATTTGATTATTGTCCTGGACCTTAAATACCTCTCTCTCTCTCATTTCATCTCTCATCCCTCCCTATTTCAATCCATCATTGACACATCTGTCAAAAAGACTTTCTTAATATGCATATCCAGTAGTGTATTGGTAAGCATTTAACATCTGGCTCTCTCACCCTCCCTCCCCTCCATGTACCTGTCACACTTTTAAGCTTAATGTTCATGATTAACACTTTCTCCAACCTTTTCTTAAGTCTAGATAATCAGCAAAACGATAAATCTAGTCCTGATTTGTTGCATTTGCTGATTTCTGATAATGCTCACACTGAAAAATTTAACAATCAGCTTATCTGAGCTGATAAGAGCTAGTTGTTGTTTACTAGTATACAAACTTGCTATGTACTCCCCTACCTAATAAATGTCTGTTGCTCCTTATTCCCTCTATTCTTGTGTTTGTCATTTAAAGCCCCTTAAAACCTTGATGCATTTTACCTTTCTTGTCTTTTTACATATTATTCACCTCTACATACCTACAATTCAGCCCAAACTGCCATACTTCTTGTTCAGTCATTTCAGTCACATATGACTCTTCATGTGCTCATTTGGGGTTTTCTTGGAAAAGACACTGGAGTGGCTTGCCATTGCTTTCTCCAGCTCATTTTACAGATGAGGAAACTAAGACAAATAGGGTTAAGTTACTTGCCCTGAATCACACAGCTAGAAACTGTCTGAGGCCATATTTGAACACAAGTCTTCCTGACCAATCTATTTTCTGTTCCTAAATAAAATCTATACCTTTGCAATGGGTTGTCTCCTGTTCCCAAAGTATTCCTGGAGGAATGATTTTCTTCTTCACTTCTAGCTCTTAGATTCCCTGGTTTCCTTCAAGACTGATTTTAAGCACTTTCTGCAGAAGTCCTTTCCTGCCCATGTGTTTGTGTGTGTGTGTGTGTGTGTGTGTGTGTGTGTGTGTTGTGTGGTATATAAACACATGCACATGTACACATTGTGTCTTCCCAGACAAGCAAAATGTATGAGGGGTGAATGCACGCAGTAGCCAAGGACAGCAATAGCAACAGAGTGACAGCAAAAAGACCAGTAAAACACTTCTTTCTTAAATTAATGTATACAAGGAGACAGGGAATCAAGTAGAGATAATGGTGGGGAGGCAGGCCTAGGAGCGTTATGGACAGAACCTTGTAACACCCAAATTACAGGTGAATATTTTTTAAGGCGGGACTACATTACAACAAGGGGAGGCTACAGGAAAAATGGGGGGAGGGGAGAAAGAGGAGGATAGAGGAGACTTTCTAATGTACCTGGGTCAAAAAGAGAGCTAGCAATGAAGGGAAGGTGATCCCTGTTGTCTCTCATCAAAAAAGAACCCACAGGGGAATGAATGAGGAACAAAAGGGAAAGATTGAAAAGTGGAGCTTGATGGATGCCTTATTGGGAGTGGTTTCAATAAAGAATCTTTCTATGGGTAAAGAGAGATGGTATATAAAAGGAGATGGGAACCTTGTGCTGGGCTTTGTCTATGAAGATCTGATGCTTGAAAAGACCCATCATCCTGCGTCTGAAGGGGAGGTAATTGGAACTCCTAAGTGCAACTGGAGACTGGTGGGGAAGGAGTCGTGCAACAAACTAAGAGAGGAGATTTTTGAGGCAAATGGTGGAGGAAGGTGTCCAGGAGGAAGGAATAGGTTCATAAGAGATTGCATTATCAGATACATGGTGGTGAGGAAGATCCTGAAATGGTGCACTGTTCTTGGTTACTTGAAAGAATCAACATTTTGTGGGGAGTAAATCAGAATGGAAAAATGGAATCCATAGGGTAAGCTTTACAAGGCAGTGGCAGAACCTGCTTAGAGGAGGAGCCCAGAATTGACAACTCAGACTCCATGAATCCATTAGGAATGCAGAGAATAGAGATTCTAGATAATTATAGAGGCCATGAACAAGAAATGAAGGTTTAGAATAGAAAAAGGTGGTGAATGATGAAGAGAATGAGTGGGAGAAATGTTCTCTGGGGAAAAAAAAATCCTAATGAACAGGACTAATTAAAAGAGAAGAGAGAAAGGGAAACTTACTTGATTGAGAAGAAAAAAGAAGGAAATAATTAAATAATCAGATAAAAGAAGGAAAGAAAAATGAACTAATAAACAAAACTATAGGGGAAGATAGTAGAAAGAGTGATAACATGGTTACTTTAAAAATGATTAAGCTAAAATAACTGAAGAAACATAGTATTATGGAGGAAGAAAAGGGGTGGGGGGAAGTAGTAGAAACAAAGAAAAATACATACCTAACTCTCATAACTTTAAATGTGAATGGAATAAATAATTCCAAAAAAATTTAAAAAGATATGTAAGGTAAGAAAATAACACCCTACAATCTATTGCTTACAAGAAACTGGTTTTTAAAAAAAGACATATACAGAAACAAACCTTAGGGAATAAAAAACAAAACTTACAATCAATCAAGTGAATCAAAAAAACATGAGTTGAAATCATGTTTCTAATAAAACAAAAAGAAAATTTCAAAGGGATATACTGCTTTGACTTAATCCCACAGATTTTGGCATGATTTCTCATTATTGTCATCTTTATTAAATTGATTATCTTTATGATTTTTTCTTTGACCCATTCATTTTTTTGATTAGATAATTTAGTTTCAAATTAATTTTAACCTATGTTTCAAAGGCCCTTTATTAAATCAATTTTATTGCATTGTGGTCAGAAAAATATAAAGTTACTATTTCTGCCTTTTTACATTTGTTTACGAGGTGTGTATGCCCTAATACATGGTTAATTTGTATAAGAGTGCCATGCACAACTAGGAATTATTCCTTTATTTTCCCTTTCAATATTTTCCAATGGTCCATCAAATCTAATTTTTCTTAAATTCTGTTCCTTCCCTTAACTACTTTATTGTTTTGGGTTTTTTTGTAAGATTTGTCTAGGGGAAAATTGAGGTCCCCTAAACTAATGATTTCACCAACTATTTCCTCCTATAACTAATTTACATTTAATAATTTGAATGATAAGTAATTTGGTGGATAGTTATCATAGTTAATGCATTAACTACTGTATCTTTTTAACAAAATGTAGTTTCTCTTTGTCTAACTTAATTAAGTCTAATTTTTCTTTTCCATTGTCTGAAATCATGATTGTGACCCCTGCCTTTTTACTTCAGCTGAAATAAAATATATTGTATTCCATCCTCTTATTTTAACTTTCTCTGTATCTTTCTGTTTCAAGGGTGTTTCTTGTAAGCAACACATTGTTGGATTCTGGTATCTAATCCATTATACTAACTTCTTCAATTTTGTGGGCAAGTTCATCCCATTCACATCCACAGGTATAACTGCTAAAAGTGTATCTTCTTCTATCACCTTGTCCTCTTTTCAAGAATCATTTCCTATTGACAACTGTCTAGTTTTTCCTCTGCCTCTCCCTTCTCTTAACCTCTTTCCCTCCTACTTGCCTCTTGAGTAAGATGAATTTCTGTAACCAGTTATGCATGAGGTAAAAATATTGTTTTTGATATTCAAAGTTTCTACATAGTTCTGATTTTTTCATCGTGAATGATTGAAAGTCTTCTGCCTCTTAAAGATCCTTTTTTTTTTTCCATTATAGAATTTTATTCAGCTTTGCTGGGTTATTCTCAATTGGAACCTTATATCTTTTGCCTTCTGGAATATTTTGTTACAAATTCTTCACTTTTTTATGAAGGCAACTGCTAAATATTGTGTGAAGGATAGGCTCCTTGGTACTTGAATTCTTTCTTTCTGTTTGCATGCAGCTATTTTTTTTCTTTGACTTAGAAGCTCTAAATTTTGGCTATAATGTTCCTTTTAGTTTTCATTTCAGGGTTTCTTTCAGGAGGTGGTTAGTAGTGTTTTTACTTTCTCTTCTGATTCTTAAATATGTGGACAGTTTTCTTTTGTGATTTCTTAAAATATGATGTCTAGAATCTTTTTTGGTCATGGTTTTCAGGTAAGTCCAATTATTGTTAAATTATTTTTCCTTTATCTGTTTTCCAGGCCAGTTGTTTTCCATATGAAATACTTTATATGTTCTTTTGTCTTTCAAAGTTTTTTGATTTAATTTTACAATTTCTTATTGTTACATGAAGTCATTGGTCTATTTTTGTTCTATTCTCATTTCCAGGTAGTGTGTTGCTTGGGCAAAGTTGAGTTCTCATGCCACACTGTTAATTTCCTTTCCAATTCTGTCCTCCATTACTGTGGGTTTGTGTCTTGAGCCTCTCTGTCACCAAAAAAGAAAGAAAGAAAGAAAGAAGGAAAGAAGGAAAGAAAGAAAGAAAGAAAGAAATGCTATTGTTGTTTTTTATTATTATTTGAGAATTATTTTTTGTTTGATCATTCTTCCAGATTTCTTGCTAAATTTGTACCTTATGTTAAATATAATCTGTGTGCTTATAATGGTAATGGTAATTTAATTAATAAGCCTAAGGGAATTTGAAGACCTTCCCTGATTTGAAGATCTTCCCTGATTTGAAGATGTTCCCTGACCCCTAATAGGCTGAATGTAATCACATGGAGCCTCTGGTGGGAGGGGTTTGCTGAAGGGTGAAGCAGAGCCCACAGGAAGCTGGGAGTCAGAACAGTTAGATGGTGGGAGAGAGAGGATGGCAGGAAAACAGACAGCTAGACTTGTGAGTGTTGGTCTGTGGAAAATCTAAAGGATGGTGTGGTTCTCTGTGGTGTTATGGTGTATTAACTTCTTTGCTACTATGATGGATTTGGCGTTCTGGTTTGGGGATTCAGTTTTCTGGTGTCTGAATAAATTGTTTTGCTTCTGTCTCCCATATAGAGAGTCTGTTACATTTTGTGATTAAGAACTATGCCGGCAGATTTACAGTCACTGTTGGTGCTGTGAAAATTGGGTTGGCGCTACAATGCACTTTAGAAAAGAATGTCTGGGCTTGTCCTGCATCTTATTTCTTGGGATACTAAATGATGTCACAGGTTGTGGAGCTCCAAACTTTTCTTAACTCTCAAAGTGGTATAATCCAGGGCAAAATATAATTGTTTTTCTTATGCTCTGAGTTCTTTAAGTATCTTAACTGTTTGAGAAGTCTGGACAATAATGCTGTGTGATTTCCCCTGTCTGAAGTTTCATTAGACTGATGCTGAATTTAGTTACTACCAGCCAGCTGGAAAGCTCTGCTGGTTCAGAGTGACAAATTGTATGTTCCCTTTCAGTCTAAGCTTATTGCCCTTATTTTTCTATAGGCTCCAGACTGGGTTGGAATTTGGAACTACTGGGGATCTAAACCCCACAAATACTGTTCCCTTCTGAACATATTCCTTGCTCAGTTCACAACCGGGGCCCATGGCCACTCTTCAGCCTGGAATGCTACTCCTGTACACAGGGCCCTTTCTTTGTCCACCAAAGATTTAAGATATGGAGGTTTGTAATGACAAACACAGCTACTCATTTTTGTTTTTGCTTTAATTATTCCTTGACCCTACACAATTTAGGCCCCTCTATGGTTGATTTGAGACCTCTTCTTGACCTGAAATACCACCTCTCCCTACACTAGAATGCCTTATGTGGAGTTTCCTGCCTAGACCCCACTTCTATTCTCTATAGACTTCTCTATTTCTCCATGCTGACCTGGTCTAATATAATATTTCACTGTTAATTATTTTTTGGATTTTCTAATTAGTGTTTGGTTTGGTGCATTTTCTTTATCTGTTTGGAAGAATTGGGGGTATGGGATTTCACTCTTATTGCTATTCTACTATCTTGGCTACTTTCACCATTGGTATTTTTGAGACAGATTCTGTACCCTCAAATTTCCTGCCCCAAGTTATTGTCTGTTTTTTTCCTTCCCTCCATGGCCAAACTTGGAGAAAAAGAAGTCTATCTTCATCACTTCAACTTCCTAACATCCCACTTATTTCCATAGCTCTTGCAATCTGGCTTCTATCCTTACTACACTAGTACAATTATTCTTTCTAAAGTGACCAATTGTTTCTGTAATCAACTATAGCCTTTTTTCTTTTCTTTTCTTTTTTTTTTTTTAGGATCCATTACCGTTGACACTGTTGACAATCCCAACCTTTTCAATATCTTCTCTTCCATTATTTTCTAATACCATACTATGATTGTTCTGCATCTTTCTCTTTAATTACTTTTTTGTATATTTTCCTGAATTCTCTTTTCTCTCAAATTTGTCATGTGTAGATGTCCCCCAATTTTCAGTCCTTAATTTCCTCTGTTTTCTACCTTGATGATTCCTACTCATCCCTATAGTACAGTTTTAACTTTAATTTTCTATGACTTTCTAACCAATGTTTATCTTGAGCCCTCTTGTCTTCCCTGAGCATCCCTCTTGCATTTTCAGTTTGTAAATCACTTTACATATACTATTGCATTTGGTTCTCACAACAACCTTTAAAAATAAATGCTATTATTTTCTTCATTTTACAGAAGAGGCAACTAAAGCTGGGATGTTTACTTTGCTAGAGCAATGAAGCTAAAAAATATTTGAAGCAGGTTTCTAATTCAACTCTTCCAACACATTATCCACTGAACCACTTAGTTCCTTCTTCCTTCCTTATGCATTTCCAACTGCCTGTTGGATGTAACATCACCTGGATATTACAAAGGCACCTCAGAATAACCACATCCCCAAACAAACTCATCTTTGCCCCCCAACTTACAATTCTTCATAATGCTTTTTGCAAATGGTACCACATATTTCCTAAATCAAAGTCTGATATATAAATTGTGTAGTATTTCTTCCTCTCCTTACCGCATTCAGGCAATTATAAGCACAAACTGCTGATTTTTCCTCAGTGTCTCTGGGACCAATTCCTTCATTTCCATTTCCAATGACATCTTCCTAGTTAAAGTCTATATTACTTCTTCTGTGAACTACCCGTAATGACTGACAGCTAATCTCTCTGACTTGAGTCTCTCTTGGCTTCCATCCATGCTATTCCAGAGTAATTTCCCTAATGCATAGTTCTGTTTTCTTTCTCTGCCTCCCAGTAGCCTTCAGTGGCTCCATATTGTCTACTGAAAGAAAAATCTAGACTCTTTAAACAGACATTAAAGGCTCTCCATACTCTGCTTCTAGTCCATTGTAGTCTCCTCACATTTCTGCCCTTTAATAATCTATGTTCCACTCAAGGACACATCTTCAAAATCTCTCCATTTGCAAATTCCTTCTCTTTACAATAATCCCCAATCTCCCTCATCCTCAAAAAGCACTCACTGGCCCTAATTATCATTCTATTTCTTTTCTCCCTAACCCAAACAAAATCCTAGGGGAAAAAATGATCACATTTTCTTCCTCTCCTCTCACTTAATTCTCAGTATTTTTATTCTCTGGCTTCTGACCTAATCACTGAACTGAAACTCCTCTCTCCAAAGTTAACAGTGATGGTTTAATTTCTGTCTTTGATGGCCTTCTATCAACATTCATCTTTTTCATGATCTCTGTTCAAGTCTGGATTTCTGACTCCCATCTTATGCTAGACACTCTCTCTATTTCTAGGTCTTCTGGTCTTTCTTGATTCTCCTCCTCCTTCTTGCCTAGTCTCCCTTGACGGCCCATCATCTATATCACACTCCCTAGCTTTCAATGGACCCCATTTATCCAATCTGGATCCTCTTCTCTTTTCTCTATATACACTGTCACAGAGTGATCCCATCAGGTTTGAATTAAGGCTCAGCTGTTCATTGCTGTGTAGATGAACCTAGATCTTCATATCAAGCCCTGGTCTCTCTTCTAAAATCCATTCCCATATCACCAATTTCCTGTTCAATGTCCAAAAGTCACCTCAAAATCAACATTTCCCACACAGAATTTATCACTTCACCCCTCCCCCAAACCATACGTCTCCAGAACTTTATGATTTCTATCAAGGTCATCATTACTCTTTCATTCACCCTTAGCAACCTTGGCATTGTCTTTGATTCTGCACTCTTCCTCATTTCATACATCAATCATTTGCCAAATTATCAGTCACTTCTACCTTTAGTACCTCTCTTGTATCTATCCTGTTTTCTTGCAAGGTCACTATCCTTCTTCAGTTTTCCAGGCTTATTATATGTTGCTTCCCTACACATCCTCTATATGTTTGTTTGTTCATTCTTCAGACATGACCCTGGTTATCCCATCACCATGCTTTTCATGGCCTATTGTCAATTACTGGAATTCCCTTCTTCCTCATCTTTCTCTCTCAGAATTCCTTGTTCTGTTTAAAGCTTAGCTGTAATGCTGCTTTCTACATGAGCCCTTTTTGAATCCCCAGTTCCTCTAAAACTACATTGTCAGTATTTACACACACACACACACACACACACACACACACACACACAAAGTAGTTTTTATACACATACACACCCATACATAGACATACACATATATGTGTATGTCTATGTATGTGTATATCTATGTATGGGTGTGTATGTCTATGTATGCATGTTGTCTCTCTGTTTAAAATAGAAGTGTCAACTTCAATTATATCTTTTTATCCCCACTACCTAAGAGATTATTGACATATATTAAGGGCTTAATAAATGTTGTTCAATTGATTAACTGAAACCACATCACTTATCATGTATCATTAACCTCTGGCATTTTGCCTTTCTATTAGAACAAGAAGCAAGGCAAGCCTGAGATGTTTCAGCATCTATATCTATAACCTAAATACTGGACTGAAAACTACCTGACTATTTATATAATCTGTGGCTTAACCTTCCTATGTACTATCTCAAGGTCTCCAGGACTACCAGAAGGTTTTAGTTGACTTTTTGCAGTCATAAAGGACTTGTTTTGGTGAGTCCATTTGGTTTGTTGGGGACTGAAGGTGAGAAGATGAGAGAGAACCAGTGGGAGAGTAATTATGTTTGCTTTAGAGCCCTATGTGGATTTTAGCCTAAGAAGTACCCTAGTCCAGTCAAATATATCACTAAGAAGGCCCTCCTTGTTTGCTCTAATCTTGCAAGAATTTATGGAGTCATACTATCTTTGGAGCAGATGTCTTGAGCAGTTTTAGATTAGATCCATAAGTTCTCATAGTGAGAAACAAGAATTTTCTCAAGGGATGCTCTCAGTTGAGGTCTGAAGTCAAATGGAATAGAAACAACTGAATTTGCAAATGGGCCATTTTTTCTTAAATACATTAACACTTTTTTTTTAGGTTGGAGCCAAATATCTCGTGATTGAAATCAATTGAGTCAATGAACATGCATTTATCAGGTGCCTAGTAAGTGTCAGACACAGTGCTGTGTTGATATCTATAATTTCACTGTAATAGAGAAATTTCCCAGAGGAAATGCCACCATCAAATCACATCAGTGACTTTTCTGCAACTTGAGAGTTGCCTAGGACAAAAGAATTTTTTCAGTTTCAAATAATCATAGCAAGTTACATCAGATATGGTATCGAAATCAGGGCTTCATGATTTGGAAGCAAATTCTCTATCCATTAAGACAAAACAACTATTATATAAAACGTATATGTGCCAAGTAAATACAACTCAATTTGCAGGTCAGAGAGAATAGATTGGGGAATCAGAAAATGATTCTGCATCTCATGTCTCAAGCTTAAAGGTGACTAGTCATTTAAATAAGCTGAGGCAAGAGAGAAGTACATTCCAGGTATGAGAGCAGCCTATACAAAGTCACAGAATTAGGAGATGAAATTTTATTTCTACAAATGAGCAAGTAGGAAATTGAAGAATACATGACGAGAATAATATATAAAAAGGTAAGATGAAGTAAGAATATGAAGGGCTTTTAATTACAAATAAAAGTGTCTACATTTGATCTCACACAGATAATCACCTTCCAGGTACCAATGGTGAGTGGAATCATCTTTGCAGAAGTTTTTTGTACATTTTTTTTGCATGTGTTTTGACACAGGAATCAGGCCAGTGTTGGGTAAGCAGACAATTTCTAGGGCACCTTTTACAGCCTCTTCCTCACACCAGAGATGAGCAGCACAATCCTTAGAAGACTGCTTGGATACCCAGGGGGCTGCTGAATTCCACATTGCCACTTCCAGTGATAAGACAACCCTATTGCCTGGGCTGCCTGTGAGCAGGGTTGTGACTATAGTTACCAATGTAACGGCACTTGCTATTTCATTACTTGCCTGTTGCCACAGCACTTTGAGATATGTAAAAATGATATGAGTGATATCTTTGATTCATGCACAAATTGGATTTAAGTGAGACAGATTTATAAGAAGTCTTTGGCCTCTCTCTCTTCCAGAGTCATCACAGTCCAGTCAAAGGACACAATCAAGACGACTGGTAATAGCTCAAGATGCAGTGGATGACCTTGGCCATCTTTGATGTCTAACTAAGCTCAAAGCACTCCATGATGCTTTCCTCAGCTGCTTTCATGGCCATTGGAAGAAATTGTCCTCATTTGCCCATTCCATCACGGGGAGCTCTTCCCATACTTGGGGTAGACACCTCTCTAACTTAATGGGTTTGAGACCCTTTGGTTAATTTCAACCTCTGTCTGCCAAAACATTTTACTGGGGTGTGGCTGCTTTGCATACTATAGCTTCTTGGAGCCATAAGTAAGAGTTACGTGTATCAGGTGGCCCAAAGGTGGAAAGCAGCCCTTATGTCAGAGATACTAGTCTTCCCTGAACACACCCTACATCCCATTTGGTCCTACAAACCATAGAGAGATGGAGTAGAGCTACTGGAGCAGGGTGGTTGCATGGTCAGAGTATGCTTTAGAAATATCATTTTGGAAAAGAAGAAGAATACTATATTTGGAGTCAGAGAAAATGAATTCAAATCCAGACTTTTCTACTCATTACTTTTGCTTGGGTCTCCATTTTCTCTCCTAAATAATGAGAAGATTATACTAGATCAAGGTTCTTAACCTTGGATCAAGAAATTTAAAAATTATTTTGATAAATGTTTCAACATAATTGACTCCCTACATATCTTATTTGATAAATTTACAAAATTAATCCTAGAGAATGTCTATAGGCTTCCACAGAAAGGCTAAAGAGTGTACATCCCTCTCTCTCTCTCTCTCTCTCCCTCTCTCTCTCTCTCTCTCTCACACACACACACACACACACACACACACACACCCTGGACTATATCACCTTTAGGGAATGTTCCTTAGCTAAATATTATGACATTCTGAGAAGCAGAATTTGCCTAGTGATCTACAACCATGATTTACAACATGTATCATTTGTCTTCTAGTCTAGGGTCCAATTTGGTAGTCCTAGAATACAGTGTCCAAATGGAAGATTGATTAGAGTACATAGGTTGGTTCCAAAGCTTGGGGTCAATCAATTGACTATGGAAAATAATTAGGAGAAGTAGAATGTAGCCCCACTGACTGATGGTAAAAAATGTTTAAAGGTTTTCATATAATCAGCCTATAAAATTCTCCATACAGTTTTATTAAAATATTTCCCTTTCCATACATACTTGTCAGTATGTCTCTTTCCTCTCAAGGGTTTTGATATTTTATTTGAGTTTTATTTCACCTTAATAAAAAATGAGCAGGAAGAATATACAATATTATTTACTCCAGGATGTTCAAGCTAAAGATATATTTGGACCTTTCCTTCTTAATGAATTGCCCTTCTGAAAACTTCCTAGGAAAGGATTAAGAAAGTAGCATCTACCTATTTATATAGAAATAGTCAAATTTTAAATATACCAAAGATATCCATTTTTCATTTTCTCCAAAGATATTTTTTAAATGCTAAGATCATAATAATAGGTAATACTTCTTAACCACTTTAGGTTTACAACATACTCTGTTCTTATACCTTTTACAGGTGGGCAGAACTAGTATTATCATCCTCAATTTGCGGACGAGGAAATGAGGTTCAATGAAATTAAGTGATTTACCAAGGATCAAACAATTGGTGTCAGAGTCAAATATGAATCTATTAGTGGTCTCCTGCATTAGTCATCACAGTTTTCAGTGTCTCAAAAACAGGTATACAGTTTATTTTACTTTGATTCATGATCAGAGACTATGTCTGTCACCATTGTGAGGTATTTCACATATGTTCCACAGGACAGAAGAGGGATAAGGTTAGTCAGTCCCTTCCTCTTCAATAGAAACCAATTCAATACTCGTGAGCTTTTTGAAGGCAGGTCAGGAATCTTCATATATGAAAGATAGCTCATCAATCTGTTTTATGGTGCTATTACATTTTAGGGTGGTTAGCCAAGCCAAACTGTTTGAGATTCATTCATTGCCATCTTCTGATTAATTGATTCAGACCTCTGAGTCCATTACTCTATTCTCCTGCAGACCTCGTAGTCTCCCTGTTGGTTGCACACAGAACATCCATCTAAACACAGGGTTCTATTTATCATCTCCAAAGATAGAGTTTAGTAATTACCTTAAAGCAAAGAATCCTGTCCTCTGGATGCACAAACGGATTTGATTATGCGACTTCAAAATTCCAATATGCAAATACTTTAAAATCAAAACTCTGCTGCCAAGATTTAGGAATGAAAAGAGAAACCTGCAATTTAAGCTCTGATAGGCTCTTGTCAATATAGTAAATTTACACAATTTAGTTCAATTTAAATCCAAATGAGTTTGTTTCATAGAAAAATATTTATCAGCTGGCAAATGTCAATAATTAATAAATCTGTATGTTTTGAAGATATTAGCACCAAAGACTTGCTTATATAACTAATACTGCCCATTCTTATGAAATAGCTACCCTACATGAAGAAAACATTTCTTTAAACTTGGATTCAGTTTTTG
Source organism: Pseudochirops cupreus (assembly GCA_028627135.1). Lineage (NCBI taxonomy): Eukaryota > Metazoa > Chordata > Mammalia > Diprotodontia > Pseudocheiridae > Pseudochirops > Pseudochirops cupreus. Next base: position 261,425,930 of record CM053582.1, read on the forward strand.
CGTGAGTTAAATTCAAACTATTCAAAATAGATTTGATATAAACAAATAAGTGATAGAATGTAAGCCCCTTGAGGTCATGGACGGTTTCATTTTTGTCTTTGCATCCCTCAAAAGTCCTAATCCAGAACATAGTGATGATTAAATAATGTTTGATTGATTGATTGAAAAAAACAAACAAATTAATAGTAATTTTCAAGGGATCTGGCATGGTTTAAAAAATGGTCAGCCTAGAATAGAAAAGATACTAAATGCTATGTCCCATTGAACAAAGGAAAGGGATAGGGAACAATGTTCTGATCTCCATGGTAACTAGAAATGGAGACAAACTTTTATTTTAATAATGGAAGAGTCAACTGGCAAGGGAGCTTGGCAAACAACTACCTCAATTCCTCTTGAGTTTCAAGGCCTCCATTTAGAGCCTCTTGGGAAAGAGATATTGAGGAAAAACAGAGAGAAGGGACCTTATGTCAGTACCAATATGGAGGAAAAGTTTCATTTATAGAGATGAGAAATTAAGTGAACATATAAGAAAATGAAGCCAGCTTCAACCAAAAGCTCTGAGACTCAACATCTTAGTGGAAGCAGGAGCCAAACATGAGAAGAGAGGATGCTCATGGAAAGTCTCTATGCAGCAGGGAAGATTCCAGAATAAGCAGTCTCATAATTGAGAGAATAGTAGAACATTTGTTCAGCTAAAGTGGTTAGATAGCTAAATGGCTCCTAAGTGAGTTTCATGATTATGCTTGTTTTTATTCTTACTCCAAAAGACATCTCTATCTTTTATGTCTTCTAAGATCTAGTTATGTAAATGATAGAGCTACATTTTTGTAATAAAGAATATTTTTACATTTAAAAAGATGCCAAAGCAGCTGTACATTTATCTTCAGGGGGAAAAAAAAATCACCATCTAGCACCCAAACCACTGAATGTAAGAAAATCCTATTGGTGATCTGGGAAAACCTACGAAAGACTGAGTCCAGATAGTTTAACCTATCTACTTTTCAATGACAGCATAAAAAAAGGACCTTTGTGACAAGATATTAAATTCATTCTAGCAAGTACCAAACTAAAACTTTAGAGATACAAAAATGAAACCATCCCTGCCCTTGAAAAACTTACATTCTATTATTTATTTATTTCTAAATTGTTTTGACCTATTTGAATTTAGCTTGTTCACAAAAAAGAAGAAAAAGACATTTACATTGATGTAGGCTAACAATACTCTATAAAGATATGAGCTATCAATGAAATATGTCTTTGGATGTTAAAATATTCAAAATCTAAAAATTTGTTCATTGTAGGGGCACTTTGGAGGTTTTTATAAAAGTGGCATGTCTAAATACTGGACCCCTGTATTTAAAAATTCCAAAATGTTAACTTTCTTTCACTAACAATCTTCCCCTTCAAACTTTGTTAACCTCATTTTCTTTATTAGTATACTGGGGAAGCCACATTTTTGTCAATTTCATAAATGCTCTGAATTTATTACATGATTTTCTAAAGAATGTGGGGTTCAATATAGGAAGGAAAAGAGGGTTTGCTTTGAATGGGATAATTTTTTAAAATGCTGAATAAAATCAATCAATAAACATTTATTGAGCACAAAAATGATTTTAATTAACTTCTGCTAAGGGATTTTCTGATCACCAAAAATTCAAAACTGTTATTTGTAGTTCTTCCCAATTTGAGAAGAGAAGAACTTAACATGAGTTAATCAGACAAATGAGAGGTGGAGATTTTTTCATGGAATGTGAGATAGGAATTTTGGGATGCTCAAGTAGAAGTAGAAGAAAAGAAGGGAGATGTTTTACTCATCCTATGCATGATCAGGGAAGCAGTTGGTGCTTGTCACAATTGAAATCGCCTTCTCTAAAGAAGGAGAGATGATGCCTAGCAGGACAAGATGTGAACTATATGACTAGGTGCTTTTAATTACACGTGCTCACTCTGGAAGAAAAAGAACTGAGAGAAACAAGCCAAGAGGACAGGCCTTACCCCACTCTGACCTTAGTTCTGCTTGTGTTGTTTTTATTATTATTATTACTATAAATAAGTTAAACTACTAGGGGCATAAGCACAAGCCATTTTATAAAATGCCCTTCTAAGTGCAAAATTACTATGTACGTGGGCCATGTTTTATAAATTTACTTCATGGACTCTTATCAATGTTAAATGTCAATAAAGAGACCAGTGGATTGTGTAACCACTGTGACATTGTTTTCATCCAGAGGCAAAGCTTCATTAAACCAATCTTTAATTCAGTTATTCCAAAGGTCCTAAACTTAAACATAGTATATTTCAATATTTCTTTTTTCCCTTTTTTTTCTGTTCAGTGTTTTATTTTCCCCCGGTTACGTGTAAAAACAATTTTTAACATTTGTTTTTATATTTTGAGTTCCAAATTCTCTCCCTTCCCTGGCCCTGGATCTTCTCAGTGAAAAGGCAAGCAGTTCAATATAGGTTATACGTGTGTAGTCATACAAAACATTTCCATATTAGTCATATTGTGAAAGAATAGACCAAAAAACCCTCAAGAAAAATTTTAAAAAGCCAAAATGAAAACAGTATACTTCAGTCTGTTTTCAGACACTATCAGGTCTTTCTTTGGGGATGGATAGCATTTTTCATCATAAGTCCTTCAGAGTTGTCTTAGATTGCTGTATTGCTGAGAATAAGGCATTCACAGCTGATCATCTTACAATATTGATCATACTTTGTCCATAGTACATTTCCCTTTGCATCAGCTCCTTTGTCTTTCCAGAGCATCTTGTTTATCATGTCTGATAGGACAATTATATTCCATTATGATCACATGCCACAATTTGCTCAGCCACCCCCCCAATTGATGGGCATCCTCTCAATTTCCAAATCTTAGCCACCAGGAAAGAGCTCCTATAAATATTTTTGTACATATATATCTTTGGAGACACAGACCCAAAAGTGGTTTTGCTAGGGCAAAGAGTATGTATGCATGGTTTTATAGCCCTTTGGACACAGTACCAAATTTCTTTAAAGAATGGTTAAATCCATTCACAACTCAAACAAAAATGCATTGATGTCTCATTTTTCCAAACATCCCCTCCAACATTTATAATTTTTCTTTCCTGCCCTATTAGTCAATCTAATGGGAATGAGGAAGTATCACAGAATTGTTTTCATTTGCATTTCTCCAATCACTAGTGAGAGCATTTTTTTTTCCATATGGCTTTAGATAGCTTTGATTACTTCATCTGAAAACTGTTAACGTCTTTTGATCATTTATAAATTGGGGAATGGCTCTTATGTTTTATAAATTTGACTAAGTTCTCTACATGTTTGAGAAATGAGGCTTTTATGAGAGAAACTTGTTTCCATTTTTTCCTCGTTACTATTGCTAACTATATTTCCCTCCATCCTATTTCCCCCCTTTATTTTATTCTCTCTTTCCTTTCACCCTATCCCTCCTCAAAAGTGTTTTGGTTCTGACTCACCCTCTCCAATTTGCCATTCCTTCTACAACCCCCCGCCCTGTTCTCTTATTCACTTCCCCTCTTACTTTCCTATAGATTAAGATAGATTTCTATACCCAATTGAGTATGTATGTTGCTTCCTCTTTGAGCCAATTTTGGTGAGAGTAAAGTTTACTCACTGCCCCTCACTTCCCCCCCACCCCCGCTTGCTGCTCACTGAAAAAGTTTTTTCTTGCCTCTTTTATGTGAGATAATTTACCCCATTCTACCTCCTCCTTTCCCTTTATTCAATGCATTCCTCTCTTACCCCTTAATTTTATTTTTTTAGACATAATTACTTCATATTCAACTCACACCTGTGTCCTCTGTCACACCTGCTACTCCTTCTAACTACCCTAATAATGAGAAAGTTCTTAATTAATTAAAAGTATCTTTCCATGTAGGAATGTAAACAGTTTAACTTTATTAAGCCCTTTATGATTTCCCTTTCCTGTTTACCTTTTTATGCTTCTCAAATCTATTTGAAAGCCAAATTTTCTATTCAGGTCTAATCTTTTCATCAAGAGTGTTTGAAAGTCCTCTATTTCATTAAATATCCATTTTTCCACAGGAAGGATTATATTCAGTTTTGCTGGGTAGACTATTCTTGGTTATAATCCTATATCCTTTGTCCTCCAGGATATCATATTGTAAGTGCTGCAATCCTTTAATGTAGAAGTTGCTAAATCTTGTTTTATCCTGATTGTGGATCCATAATACTTGAATCATTTCATTCTGGCTGCCTCCAATATTTCCCCTTGACCTGATAATTCTGGAATTGGGTTTTAATATTCCTGGGAGTTTTCATTTTGGGATTTCTTTGAGGAGGTGCAGGAGGTGATGGGGAGATTCTTTCCATTTCTATTTTGCCTTTAGGTTATAGACTATCAAGGCAGTTTTCCTTGATAATTGTTTTTTTTAAGTGAAGTATAGGCTCTTTTTTGTTTGTTTGCTTTTTGGAGGGGGGAGGGCAGGGCAATTGGGGCTAAGTGACTCTTAACTTATTGTTAAGGTCACACAGTTAAGTGTCTGAAGCCAGATTTCAACTCAGGTCCTCCTGACTCCAGGACCGGTGCTCCATTCACTGTGCCACCACCCTGCCCCTATAGGTTCTTTTGAGATCATGGCATTCAGTGTCCATAATTTTTCGTAGTCCAGTAATTGTTAAGTTCTCTCTGCTGGATGTTTTTGCCAAACCAGATGTTTTTTCAATGAGATACTTCACAGTCTTCTATTTTTTCCTGCTTTTGGAACTGCTTGATGGTTTCTTGATGATTCATAAAGTCATCAGCTTCCATTTGCTCCACTCTAGTGCTTAAAGAATTGTTGTCTTCAATGAGCTTTCGTACCTCCTTTTCTATTTGGACAATTCTCCTTTTTAAGGAATTCTTTTCTTCAGTGAATTTTTGTTCCTCTTTTCCCATCCAGTCAATTCTGCTTTTTAAGGCATTCTTCTTTTCATTGGCTTTCTGACCCTATCTTTTTTTAACCATTTGGCCTAGTCTGGTTTTTTAAGGTGTTATTTTCTTCAGTATTTTTTGTGTTTCCTTTACCAAGCTGTTGATTCATTTTTCACTATTTTCTTTCATTATTTTTCTTGCACTCTCACTTCTCTTCCCACCTCTTCCTCTACCTCTCTTACTTGATTTTCACAATCCTTTTTGAGCTCTTCCATGTTCTGAGACCAATTTATATTTTTCTTGTAGGCTTTGGATGTAAGGGCTTTGACTTTATTATCTTCTTCCAAATGTGTGTTTTGATCTTCCTTGTCACCATATAACTTTCTATGGTCAGAATTTTTATCTATTGTTTGCTAATTTTTTCCAGTCTTATTAGTTGACTTTTAACTCTTTGTTAAAGTAGGGCTCTGCTTCCAGGGTGGAAAGGGCACTGTTCCAAGTTTCTGGGGATTTTGTGCAGCTGTTTTCAGAGATACTTCTAGGGATCCATAAGTTTTCAGTTCTTACAAAGTGGTATGACCTGAAGAGAGGTGTTTACTACCCTCCTGGTCTGTGCTGTGGTCTATGAGTGATCACAAACATTTTTTTCTACCTGGAACTATGAAAAAGTTCCCCACTCCACTGTGAATACAAGCTCTGGTGTGCTAGTGCTCCTCCTCACCTTGGGGCTACTGCAAGAAACTGCAACCCAGATCTGAGCAAAGAAACAGAATCCTGGCTTAGTACTAACAAAGAGACCCCTGTAATCTCCTTCTGACCCATTGTTCAAAGCCTTTTCCACTTGTGCTGAGAGCTCCAGAAGCAGAAGCTGCTGCTGCTGATTCAGTGACTCCAAAGGGCCTGCTCTTAGTTTGCTGTGGCCAGGGCTGTGCTGGTGCCAGGATTCTATTTCTTTTCCCATACTCAGATCTGGGTTGCAGTTCTGGGTTTCCTTGTTGATTGACTGATGATTGTCCAAGCTCCTCAATTAGAGGATTTAGATAGTATGAATGGTGAGTGGACTCAATCATCTGTCCTTTAAAGTTCAGGAGTTCCTATATATTGGAAGATCCATGCAATTTAGTCGAATTTAATCTCTAGGTCAGACTCTTTGTACCTGTTTGGACCTCCTTGATGTCTTCACAATTTACTTGCCTACCTTAATTAGGAGTTGCTGACTATCCAGAGTTCCATCTACAAATTTTGCTCTTATTTATCAAGACTGATATTTTCTGTCACTGCTTAAGTCTACAAGAAACATGCAGGATGGAAAGAAGACAGGAAGAATCCTGAGGATTTCTGAAAATGTGAACCTTGAAGGGCAAAGTGAATCATGTTATCTTTGGCAAACTTTGCCATTGGTAGGAAAGAGAGTCATCCCAGCTGTCAGCACATGGTGTAATAACATAGATGTTCTTTGGTATTTTGATTTGCATACTTTGCAAGTGATAAAAACAAAATATATTCATAATAAGAATTACTACTTGTACTACTCCTACTCCTACTTCTACTCCTGCACCTACTACTACTAATTTCCTTTTCATAAATATCTTGATCTATCATAAAAGTATAAGTCTGAGGCTTAGACTGCAGTTCACATTGGCCCTGAGAGAGCAGGGGTTGCTTCTATAGCCCTTGAAAATGGGCATTGATGTAGTTAAAGCATTATAGGGTGAAGGAAAGCTGTGACAGTTTGCAGCTCTGGAGAAAGTCATACCTTTAGAGGTAATCTGTTTTTAACTCCAACACTACCCTTCCTGTCATGATAAACATTTCCAGGCAAATGTCCTACAAGCTTGGACTTCTTTGCACCAAAACTTCCCAATCGATAGGGGATGGGTCCATGAGGCTGGGAGAATCAATATATCTGGAGTCCCTATAACGATGGCATAACAACTCAATAATTATCACTTCAAAAATATATCTGAGCTATATCAGAAAGCCATCATCATCACAACTGAGCTTCTAGTCAAAAATTGAATACCTACTCCTAGAGGTACCAAGTGAAGCCATTGCATTAATGATATTATTCCTCCACATGCCTTTCTATAGGTTGGCCCGTTAGAGGGAAACACACAAATACATGGGTAGCTGAGGCTATCACTATCCTAATAATCCACTGGCAGGAGTTGACATCTTTTCTGCTCCTTAAATATCCTAGCCACACTGGTAATGATAGAATAATGCAGGTAGCCTATGCAGTAGACCAGATATGACACAGGTCAACCCTGTTGGGCAAGTTTGATATCAGAATGAAATGAGATCCTCTTAGAACATCTGACAGTAAAAAAAAGTTTTGCCCAGCCATAGCAGAGGAAGGATATTCAGAACAAGGAAAGGATTCATCTAAATAAAACTTCTCTGTGCCAGCATTGGGCGTGCTACTGGTCTCATGGTCAGAAGGATAAGGGAGAGGATGGAGTGCTTTGTACCATGGCTCTTTATACTCTGACAACCAAGAAGTCATGTCATTGGCCTTAGCCATTAGTCTTCTGAATTAATCAACTATCAATGGTAGTTTCATTACTCTTTAAAGAAAATAATGAGTTTAGCCTATATGGTGGGGGTGATAGATCTGCCTTTTACCACAGCCCGGTACTAATTTTTTTCTAGTTGTCCTGGAGATTGCACTAAATGACATGAAGAATTATTTGATTGCTAGGGTGTCTGATGTTTCTGGGCCTTCATTTCCTCATCCATAAAATGAGAGGGGTTGAACTAAATATCTTCAGAAGTCACTTCTGACTCTAGATCTATATTTCTATGTTCCAGACCAACAAGATAAAGTTTACTCATATCAGTGATTAGGCAGACCCCTTGGAGGAGTGGAAAGAAAGACATTCCTGAGTTAAGGCAGAGGAGGGAGCATCTCATTGGAATGGGAAAAAGCTTTAACCAAGAAGCCAAGATGAGTGGAGATCTGAGTTTGTTTGTAGAAGGGTGAAATGTAAGGGACTAATGGGAGTGGGTAGACTGGTTGGCAGAGCAGAACTTGTAGGTTAGGATATTCATATTATGTGGGGAACACAAAACATAGACTATAAAAGACTTTGTCTGATTCAGTCTGCTTCCCTCAAATATTCGATCTTTTTTTTTTAATTAAATTTGTTTGTGTTCCTTTGCACTGCCTCACCCCACTGGAGTGATCATGAGAAAATCTGCCAAAAGTGCTTTATAACTCTGCTGTTGTTTTATAGGTTCATACAACCAAAGAGTGGGGACTATTTTCAGCTCTAAAAATTGTTCAAAGGGAAAAGATTGAACCTACGGACATATAAAACTGGGAGAAGACTCATCCAGCAACAAAAAATAGCTATTTGATAATAGAATCAGAACAGGCATGGTGGGTACAGAAGATTTTTCCTGGGCAAGTCACTCAACTTATCTCCCTTCTTTTCCTTAACTATAAAATGGGAATTACCAATAGAATTTCTATCCTAAGATTGATATTGGGATGTAATCAGATAATATTTGAAAAGTGCTTTACAAACCTCAAAATAATACATAAAAGTCAGCTAAATTATGGTTATTGTTGTCATTGTTATTATTATGTAGAATTGGGAGATAGCTTAGAGGCAATTTAGTTCAATTACTTCTACCCCTCAAATCTTATCAGTGAAAAAATAGAGGGAACAGTAAGTTGAAGGAATTGTTCAAAGTGATACAAATAAATAAAAGAGGTAATATTTGAATGGAGGTCCTCTGATCTGGTCCTATAGAATTAGTACTTAATCCACTATATCAGACTGCTTCTCTTTAAACAAGAACTATTGATGGATAATGAACCAGGAGCAGAATTGAATAAGAGAAGGTAAATCCAGATTGCATTTGGGAAACTGTAAAGTATCTCATGCCTATAAAATCCCACTGTTTTAAATCAATATCATTATATAGTCATTCTACATAATTGAATCAATAACACCACAGTTCTCTGGGGGGAAAAAAAACAACTTAATTGAAGATGGCTCAAAGGTGAATTGAAAATACTTGATAATCATAAATAGGCAGTATCATATTAGCAATAACTGCTTCTCAGAAATATTATAAAATAATAATAAGAATATATATGATCAGAAAAGGGGGTAACCAAGTGATGTAGTCAATTTCCTCTTTATTTCCATTGTCATTACCCTTGTACACATTCTCATGTTCATTAAACTAAACTTTTATAATAGTTTCATAATAGATTTCCTATCATTCCCTTTCCTTCATCTCTAATTCTTCTTTCATATTACTGGCAGATAGATTTGGATAACAGATGGACAACTCATATTCTTCCTGTTCCCACAAAATAAAGGAAGGCATACCACAGCATGGATAGAACCTGTTTGGTGGATTTCTGGAAAGAAGGGCATAAGAAACCTTTAGAATGAGAAAGGATGGAAAGTTTATCAGCCGGATAAAAAAATCTATTAAAGAATCTGAGTCGGTCAGGATCCTTTACCTGATGTCCATTGATGAATCATGAATTATTTTTGAGCTTTGAGTTGGTAATTCTGAATTGGCAACATCTTTCATATAGCCTCCTATCTTTTCTTTATATTGCCATAATCCGTGTTCTGACCCTCTTTTTCACAAGGATAAACTAGGAAAATAGTTCTCTATCTATCCATCCATCCATCCATCTATCTATCTCTGTCCATCCTTCAAGCAACTGTTATTTTAATCCTCCCCATGCATTGGTTTGGTTATGGTACTCCTTGACTCAATACTCTTCAGTATCCCTCTATTACCTCAACATTAAAATTGAAACACTTTTGCTAGGCATTCAAAGTTCCCTTGCCCCCACCATCTAACGTCACCCTACCTTTCTAACCTAATATTATTTTACACAACTCCATGCACCCAATACCTTAAACCAGTTTATATTCTGTTCCTCCCTCCCCAAGTATGCTCTAGGTCTAGGATTTGACTCATCCACTCTTTTGTTTTTGGTATTGTCCAAGTTTTGCATGAATTGTCCTAACTTTTCCTGTTAAATTTCAACCCATTCTTTTGAGTCTAATTCAAGGACCGTTTTCTTTGAGGAAAACCTTTTCTTCAAGTGCACTCTAATTAATAAGCATTTTTACCTGAGACCTTAATAACCCTTAAAAATATCTAATGAACTTACCATGTAATATTTGATTTTTTTATAATTCTTCATTTATAAAATGTGGTTTATCCATTTTATGAACTATTGGAGTATATCAAGAGTCATTCTTAACTGCTAATGTGGATTGTAGAGTCATAGCTCCAATCTATAAGTGGATTTTCCTTGGTTTTTACTCTCTCCAGGAATGTCTTTCCTCATTTCAATTTGATGAATGACTACTATTCATAAAACTCTTTTGAAGGCTATGGATGGATTTGGAATCACAAGGTAACAATTTGAATCTCTTTTCTGTCACTTAGAAGCAATGAGGCCTTGGACAAGTCATTGAACCTTTCTGAGCCAATATTATCTATGTCACAGGCTATCTGTAAAGAACAAAGGCATGATACATATAAAACATTTTATAAATTTCAGTTATTATAAATTATGTGCAATAACGATGACAGTAATGATGATGATGATCATAGTATAGTATCATTCCCAATCTCAGAGTACTTATAGTGGGAATGGAAAGTTAAATTAAAAAATAACTGCAGAATAAGTTAGAACTTGAACAATTGAGAAGCTGTATTCTATAGTAGAAAGAGCCCTCAATTTAGAGTTAGATTGTTTGAATTCCAGCTCTTCTTCTTACTCCTTGACATTAGGCAAATTAATTGCTTCTCTGAGCCTCAGTTTCCTCATCTATAAAATGAAAGGATTTGGAATGGTTGACTTCAAAGTTTTCTTTGTGCTGTTAGCCCTTGAATCAATCATATTTCTCAAGGATGGGAATAAAAATGAGATGAGCATTAGAGATCTTTTCCATTCCTAAGTTTCTAACTCAATATTTCTGAGTCAGTGATGAAATGTATTTAAGCAACACCATTATTGGATGATTAGATTATTCAGAGCATGCAATGGGATGATGTGGAATTTGCTTATTAATTATTTGACAAAATTTTTTCTACTCAAAAGAAGATGATTATAAGTGTTTATGAAAAAAACAAAAACAAAAAAGAGAATGGAAGGTGTTTTTTTTCTTTCCACTGACATAGCAGGTTACATATGAAACTCCATTCTTTGCTTGCCCCATATTTATTCATATTTAATACCCTTCCATGACATCGCTGCAGGTAGGGAGCTTGGTAAGGTTATTGTGATGTCCAAGCACTGAAGAAGTTTTATGAGATTTGTAAAAGAGTATCAGAACCTTCCAAAACATTTTAATTGTTTGTAAATCCTCTTGGATTTCCATCCTCACTGATATAATGCCTTCTATAGAATAGTTTTATATGTTCACAGTAACATCTTTCCCACCATTTTGCAGTGTAACCTATACCTAAAACCTTCCCCATAACCTAATTATTCCCTCCCTCAAATTTTAACTTCCCTATTCATCCCTTGTGGCAAATAAGACAAATGACAGGTATTTAATTTGGTCCAGACTTGTTATTCAGAGACCAACCCCTAGCTGGCCTACTGCAGAAATATTGCAAATTGTTCAGCCCAACTATTCCCTGTTCTTTATTTTCCTCAATGATTCTTGGAATCTATTAGCTGACTTTTAATTATTCGTCCATAGCATGAACACAGTGAAGGTCACAAACCATGCTCTGCACTGCTAGAAGCATTGTATGAAGGAGACACATACTGTATTTCTCCTTATATTCTCCATTCCTCATATCCACACCTTCATTCATGACTCCAAACCCAAATTCCTATCCTAGTACCAGGTATTTAGAAACATATTTAGTCCTGTCAAGTCAAAGACATTACTCTCATATTGGCTTTAATCCTTGAAGAACTAATATCATTCAGGCCAGATATACTTAACCAGGACCAAAACTGTTGATTAGTCACTACCTTGGGGAAAACGTAATCAACATGAATGATTCTTATAGCTCACCACTTTTCCTGTCTTAGCCATAGTGCTATTTATCAAGGGAAAGATCAGCAGGTAGCAGTTTTCAACTTCCAGGATCCAAGATGGCAGAGTAAGCAGTAAGTTGCTCTCACTTTCCTTTAATGGTCTAGAAAAACCCTGAAAATACTGCCCCAGGAAAAATCATGGAACCATGGAGCCAGCAGAAAGGGTACAAAAGGTTTTAGTTCATGAGGCTAGAGATATTAAAAGCAAAAGCCCTTCTAATTGTGGCTGAAGGGCACAGGGGATGGGAAGAGTCTAGGTAAACCAGTAGCAATCCTCACCTCAGCAAACTGGCAAGAGATCCTGAGATCCAGAGTTGTGGAACAGGCAAGCACCAACACCAGGACCTCTGCATGACTTCGCACAGCCAGGGGAATTGGCAGACACCAGCTCAGAGAAGCAGCATTTGCATTGCTGATGCCAGTAACTGAGTCTACCTATGCTCTAGTGCAGCTCCTGGGGAGCAGGAGACCTCCAGTGGCTAGACCATCCCTCCCCCACAGCTCACACCACAAGCTTCAGTGTAACCCCAGGGGAAAGGCAGAAAGAACTCACCTGACTTTGGGACACAATAGCCACCAACACCAATTTCAGCTCAGCACCAAGCAAGCTACAGCATTATACAGCTTCCAGCTACCAGAACCTGAGGTCACAGCACACAAAGCCAGTAACCAGGCCCTGGCCCCAATACAAGAAGCATGGGACAGAGTTCTCTGTCCCCCAAAAGCAGAGATCAACTTTAAAAACCAGGAAAAAAGCAAACATAATGCGCAGAAAATAACCTAGAAAAGCAAAGAACATAGATTCTTACTATGGGGGCAGGGAAGATCAAAACACAAAATCAGAACAGGTCAGTATTATCACTATACCCATATCTGAAACCTCAAAAGGGAATATGAACTCATCTCAAGACCAAAAAGTCTTCCTGGAAGAGCTCAAGAAGAATTTTTAAAGTGAAATTAGAGAGGTAGACCAAAAATTAAGCAATTCCTTTAAAAATAAAATTGACAAAATGGGGGAAAAATTCACTGAAGAAAACAACCTCTTAAAAAGGAAAATTGGCCAAATGGAAAAAAAAGATACAAAAGCTAACTGAAGCAAACAATTCGTTAAAAATTAGAATTGGACAAGTAGAAGCTAATGACTCTATGAAGCATAAAGAATCATTCAAACACAATCTAAAGAATGAACAAATAGAAGGATACATAAAATAGCTCATTTGCAAAACAACTGACCTAGAAAATAGATTCAGGAGAGATAATTTAGGAATTACTGCTCTACCAGAAAGCTATGATGAAAAAAAAGAGCCTTGACAGCATCTTCCAAGAAATCATCAAGAAAAACTGCTCCAAAGTTCTAGAAATTGAGGGCAAAATAATCATCAAAAGAATCCACTGATCACTTCCTGAAAGACATCCCAAGTTGAAAGTATTAAAGAATATTGTAGCCAAATTCCCAAATTATCAGGTCAAGGAAAAAGTACTAAAAGCAGCCAGAAAGAAATAATTGAAATACCATGGCACTACAGTCAGGATCACACAGGACCTCACAGCTTCTACATTAAAAGATCAGAGGGCTTAGAATATAATATTTCATAAGGCAAAGGAGCTTGGATTACAACCAAGGATCAACTACCCAGAAAAACTGAATATAATATTTTAGGCAAGGGGACTTCCAGATCTTCCTGATGAAAAGATGGATGCTCGATGTAAGATTTGATTTTCAAATACAAGACTCAAGAGAAGTATAAAAAGGTAAACAAAGAAAAAAAAATTGTTATTCAATGAGTGCAAACTCTTTACATCCCTAAATGGGGAGATGATATCTGTAAATGTTGAGAATGGTATCTGTATTATGGAATTTAAAAGGGATATACATAGACAGGGGGTATGGGTATAAATTAAATGATGTGATGATAACCTAAGTGAGTGGTGGGAAGGGATTATAATGGTAGAAGAGGAAGGAGGAGGCAGAAAAGGGTAAATGACATCACATGAAGAGGCACAAAAACATACTACAGTAGAGGGAAAGGGAGGGAGATGAGCATTGTTTGAACTTTACTGTCATCTGATTTGGTTCAAGGAGGGAACAACATACTCAGGTATAGAAATCTAACTTGTCCTACAAGCAGTAGGAGGGGAAAAGTGAAAGAAAAGGGAGGGGGTGGTTAAAAGGGAAGGAAGATGTAGTAAGGGAAAAGGGAAAGAAAAGGGAAGGGAAGTGATATAAGGGAGGGAAGATTGAGGGAGGCAATGGTCAAAAGCAAAACTCTTTTGAGGAGGAAAAGAGAGAAGGGAGAAATAAAAGCTTAAGCAGGGATGGTGGGGAATAGGATGGAGAGAAAGACACAGATAGTAGTCATTACTGTGAATGTGAATGGGATGAATTCTCCCATAAAATGGAGACAGCAGAATGAATTAAAAACCATAATCCTATAATGTGTTGTTTACAAGAAACACATTTGAAACAGGGGAACACACACAGGGTAAAGGTAAAAGTCTGGAGTAGAATACATTATGCTCCAGCTGAAGTAAAAAAAAAAAAAGGATGAGTAGCAATCCTAATCTCAGATGAATCAAAAGCAAAAAGTGATCTCATTAAGAGATAAGGGAGGAAACTATATCCTACTAAAATGCACTATAGACAATGAAGTAATGTAATTACTAAACATATATGCACCAAGTAGTATAGTATCCAAATTCTTGGAGAAGTTAAGAGAGTTACAGAAAGAAATAGCAAAACTATACTAGTGGAGGACCTCAACCTCTCCCTCTCTGAACTTGCTAAATCTAACCTCAAAATGAACAAGAAAGATGTTAACAAGGTGAATAGAATTTTAGAAAAGGTAGATATGGTAGATCTGTAGAGAATATTGAATAGGGATAGAAAGGAATATACTTTTTTTCTCAGTGGTACATGTCATATACACAAAAACTGACTATGTACTAGTGCATAAGAACCTCACAATCCAATGCAGAAATATTAAATACATCATTTTCAGATCATGATGCAATAAAAATTGTATGTAATAAAGGCACACGTAAAGATAGACTAAAAATGAATTGGAAATTTAAAAAATCTAATCCTAATGAATGAGTGGGCCAAAAAACAAATCATAGATATAATCAATAACTTCATTCAAGAGAATGACAATAATGAGAGAATATACCAAAATTTATGGGATGCAGAGAAAGCAGTTTTTAGTGGAAGTTTTATATGTCTGAATGTTTATGTGAATTAAAATAGAGAAAGAGGAGATCAATGAATTGGGCATGAAACTGAAAAAAGAACAAATTGAAAATCCTCAATTAAATACCAAATTAGAAATATTGAAAACCAAAAGAGAGATTAATAAAATTGAAATTAAGAAAACTATTGAGATAAATGAACCTAAGAGTTGGTTTTATGAAAAAAAAAATAAAACATAAAAACCTTTGGTTAATCTGATTAAAAAAAGAAAGAAGAAAATGAAATTACCCATATGGAAAATGAAAAGGGTGAATTCACCACCAATGAAGTGGTATGCCAATAAATTTGACAACCTTAGGGAAATGGATGAATATCTACAAAAATATAAATTGCCCAGATTTTAAAAAGAGGAAGTAAAATACTTAAACAAACCCATCTCAGGAAAAAAAATTGAACAATTATTAATGAACTCCCTAGGAAAAAATCCCCAAGGTCAGATAGATTTACAAGTGTATTTTATCCAACATATAAAAAACAATTAATTCCAATACCATATAGACTATTTGGGAAAATAGGCAAAGGAGTTGATATGATGATATAAATATGGTACTGATACCTAAAGCAAGGAGAGTCCAATTAGAGAAAGAAAAGTATAGACCAATTTCCCTAATGAATATAGACGCCAAAATTTTAAATAAAAAATTTACAGCAACTTATCATAAGAATAATACACTTTGATCAGGTAGGATCAATGCAAGGAATGCAGGGTTGGTTCAATATTAGGAAAACTATCAGCATAATTGATCATGTCAACAACAAAGCTAACAGAAACCATATGATTATCTCAACAGATTTAGAAAAAGCTTTTGACAAACTACAACCTCCATTCCTATTAAAAACACTAGAAAGTATTGGAATAAATAGAGCATTCCTTAAATTGATAAGTAGTATCTACCTAAAACCATCAACAAGGATTATATATAATGCTAGAATCATTTCCAATAAGATTGGTGGTGAAACAAGGATGTCCATTATCACCACTATTATTTAGCATGGTGCTAGGAATTTTAACTTTAACAATAAGAGAAGAAAAAGAAATTGAAGGAATTAGAATAGACAAGGAAAAAAATCAAGTTATCACTCATTGCATATGATATGATGATAATCTTAGAGAATCCTAGAGGATCAAGAGAAAAATCTACTTGAAATAGTAAACAACTTTAGCAAAGTTGTAAGGTATAAAATAAACCCAATTAAATCATTGGCATTGCTACGTATTACTAACAAAGCCCAACAGCAAGAGATAGAAAGAGAAACTACATTTAAAATTACTGTAGACATTATAAAATATTTGGGAGTCTACCTGCCAAAACAAACCCAGGAACTATGTGAACACAATTACAAAACACATTTCACATAAATAAAATCAGATCTAAATAATTGGAAAAACATCAGTTGCTCATGGGTAGGTAGAGGTAATACAATAAAAATGACAATTCTATCTAAATTAATTTATTTATTCAGTGCCATACCAATCAAACTACCAAAAAATATTTTATAGAGCTAGAAAAAATAATATCAAAATTCATCTGGAAGAAAAAAGGGTCCAGAATATCAAGGGAATTAATTAAAAGAAATACTAGAGAAGGTAGCCTCGCCATACCAGATCTTTAATTGTATTATAAAGCAGCAATCATCAAAATTACTTGATACTGGCTAAGAAATAGAGGAGTGGATCAGTGGAATAGATTAGGTACACAAGACATGGGAGTCAATGACTAATAGTAATCTACTATTTGATAAACCTGACCCCAGCTTCTGGAATAAGATCTCGCTATTTGACAAAAACCACTGGGAAAACTGGAAAATACTATGGCAGAAATTGGGCATAGACCAACATTCTACACTGTATATTAAAATTAAGTCCAAATGAGTACATGATTTAGATATAAAGGCTGATACTATAAGTAAATTAGGAGAGGAAGAAATAGTTTGTCAGATTTATGGAGAATGGAGGAAATTTATGACCAAATAAGAGATAGAGAACATTATGAAATGCAAAATGGATAATTTTAATTTTAATTGAAAAGTTTTTATACAAACAAAGCCAATGCAACCAAAATTAGGAGGGAAGCAGAAAAATGGGAAAGAATTTTTGTAACCAGTGTATCTGATAGAAGCCTCATTTCTAAAATACATAGAGAACTGAGTCAAATTTATAGGAGTACAAGTCATTCTCCAGTTGATAAATGGTCAAAGGATATGAGGAAGAATTTAAAGTTATTTATAGCAATACTAAAAAAATGCCACAAATCACTATTGATTAGAGAAAGGAAAATCAAAACAACTCCTAGGTACCACATCACACCTATCACATTGACTAACATGACAAAACAGGAAAATGATAAATGTTGGAGAAGATGTGGGAAAATTGAAATACTGATTCATCCATCGTTGGTGGAATTTTGAACTGATCCAACCATTCTGGAGGGCATATGATGTCCAAATGGCTATAAAAATGTGCATGCCCTTTGGCCCAGTAATACCACTTCTAGGGCTATATCCCAATGAGATTATAAAAATGTGGAAAGAACCCATGTGTACAGAAATGTTTATAGTAGCTCTTTTTGGGGTGGCCAAGAACTGGAGATTGAGGGGATGCCCATCAATTGGGGAATGGCTGAACAAGTTGTGCTATATGAATGTTGTGGAATACTATTGTGCTATAAGAAATGATGAGCAGGTGGACTTCAGAAAAACCTGGAAAAACTTATACAAACTGATGCTGAATGAAATATGCAGAACCAGGAAAACATTGTACACAGTATCAGCCATAGTCTGAAATGACTGACTTTTATAGACTTAGTTCTTCTCAGCAATGCAAGTAGTTAAAACAATTCCAAAAGACTCATGATGAAAAATGCCATCAACATGCAGAGAAAGAACTATGGAGTCTGAATGCACACTGAAGCATACTATTTGCTCTTTTATGTGTGTGTGTGTGTGTGTTTTGGTTTGGTTTGTTTTTTTCTTTCTTATGATTCTTCCTATTCAATTCTATTTCTTCTATACAACATGACTAATGTGAAAATATGTTTAACAGGAATTTATGTGTAGAACCTGTACTGAATTGCTTGCCATCTTGGGGAATAGGGAGAGGAGGGAGGTAGAGAAAATTTAAAACTTATAGAAGTGCCTTGTGAAATTTGAAGATAAACTAATTTTTAAAAAATTAAAAATTAATTTTTTAAAAGATCAGCAGGTAATGACTCTTCTACAACAACAGAACCCTTGATTCTCCTTCCACCTGAGATCTGTATTCTCTGATTCTTAAACATGATAGATAAGAAGTAATATTAATAATAATAATAACAACAACAGCAATAACTAGTATTTCTATAATGCTTTAAGGTTTACAAAATGCTTCATAAATGTTTCATTTGGTTTTCACAACACTTCTGAGTAAGGTGTTATTATTATCCCCATTTTACAGATAAGAAAATCTAGTCAGAGAGGTTAAATGACTTGGCTGGGGTTACATAGCTAGGAAAGTATCTGACAATAGAATTAAACTCATATCTCTCTGACTCCAAGTCCAGTTCTCTACTCACTGTATCACCTAGCTAGGAAGAAGATTATTTACCAAATTGAACCTCTAGCTATATAATCTGACCCAGATGTGAAAAGTTGAAACATTAAAAAATGTCCTTCCAGACCGCAATGATTCAACCCTCCATCAACCACCAACATATCTTTCAGAGATTCAGGTACTCCATTTTTCATAATGGACTGGATTAGAAGGTGGCAGTTTATCTTAATGTTGTTTCTCTTATATTCTCTAGTTCCATCAAACACATTGAAGGAGATAAACTGCTGAAATAGAATTATAACCAACTGTGAAGTGTTTGCTGTGGGGAAACTTGGGAAAGTATTGGGTTTTTGCTCCTGTAGAGAACTTTCAATTTAATTAAAAATATTTGGAGTTTCTGGGGCACATATTAGGCTGATAAGTATTATATTTAGATTCGTATAAGGTGAGGGCCATGCTAGAGTGGGAAAAATACTCATATGGAAAAGACTAGGAGTTCTTCAACTTTATAGGTTACTTACTTACTACCACTAGTTCTTCTGGTAAAGTCCCCAGCTTATTATAACTTTGACCAACTCTTCTAATATATTGCCAGTGAATTTTGGTCATCTTCAGTCAGTCCACAACCTTCCAACTAGCATTTATTAAGTGCCTATTATATGCAAGATGTGTCAAATACTGAGGATACAAAAAGCAGCAAAAACCAACAAAAAATTCTCTGTTCTCAGGGAGCTCAGAGTCTAATGAAGGAGGCAAGATGCAAATGGCTATGTATGAGCAACATATAGGTTTATGGATCTGTGTATCTATATCTATACACGATCAGTTGGGAGTAGTTTTGGAGGGAAGGCACTAAGATTAAAAAGTAGTGTTCCAGATAATCATCATGTTACAGATAATTCATAGCTAAACCTGTGTTGCTCTTCTCAGTATAGCTAAAACAAAAATTCCTAGAAAAGTTAAGGGGGAAAAAAAAAGTTAAAGAAAGAGATTAAAAATAGAAAAAATACAAATCAAGTAAGAGTGGTAAAAGAAAATTGAGAAAAAAATGAGAGCAATGCAAGAAAATTATGGAAAGAGAATTAACAGGTCAGTAAAAGAGTCATTAAAAATATTAAAGAGAGTTACACCTTAAAAAACAGAATTGACCAAATGGGAAAAGAGGTACAAATCCTCACTGAAAGGAAAAGAATTCTTTAAAAATTAGAATTGGTCAAGTAGAAACTAATGATTCCAAGAGTCATCAAGAAACAATTAAGTCAAAAGAATGGAAAAAATAGAAGAATATGTGAACTGTTTCACTGGGAAAAAAAAAACATTTCACCGAGAAAATAGATCAAAGACAGATAATTTAAGAATTATTGGATTACCTGAAAGCCCATGGTTTTAAAAGAACCTAGACATCAAATGTCAAGAAATTATAAAGCAAAATTGCCCAGATATCTTAGATGCAGAAGGCTAAATGGAAATTGAAAGATTCCCTTAATCACCTCCTGAAAGAGATACTAAAATGAAAATTCCCAGAAATATTAAAGGCAAATTCCAAACCTCAAAGATCAAGGAGAAAAATCTGCAAACTTCCAGAAAGAACTAATCAAATTCCATGGAGCTCTCAAGTTCACAAAAAATTTAGCAGTTACCATGATAAAGAAGCAAAGGGCTTACAAAGGATTATAATCAAGAGTAATCTATTTGGCAGAACTGAGTATATTCTTTTGGTGTTGGGGGGGGGAGGACAATGGATATTTAATGAAATGAAGAACTTTCAAGCATTCCTGATAGGAAAATGCAGTTAAAAGGAAAAAAAATTATATTCAAACACAAGACTCAAGAGAAGCATTAAAAGGTAAACATAAAAGAAATCATGAGAGATTTTATAAAGTTAAACTGTTTGCATTCTTGTATAGGAAGATGATACATGTAACTCTTAAGAACTTTATCACCGTTAAGGTAGTTAGAAAGAGTCAATATAGACAGAAGGCATGGGTTTGAGTTGATTATATTGAAATAATCTCAAAAAAATGGAAGCATAAGAAAGAGGGAGGTACTGGCAGAAGGAGGAAGGGAGACAAAGAATGGGAAAAATTATCTCATAAAAGAAGTACACTGGAAAGTTTTTACATTGGAGGGGAAAATGGGGGGGGGGGGTCAGGCAATGCTTAAACCTTACTCTTATCTGAATTGGTTCAAAGAAGGAAGAACATATATATATACACTTAGTTGGGTATAGAAATCTCACTCAACAGGGAAAGAGACTAAGAGTAATGAGGGGGTTGATACAAGGGAGTGTGCATTAAGGGAGGCAGTGGTCAGGAGCAAGACTAAGCTTTGTCATATATATGATCTCATTTGATCATCAAAAAAAGAAAAGGTCAATGAGATGGTCTTATTCCCATTTTACAGAATAGAAAACTAAGGCCCAGAAATGTGAAGTGACATCCATGTTGTGTAGCTAGCAAGTAGCATAACATATATTCATACATTCAAACTCAAGTTGACTTCAAAATCCTTTTTTTTAAAGCAAATTACAAGGGATGCTGGAATCTTACTATAAATTACTATTTCACAAATAAATAAATTGGTTGCTAAGAGAAATAAACATGGTATACTCTTATAACATGACCTGAGTTTGAATCCTGACTCATCTATATACTGTTATTAGGCAAATCACTTCATCTCTGAGGCTCGGTTTCCACTTCTGTGAAATTAAGGGGTTTGACTCAATGGCCTTTAAAAGTTGTTCTTCGTATGGGTCTAGAATCCTAGCATAGCACAGGCTCTACAGGAATTATCTAAAACCACCATTTTGTAGACTGGGACCCCAGAGGGTGGCAGGGTATTTCTGCCCTTAGTATGTGGGGGAGGTAACTTGAGGAATTGAAAGTTTATTTCTCTTGCTATTGATCATGGTTGCCTACCCCCCCTCCTCATTGATTAACAGTTGATATCAGGTATCCATCCAGATTTAATTAGCTTTTAGAACAGGTATTTACCAAGGTGATATAGTAATAATGATTTATACAAAGTATTGACTCCCTGAAAATCAGAGGCACATTTTCTCACAGGTACAGAATACAGAGGAATGTGGGTTCAAGCTTATAGAACACATGTGGCAAAGACATAACTGTGAAAGCTCTTAGTTGCTAGAAATCTTTTTCTCCCCTATGTTGGCATCCTCATGAGGTTCCTATTAGGTTCAGTTCAGTTTTTATTTGGGCCCTTTGTGGAATCCTGAAGCTACCTTTCCTGAAGGGAGCAAGTTCAGCTCTCATACATCCTCTGAGTTCCCAATGCAGATGCTACTGTCAACTACTGCTATTCAGGGTACACTTATCTTCACGTAAAAGAAGGTTCAAACCTTTTGAAGTACATTGGGTCTTCCTCTGGTCCTCTTCTCTACTCCCCACCTAAGTGATTCTTTTTCAGGGGACGAGTTGAAGCTGCTTTACCACTAGACTGGCCTCCAGCTGAAATGCCACATTCTGAACTAGCTTGTTGTTCTTATCCAAGTCCCACAGGACATGACTGATTCTTGACTAATTCTAACCCTTCCTATATAACATCCTATCATTTTACCTGACAGCTTTCACCTCTTTCAAATTAATGACTTTTCCCATGTCTATTTTAATGAATATGATTGATTTAATTAAGGTGTTCTCCTGAAGACCTGAACCTGAAAAGAAGCTGAGACTTTAAATGATTTGCCCAAGGTCACATATGCAGTAAGTGAAAGGGCTGGGATTTGAATCCAAGTCCTTAATTCTAAATCCTGTGGTTTTTCTACTGTGTCATGCTGCCTTATATGCAACATTTGGCCAAGGTAGACATAACAATTAATTAATTTGATTGTCTATCAGTTGAGCTCCATGTTGTAATTTGAGAAATGTTCATTTTTAGTTAACTTGTTTGTTTGGTTGTGTTTGTTGTAAGTAAGTGGTCTCTTCGAATTACTATAGATTTCACTGAAAAAGCTTTGTAAAGAGATCCAGGACCCAATTCCAATTAAATTCATCAACCATTTATTAGGCACTTAATAGTGCTAGGTGCTGCAAATACACAAACAAAAAGGAACAGTTACTGCCCTCAAGAAGCTTATATTCTACTGCGGAAATACAACATGTACCTAGATAAGTAAATACATCATAATATAATAAGTGATGAGCTGGTTGATTTAGAAAAAAACATGGAAAGGCTTGGACTTATGGAGGAAGACGCTATCTACTTTCAGAAAAACAGATAATAGGAAGAAATAAGCACAGTATGGTCTTACATATATGTGCATACATATACATATACATGTATACACACACCTAATATCAAGCATGGATATATCCATGCTTAAATCTAGCCTTCTTTGAGGGGAGAGGGAAAACAAAGTAAAAAAAGTGCACAACAGAGAACAAAAGAAAACCAACAAAGAAACAGTGAAAAGCTGGGAAGCTTTGAAAACAATGTGTAGTAATTATTATATAGGTTTTCTTGAAATGGAAATTTATTATCTTTTATTGAATCTTCACTTATGGTCTGCTGTGTACACGGCAATGTTTTTTTCTTTCCTTTTCTCATTTTGTATTTAAGTTTAAATTAAAGAAATTACAAAAAATAGATAATAATATGACTTGGAAGAGGAATAAAACCCTAATACCTAATATGCAACTATCATATTATTTGGGAATAGAGATTTGGAGAACTTCAACAACAATAATCAGATCTCTCTTTTGATTGGACTATATTCAGTATTTCTTCCCGGATATTGCCAAACACCTTTGGGGTACACATATCCCTCCTTTATAACCTTCAAATCACTATAGAAATGTGAGTCTTTTGTTGTTGTTATTAATGTCATCAATATGTCAGATTAAGGTACTGTCTCTGGTTCTGAAAAATGTGCACTACAAAAGAAAGATTGCATCAATACTCAAGACATCATCAAGCAAAGTTATCCCTATGGTAATATCTACAGTGGAAACTTGTATGATTTTGATATTATACCTAATCTGAGAAAATCAGTATGACAAAAGCCTTGTCAAAAGCACACACATGTTCCAGGATTCTAAGTTCTCCACATCTTTGAGTCAGTTTTGTTACTCTAAAGGTGTAGCCCACAGTAGGAAATTGTCCAAAAAAGTTGCCCTCTACAGTTATGTTTTCATCAAGTGTAGATTAAATATGTCCACAAGCAATTCCCATAAACATTTTTTTCTAAGACATTACAAAGAGCCATATGGTTTAGTACTTGTTGGATTTTCCAGTCACCTTTGGCAGGGTGGGTGGCAAAATGATTGTCTGTGATTTTTCTACATCCTTTATTTTATTTTTCCTTTTGAAAAATCCTGAGGACTGATCCCTTAATGCCTTTAAAATTGTATTGCCTATAGAGTGGATTTCTTCCAGAAGTATTTGTGTTGGTAAAAATACTCTTCATAAGGTAACTATCCTGGGCCATTTTTCTTTTTTCATTTCACTTTATAACAAATGTTTATTATGTAATGAATAAAATTATTATTATTGCGCTAACCAATGTCTCTTTGTTATCCATTCTTTTCCTCATTTTGATAGACCCCATTTCTGAAGCTCAGGCAATTTCTGAGATGATCACTAAGATGATACCCAGGCCATCAGCTCCAGAACCATTTTAGGCTGGGCCCCTCTAAATGAGTCCCTCACTTCTGTTTACCACTAAGCACAGAAGTCAATTTGAGCTAGGCCCTCCCCAGGGGGTGACTCTTGTGTCTTTGCTTTTCCCAGTCAAAATACAAGTGACTTGGTCTATACAGAGGAGCCCAAAGGTGAGAAAACCTGATTAAGATGGTTTATGTTTTTTTCCTAGTCAAGATTGCCAGAGGTAGCTGGATCTAACAAAGCAACTTAAATTCCTTAAGTATCAGAGAGGAGCTCAATTGGCCACCTCTAAAGGTTAGTCCACTTTCTCCAGCTTCAGATTATTTCTTTCATTTGAAGATTAGTTCTGCTGCCCCCACCCCAAAATGAAGTAAATAGGGAGGGGCTGAGAACTCTTAACCCATATCCTCATTCAAATGTTGACCAATTGGGATTGCACTGCTTTCTCCAGGGAAGGTCTAAATGATTTAAGCTCAATCTTGACTATGTCCTTGATAGCCAATCAGAAAATACATCTGTTGCTCAAAATTTCACTCTGTCATCTTGTCAATTGTTATAAAAATACCCTGTTAGCCTCTCCTCAGGGTCTTCAGTCAGCAAGAAGTAAAAAGGATTCAATCTATTGGTTACTGTTAGCCCAACTAATAGATTGATCATGTTCAGAATTTTGTCTGTCAGAAATTCTATTGAGACCCCACCCTTTAATATCAGGTCTCATGCCCTGTTAATAAATGATATCTTGAGTGAAGTTCTCAATTTACCTTTTTGTCAAATTCCATTCACAACAATACACAGCACTAGACAAGAGATGGGGTTGGGAGGAAGCAAGTAATGAAATTCGGATAAGATACAACCCTTAATTTCATGAAGTCTTCAGTTCAATAGGAGAATCTGACACAATTACAAATGACCATAATACAATTCTTGAAACAATTGATCATCACAGAGTTGATATAGGCCAAATGCAGTAGTTCTACCACTATTGCCAATGGAAAAAAAAAATCAATAAGCATTTACTAAGTACCTACTATTTTTGGAGAGGACCATGGCATCAAGGAAATGATTGCATGACTTGCAGTTGACTTGGATTAGAGTGAGGAAGGACTGTGCAAGGTCACCAGTCACACTTTCTCCTCCAGAGTCATCTGGATAAAGGGACCTGATATTCATCAGGATGAGTGGAGATGACCCAGGATGCAATGGGGCTAAGGCCTTTGCAGGTACTCACTGAGAGTAAGTTAATGCCCATTCAGTGAATAGGCCTCTTTAAGAAGTGAGTCAAGGGATGGCCCCTTTAATTAGAAAAAGAAAAAAAAAATCAAACTGGGAGGGGAAGATCCTCAGGCTTGCTTACCCAAAGAGAAACTGTTGCCTTTGACATTCACTCTAAGGCAGGAGGGCCCAAATTACAGCCATTAAGTGGAGGTTGGGCAGGGACCTATTGTGGTCCCTGTATGTATGAGCTTCAGAGTGAACTGGGAGGGAGGGAGGGAGGAAGGAAGGAAGGAAGGAAGGAAGGAAGGAAGGAAAGAAGGGAGGAAGGAAGGGAGGGAGGAAGGAAGGGAGGGAGGAAGG
>CM053582.1:261451935-261466742 GCA_028627135.1 Pseudochirops cupreus
TAGGCCCAAATCTCTTGCTCTTAACTAGCCTAGCACTCCATTGTCCATCTGCTTCCAACCCTTGAGCCTATCAAAATATCTATACCCAAATCAGCTGTTACCTGACCTTATTAACTTCTCCTGAAGACCCTCCCCAAACTCCTCCTCTAGACCACCCTTAGATTCCTCCCATAACCTTTCTGTATATAAGACCCTATCTGGCCCCTATGTGTGTGAGAGCACCATAGAATTTTTAAGCACAGGCTTGCTCTGTGTCCAATACAGGTGAACTTTTAATAAACTTTACTTTTCTTTGGCTGAGAGAAGACTTGAGTAGAACTCATTTGGCAGGACCCATCCTGTTGGTATTTTGGGGTCTTGAGCAACCCTAACCCTAACCACATCAGAAGGAAGGAAGAGAGAAAGAGAGGAAGGAGGGAAGGAATCTAGTCAGTAAACACCAAATTAAGTGAGCAGCTTCTGGCCATCAAAATTTACCTTCCTTTGGAGAGAGAGATAAGGAGAGGGAGAGGAAGAGAATTGATGAGGTACAGGCTCTGGGAACCCCCTTGAGATCTCCTTGAATCTTCCCACATGGGGCATTTGCCTGAGGCCATGGGCCTTTCATTGTGCCTTGGCCCAAACCTTTGTTACAGGTTTAGCCCTCCTTTATCCAGCAACTTCCCACCCTTGATCCTCCCAAAATATCTATACCCAAATCTGTTGCACCTTTGACCTGGCCTAGCCCACCATTGTCTCCAAGTAGCCTTCAGCAACTTCCCACCCTTAATGACTCATTACTGGAGTCTGACCTCATTGACTCCTCCTGAAGACCCTCCCCAAACTCCGCCTCTAGACCACCCCTAGATTCCTCTCACAACCTTTCTGAATATCAGACCCCATCTTGCCTCCTTGAAAGGAGGAAGGCTGGAGAATAACCTGGCACAGACTTACTCTATGTCAGATGATTCTGGCCTACTTGCCCAATGCAAATGTCACAGATACTGAGGCTCCTTAAGAGTCTACTCAATATGGCGAACTTTTAATAAACTTTGCTTTTCTTTGGCTGAGAGAAGACTTGAGTCAAATTCATTTGGCAGGACTCAGCGTATTGGTATTTTGGGGTTTCAAGCACCCTTAATCCTAACCCTCATCATTTTTATGGTTCCCAAAAATGATGAGATCTAGGTTCTATAAAATGATGAGGTTAGAGGTTAGAGCCATAATGAAAGGCCCATGGCCTCAGGCAAATGTCCCATGTGGGAAGATTCAAGGAGAGATCAAGGGGGTTCCCAGAGTCTGTATCTCATCAAGAATAAGCTGAGTTACCCAACTATCTGCATCTTCATTCAGGCAGCTCAGTCTACTCACAGGTTGCATTTGACCTTCATTTTTAAAGAGGCATCAGGGAAATGATGACATGACTTGCAGTTGACTTTGATTTGAGTGAGGGAGGCCTGTGCAAGTTCACCAGCTCCATTTTCTCCTCCAGAGCCATCTGGATATAGTGTCAGTTTACATTGTAATGAGGAAGATAAATTTTATGTGTGTGTGTGTGTGTGTGTGTGTGCGCGTGCGTGCGTGTGTGTGTGTGTGTGTGTATACAGAGAGAGTATTGAACATGTACATAAAGGCAATAAACACATATACACAAAGTTAAACAGAAGGTCATTTGGTGGTAGGGCAAAGGGCACTAGCAGTTGGAGGGATTAGGCAAGGCTTCATGCAGAAGATGGTGCTTGAGTTGTGCCTTAAAGGAAGAGAGAGACTCTATGAAGTAGAGGGAATACATTGAACATTGAAGGCAAAGAAAGGCTCACAGAAGATGGAGCACTGAAAATAACAGAGAGAAACACAGTTTGGTTTTGTTGCAGAGTACTGGAAGGGAAGTAATGTCTAACAAGGTAAAATCGGACCAGATTATACAGGACTTCAAAAGGTAAAGAGAGGGATTTTTTCCCTAGAAATCACTGGAACTGATGAATAGGGCAGTCACAAGGTAAAATCTGAGTTTTAGGAAAATTACTTTGTCAACAGTGTGTTAAATAGATAAGAGTGATGAGAGATTTGAGGGGAGGAGTTTCTTGGAACAATCTAGGCAGTAGGTAATAACAGTCTGAGCCAAGGTGGTAGCTATCTGAGTCCTACCTGAGTGAAAGTCAAGAAATGTTGACAAGGTAGAACTTGACCTGTCTGCTAGCCTCAGTTTCCTCATCTGTAAAATGGAGGAAATAATAGCACCTACCTCATAGGGTTGTTGTGAGGCTCAAGTGAGATAATATTTGTAATATGCATAGCCTATTATCTGACCCTCAGTAAGTGCTACGTAAATGTTAATTATTATTATTAATTATTATTATTGATAATGATGATCTTCTGGTAAGACATAGAGAACATAAAATAGCTATAATAATCTTGCATAAGAGTCTTCTTTTATTGTGGATGACTTCCTGATTATTTTTCCTTTCACAATCAACTTTTGAAGCAGAAAAAAAAATTTTTTTTTAAAGTACATGTTTGAAGGGACCTTAGAAACCATCTAGTCCAACTCCTTTTTTTTAAAGATAAGGAAAGTGAAGCCAGGGGAGCCTAAGTGGTTTGCTTAAGATCACGCAAGCAACAGAAGTAGGATGATAGACAAGGAAATGAGAATGCACAGTTCTTCCTTTGCCTAAGTTCACACTAGTGGGCCAGATTTGAACCAAGGTCCCATTACTCCATACCCAGTGCTCTTTCCAATGAATTACAGTGATTCATGAGGGTGTTTGATTCCATTTTTCATTCTGTGACAGTATGAAACTAGCAGTCCATCCTACATGCAGTGCTTCATTTCACATTTGATAGCACTTAGACCCATACGGCAACAAACACCCTGCGAAAATCTCCAGGGCCTGGATTAGACCAAGAGGATAATACATTTCATAAATTTCAGCACTCTCTGATGAAAATATAAATGGTTGTACACAAGCACTTTTAATTCCTCCAAAGAGGCTATCAATTTCTAGACAGCGAATCTTTTCCTGCTCAGCAAAGGATGACAGATTGACACCCAGTAAATAAGATTAGTGTTTGTGAGCCTCTCTGCATGGCTAGTTCAACTGCTTTTGGAAGAGAACACGAGTAAGGTATAAAACTGTTAGTGGAATCTGACAAAGGTAAGCAGTGTTTAACAAACTGATGTGGATTCCTGTGTAACAAATAGCAGACCTATGTGTTCCCATTAACTAAAGGTATTTTTAAAATTGCATTTTCCTTTTTTTAATGTTTAATGCTTTTTAATTAAGCTTTCTACCACCATTAGAACCTTGACATCAATAACATCCTTGCATGCAGGAGTGGTAGTCTTTCTCCTCACTTGATTAATGAGGCCCAGATGGCTTAAGAGACACAATTCAATGCATACCCCTCTCTCCAAGAAGTTGTGTGTTTAGAGAATAACTTAATCTTCATTCTTTCACATGAAACCTCCACTCCCACCTCTATCTCACTCACTCATCAGATGCATTGCCACACAACCCCAAGACTTTGGATTTGCTCTCTACCAGGTTGAGAAATCACAATGCTGTTTTTTTCACCACTGTGAAATGTTACATGAATAACTCATTTCCTGCCTTAAAACACGACAGCAGAGCACATGCTCCAAGACAGCTTCTCATAGAATCATCTGAAGTCTCTCCCTGATAAATTTTGCAAGTTTTCACGTCAATCCTCAAGTGACAATTTAAATCACTCAGTTTCCATAAATGCTCCTAGAAGACTATGGGAGCAGGTTTGTGAATTTCGATAAATTCCCTTTTGGTAGAGCTTTGCTTTCAAAAAAAAAATTCAGTCTTGGATCTCTTAATTTGGTATTCACTGAAAGCACTGCTGAAAATCCACATGTCTTTACTTCTCCAGGCAAAATTGATCGAAAGTTAACGAAAAATGTGAACAGATTATTTTCAATCACTGTCTGATTTTTCTTAGCCTTGTTGTCCAATTAAACAATTTAGTAACCCCTAGTTACTAATGCCCTAATATGTAGAAACAGAGTTCCTGTTATTCATATAGGACTTGGATAGGGACTAAATCTGTTATTTCATTGGTATATTGAAGAAACTCCCTCCATCCAAGTCCATCTACCAGTTAACAAGCTTTAAATAAGCACTTATTACATGGTAAGCACTTTGCAAAACAATAGTGATCCAATGAAAGACAAAACCAGATAGGTTTGGCATCTTCTCACATAACCAATATGTGTCAGGGACAAGACTTGAACTCAGCTTGTCTTGGCTCTGAATCTGACTCCCTATTTAATATGTCAGACTGCCTTTCATATTTTACACACACACACACACACACACACACACACACACACACACACACATGTACATATGTATATATCAGATACTTTCTGTGTTTTACATTTATTAATGGTGCCCTAAGATGTGTCTAGGATATAATGCAATATTTTCAGGATGCATATTCTTACTGGTGTGGGTACTCTTCCACTGGCACAGGTGATAACCTCCTTCTCTCCTTTTTTTAGACTGTCTTTATGAGTTGCTCTGGCTGGGGGGAAAAATATCACTCCATATTTTCCAAGTCTTTGGTTATGAGTTACTCTGAATTTTATAAGGATGATCCTCAAATAACTTATATACAATCTACCACTTGGACATTGCTCATAGTCTTGGAGAGACTAGACCACTTGCATACCACAATTACTGGAAGATAAAGAAGACAAAAGAATATTTGCATCATGAAGGTCAACATTGATTACGTTTTATACATATGTGTGTGAAAAGAATAAAGGGGCAGCAATTCCATGAAGAGATGGAAGACACTGTGAGAATAACTCTCCATTCTTTATGCAGTCTAGGATGACAGGAGCACAAATTTAGAGGCCTTCTAGTCCAGCTTATTTTAGAGATTAGGTCATTGAGTCTCAGAGAGGTTAAATTACTTGCCTAATTACTATGCAGGTAGTATGTAGAAGAAGAGTAATAGGAACTCGGGACAAAAGAAGATAAACTTTGGCTCCAAATACAGCTCCCTTTCCACTGTGTGACACTGCTTCCCAATAGGAAACATCATCAGAGAATGAGGAATTTCTGATGGTATTAAGAAATATAACTTACGTGAAATCAAGTTAATTAGTATTTATTAAGAACTTACTATATAGGGTGGCTAGGTGGTACAGTGAATAGAGCACCGGCCCAAGTCAGGAGAACCTGAGTTCAAATCCCGCCTCAGATACTGAACACTTAGTAGCTGTGTGACCTTGGGCATATCACTTAACCCCAATTGCCCTACTTTCCCCCCTCCCAAAAGCAATAAATAAATAAATAAATAAATAAATAAATAAATAAACAAACTTACTGTGTGATAGACACTGTGTCAAGTTCTAAGAATGAAAATACAAGCCAAAAGGTAGTGTCTGTCCTGAAGAACATTATATTCCAATGGGGAGAAGACACAAACTAAAGAAAGTTGAAAAGGTGGGGCTAGAAGGACCATGGCATGGTGAAACAAGACCAGAGAGTCAGTGTGGGACCCTGAGAGGCACCAGGGAGAGAACTTGGCTGGCCTGAGCACATTGCTTAAAATGCAAATTCTCAAAGGAAGTGGTGAATCAGAGGAGAAGGGCCTACAAGGCCTTAAGATTCCATAGAGGATCCCAGAGAGGAATGAAAAGGTGAACGGTTTTACTCTAGGGTTTATAAAAAAGATTGGATGAGTCAGTGAGTTATAAAAAAGGTTTTAAGCAAATTTCTCTAAGACAGATAAAATGTTTAATTTTATTAGTGGATGGAGTAGGTAGAATTCCTAGGGTGTGATTTCAAGTATCTTCCCATAGATAAATATTCCCCATTAGGCCATTCATGCCTGAAGTTCTATAATTAATCACTTTTTTTTTTTAAATTTAAGCCAAACTGGGATTTTGAGTCCTATTCAAATGCAAATTCTCCTCATAAAGGTTGTACAACATACCATTTCCAATGAGTTTATGAAATCCTATTCTAAGAGCAGGATTTTGTGGAGGAAGTGATCCTTGGAGGAAGAGAGAGAAAATGCCAAGGTGAGAGGAAAAGGTACAGAAAACGGAGGGAGACTAGAGCTGCTGAAAACAGCTAACTGTTTTGGTGAAAGTATTTTGTAAACCTTAAATTACTACACAAATTTGAGTTCTTGTTAGTGGTGCCATGTTTCACTGGCCTTAAGTCCCTTGGAAGTTGAAGAAAGAAGTTGGAAGACTGAAGAAAGAAAGAGTTAAAGTGGGACAACTCATTGAAGGGCATTAAATCAAATTTAAAATCTTAAGAGTTTCTTGATAACACAAAGGAAAAGTGTCATACATTTATAAAGTGAGGTAACAAAATTAAATCTGACAAACACCAATAACAAAATGTCTAAAACATGATACATGATAAAATCAGAACCTTTGGCCTCAGCCTCGAAAACCCCATCTTTCCTTAAAGAGATAATTTTCAACTCAGTGCAATCTAATCCTATCATACTCACCCCTATACAAATCAACAGTCATTTGTGAATCACCTTTGCTGTTCCAGGGTGACTTCAGAGGACACCATGATGGCAAAGAAAAGAATCACCATTCTTGCCAAGTTAAAAATCTAGTGGGTGGGGGGGGAAGGAAGGAGAATTAGAACTGTATACAAGTGATTATAATACAAGATAGAATTGCTAAAAGTAATAATCAAAGTGACCTAAGGTATTTTGAGGAGGGAAAGATATTTTTCACTGTCACTGTCAGACAAGGCTTCCCAGAGGATGTGCCCACTAAGTGTGGCCTGAAACTGTGGAAAGAAAAGGAATTTTAAAAAGACATATGAGGAGGGATTGTAAATACACAATTATAGAATAGTGTAGGAAAAGATTGGAGAACAGCCTGTATTCAAGGAAGGCTAGAATATGGAATGAAGAAAAGGGCCTAGAGTGAAATAATGTTGGAAAAGTAGGACAGAGTCCTACCCTGGAATGCATGCTTTCTCCCCCATTAGAGAGTTAACTGCTTAAGGCCAGAGACAGCTTCACGTTAGCCTTTTTTGTCCTTAACAACAAACACAGTGTGTGGCAGGGGGTATGTGTTTAATAAACGCTGGTCAATTTAGGTAATAAAGATTACTACAGGTAAGAGACTCTGGTCTAAAACAGGTTGACTGCAGTGCAAATGTAGAACAAGGGGAGGATACTGGCAATACTGTGAAGTTAGAAATGACAAACAGGCAGCCAATTAGACTGTGAGGAAAGAAGGAAAGAATAAAAAGTATCAAAAAATAACAATTGGTTACATTGCTTCATGATGTAAACCAGTTCCATTTTTTTCTATATTTCATTTTTATTTTCTGCCATGAAACATTTCCCAAACAAAAGTGATCTGATTGGCAGTTGCCACAAAATATTTCCATCCTATTTTAGCTTTAGCATTAGTTCCAGATCTATTTTGACGAACAATTGGTGGCTGGGACAATTTTAAATGAATACGGATCTTGCTTTACTATTTTCAACAGGTTTCTTGAACCAGGGATGCCTATTTCTCACATCAGTGTTTACATGTTGAAACATCACAGGAAAGACCTTTCCATATTCTTTGTTTTTCTCTTTTCTCAAATGTTTACCCAGCTAACACTGACTTAAGATTCTTCAGTTTCAATAAAAGCACAGGCCCCTCCTGGAATAGCGTGGAGACACATATACCGTATGTATAGAAAGTGTCACAAAGAATTGAGAATGACTTTCACATTGTCTTTTAGATATTAAATCAAACAGTGTGATTGACTCAGAGAGAGTTTGGGCCAAACAGCATTTTACAGTATAGCAGATGAATGAATCTGCTTTCCCACTTCAAGACTTCCAGAAATGCAAAACTTCTTTCCTATAATATATCAACATATATTTCCTATAACATATTAACGTATCACCCATACTTGAGGCATGATGTAGAATAGGTAGCTCAGACAATTTTAATTAGTAAACATAATGGACGCTGGATTACTGTTTTCAGTAGGTTTCTTAATCCTGAGATGCCTACTTTTCACATCGGCGTTTACATGTTGAAACAGCATGGAAAAGACCTTTCCATATACTTTGTTTTTCTGTTTGATAGAGCAGTGTACATAGCATGGGTGCAGTTGTTATACTTTGTGCCTGTGGCTTCAGTAGTATGGTGAATGAAGCCCTGAGTCTGGAGTCAAGAAGACCTGAGTTTAAATCTGGCCTCAGACACTTACTAGCTGTGTGACCCTTGGCAAGTCACATCCTCTGCCTTCCTCAATTTCCTCAACTGTAAAATGGGGATAATAATAGTATCTACCCTGTGTGGTTGTTGTGAGAATCAAATGAAATACTTGTAAAAAAGAACCTAGCACAGTGCACATAGGAGGCACTACGTGAATGCTTCTCTCCTTTTTTTTCTTACTCTTCCCCCAGTGATATTTCCTTTCTAAATCCTGTCATCCTTCAATTCCCAACATGTCAGGCTGATAGGATCTCTCTTTTCCTCTAAATTTCTCCTTACCACCATTATATTATTTCAGAATCACAAAATTTGAGAGTTGGAAAGGACCAACTATGTACCTATACATACGTAAAAGGAATCTGTGCTATCACAGATCTGACAAGGGAATTGACCATTTATCATGACCCGTGTTATTTAGTCATATTCACGTGTGTCCATGACATACATCCCTATTGGATATCAAGCTCCTTAAAGACAGAAATGATATTTCCTGTGTTATTGTATATCACAGAGCACCTAATACCATGCCTCATACCCAGCAGGTTCCAATGAATATTTGTTAATTGATCTGTTGAATATGGTAGGGACATACATATGTACCACACATAGATCAATCCTCACTAAAATTTAGTACGCAGTTCACATTTTCCTTTAGATAGTATATCCTCTACATTTCTTTTATAAATAAAAAAGATTTTATTATTCTTATTTTTCAGCAAATATCTCTACTGAGTGTTTTTCTACGAATCTTTGTGCCATGCCAACAGGATGATTACTCATATTCCACTAGAAATCTGGCACATCACATTACTTTCACTTACTTTTATAGCATGTAAATTGTCTAGCATCCCATAAGTCGACTGCAGAAGAACTCTCTGGAGATGGACTAAAATACTTCAGGAAGAACAAGTGTCTTTAAACTCAAGACTACTCAGGCAGTATCAGCTTCTCAAGCATTTGAGAAAGGGGGAAAAATAAAGTGTATGGAAAGGTCTCTTTCCCATGTTGTTGAAATTATGTGAATATTGTTATGATTCTTATACATCCCAAGAGTAGGAAGCCTGCCTAAAATAGCAAAGACATTTTACCTTGATCAGTTTAAAATAGCTCCAAAGCACAAAAAATACCAAGCTTTTTCCTGAAACACGATGGATCAAAATTTAATGAATGTAAATTTCTAAAACCATATGCAGCTAGAGATTTTCTTCTGAAGTAATAATGTAAGAGTCACTGTATAATTAAACCAGAGTCCAAATGACTGATAACCTTGGCTTAAGAGTCAGATAAAAATGTATCTGTTTCTTTTCTTATCTTACCATTCAACCCCAACAACTTTATGAATGTAGGGGAAGGACTCATATATAATATTTCAGACTTGAGTTTTCTGAGTCCATTAGATGAAATTCAGTTACCAACCAACAGCCAAAACTTGATTTGGATATAAAAAGGTCCATTCACCATAACAGAATCCTTGTTTCAAAAAGACAGCAACAAAAAAATCATGTCATGGTGGATTAGTTTCTTAACAGCAACTTGATGTTTCTTTTATGTCTTTATTCTATAGCCAGTGCAAAGTCTTATTAGAAATTTCGCAATCATCTACTGAATTTGTCCAAGAGAATTGAAAAGGAAACAGAGAATTTCAGTGCAGTAACTGACACTTGTCCTTTGAGGTGGAGTTGGTTGCAGGGTCTGGAGTCCTATAGAGAGATTTCTGAAATTTCTGTGGGATTTTCTAATAAGTATCACCTCTCTAGAAGAGATGCCTGATGACCTTCTGTACAGTAAGAAGGGCAGAAGGTAAGCAGAGTTGCCAGAAAACTGATAAGTATGGTACCATCCTAGCCCTAACCCATCAATTTCAATCTCCATGTGTACATATACACAAATATCTAGATATATGTGTATATAATATTTTTTTCATTCATTTTTAAAAATTTTTGAGTTCCAAATTCTATCTTTCCCTCTAGGCCCTCCACCGTTCATTAAGTAGGCAAGCTATATGAAGTCATGAAAAACATATTTCCATATTACCCATATTGCAAAGACTTCAAGAAAGAAAGAAAAAGAAAATTAAAAAAAATGCTTTGATATGCATTGAGTTAATCAATTCTCTCTCTAGAGCAGCAGTTCTCAACCTGTGGGTCGCGACCCCTTTGGGGGTTGCCTAAGACCATCAGAAAACACATATTTCTGATGGTCTTAGGAATCGAGACACCATTCCTCTATCAGTCTCCAGGCGGATCCGCCCACATGCAGATACGCCCACATACGAGTATTAAAGGGTCGTGGCATTAGGAAGATTGACAACCACTGCTCTAGAGGTATATAGCATTTTTCATCTTGAGTTCTTTGCATGTGTTATGGATCATTGTAACGATCAGTTTTTCACAGTTCATCACCATTACAATATTACTATTACTGTGTACGATGTTCCCCTGGTGTTGCTCATCTCACTTTGAATCAGTTCATACAGGTCTTCCAAAGTTTTTCTGAACACATCTCCCTCTTCATTTCTTACAGCACAATAGTGTACCATCGCAAGCACATGCCACAACTTGTTCAGCCATGCCCCAATGGATAGGTATCGCCTTAATTTCCAATTTTCGTGACCACAAAAAGAGTTGCTATAAACATTTTGTACATATAACTCTTTTCCTTTTTTCTTTGATTGCTTTGGGATACAGACATACTAATGGTTTTGCTAGATGAAAAAATATACACAATTTTATAGCCCTTTTGGCATAGCTTAAAATTTTTCTCCATAATAATCGGACCAGTTTATAACTATACCAAGGGTGCGTCAGTATGCTATTTTTCCACATCTCCTCTAGCATTTGCCATTTTTTTTGTCATGTTAGTTAATCTTATAGGTGTGAGGTGGTAAATAAGAGTGGTTTTAATTTGTATATCTCTAATTGTTGGTGATTTGAAGCATACTAAAAAGCAGAGACATCACCTTGCTGACAAAGGCCCATATATTCAAAGTTATGGTTTTTCCAATTGCAATGTATGGCTGAGCATCAAAGAATCAACACTTTTGTACTGTGGTGCTAGAGAAAACTTTTGAGAGTCCCTTGGACAGCAAGGAGATCAATATTTAAATAAACAATCAGTATTTAAATAAATTAATTCAGGCTATTCAGTGGAAGGTCAAATACTGCAACTAAAAGTTGAAGCATAATTACTTTGGCCACATAATGGGAAGATGGGATGCATTGAGAGAGAAAAAAAAACAACTTTGATTTTAGGAAAGGTTGAAGGAAAAAGAAAAAGGGGGTAGCAGAGGATGAGATAGATAGACAGTATCATGGAAACAATGGACACTAACTTGAAGAACCTTCCAGAAATAATGGAGGAGAGAAGGGCCTGATGTTACTATAATCCACAAAGTCACAAAAAGTTGGAAATGACTGAATGACAACAACAAAAAATAATAATGGTACATTTTCCAGCCCATTTTTTTACTTTGAATTTTCTGTTAGAGTTGGGTTCTGATCACCTGGAAGCAGAGGGAGTATCATTATCCAAAGTTTCAAGCTTTTGGGTCCTACTTTTTTCAGAGTCAATTTAGGGATCTATAAGTTGTCAGTGGTTCCAAGGTGGTATGATTTGGGATATTTCAGTCTCCATCTAAACTCTATTCTTTCTAGATCTTTCTCTGAATGTAGACATCTCCTTCCATCCTGAGACTTTTAGAGTTGTCTTATAACCTTGTGTTGCTGAGAAGAGTCCAGTTTATCAAAGTTGATTGTCACATACACATTGATACTTACTCAGGTACTAGAGTCTCTTTCTGTGTGTCTTAGAACTGAGAACAGGGTCCCTGTTCTCTTATGACCACGAGAACTTTTATCCACTTTGGAACTGTGTCCCTAGGAGTGGGCAACAGGTGATAGAATCATTTCTTGTTCCCAGTGCCTATCTAGAGGTTTCCTGTAATTTCTTTCTGACCAGTTGTCCAATCTCCCTACTGTTACTCTTACTGGTGAGAGCTCAAGGCAGTATTGGTGTAGCTAACACTCTCCCCACTGCAGCCTGTAACACCCAGCTGGTATTTCAGGCTAGGCTCCCACCCCAGTGTTATAGGACTCTCCATCTAACCTCCTAAATTGTCTTGACCTAGGGAAAAAAAGTCTCACATGACCTTTTGTTGTCTATGACAGTCCAAAATTCTATTTGATATATTATTTTAAATTTGTTTGGAAGAGAACGTTGGGAATATTCAACTGAAATGCCTTCTCTACTCAACCTTTCTCCTGTGTATTTTTTAAAACTGATTTTTTTATTTACTTTTAGTTAACAAGTTCAGTTCCACAATACCTTGATTTTCAAATTTTCTCCCTTCCCTCCTCCTAGCCTCCCCATGGTGGCTTGTAATCAAGTATAGGATCTGCAAATACTTTCACATTGGACATTAGTCTGGTTGTATAGAAGGGTTGTAACCAATGGAATGAACAATGGGAAGGAGGAAACAAAACCAAACATGGAAAAGAGAGCATGTGGTTTGCTTCAGTCTCCATTTAAACTCTGTTCTTTCTAGATCTTTCTCTGAACGTAGACATCTTCCATCCTGAGACTTTTAGAGTTGTCTTATAAAATTGCTTTGCTGAGAAGAGTCCAATATATCAAAGTTGGTTGTCACTCATACATTATATCTGTCATTGTGTACAAATTTCACCTGGTTCTGCTCTTCTCACTTAGCATCAGTTTGTATAAGCCTCTCCAGGTAAATATGAAGTCCATCTGCTCCTCATTTCTTATAGCACAATAGTATTCCATTACATTCATATACCACAACTTGTTTAGCCATTTCCCAATTGATGGGCATCCCCTTAATTTCCAGTTTTTTGACACCACAAAGAGAGCTGCAATAAATATTTTTGTACATATGGGTCTTCCTCCCACTTCTCTTATCTCTTTGGCATACAGACCTAGAAGTGGTATTACTGGGTCAAAGGGTATGTAATTATTTATAGCCCTTTGGGCATAGTTCCAGATTGCTCCAGAATGGTTGAATCAGTTCACAACTCCACCAACAATGCATTAGTGTTCCAATTTTTCCACGTCCTCTCCAGCATTTGTCATTTTCCTGTTTTGTCATCTTAGCCAATCTGACTGGTGAGATGTGATACCTCAAAGTTGTTTTGACTTGCATTTTTTGAATCAATACTGATTTAGAGAATTTTTTCATATGCTTATAGGTATCTTTAATTTCTACCTCTGAATATTGCCTGTTCATATCCTTTGACCATTTATCAATTGGGGAATGACTTGTATTCTTATAGATTTGACTCAATTCCCTGTATATTTTAGAAATGAGGCCTTTATCAGAGATACTGGTTGTAAAAATTCTTTCCCAATTTCCCGCTTCCCTCTTAATCTTGGTTATATTGGCTTTGTTTGAACAGAAACTTTTCAATTTCAAAATTCAAACAAAGATTATCCATTTTTCACTGAATAATGCTCTCTAACTCTTCTTTGGTCATAAAGTCTTCCCTACTCCATAAATCTGACAGGTAAACTATTCTTTGCTTCCCCAGATTACTCACAGTATCAGCCTTTATACTAAGAGCATGCACCCATTTATACTTGATTTTGGTGTATGGTGTTAGAGGATGGTCTATGCCCAGTTTCTGCCATACTACATTCCAGTTTTCCCAGCAGTTTTTGTCAAATAGTGAGTTCTTTTCCCAAAAATTGGGGTCTTTGGGTTTATCAAGCAGTATATTACTATAATCGTTGACTACTGAGTCTTTTGTAAGCAATCTATTCCATTGATTCACTACTCTATTCCTTAGCCAATATGGAGTAGTTTTGATGACTGCTGCTTAATAATACAGATTAAAATCAGGTATGGATAGGCCGCCTTCCCTAGCATTTCTTTTCATTAATTGCCTTGATATTCTGGACATTTTGGTCTTCCAAATGAATTTTGTCACTATTTTTTCTCGCTCTATAAAGTAATTTTTTGGTAGATTGATTAGTATGGCACTAAATATGTAATTGAATTTAGGCAAAATTATCATTTTTATTATATTAGCTCGACCCAGCCACAAGCAATTGATGTTTTCCAAGTAGTTAGATCTGATTTTATTTGTGTAAAAAGTGTTTTGTAGTTGTGTTCATAAAGGTACTGGGTTTGTTTTGGCAGGTAGATTCCCAAATATTTTATAATGTCTACAGTAACATTAAATGGGTTTCTCTTACTGTCTCTTGCTGTTGGACTTCATTAGAAATGTATAGGAATGCTGAGCATTTATGTGGGTTTATTTTATATCCTGCAACTTTGCTAAATTTAGTTATTGTCTCAAGAAGTTCTTGATTGTCTCAAGAACTTGATTCTCTAGGCTTCCCCAAGTATATCATCATATCATTTGCAAAGAGTGATAATTTAGTCTCTTCTTTGCCTAATTTGATTCCTTTGATTTATTTTTCTTCTCTAATTGCTACTGCTACCATTTCTAGTACCAGATTGAATAAGAGGGGTGATAGTGGATATCCTTGTTTCATCCCTGATCTTATTGGAAATGCTTCTAGCTTATCCCCATTACATATAATACTTGCTGATGGCTTTAAATAGATGCTG
>CM053582.1:261467242-261485159 GCA_028627135.1 Pseudochirops cupreus
TGAATAAGAGGGGTGATAGTGGATATCCTTGTTTCATCCCTGATCTTATTGGAAATGCTTCTAGCTTATCCCCATTACATATAATACTTGCTGATGGCTTTAAATAGATGCTGCCTATTATTCTAAGGAAAACTCCATTTATTCCTATGCTTTCTAGTGTTTTTAATAGGAATGGACGTTGTACTTTGTCAAAAGCTTTTTCTGCATCTATTGAGATAATCATATGGTTTCTGCTAGTTTTATTGTTGATATGATCAATGATACTAATGGTTCTCCTAATATTGAACCATCCTTGCATTCCTGGAATAAATCCTGCCTGATCAAAATGTATTATTCTTGCAATAAGTTGCTATTGTCTTTTTGCTAATATTTCATTTAAAATTTTTGCATCTATATTCATGAGGGATATTGGTCTATAATTTTCTTTCTCCATTTTGTCTCTCCCTGCTTTAGGTATCAGTACCATATTTGTGTCTTAAAAAGAATTTGGTAGGACTCCTTCTTCACCAATTTTCCCAAATGGTTTGTAGAGTATTGGGATCAATTGATCTTTATATGTTTGATAGAATTCACTAGTAAATCCATCTGGCCCTGGAGATTTTTTCTTAGAGAGTTCACTGATGGCTTGTTCAATTTCTTTTTCTGAGATGGGGTTATTTAAGTAATTTACTTCCTCTTCAGTTAATCTGGACAATTTGTATTTTTGTAAATATTCATCCATTTTACAAACATTGTCAAATTTATATGTTTCCCATGTAATTTTAATAAAATGTCCCTAGATAACATGCCCCTGGCAATGTAACTATTGATCCTACCACAGTAGTTAGAGGTTTCTCATATGAAAATTTCATGGATACTTTATGAGTCTTCAACAGTATCCTATAGTCCCATAAGGGGACCATGACTCCCAGTTAGATACAATTTCTATGAATTTGGAAGTTTTGTGTTAAGGAAGGGCACTTGTAGCCCAATACTAATGATTTTAGTTTATATTTTTAAAGGATTTTAAGGTTTTCAAGTCCTTTCCTTGCAAAAACTGTGAGATAGTATATTGTTGTTATTATTATTTTATTAAAAGCTACCTCTCAGTCTTCCAGCTGTTGAGTGATTTGTTAAGGGTCACGAAGCTATTCATTGTCAGGGATTATATTAGAAAGTAGGTCTTTCCTAAATCCAAGTTCATCACTTCTAAAAATGCTAGTGAGGGAAAAAAAAAGAAATACAGAGATTAATCAAAAGGCATGCTTATGGGGACACATCAAGACATCACTTTGATGCAGAAACATGCAGAACCAAAACTATACTTTCTAAAACTTGTAGCATTATATAATGTGACAGACCATGACAGATGACATATTTCTTTAATCCTTCAGTCTTAGTCTAGTTGATAAACAATAATTACACTTTCCCTAGATTAAGGCTTTAAT
Source organism: Pseudochirops cupreus (assembly GCA_028627135.1). Taxonomy (NCBI): domain Eukaryota; kingdom Metazoa; phylum Chordata; class Mammalia; order Diprotodontia; family Pseudocheiridae; genus Pseudochirops; species Pseudochirops cupreus. The sequence goes on from CM053582.1 coordinate 261,468,670, forward strand.
GGGAAGGTTCCTAAATTATTCAGAGTAAAGACATTTGAATAGTGGAACCAACACACACAGACATCAGAAGAGAAAATAATCAAAGCCCTTTTAGGAAAGAGAGAATGAAAATGGGGGAAAAGTGTTTACAGCAGTTATTTCTAGCCCATTATAATTCTTAATGAGGGTGGCATGATCATCAAAACTCTCTCAATTAAGTCTGGAAAACTCTTCATGGAGTTTCAGAGCCCATTTCAGAATGTGTGTGACTGATTCTGATTTCATGAAAGAAAAGTGTTTTTTCTTTTTGAAAAACATAGACATAATTAAAAATCATAAAATGCCTTTTGATTGACAGGCATTTCAAGTGACAGCTGACTCCTACACCCAAGAGCAAATCACAAAAAGTCTTTGTGACTTGCATCTTCCATGAAAGTATAACTTTAGTAAATCCTTGTAGTGTGAAGGAGACATTGAGATGTTAAGGCCTATGGTATCAGATTGTGAACTGTCACAAGTCCAAATGTTCTTTGACAATGAGTCTGAAGATAGACTCTAGGTCAATTGTCAGAGGATGAGCTTAGATAAATTCAGAGGCTTCTCATCATCTGAATGGACAACAACTGCTGGATATTTTTGGCTATAGAAAAATCATGAAGCCAAATCTACTAAAGTAGGAAGAGGTGTAAATCCTGGCAAATGAAGGAATGCTCTGATCACCACAACTGCATGTCTTTTGATGTATTGAAATGAGGCATTTGCATAAATGAAGAGCTCCAAATCTCATTTAGTGTTTATCTCTCTCTTGAGCCATAGTCCCCACATCATTAACTTCCTACTAGACATTTTTATTCAGACATTCCATAGCAATCTCTAATTCAATGTGCTCCAAATGGAACTTCTTATTTTCCCCACCAAAAAAATAAAAGCAAGTTAGGAATAAAAAAAAGAATACACAGTTAAAGAGGTAAGGGGAGAGACTACTAATCAAAAAAGACCATTTTGTAGTTAAGCACCATGATTCAAGTCTCCCAAGGAGGTAGAGATATCAGAGGAGTCCAAAGGACTACTCCAAAGGCCTAAAACATAGTGTGGTTATTATGATTTTTTTTTTAACTCAAAGGTAGCTCATTGTATCTCAGGATGAAGAAATCTCCCTGTTCCAGAGATAAGAACCAGAGCTTTGGGTATCCTCTCAATGTAATGGTCAAGGCAACCAGAAGACATTACTAGAATTGGCATTAAGGAATAGTTTATTTGATTTTTCCTTGATACCCACACCACCCTCTTAAAAAAAAATCCTCAAGATTTTTGGCCAACTTTAGAATATATTAGAGATACATCCCCGCCACTTTCCTGGGTTTAAATCCAAGGCAACACTGGATCTTAGTGATCAGGCTAAAGGAAGGACACAATGAAGAGGTGGGGAGAAGGAAGAGGAGTTTGCTTCCAAATCACTGAGGGGTTATGTTCTTTCTATTAAAATACATATCATCTTTCCCATAACCCAGATTCACACCTGAAAAGGGTTGTTGATTCTCCTTTTTTTTTACAGTATCTCACATTTGTACCTTCTTCTCTGTTGGCATAGCTACCACTTTAGTTTGGCCTCTCTCCACCTAAATTTGAACTTTTGCAGGAGCCTCCTTATCCTCCACACTTCTCCCTTTCTCAATTCATTGTCCATCCAAGAGTCAAAAAAAAAAATTCCTACATTAAAAAAATCACAAAATAGTCAGTGCCATTCCCTTCCTCAGGAACCTTCAATAACTCCTGACTGACTCTAGGATAATATATAAACTTTACTGTTTGGCATTTAAAACACTTCATAATCTGGTTCCATCCTATCCTTCTAGACTAATTTAACATGATTTCACTTTCATACAATCTACAGTGCAGTGTAACAGTTTTACCATTCCCTAGGTATAATACTCTTACCTACCACCTCTGTATTTTTGGACAGGCTGTTCCCCCATTCCTGAAAAAGCTTCCCCTCCTCATATCTACCTTTTTCAATAGCTACTATCCTTCAATACTTGGTTCAAGTATTATTTCCTAAGGAAGACTTTTCATAGCTCCCTTCTAGGTACTGGTACTCTTCCTTCAGTCTACAATTAATTTAAATAATTATTTTTGTATATTTTGTTTACATACAGAATTCCCTCCCTCCCCTATAAGATGGATATGAGGTCTTTGAAGGCAAAGGCAGTTTAATTTTTGTTATTTTATTCTAGATCCTAGCACAAGGTCTTCTATTTGGTAGATGCTTAATAAATGTTTGATGAAAGAATTAATACAAAACATCAAAGTTAGTGGATAACTATTGAATCTTAGCTTCCTTCAGAATAGATGTGATTCTCTTTGATTCTAGCCAGTTCAGTTCAATTCAAATACAATCAAACATTTTTTTTATTAAACAAATTTCATTGATTTTTAAAAAAATTTTCATAGCACCTACTTCCAGTGCATCATGGCACCTTCTCCCTCTTAGAGAACTATCTTTTATAGCAGAAAGAAAAAAGAGCACTTAAGAAAACTAACATGTGGTATTCTATACCCATAATCTTCCTCCTCTGTAAAAAAGGAGAATCACGGTCTTCTATACTCTCCTTGGCCACAAGTTTGTTCATTTTAATTTCAATATGAAAATATTAATCTCAGAATGATCAGTATGAAAGTATTATTGGGATCAAGTCACTCATGTTATTCTACAGAATAGAATCCTTCCTAGATTTTCTTTAAGCTCTTTTAAGCCTCTTCTCTCACACTTGCCTTTACGAATTCTTTAAAAGCACCTGCGTGGCAGGCATAGATTTATACTGCTCATCTAGTAAGTTTCCTCTCTCCTCATCAGATTCAGTATGAAGATTCACTAATAATTTTTTTTTAAAAAAAGCAATACTAAAGGTACTTTAAATTGACACATTCCTGCTGAACATTCTATTTCAATCTCTCTTTTGCTATTAACTGGACTTTGTTCATGCCTTTTTATCTGTTAGTCATGAACTTCCTTTCATTCTAATCTATATTAAAAGTCCCTGAGATGATGATGTGTGTGTGCACCTTATTTTGATCTACACTCTGCCTACCAAGTATTTATGACTTAAATGTGAATCATTATTGGTGCCCCTTGCTCAGTGAATTTGATTAAATATATAGCAATATAGATAGCTACTGATAGCATTATTATCATATATACCAATATTTCAAGCATCTTTTTTTTTTGTATGGATACTTGCATTCCCCAGAGATTAAAACCTGCTGAAGCCTTAGGAAGTGGATTTTCTTAATTTCCTAACAAATATAAATATGATGTAATAACATAAATATAAACAGTTACAAATTTCTGAGTAACCATCAGGTTAAGAGCTTATTTCATATTTTGGTACATTAGTCCTTCGATGACAGTCATAAAGTCCATGCAATTTGTCCATACCCTAAACCTCTCTGTCTCATTACTACCTATGTGACCTTGGACAAGTAATTTAATCTCTATATGCCTCAGTTTCCTTGATTGTAAAGCTGGAATAATAATAGTATATACCTCAAAGTGTTGTTGTTAGAACATAATGAGATAATATGCATGGCACATAGTAGGTACTTAATAAAAACTTATTTTCTTCCTTAATTCCTTCTTGCCATATCCTTTGCTTTTCTGGTATTACAACTAGAACCCAAGGCCTCTTCTCCTTTGAGCTGAAGATTCTAAGTAGGACTTTTGTGGGGGCTAGTCATAGATTATTTGGATAAAGAAATGATTTGTGATAGGTAAAAATAATTATTTTTGATTATGACAATAATTCAATAAATACATTTCTTAATTTTGGTTATGAGTCATGACCAAATATGAAGTAAATCTTTCTTTAATTGGCCAACAACCAATCACTTCTTGCATGGCTGCACTACTTTGGGACTTTGACTTTTCCACCATGTCCCAGAAAGCTCATTATTTGGATAATCTTATTATCCTGCCAGATCTCATCAGCCTTGGCATCATGCCTCATCACCATCCTCTCTACCCCTTTGATCAGAGAGTAGAGTCACAAACTCTAAAGCCTCCATTTAAGTAGGGTGCTCAGTTCAGCTCAGCTCAGTTCATCTTATTTCTCACCTGATGGTACTATTTTGGGACTTCTCAGACTTTTCCACCACTTCTCTTAAACCTCAACTTTTCAGATTATTTTTGTATGTTGCCTCCTCTATTAGATTGTGAGCTCTTTTTCTTAGGATCATTGATCAAAAATTGTTTGTTCTTAATTTTTAATTATATTTTTCTTAATTATAGATAAAAGTATTTTAATATTACTTTTTTAATTTTGAGTTTCAAATTCTCTATCTCCATACCTCCCCTCACCCATACTAGAAAAGGGAAGCACGTTTTTTAGATTAAAAATATGTAGTCATGCAAAATATGTTTCCATATCAGCCATGTTGCAAAAAAAGAAAAAAAAAACAAACTAAAGTTTTGTTTTGTTTTGTTTTAAATATGATTTGGTCTGCATTCATACTCCATCAGTTTTTTCTCTAGAGGTGGATAGCATTTTTCATCATAAGTCCTTTGGAACTGTCTTGGATCATTGTACTGTTGAGAATAGCTAAGTCATTCATAATTGGATCATGGTACACTTTCTACCATGTTCTCCTTCTTTCTCCCACTTCACTTTGCATCAGTTCTTGTCTTTCTGAGGTTGCATCCTGTTCATTATTTCTTATAGCACGATCATATATCACAACTTTTTATCACCCAGTTGATCAGCATCCTCTCAATTTCCAATTCTTTGACTCCACACACACACAAAAGAGAAGCTATAAATATTTTTACACACATAGTTCCTTTTCCTTTCTCTTTGATCTTTTTGGGAAACAGACTTAGTAGTGATATTACTAAGTCCAAGGGTATGCACAGTTTTATAGCCCTTTGGGCACAGTTTCAAATTACTTTCCGGAATAGTTCACAACTCTACCAACAGTGCATTAGTGTCCCAGTTTTTCCTATGCCTCCTCCGATGTTTGTGATTTTCCTTTTCTGTCATATTAGCCAATATGATAGGTATGAGGTGGTACCTCAAAGTTATAACTTCAAAGTTATATTCATTTACATTTTTCTAATCAGTAATGGTTTAAAGCACTTTTTCGTATGACTATAGATAGTTTTTATTTCTTTTGAAAACTACCTGTTCTTCTCCTTTGACCACTTATCAATTAGGGAATAACTCACATTCTCATAAATTTGACTCAGTTCTTTATATGTTTGAAAAATTACACCTTCATCAGAGAAACTTGCTATTAAATTTTCCCCCAGTTTCCTGCTTTCCTCCTAATGTGTATGTGTGTAAAACTTTTAAAATTTCATATAATCATAATTATCACCTTACTTCTTGTGATCTTCTCTATCTCTTGTGTAGTCATAAATTCTTCCTTTATCTATAGATCTGACACAAAAAATATTGTATGTTCTTTAATTTGCTCATATTACCCTTTTTGTCTACAATGTCTACAATGTTTGACTTTGCTTTGGTATATGAGCTGTTGCTCTATACCTAGTTTGTGCCAAACTGCATTCCTGTTTCCCCAGCAATTTTGGTCAAATAGTCAATTCTTTTCCCAAAAGCTTGGATCTTTACATTTATCAAACACTGGATCACTGTAGTCATTTGTTACTATGTACTGTGCAGATGTTCAGTTGTTTCAGTCCTGCCCAACTCTTCATAATCCCATTTGGGGTATTCTTGGCAAAGAAACTGGTGTTATGACATATTTCCTTTTCAACCTATAAAATGGGGGTTAAGTGACTTACCCAGGATCACAGAGCTAGTAAGTTTCTGAAACCAGATTTGAACTCAAGGAAGATGAGCATTCTTGACTCCAGCCCCAGTACTCTATCCCTTGTGCCACCTAATTATTTGTATTTCATGCGATTAATATAGTTCAGTGATCCAGCACTTTATTTCTTAGTCAGTACTAGATCGATTTCATTACTGCCACCTTTTAATACAATTTGAGATCTGGTAATGCTAGGCAACCATCCTTCACATTTTTTTCATTGCTTCCCTTGATATTCTTGATAATTTGTTTTTCCAGATGAAGTTTGTTATTTCTTTTAGCTCCATAAAATGATTTTTTTGTACTTTGATTAGCATGGCACCAAAGTAAATTAATTTAGGTAGAATTGGCATTTTTATTACATTGGCTTGGCCTACCTATGAGTAATTGATATTTATCCAATTGTTTAGATCTGACTTTATTTGTGTGGAAAGTGTTTTATATTTGTGTTCACATAGTTCCTGGGCTTGTCATAGCAAGTAGGCTCCCAAGTATTTAAAATGGTCTGCAAGTATTTTAAATCAAATTTTCCCCCTCTTGCTGCCAATTAGCAATATATAGAATTGCTGATGATTTGCTTTGGTTTGTTTTATACCTTGCAACTTTTCTAAATTTTCTTCAGTTCATTTTCAGTTGGGTCTCTAGGATTCTTTAAGATGATATGATTCTGATCATATCATCTGCAAAGAGTTTTGTTTTCTCATTGCCTATTCTATTCTTTTTAATTTTTTTTTCTTTTATTATTGGTATGACTAGTAGTACTGGTACAATATTGAATAATAGCAATGATAAGGTATCCTTCCCTCCCCTCTGATCCTTTTGGGAAGATTGCTAGTTTATCCCCATTACAGACAGTGCTTGTTGATGGTTTTAGATAGATAATACTTACCATTTTAAAGAAAACTTCATTTATTTTTTATGTCTTCTAGTGTTTTTAACAGGAATGGGTGCTATATTTTTTCAAAACTTTTTCTTTATGTGTTGAAAAAAATACAATAGCTGTTTTTGCTATTGAAATCATCAGTTATGCTGATAATTTTCATAATATTGAATCAGTCCTGCATTTCTACTATAAATCCCACATGGTCATAATGTACAATCTTTATGATATATTGTTGTAATCTCCATGTTAGAATTTTACTTAAAATTTTGCATCAATTTTCATTAGGGAATTTGGTCTATAGTTTTCTTTCTCTGTTTCACTCTTCCTAGTTTAGATATCAGCATTTGTTTTATAAAAGAAATTTGACAGGAGTCTTATTTTACCTATTTTTCTAAAGAGCATATATATGGTATTGGGACTAGCTATTCTTCAAATGTTGGGCACAATTGAACTGTGAATCCTGTTGTTCCTGTGGATTTTTTTTTAGGAAGCTCATTTCTGGCTTATTCAATCTCTTTTTTCTAAGATAGGGTTATTTCAGTACTGTATTTCCTCTTCTATTAATCCAAGCAGTTTATATTTTTGCAAATATTCATCCATTTTGATTAGATGGTTAGATTTCTGAACATAAAATTGAGCAAAATAGCTTCTAATAATTGCTTTAATTACTTCTTTATTGGTGGAAATTCATCCTTTTCATTTTTGATGTCAGTAATTGGGTTTTCTTTCTTATTTTTAAATGAAATTAACTAATGGTATATCTGGTTTGTTGTTTTGTCCTTCACATAATTATCTCATTGTTTTATTTTTAGTTCAATTTTTTAACTTTCAATTTTATTAGTCTCTCTGTTGATTTTCATAATTTCCAATTTGATATTTAATTGGGGATTTTAAATTTCTTCTTTTTGTAATTTTTTTAGTTGCCCAATTCATTGATTCAGTAATCTGTTCTTTTTCTGTTTTATTGAGGTAAGCATTTAGAGATATAAAATTTTCCCAAAATATAGATTTGGAAGCATCCCACAAATTTTGATATGTTTCTCATTGTTGTCTTCTTTAATTAAATTATTTCTTTCTATAATTTGTTCTTTGACCTACTAATTCTTTAGAATTAGTTTCCAATTAATTTTTCCATTACTCTTTATTAAATGTAATTATTATTGCATTATTATCTGAAAATGATACATTTAACATTTCTCCTTTTCTGCATTTGGTTGTGATGTTTTTTTCCCCTAGTAGTGTTAATTTCTGTGAAGGTGCCATGGGCAGCTGAGAAAAAAAGATATACTTCTTTGCATTCCCATTCAATTTTCTCCAGAGTTGTATCCACTTTTTCTAAAATTCTATTCATCTCCTTAACTTCTTTCTTGTTTACTTTTTGGATAGATTTATTCAGTTCTGAGATGGGAAAGTTGAGGTTTCCCTCAGTATAGTTTTGCTGTCTATTTCCTCCTGTAAATCATTTAATTTTCCTTTTAAGAATTTAGAACCTATGTTATTTGGTGCATATATTTTTATTATTGATATCACTTCATTTTCTATGGTGCCTTTATATTGTCATGTAGTTTCCTGATTATCTCTTTTGATTAAATCTGTTTTGACTTTTTCCTCGTCTAAGCTCACGACAGCTGCTCTTGCTTTTATAACCTCAGCTGAAGTATAATAGATTTAGCTCTAGCCTCTTTTTTTTACTTTGTGTAACTCTCTGTTGTGTGTGTGTGTGTGTGTGTGTGTGTATGTGTGTGTTTTGTAAACAACATTGTTGGATGCTGGTTTTTAATCCATTCTGATCTCTGCTTCCATTTTATGGGTAAGTTCATGCCATTCATACTCACAGGTATGATCATTGTATATTTCTTTCCCTCCAGTTTTCTTTTTTCTTTTATTCTGTCTCTCCTCAAAAGTCAGTTTTGCTTTTAACCACCTCTTCCTTTAATCTGCCCTCCCTTCTATCAGTCTCCTTCTTTTTTTCTCTTCCTCTCTTACTTCGTTGTAGGGTAAGATAGGTTTGTGTATCAAATGAGCATGGTTTTCCTCTTTGAGTCAATTCTAAGGAGAGTAAGGTTCAAGTATTGCTGGTCAACCACCATTTTCCTCTGCTCTTTTCATAAGGAAGGTTTGAAAGTCTTCTATTTCATTAAATATTCATTTCTCCCCTAAAGGATTACATTCAGTTTTGCTGGGTAGGGTATTTTTGTTGCATTTCTAACTCCTTTGCCCTCTGGAATATCATAATACAAGCCCTCCTCTCCTTTAATATAGAAGCTATTAAGTGTTGTGTTATCCTTACTATGGCTCCATATTTGAATTGCTTCTTTCTGGCTGCCTGCAGTATTTTCTCCTTAACCTGGGAGCTCTGGAGTGAGTTTTCATTTTGGAATCTCCTTCAGGAAGTGATTCGTCGATTCTTTAAATTTCTATTTTATCCTCTGATTCTAGGTTAACAGGTCAGTTTACCTTGTTTAATTTCTTGAAACATGATGTCTAGGCTATCTTTTGATCATAGCTTTAAGGCAATCCAATAATTCTTAAATTATCTCCTCTTGTTCTATTTTCCACGTCAGTTGTTTTTCCAATGAGATATTTTAATCTTTTTAAGGGCAAGGCTTGTAATTTTTTTTTTGTATTTGTTTATTCAGCACTTAGCATAGTGCCTGGCATATAATAGCCCCTTAATCAATATCATTAATTAATTGATAAATCATTGCCAATCTAGTGACTCAACAAAAATGAAGACATGAAAAACCACTCATAGCATCAAAAAAAGAAAATGAAATGAAAGGAATCATGCTTCAATATGTACTGAAAGTTCACTAGTTTTCTTTCCACAGATAGATAGCATCTTCTATGATGAATCCTTTGGATGTGTCATGTATCATTGTATTGATGAGAGTAGCTAGGTCTTTCACAGTTAATCATCGTCACAATATTGCTATAAATGAGTACAAAATTCTCCTGATTCTGCTTACTTTACTTTTTTTTCTGCTTACTCCACTTCCCATTGACTCATTTAAGTCTTCCCATGGTTTTTTTTTTGTCATTGTTTTTGCTTTTTTTCCCCCTGAAATCATCCACTTTATCATGTCTTATAGCCCAATACTATTCCATCACAATCATATGCCATAACTTGTTTAGGATTCCCTAATTTATAGGCATCCCCTAAATTTCCAATTATTTGCCACCAAAAAAGAGCTACTAAAAGAATTTTTAATATTTAATATTTAGAGATATAAAATCTTCCCCAAATATAGATTTGGACGCATCCCACAAATTTTGATATGTTGTGCCACTGTTGTCCTCTTTAATTAAATTATTTATTTCTATAATTTGTTCTTTGACCCACTAATTCTTTAGAATTAAATTAATTACCAATTAATTTCTCCATGGTCCTTTATTAATTGCAATTGTTATTGCATTATTATCTGAATATTCATATAGCCCTTTTTCCTTTGATTTCTTAGGGATACAGACCTAATAGTGATGTTTCTGGATCAAAGAGTATATGGAGTTTTATAGCCCTTTGGGCATAATTCCTATTTTTCTTCTCCAGAATACTTGAACTAGTTCACATTTCCACCAATAGCACATTAGCTTACCTATTTTTTTTTTTATCAAATTAGGTATTAAATAAAGAATATATTTCATTTAAGTAGAGGCTATAGGTAAAACAATATTTGAAGTCACATTATAACGGAATAGAGGGTTGGATGGGATTTCAGAATTCAACTCACTCAACCAAAACTTGATCAAAACCACTTGGATATCAATTCTAAAAAGTGGTCACCCACTATCTGCAACCTTTAAGAAAAATCTACCATTTTCTGAGGCATCTCATAACACTTTTGATAGCTAAAATTCTTAGAAAAGGTTTCCTGGTATCGAACCATCTGACTCTACAGCTTTTACTTATTTTTAATTTTGCCCCCTGATGCCAAGCAGAAAACTGTAACCCCTTTTCAATAAAACAGAATTTTTAGATACCTAAAGACAATTGCTCAGTTTCTCCTAAGTTTTCTTGAATGTAGGCTAAATACTCTTAGTACCATTTACTATTCTACTTGCCTTCTGAGGATGCTCCCTACATTATTAATATGTTTTCTAAAATGTGGCTCCAGTGCTTGAACATAACAATTCAGAGGATATATAGTTGAGGTAAAAATAGATTTATTATATTATTCTTCTTAATCTTGATGTTACACAACTTTTACTAAAGGTTAGAACTGGAAAAAGCTTTTAGAGCTTCCATGTCACATTCTTGAAGTATTTTGAGATTTAAACCAGATGAATAATTTTATTTCCATGATCTTGGACTTCTGAAATTGATTTTTTAAAACCCATTGTAGGAATTTACATTTATCTTTATTAAATGTTATTGTATTTGGTTTTGTCATCTGTGACTTCATTAAAGTCATTGATCTTAATGCTAAATTGACTTTAAAATGCTAAATAACACAGTCAAGAACAAATCCATGAGGAGAAATCAAATACATCTAAGATCTCAGTCTAATTAAGCATTAATGACACTTTGATTCCTGGGAAAATGACAGAATATGTTAGGTGGAATTTATCCAGTACACCACTCTAGAATCAGATATGGGTTTAAAAACTGTCTCTAATACTCCACATGTGACTTGGGACAAATCACTTAGTTTTCCTGACCATCAGTCTTCTCATCTGAAAAATGAAGAAGTTTGACTAATCTACCTCTGAGATCCATTTCAGGTCCAAATATATGATATTAAAGGCAGAATAAGGGAACATAGGGGAAAACAAGTAGAAACATTAAGTACCTTCATAAATTTATCAAAAATAGATTAACTTCATTTTTATGAGGTTATCACAGTAGTATATCATAAATGTTGGACATATAGTTTATCTATATTTTAACAAAGCATTTGATAAACTCATACTACTCTTGTGAAAAGGATAAAAACAGTTGTGGTGGGGATGATTTTACAATTAGATGAGTTTGGTTCCAGTTAAAGATTGACCCCCAAAGTAGTCATTACTGGGCTTACATTAAGTTGGTAGGAGGCTTTTCGTAAACTAATATGAGGTTCTCTACATACCCCTATCCTAGTTAATATTTTTATCAATGAATTGCATAAGGAAGAAAGGATACAACAATTTATTAGATGACTATATGTTAGGTATTATGCACAGTGCTTTACAAATATTATCTCATTTAGTGTTCACAACAACCCTGGGAGCAATGTTCTATTATGATACCCATTCTAAAGTTCAGGAAACTGAGGCAAATAGAAAATAAATGTCTTGTCCCTGGTCACACAGCTAGTGAATTTCAGAATCCATGTATGAGTTCAGGTCTTCTTAATCCCAGACCCTGTGGTCTACCCAATATGCCGCCTAGTTGTCATATAGCAATAGACATCATGACACAAAATTGGAAGGGTTAACTAACACATTGTATGACAAAACCAGGAATCAAAGAAGATATTGACAGGCTATGTCATTGACCCAAATCTAATATGGTATATGTGTAAGGAGAGAAACATAACTTGCTAAATGAGTTCAAAATATCCATTTTTCAAGACCAAGATGAAGGGCTGCATTAATTACATGGAAATCTAGATGAGCTGGGGGTTTGATTGGTTGACAAGCTCAATATGACTTAAGTGTGAAATGTCAGCCCTGATTCTAATGGCTTTTTTGGTGGTTTTAAGAGAGATAATGTCCAAGACTAACAAGGTGATGCTCCTCTTCATCTGCCCTACACTCCTACTATATTTTGTTTAATTTTAGACATCAGTTTCTAGGATATTGATAAGCAAAAGACCATCCAGAAGAGGGAAACCATGATAGTAAAGGGCCTTGAGAATTCATCCTATCAGGATCAGTTGAAAAGCTGGGGATGTTTAGCCTGGAGAATAGAGGGAGTAAGGGGGAATTCATAATAACTGTCTTAAAGAATTTAAAGGGTTGGGGCAGCTGGGTGGTACAGTGAATAGAGCACTGGCCCTGGAGTCAGGAGGTCCTGGGTACAAATCCAGTTGCAGACACTGAACACTTACTAGCCATGAACCTTTGGCAAATCACTTAACCCCTGTTTCCCTGCCTTCCCCCCTCCAAAAAAGAAAAAAAAAAGAATTTAAAGGGTTGTAAGCTGGAAAAGGATGTTTGTTCTGCCTGGTCCCAGAGGGCGGATCTAATAGCTAGAAATAGCATAAGGTACTAAGGGGCCAATTTAATATGAGAGAGGACTTTCTAACAATTGAAAGTATCTCAAAATGGGATGTACTACTTTGGAAGGTGGTGAGCTCCCCTTTACTGGAGGCCTTCAAGCAAGGACTGGTTGATTGTTGCTGAAGTGCACTACAAAATGTATTTCTATTTAAATGTTGCATATAGATTGTCTCTAATTTCCCTTTCAATTCAAAATCTCTGAATTTTTAAAAAATTATTTAAACAATATGAAAGAGTGGGTAAAGACCTAGCCTTGTAGTCAGGAGGGCCTGAGTTCAGTTCCTTCTCTGACATCAAATGGCTATCTGACCCTGGGCAAATCGCTGTAATTCTATTTTAAAAAGCAAGCAGGGGTATCTTACTGAAACAATTGCCTCAATTTACTTTAGACTGGCAATGATGTCCTGGAGAGGGCTAACATTGTCAAGTGTTAGTTTTAAACAAAATCTATTTCCTTTTAGCTGAAAAGATTGTAGATGGTAGACTTCATAAAAGTGACTGTACTTGTAATTTGACATATCAATGGCTTTCTTATCCTCTCCTGAAAAATAATAATCCAAATATTTTTTTTTTGGTCTATGAGTAAGCCTCTTGGTACCTCTTCAACAAAAATTATATATTTTTTATTAGCTAAGATAGTTTGTCAGGTAGGTGAGGGATATTTTTTTTTGGCAGTGTAACACTTGAGAAAGAAAAGTTTAATTAGTAGATTGTAACACAAAAAAATTTAATTTAGAAAAACAAAACAAAACTTTATAAATTGGAAATCCTTTCCCGTAGTTATTTCTTATTAAATAAAAAAAAAGTATCCTGGGAAAGTCACATGTATACAAATACATATGTGTGTACTATATGTGTATGGATATGTATATACACACATATATGTATGTACATACATATACATAATTTTATATTATATTTAAAGTTTGAAAATGATAAATAATCCTGACACTTTGAAATTAGTGAGAATTATTAATGACTTGAGTTAAATCAGAAAGGAAACACAGCAGCAACTTTTTATATTCACTTTATTCTGCACATGTCCTTAGTCAATGAAGGAAAATATTGCACATTAAATCATTTATGCAAAGGATGTACAGAATAAAATTAAAAGTAAAATAAGTTTTTTTTTCTTAGCATATTGTCAGTATGAAAGAGTACAGATAACTTGTTTTCAATAGTGGGAAAATAGAGAAAGGGAGAAATGGGTATTTCCAGAAGGTGAGTATTGCTAAGAAACTGGTTTGTGGAACTTCTCACAACCCTAGAGATTTTTCAGGTTCAAGAAGTGACAGCACAACCTGTTCTGCTTCCCTCATAGCCATTATTGAAAGAAGCAACTCTTGTGAAGAAGAAACCAGTCCTCAGTACCAACTCTGCCACTCCAGGGCAGGCAAGACCAACAAAGCAGAAGGGGAGAGATGGCATGTGCCAGGCAAGTCAAACCACCAGCACTATCTTGTCAATAATCTCTCTCCAATCCTTATAGAGGTAGCCCAGGATTCTGAACCCAAGAGTTTTGTGAATAGCAATATCACCCTGCCAACACCTCCTCCCCCTGGAACTGCCTCTAGCCCAGCCACCACTGCCATCATCACGGGGAGAAATCATCATGGAGAGGAGACCACCAATAGTTGTTGATCAAATACCATCAACAGGCAGTTAGGCAAAGGGAGTGGCAGCACTTCCCAGATCAATGTTCCTTTTATTAGCCCAGTGCCCTCAGACTTTCATTCCGGAAAAGCAACCATATGGAGATGTAGTACAGCAACTGCTCCTGCAAGGAGCTACAGGGTGGGCTACAACTGCCTCCAGTTGTAGGGCTACAACCATAGTTACTGTAGACCCTGAAAAGAAAGTTCTTATGACCAAAGTCTTCTGCACCATCAAAAGACTCAATATCAGAAGCCGATATAATTGTATCAATGAAAATGACATTAAAGAAGAGGTATCAAAATTTGCTTTGTTCCTCTACCTTAAGGATAATTATATTCTATCCAACTTTCAGATGAAATCTTCCATATTTGCATAGTAGCAACCACACTGCCATACCCAGGATGGCTGCTAGCACAGGTTCTTAGATCTGCTTTACTAGGAAAGAGAGCTGTTCAAGGGGTCGACAATCTTTTTTAAATACGTTCATTAGTTCAGGAGAAAAATCAGCACCCTGAACTTCAGAGGACATACAAAGAAAATAGAGAAAATACAAGCAGAGAAATAACAACCAATAGAAAGGGCTTCTAACTGTCTGAGAAATTATCACAGATCAACAGACAGACGAAACTGTCTCACCAAGGCTATACATACATAGTTACCAGAGAGAGAAGCAGCAATATCTGGGTTTTTCAAAGCTGGGGTGGGGAGAGAGGGTCCTTAACAGCTACCCAGAGTCTTATCTGGTCAAATCACAAGAACATTCTTCCAATGAGTGAGTCCCAAAGCAACATGCTAACCTCAGAATATACATACCTTTTTAGAGCCAGAGCACATCACAACCCTCCTGACTCAGTGCCTAATTAGAAATTAACAAAAGGTGGGAAAGCCCTCCCACAAGAAAGCCTCCTCTAAGTAAGTTTCCCTTAATGGGCTCCACATGAGGCCTGTTCTATTACTAGGTGGGGAAATTTTTATATTCATTAACATTACAATGTGTTATATTCCTCATTAGCATATGAGCTCCTCGAGAGGAGGGACTGCTTCCTATTTATAGACCCAGCATTTCTCTTGCTGCTTTGCACATAGAAAGAACTTAATAAATGATTTATTCATTCAGTCATTCCATAGGTTAGATGTTAGACCCAACTCCATACTCACCAGAACAGCAAGGAGGACACAAGCTCCAATCTTGACTCCTTTCCTCAGGAAGGAATGCAAAATATAAAAGCATGGGTTCAAAAAAGGGGCCCTTTTCACTAATTACTACACAGAGCTGATACATGTGGTTTCTAAGACAGGGTCACTAGCTCTTCACTCCATTTTTTGCTTCAACAAAGCAAAGAAAGTGGATCAGTGTAAGAATTTTCTCTTCCCCTCTCCACCCAAATAATATTCATTCTTTAAGATGGAATGCAATTAGTGTATACCTGCCTCTGATGTCTATGAACCATGTTATTCTCATCAAGTGACTTCAGGGTACCCTAGCTGACTCTCTATGATTACAAACTGCAAATCAGATGCTGATCCGCAATTAGTACAGGGAATTCCCTCAGAAGGAATTCACTATACTAATGAAATTGTAAGTCTGTTTCAAATGTGCATGTGTTTCTATGTCTATATATGTGTATGATATAAGATTCCCTGAGATAAGAAAACTATCTCAACGAATTTGTCAGCACTTTTTGTGTAATTTATAGTCAAGGAGTTGCCTAGCACATTAAAAGTTAAATGACCATCCCAGTATACTATATCTGGTATGTATTAAAGGTGTGACTTGAACCCAGATCTTCCTGGCTTGGAGGCTCAGTCTTTGGTCATTATGCCACAGTATCTCTTAGCAAGATAGACAGATAGATAGATAGATAGATAGACAGACAGACAGACAGACAGACAGACAGATAGATAGACAGATAGATAGATACATAGATACATAGATACATAGATA
>CM053582.1:261485659-261531942 GCA_028627135.1 Pseudochirops cupreus
AGACAGACAGACAGACAGACAGACAGACAGACAGATAGATAGATAGATAGATAGATAGATAGATAGATAGATAGATATTCACTGATCCACATTTATATTTACACTTTTTATGGATTTTTCTGCTTGATGATTACAAGGTCTAAATTAGAAGCAAGTCTGATGGGTTGGAGCATTGCTTTTCCCAAGGCTCTTGGGTTCAGTGTCCTGAAGTGTCTTCATCAAGATATGAAGGGAGATAATAGTCAATGGGTGCTGGTGGTTGTATATACACAAATATGTGTGTGTGTTTTTACATATATATCTATGTATGTTTGCATATAAATGTGTATATACATACATATATATTGGTTAGTGAATAAAGATAAATACAGAAGATAGATAAACTGACATTCAGAGAGAATTTTGGAAGATATTACAGAAAAGTATTCATAGTGCAAAGGAGAGCTATGGCAGGGAGGAGATGAAGGATCCAAGATAGCAAAAAGGTAAAACATAAGACACTCTCTGAAAGGATACTGGTTAAAACTTATAAGAAAGGGAAAAACAGGAGTGGGTAATTATGATTAGACAACAGAGGAGCTTCTATAATTTAAAAAAAATAACCTGGCTAGTTATTATTATTATTATTTAGTTTTTATAAATACAATAAATTTATAACTAAAAATAAAAACACTAAATTTATAATTTAGTATAGTCTTAAAATTTTTCTAAGCATTGTATCTTAAGGAATACAGAGGGAGGCAGGATGGAGGAGAATTATACAACAGAATTTGCTATATGCCAACCAGATGCCCCAGGAGACTATCAATTGCATATCAAGCTATCAGAGCATGGGGTGGGGATGGGGGTTCAGCATAATTTCATGGTGAAGAGACATAGAGCTGCCTGGAAAACAGAAGATCCTATTTGCCAAAGCTTCACCTGGAAATGAGTGAATGAACAAACGAATGAATGAATATGGGGGGAAAAATGCTTTACTATGTTCCATGAACTATGTTAAATTATGGGGATATAAACATAAAAGTAAAAGCCAGTCTCTTGCCTTCAAGCAGGGCATTTCAATGGGATAAATAGCACCTATAGCGGGGAGGGGTTTGGGTGTTCAGGGAGAGGTATTTTGGATTAGAATGTAACAGGGATGGTGATTGAAGGCATGCTATGGGTGCAGATTGACACAGCCTTCCAAGAGGAATGGCAGAGTTGATTTGATTGTGGTTCCACAACTGAAAGGAGAGGTGGGAGAGAGGGAATATACTTCATAGGTAGGTAGTTATGTCAATGAGATAGCTAGGGAGTGTTTCCTCCCCATAAGTAAAATATTAGTGGCACACATTGGGATAGCCTTTTACTTTCTAGTCATGTTCTCAACAGCCACCTTGCCAAAAACCACACCCCAAAGAACTTAACGCATTCATCAATAAATGTCTTAATCTGAGGTCCCATTTTCCTGGTAGATGGTTGCCTCATTCACTCCTTACCACTATGTCCAGTTCCAGCCATGCTTTTGAAAGTACTTGATCTGCAAGTAGGCATACAATATATACTTTTGATGGTCTAGATCAGGGGTGGTGAACCTGCGGCCTCAAAGTCACATGTGGCCGTCTAGGTCCTCAAGTGTGACCTTTTGACTCATCCAAACTTCACAGAACAAATCCTTTTTATTAAATCTAGATAGTGACAATCATGGTTAATGCCATGTCTTTTCTCACTTCCTACCTCTTCTTTCCTCTCCTCTCCTATCTCTCTGTGACATTATCAGTCAAGCCCTGAATCTCTTCAGTTTTTGTTAGAAGCATGTAAAGTTCTAGTATTTGGGATGTGCTATGGTTACCTCAAACTCTTCATGGTCAACATTTTGATACTTGGAAAGATCTGTCATCTCATTTCCTGTGAGATTCTTGTCCATTCTTTCCTATGAATTTTCCAAAGAAGCACTGCACACATGATGGATGTCTCCCCATGGGTCTTTTGATACTACATAGATATAAAAGTGATACCTGAAAGGACATCGTGTTTGAGTGATATTTTGGGAGGGATGAGGGAACAGATAGGCCTGTGAATGTCATAGGAATGGAAAGATGTAGAGATATACCACAATGAATATTAAGTATTGTATTTCTGGAAGAAGCTGTATTTAGCTATGTTATACAATCCATGTTACTAGAAGCTGCTAAGAAAAGATTTGGGGGCCCACAAAGCATATAGAGAAATCTAGTTCTTTGCTGGTACTCCTGATCTTGAAGACGTGGTTGGAGGGGGGAAGGGGAGACCATGGGTCAAAATACAGAAACAGAAATATTAAGAATAGTATACTTTGAAAGGAAAATAATTAATTTATCTTTGGCCATAGCAAGTGCTGAATAACATTTTTTTTAAATGAAATGTACTATGTCTTAATGGATAGGAAATGACTAGTTATTGATGTGGTAATAATTTCAGAATCAGCTTTCTCTGTGGAGTCAGATTATTGATTGGTTAGGTAGAGCAAAAATCAAATTGAATACTCCATTAGAAAAAAAGATAAGGATTAAAATAAAGTAACACGTTAAATCACAACAATTCTAACCTAGCTTCTTTAAACATGCTGTTAATCTGAAAAATGGGCAAGGACAAATGTCAAGACTCACTCTGGTTACAGCAGTCTCTTAGAAAAGTGTAACTGATGTCAAATAATTGCCACAACAAAGTAAACAAAAAAGCTCTCCCCAGGTCAAAAATTAAAAAAAAATTTTTTTTAAGACTTCTTTGCTAAAAGGAGAGACAGAGAATGCAAGAACAAGAACAGTTTCGAATAAAAGTTCATTTACAAAGTTACTTCTTAGACCATCAACAAATATAGTGTGTACCTACTTGTAGAGCACTATATAGGAATCGATGAGTTGACCTTGAATCATCAGCTGGCACTTCTTAAAATACAGATACTGGGAAAGAGGAAAAAAGAAAGAAAACGATCTTAATTCAAAACCTGGCTCTGCCAATTACTACTTCTGTGTCTTTAGGAAAGTTGCCTCATGTCAGTGGGACTCAGTTTCCTCTTCTGTAAAAAAAAAGACTAGATTAGAAGATCTCTAAGTTCTTTTCTGACACACAATCTCATGATAAGGAATTGAGAAAGACTGAAAAATAAGCATATGTTCCAATACAATTGATAGAAATAATAAATTGGGACAATTTCTAAGCATTACTCTAAAAATGATAGTTTTATTTTAAGTGTTTAACAAATGTATCAAATCCATCCATGCCTTTCATTTCTATTGTATTTATGACTTCTCTGGCTCAAAGGACTCTTCCTTTACACACACACACACACACACACACACACACACACACACACACACGAGTGTGTATGTATGTGTCTATGTCTATATATGTATGTATTTGTATGTATATATGTATGTATTTTTAAAAAGCAAAAATAGATTCTACATTCCACCTTCCCAGGATCATATCAAGATTTAACCTGGAATAAGTCCAGAATTTAACATTGTATTCTTCCTTCATAATGTCAGGAACTAATCAGACATTTAGGATTTTCTTCCAAAAAAGTTTTGATTGATAAACTCATCCAGTCACACCTACAGGCCCAAGTAACCAAGCAATTTTTAAAAATGGGACCCATAATTAGCTCTTCTGTATTTTTCTGATTAATGCTGAGTTTAGCTGATATATTTATTTCTCAGTTTCAAAACTCGTTCTTAAGTCTTTTACTAAACTTCAAGTAAGGTCTGGATTAATGAATATTTTAAAAGGGTCTCAAAATAGTATGCATTATTATAATATGATTAAATCTAAATTTTGTATAAAATAAATTTTATTGATAAACATATCATATAGTATAGCATAAAGATAAGGATGGATCATAAGTTACACTGAATCAGAGTCTTTTTTCTGCCACTAAATATATGTATAGTTTTGGACATCCTCAGCTCTCAGTTTCCTTATCAATAAAATGAGGGGGTTGGAATTTCTCTTTCACTTCAAATAGTTTATGCTATTATGGTCTTTAAGTCTCATTTTTGCTTAAAGAAATATAGTAAAAAAAAATTGGATAGATTTTTAAAAAAATATTTGTCATAGTGATTCTTTTCCTTTTGCATTTTTCAGGCATTGATTTTTCTGATGGAGTTCAAACTGAAGTAGGTGCATTAATGTGACAAGCAATTCCTATAACTTATATGCTTAAACATCTCTATTTATCCAAATGGACAATCGATTATGTTACTGCTATTCTGAAATCAGTATTTGTTTCCTAAATGCCACATCAGGGCAAGAAGTAACATATGAAATATCGCTTTTGTGTCATACTCATTCAAAAATAGATACTGTTTAATTATTTCTTGGCTATATATTAGTATAGTTAAATCAATGATTTATAATGTGAAAACCAGTTCAATTTTATATGTATGGGTATATAATGTGAATGTATTTATACACCATTATGTATGTATATATTGTTCAGTCATTTTCCATTGTGTTCAATGCTTAGTGACCCCATCTGGGGTTTTCTTGGCAAAGATATCGGAATAGTTTGCCATTTTCTTCTCCAGCTCATTTTACAAATGAGAAAACTGAAGTAAACAAGGTTGAGTGACTTGCATGAGTTGCACATCTAGTAAGTGTCTCTTTCTTTGTCTGTCTCTGCCTCTATGTCTCTTAGTCTCTGTTTCCGTCTATGTCTCTATCTCTCTTTCTGTGTGTGTGTGTGTGTATAATATACATACTAAATACACATACACATACACACACATATGTGTGTGTGTGGAGAGACAAAAAGACACTCCCTCCCTCCCCCATCTATATCATACTCTCATATATAGTGAATGCTTTGACATTTTTTGTTGAATTGGTTTTGGAATAAAGAACAAAAGCCTCAATTTAAACCTTAGCAGAGCTACTTGCTATCTACTGGGTTATTTGAGCTTAGCTTACACCAATCTAACACCATTTACTATTTTGCAAGAGTTACTGAATCAGTAGATCAGAGGAGCTGTGCTCAATTCTTGTCTCTGCAGCTTAGTATTTGTGTGACCTTAGGCAATTTACCTAACCTTTCTAATCCTGTGTTTCCTGTAAGGTTGGAACCACCACTGCTTCATAGTGATCTTATGAAGAAAGAGTGTTTTAAGCTTTAACAACCATAAAAATATGAGCTATTAGTATCTTTTACCAGTCAGCTTCAAAATGTAATTAGGATACATGAGCCTTCCTCATGAGATCCTTAGAAAAGACCAAGGCACAAATTTAATTTGAATAGTGTCTCTTTTCCAATTCTGAATACACTTTTTTCTTCTTAATTTTATATTCTTACAAGAGCTATAGCAGACATTTTCCAATATATTTGAATGAGGAACCTCCTATTAGCAGCTTTGTAGCCTTTTAGAAGATGCTCCTATAGTCTTTTTTGGTTTAATTTAGAATTTGCTTCATCCTTGCCACACTTTAATGGACTTCTAGAAATTCCTTTTCCTGTGCAATTGGTTTTGATTCTGACAAATATTCGCAAAGGATTTTTCCCTCATCTACTTGATATTTTTCTTAACCTTAGACATACAATAATCCTGGGTTTCCAATAAAGCATGAAATAGTCTCTAGGCTTCAATTTAAATTCTTCCTTTCTAATGTTTCTTAACAACCTACACTTGGTCATTTATTCTATTTCCGAAATTGAACAATAAATTGATGGATTCCTTTAGTTTTCCTTCTTCTACCAATTTAAGGATTTCAGGATGATTTGTGTTAGTGTCTCACTCCTAAGAACTTTCTGATTTATTCCTATTTACTCACATTTAAGAGATAAGTCTCATATAGTTCCCTTTTTCATGGGCTTTAAAACTTCTTGTTCTAGCAAGAAATTACTTAGTGAGCTACCAAGGTAGCAAAGCTTTGCACTTTACATACCTAATCTAACATAGACCTCATGATAACTCAGCCAATGAGGCTGATACCATTACCCCCATTTTATAAATAAAGAAGTTGAGGTATAGAGAAATTATGTGTTATCCATCATCCCACATTTAATAAGTTGTCAGAAACTAGATTTGAATCTAAGTCTTTTTTACTCTCAGACCAGTCTTCTATGCACCACACAATATGGCTTCTCAAACAGTGGTGCTACTTCTCATCCCAGTGAGGTGTTCTCTACCAATCTGTCTTAGAATAACTGTAAATCTACTACCTGCTCTACTTTTGTGGCTTCTTCAATTACATGTAGCATTACAGCTTAGTCACATGACTCAAGTTATGTGGTCTATAAAACCTATCCTCTCTTGACATTTTTATAATCCATGTATGAAATCTCCACTCATAGAGGTTCCTTAGGACTTCTCTTGCCTAGCACGTAATGTTGCATTTTTGTGTGTTTTTACATTGTAACTCGGAGCCAATGGTGGCTCCCTTTTCATATATTCATATTTCCTACTCCACACATCTTATGATATTTATAGCCTGGCAACACCCCCAGATAATTGATTATCCACTTCCCATCAAGTCACTGGGATGCCAATTGTGTTAGAGTATTCTCTTGCATCCTAATTCTCTGAGTTTTCTTTTTCAGGATTGCAAGACTTGCAAATACATTTCTATTTTCTGGGCTTGACTTTTCTGCCTCTCGCCACACCTGTCAGTTGTCTAATTTGGTGGGTCAATTGCTCCGTCATGCCTACTTTAACATCAACACGCCCCTGAGTCTCCTGGCAATTTCAGCAGGGCTTCTGTCAATATTACCTTTGTGCCCTTCATTTCCTCCTGTCTTTCTTCTAGGGTCCAGTTTAAAGATTGCTCTGCTACATTTTAAAGCTCTAATACCATTGTTCTGTTACTGTTTACTCAAGTAAAGCCTACTATGATTGCCTCCTAAGGAAAAAAAAAATCCTCCATCTTAGGTGGATTTAAAAATCTCCCACATTGTATCATTGACTCAGCCACATAGTGTGACTCTGAAGTTCTACCTCTGAGATCCTTTGTGTGAATTGGCCAGTATGTCTAAGAATATCACCTGAGAGCTACTGAAATGCACTTTTTCTTCAAGCAGCTTAAATTAAGCCTCTACAATATTCCTATATGGCTCAGTGGATAAATCATTAGAACTGGAGTCAGGGACACCTGCTTCAGATTCAAAATCCAGCTTCAGAGACTTACTGTGTGACCCTAAGCAAGTCACTTAACCCCTGTTTGCCTCAGTCTTCTGATCTGTAAAATGGAGATGATAATAGCAACTACCTTCCAGGGTTATCTTGAGGATCAAATAGGACATTTAATATTTGAAAGTACTTAGCACAATGCCTCATACATAGTGGGAACTTAATACTCATTTACTTCCCTTCCCCTTCCCTTCCCTACTATACATTTCCACATTCACTGAGATCACAGGCCTCTTCCCAACTCTCAAAAATTTTGAGCTGGAAGGAATCACAGGGGTCATTTAGTCCAATCTACCCATTTTACAGATGAGAAAATAGTCTCATAAAGATCAAATGATTTGCATAAGGTTGCAAAAGTAGTAAGTAAAAAGGACAGAGTTTAAGCACCTCAAACTCCAAACCTAATGTTCTTTATAGTATATGAAGCAGCCTGTATATTTTTCATAAGATCTACATGTGCACCCAGTAGATGAGTCATTCTGTGGCTTTCATGATCACAAGATAACAGAGACCAAGTTATCTATATTTCTGGTGATAAAAAAAAAAAATCTTTTACTACCACCTGAAGTCCATTTGCACTGATTTCATCCTTTCTCTCTATGTAGATATACTCTTTCCCTAATTATCTCTATCCAAAACCTTAGGTTGTTCTATTAGAATTGGGACTAACTTAAGAATACCAAAAATCTTTTTTATGAGTCTAATTGTTACTTTTGAAACTTTAATAATAATTGAAAATACTAACTGAAAAGAGGAAAATGGGCCTAAACCGAAAGGAAGTGCTATTTTTCTGCAAACTAATTTCTTTGAAAAATTCAGTTAGCTGTAAAACTGTCAAGAGGACAGAAAAATGATGGAAAGATATAGATTATTCTAGGAGTATTTACATAATTGTATAACATCAGAAAGACTTAGTTTCAAATGCTACCACTGAAACTTACTAGTTGTGTGATTATGGGCAAACCACTTTGAGTCTCCAAATCTCTAATTCTTCAACTTTAAAAATAAGGCTAATAATACCCTCAGTAGTGTTTAAATCAGGGTCATTGTTAAAATCACATTAGAGAATGTATTCAAAGTACTTTGTAAACTTACAAGTGAAAAATAAACACTAGTTATTTTTATTCTTCTTAATAGCTTTATCATCACCCTTGATAACTAGCTCTTTAGTTTCAATTGCCTGGTATGAGGTAAAACTAAAATTTAAGTTACCCTAATTAACCACTAATTTATAAGAATGTAATTATTTTTCTATCTTGTCAAGACAAAGGAAACCCCCTTATCATTTGGCAGCAAATTCTAACGACTTTAGTCATTGTTGAGAAATAAAAATGATAGGAAGTTTAGGTTTTCTAATGATGGAACCTAGTAACAGAACAGTGATCTCTCACCTCTGGCATACCTGTCTCCCCATCTCCATACTCTTTACTTTTGACCATCTGACACGTCTCTTCAGTCAGAGTACCCTGAATATCCTGGCTGCTTTTCTTCCAGACTACTTAAGAGTAAGTGACAGACCAACAGTCAAACGTAAGCAATATTGAGCTATGTAATAAAATCGGTCCTCAATCCATTAAAAGTAGACTATACGTAATTTTTAATAGTCTGATAGCTCTCAAATGAAAACAGTTAAGAAAGGAAACATTTAAATAGTTAAATAAAAGCTCTTTGCTTCATTGAAATATTTGAGGGACAAATGGTATCTAAGGTACTTACTAAAAATCTTTGTTTCCTTAGTCAATCAGAGTAGAGGGTATGGGGCTACTTTTTGTTTTGTTTTTTTATCTACAGTGAGTGCCTGGAATGTTGATAGACTGGATTGCCTTGCACTGGATTAAACCACATTTATTGCAGTTCCACTGGTATAGAACAATATATTAGCTGATGTGCAAATCTACAAAACAAAAAACTTTTAAATCCTTCCAGAACCTTGTGAGCTCCTGAAATTAAAACAGATAATATTCACCTATGAAAAATACTCCTGAACACCGCAAAGAACCAGAGAAATGGGCTGAGTATTGCTAAGTACAGGAAATACACACAGTATTGTGTCAGGAAGTATGAATGGTCAGGAAGTAATGGAATAAAATGCATTGTTCAGGAAAGGCTTCCTGAAGGAAATTACTTTTTTGTGGGGGAAAAAAAAAGTAGAAGTCTGAAATGCTACACAAGTAGGAAAGTATGAACTGGGTATTTTTGGTTATTTTTCAAATTCCCACCTCTAAAAAATACTGATTTCTTTGCTCAGAAGGTTATGTTTAAGTCCAGCTTTTTTCCCCCAATTGAATTTGAGATGATTATTTAATTGGTAATAGCTTTGCAGCTCTTTTTAGAAGTAACTGCAACAAGGACGAAGTAGTTATTTGAGCTCCTTGCCTCAATGATGGTTGTCACAGATGTTATTTCAAATACCTTTCCTTTCTTAGATCTTAGAGTCTCTGTTTTTTAAGTAAAAGAAGTTGGAGTGTTTGAAGGTTTTGAGGGGAATTCCTCTGTTATTGGAGGGAAGGTTTGAGTCAGACTGGGTGAGGCCTGAAGCCAGTTGCTAACAGAGCAGCTTGGAGAATCAATCAGTCTGAGGTTCTGAGCTCAGTTGGTGCCTACTTGAGAATGTGTAGAAAACCTGATCAGAAGTAGGTTGTCTGGATAGTGAAGTACCAAAGGGATGGATCCCAATGAAGATGTTTGAGATTAGAAAATTCATGCTCTATCCAAACTATGGCAGCCAACATGTGTGTCCTCTTCTTCTGGATCATCCTAGAGGACTTGACCATGTTCTGCATGAGGTTAGTTAATAAATATTCAGTAATTGAGTACTGAAGTCAGAGAATTCTAGACACTGTGAATCTTTAGAGGAAAATGTCATATTCAGTCCACATTTGGTCTGGCAAGCAAGAATATCATGATCTGCTAGAATAAGCATTAGAGTGGAAGTCATATATTTGGGTGTATTGTCTGGTCTCTTACTTTTATTAACGTCATCAGTCTTTAAAAATTGGTTTCCCAGGATCTCAGTTTCTTCATCAGAAAAATTAATCACATTTGCTCTATTTATTTATAAAATTAAGATTCCAATATGATAATATGTGTGCAGAAGTTCATAAGAGATTATAATGGGAATGGGAATTTGAAGACTTTCCCTGATCTGAAGATTTTTCCCTGCCTCCTAATAGGCTGAATGTAATCACATGGAGTCTGTAGATGGAAGGAATTGGCTGAAGGGTAGAGCAGAGCCCACAGAAAACTGGGAGTCAGAGCAGCTAGACAGTGGGAGAGGGAGAACACTCAGGCAAGGAAATAACTAGTCTTCTGAGCTTTGGTTTGTGGGGAGGCTAAAGGATAGTGTGACTCTCTGCTGCATTGTGGTGTATTAACTTCTATGTTGCTGTGATGGATTTGGTTTCCTGGTGTTGGGGTTTGGTTTTCTGCTGTCTGAATAAATACTTTGCTTCTGTCTTCTATATGTAGAGTCTGTTATAATTTGAGATTGAGCACTATGTCAACATTCACAGTTGCCTTTGGCACTGTGAATATTGAGTTGGCACTACAGATACTTAGGATATTATAAGTGTAAGACACTGTTAGTATTTTCTTTCAGTCATATCTGTTTCATCTGTATCTGAACAGGCTGAGAAAGAAAGTAAATTTTTCTTATTTGATAAACAGAGATAGGTATGATGTAAGACATTTTTCTTTTTTAATAATTATATTTATTGAAGTACAATAAGCCTTAGAACATTTTACATCTTAAAAAAACTTTTTATGTGAAGTATATCATCCTTTTGCTGTATTCACTTGGTTTTACATGATTTGGCATTGAGTTCACAAGATTTTGACACATGAGGCAGCTAGTTGGTGAGTGAATAGAGCACCAGCCCTGGAGTCAGGAGGACCTCAGTTCAAATCCAGCCTCAAACACATAATACTAGCCGTGTGACCTTGGGCAAGTCACTTAACCCCAACTGTCTTGCCTTCCCCCCTCTAAAACAGAAAGAAAAAAAAAGATTTTGACGTACAATTATTTAATTCTTCATCATGAAACAACACTTTCATCACATCAGATATTTAGACATTTTTTTTCCAAAATTTATTTCATATTATTTTCAGAGATATTTGGAGAAATTTGAGAATGCGATTTTTAAAAAAAACTGTCAGAGAGGAACTAACTAAACTGCCAAGAGGAGGTGAGGGTAAAGGTTTGAAGGTGACATATGTTTTTGTCTGTAAGGGAAAATATAAAATACTAGGTACTTTTGAGAATGCAGATACAACATGACCTCGAACTTTGAGAATTTGCCAAATTATTCTTCCCCCTAAAACTTCTTTGGAGTTATTTACCTAACAGCCTGAATTATTAGGCACATGTTTGAACACCTGGAAATAAGAAAGAAAAAAAGACCTCAGGATTATAGTCTACCCACTAATAATGTTCATGCATTTTACCTCTAAATGAGTTCTTCTAGTTCTCACTCCAAACTTATCTATTCTAATTTCATGTAACAGGATGTTAAATTCACAGCTATGTCCCATCTAGTAAATTATAGGCCCCTAATTTTAAGTTGGCCTACCCATAAGGCCAAGAAAAAGAAAGAATGAAAAAAAAAAGAATGAGATGATACTGTAAATGACAAAGGCATGGCTGGAATCCAGTGGTGATTTTGAAGAAGTAATATGTCAAGATTGACAGTGGGGATGTTTGATGGGGTCTTTCTCTATGATTGGGCCTGCCCATGAATCCATTCCATCACTTCATAATGAGGAACAAGCCTGCAGGCATGATTGGAGTCATCTATACTATGTATAGAATAATTGATGAGCCACCTGTGCTGGGTTGGAGATCTGGGTCAGAAGTTGCTGTCGTTGACAGTGTGGTAAGTGAGGAAAAAACTGTCTAAAAGGGGAATGATCTTCCTAGGTTGAAAATTCCCTCACTGATTGGACATCACCCTTCATGAGGTCATGAGTAGAAAATTAAGAAGGTGGGGGGAGAGGGGGAAATATATCCCTTAGGTTCCGCACAGTTTTTAATAGTAAGATTTGAGTCTCAACACCTGAACATATACTTTTCTTTCTTTCTTATTTTTTTTTCATTAAACAAAGATTTATATTACCTGCCTCTCATCTCCACTTCCCAATGAAAAAGGAAAACACATTTAACAAATGTGGAAAGTCAGGCAAATCAGATTTACACGTTGGCCTAAGGGACTATACAAGGATTAAATGTTTACATTCAAATAAAGAAATGACAAAGCACTACAAATCCTGGGTTTAAAGCATGTAAATGTAGATTAATTAAGGGGTGCTTAGATCTAGGAAGAGCTACAAGTCTGCTGACCTCATAGTAGATATTTATACTATATCTGACTTCTTGTACGTTGCTATTTTCTCTCTAGGTCTGAATTAAATCTTGCCTGTGTAATCACCTCCATTATAAAAGGTAGCATGGTACAATGGAAAACCTAATCACTCCAGAGCTAGAGAACCTAGGTTCGTATCCTTTCTCTACTACTGAATGTCTCTGTGAATATGGCCAAGATTCTCAGCATCTCTAAGTTCCAGTTTCCTCATCTTTAAAATGAAAGAGTTGAACTCAGTAACCTTTGAGGTCTCTGTTAAATTTGTTCCTGTAATACACTGCTATGATTAGGAAAACAAGAACAGCAGAGATTTCTAAGCACATAGAAGCTTGGATCATAAAGAAATGAATTCTGAAAATTCTTAAAAAATCATAAAGAAATGGGGATTTCTTCCTAGTACCTTTTGGCATTGAGTGGAGGGCATAATACCATCCAGCATTCTCTAAAACTCCTCAGTGCCTGGCATTTACCATTGTTGCTGTTTGAACCCAGGGACTCCAAAAACTCTTGTGGTGGGGGCTCTGCCCACCCAAAAACTGTTGGGGTTTTATTATGTGTTGTGGTGGAACCATCTCAAAGAATTCAGAGTCAGACCACCTCTAATACAAGTATGGGCATTTATTGAGATTGACACCTCTCATGAAGCAGACTAAATTCCAAGAGGAACCAGCAACTTCAGAGAAATCAAGATGGATTTTTATAGGGTAAAGATGCAATTACATAACAGAAAATTTACATAGAATAGAGGAATATCATTAAATTCCAAAACAATAATATAGCCAAACTTATTCAGCTGTAACAGAAATGTTTGCTATAGCAATGAAAAGAAAAAGAAATTGAAGGAATTAGAACAGACAACGAAGAACAAAACTATCACTCTTTGCAGATGATATGATGGTGTACTTAGAGAATCACAGAGAATCAACTACAAAATGACTTGAAATAATTAACAACTTTAGCAAACTTGCAGGATAAAAAGAAAAGCACATGAATCATCAGCATTTCTATATATTGCCAACAAAGTCCAGTAGAAAGAGATAAAAAGAGGAATTCCATTTAAAAATAACTGTAGAAAATATAAAATACTTGAGAATCTAACTGTGAAGACAAACCCAAGAATTATATGAACACAATTACAAAACACTTTTCACACAAATAAAGTCAGATATAAGCAATTGGAAAAATATTAATTTCTCATGGGTAGACTGAGTCAATATAAAAATGACAATTTTATCTAAATTAATCTATTTATTCAGTGTCATACCAATCAAATTGCCAAAAAATATTATACAGAGCTAGAAAATTGTAATGGCAAGCAAAGAAGTACTTAGCATCTTGTTTCAGCTACTTAAGTATTTAGCACATTATTTGAGTTCAACTGTGTTTGAGCCTTGCCCTGATTATATCAAGTCTTTGTTAAGAAACAGAGTTTGTGGACCCCACAGTGGGAAGAACTTGCTGATGCAACAGGGAGGAGCTAATGACCATATATAAGGAGAAGCCCAAGCTAGGAAAGAGCAGAATTGAGGAGGGGAACTTTGTGGTAGCCAGGCACTCTGTTTGTCTGTTCTGTTTGTGTTGATTTTTGTTTGTGATACTTTGTACAGAAGCCCTGGGACCTTACTGGAAGCCCTGAAAGAGGATTTTCTTGTTGTCTGTTTACAGAAGTCCTGGAGGAGGGTTTCAGAGGCCCTGTACTGACAATTTGTGTTGAGTTTTCAGACTTTTGTTTGTGGGTTTGTGTTGATTTCACAGGCAGAAAGTGAATTGATGATGGTGCTGCCCGTGTGCATCAATGTTGTTTTGGCCTATTGAGCTTTTTATTCCCAGAAACAGAAACTATGAAGGACTTGAGGTGGACTGGTCATCATACTGAGTTTCAATATGGATCAGGAACTGGACAAGGAACTGGATGCGGAGCTGGATGAAGAGCTGGAAGAAGAACTGGTTGAGGAGTTGAGAGCTGCCTACCTGTGCATCCAGGGGACAGTTAGGTAGATTCAGGCAGCAGCTGGGACCATGGAAGAGGAACCATGGAATCCGAGAGCCAGCCTCTAGTCAAGATGAAAAGAACTCTCTTTGCATACCTAATGCTGACTGAGAAGATCATAATTTACTATGGCCTAGGGGTGGGAGAACTCTGTACTCCAATTTACAGTGAAAGAAAATATAGAGAGCATTACAAAATGTAAAATAAATAATTTTGATTATATAAAATTGAAAAGTTTTTTCAGAAACAAAACCAATGCAACCAAAATTAAAAGGAAAGAAGAAAATTGTGAGAAATTTTGCAACAAAGATCTCTGATAAAGGCCTCATTTCTCAAATATATAGATAATGGAGTTAAACTTATAAGAATACAAGTCATTCCCCAATTGAGAAATGGTCAAAGGATATGAACAGACAGTTTTCAGACAAAGAAATCAAAGCCATCTGTAGTCATTTGAAAAAAGGCTCTGAAACACTATTGATTAGAGAAATACAAATTAAAACAACTCTGAGGGGCCACCTCACACTTATGGAATTGGCTAATATAACAAAAAAGGAAAATGATAAATGTTGAAGGGAATGTGGGAAAACCCTACTGCACTTTTGGTGGAGTGGTTTACTGATCTAACCATTCTGGTGAGCATTTTGGAACTATATCCATAGGACTATAAAACTGTGCATACCCTTTGATACAGCAATACCACTGCTAGTCTATATCCCAAAGAGAATTTTTCAAAAAGAGAAAATGAAATATCTGTACAAAAAGTATTTTTCGCAGCTCTTTTTTTTGTGGGGGTTGTAACAGTTATCAATTTAGCAGATACTTAGTCCTTAGTACCTTAGGGCTAAGTATGGAACATGTTAAGTTCTGTCTCCTGTTGCTGACATCGCAGGAGGGGGTTGGCTGAGACAGGAGGCCAGTGAGTGTATATAAGAAGAGTTCTAGAGACAGAAAGACAGAATCAGGAATGTTCCTCCTGGTGGCTCCTGGTGGAGAAAACAGGATTGTTCTGGCATTTGGGAACTGGGCTTGCTGGACTGAGAGCTGAGTTGGAGTCTTCTATGTGACCAGAACCTGATGAAGGCTGCCTGGAATGCTGAGAGGGCTGCCTGGAAGGCCTCCTGGAAGGTTGAGAGGGCTGCATGGAAGGCCTCCTGGAAGGCTACCTGGAAGGCCGAGAATTCTCCTGGGTCCTAGGGCCAGCTGAACTGCTGGAGGACTGAAGAAGCATGATTAGGATAAGCCTTTGTTGGTTTGTGGCTTGGTGGATCCTTGAGTTCCCAGCAACAGAAGTGGTGAAGGTTTTGAGATGTGCTGGACCCTGTGAACTTCAGTGTGTACCAGGGACTGCCCAAGGATCTGGGAACTGTCTGCCCCTGAATCCAAGTGACTGTTTGGTGGATTCAGGCAGGAGCTGGGACCATGGAAGGGGATCCAGGGAATCTGAGAGACCACCCAGAGTCAAGATGAAGAAAAGGCCTCTCCTTGGCTATTGAACAAGTTTACTAGACATTGAAGGGTGGAGGGTTTGTGTGGTTTTCTAATGATTGTATTTAGTGACTGATTGCTAGATAAGTGACTGATTAAGTTAATCTATGGTTGCCCCATGAGTGGAAGATTGATTATGGTATTGTGAACTGATTGAATGATTAAATAAGAAGGGTTTCCCCCTTAGGGAAACCAGATGATTATTCTTTTGTTCTTTGTTCTAAATATCATGGCCACTGTAGTGAAAACCGTGTGGCCATTCTAATGGTAAGCTGTTATGAACACTATATTGTGATTTTCTGTGATAAGATATAATGTTGTGAATATTATATCATGATTTTTGTAAATTTTTGCCTTGATTTGTAATGGAATAAATGGAGTGTTCACTATACTGTGTAATCCAAACCTTAAAAGCTGTTCACAGTAGTATTCTTTTGGGAATCTGCTTATGCATGGCATTACAGTGGTTAAG
Organism: Pseudochirops cupreus; assembly: GCA_028627135.1. Taxonomy (NCBI): domain Eukaryota; kingdom Metazoa; phylum Chordata; class Mammalia; order Diprotodontia; family Pseudocheiridae; genus Pseudochirops; species Pseudochirops cupreus. The sequence goes on from CM053582.1 coordinate 261,502,106, forward strand.
AACTGGAAATTGAAGGGATGCCCATCAATTGGGGAAGGGCTGAAAAAACTGTGATATATGATTGTGATGGAATGTTATTGTGCTTTGGAAATTACGAGCAGAATGATTTCCAAAAAAACTTGAAAATCTTACATGAACTAATACAAAGTGAAGTGAGGAGAACATTGTAAGCCGCAATAGCAATATTGTAAAATGAGCAACTGTGAATGATTTAGCTATTTTCAGTGATACAGTGATCCAAGACAATCCCAAAGGACTCATGATGATAATATCTGTCTCCAGAGGGGGAAAAAAAAACAAAAACTGATATTATCTGAATAAAAACTGAAGTATGCCATTTTTCTCCTTCTTCCTTCCCTCCTTCCTCCCTCTCTTCCTTCCTTCCTTCCTTCCTTCCTTTCGTTTTTGTTTTTGCCCAAATCTCATACAAAAGATTGCATGTGTATATTTGTCAACAGCATGCCTATATCAGACTGCTTACTTTCTCAGGAAGTGGGGAAGGAATGGAAAGAGGGATAGAATTTGGAACTAAACTTTTAAAAATGCTAAAATTTTGTTAAATGTTAAAGATTGTTTTAACATGTAATTGAAGAAAAATAAAATATTATTTAAAAAATTAAAATTGGGCAAATGGATACTAATGTTTTCATGATACATTTAAAAACAAGAAATGAAATACCAATGAATGAAAAAATAGAAAATATAAAATATGTCATTGGACAAACAACTGACTTGGAAAATAGATACAAGAAAGATAATTTTTAAATTCTTAGATTACTTAAAATCAAAATTTTTAAAAAGAACCTAAACAATATATTTCAATATTTTATCAAGGAAAACTGCCCTGATATCTATTCTAAAAGAAGACAAAAGAGAAATTGAAGGAATCAGGCATTCTTGGAGACAAGATTTTTGTGTAAGCAGTAAACTACTTCATCTCTCCCATGCTCACCTCTAAGCAACCATAAAATAGATCCCCCCAAATAAATCTCAGAATAGCAGAACCAGCAAAAAGATGGAGTGAAACAATATTTTAGCCCAAGAAACTTGGAAGATCACCAAGAAATGTCTGTCTTACTTAGGTGAAAGGGGAGTGCAACCCAGGATGGTATAGCACCAATGCAATATTTACAGCATCTATGGTGACTATAAATAAACCTGCATCATGCTCAATTGCAAAATATAACAAACTCTCCATATAGAGAACAGAAGCAATACATTTATTCAGACACCAGAAAATGGAATCCCAAAACCAGTAAGCCTATTCCATCTTGGTACCAAAGAACTTAATAAGCAACAACAGCAGAGAGAGCCACAGCATTCTCTAGCCTTCCCACAAATCAACACAAGACCAATATTTATCCACAAGTCTATCTGTCTCCCTTGGAAGCATCCTCTCCTCCCAACTGTCTAGCTTGCTCTGACTCCCAGATTCTTGTGAACTCTGCTCCACCCTTCAGCAAACTCCTCCCATCACAGGCTCCACATGATTACATTCAGCCTATTAGGGGGCAGAATATATTTTCAAAGCAGGGAATGTCTTTAAATTCCCTTAGGCTTATTAAGGGGCATGGGAAAATCTTCAAATTCCCTTTACCATTATAGATGGGAAGCATCCCAGCAAACCAGCAGCAAGCACCATCTCAGCAAACAAGACGGAGATCCTGAGCCCCACTGTGGTAGAGCAGGTAAACTCCAACATCAGGACTGACCATTTGGGCATAGTTCCAAATTGCTTTCCAGAATGGTTGCATCAGTTCACCTCAGACACTTGTGTTACTGCAATAGTGTCCCAGTTTTCCCACATCCCCTCCAACATCTATTACTTTCCTCCTTTTTTGTCATATCTGTCAATTTGCCAATTTGATAGTAAAACTCACTGCAAACCAAAACCATATGGGAATAGGATGAAGGTCTTATCACCTCTCTCATTGTGCCTGTTACTGGAGTTGTACCAGGTGAAGTTATAAAATATGACTATACACACATATGTATATATATGCATATATATATTTGACTAAGAAAAATAGTTATTTTAACCATGTAAACAATAGTCCATAAAACATTAAATGCAAAAGATTAATAGTAGCATTGCAAATTGGCCCAGGACAATTTATTGCTAAACTATATCTAAAAAGATGAGAATAAAATTTTCTAAACAACAATAATAATAATACTCAGTTTTGCTGTTCAAAGCAATTTTCTGAAGTAATCATTTAGTAAAAAATCTAAAACTTTGTTAGACTTGTATTTGATGACATCGAGTAGAACAAGGAACAGATCAGTGGAAATAACAAAGAAAGTAAGTTAAGAATTGATATAAGGAAAAGTTTCCTTACAATTTGATCCAAAAGTAGACTGGATCAGAACATTGTTAGTCTTCAAGAAAAAGAAGTATGAGCACATATTTAACATGACATAGAATGAAATCTATTTCATGCTGAACTAGATGGCCTGTGAGATAATGTTTGACTTTGAAATTGCTATTCTTTGACCTTCTACATCTATGAGGTGGGCAATATGAACTTACATTTTATTATATAAGGGTTACTCTGAGGAATTATAAGATTCTAGGTCATCACAGAAAGATTCAAAGACGTGTGTGTCAGAACTTGGACTTAAAGAAAGTGGACTACTATGAAGGGGGTTGAAACAATATTAATAACTAGTATTTATAGGCTAGTTAGCATTTGTACTCACAGTGACTCATAAGATACTAGTAAATAGCTTTACTAATTTCCCATCTTTAACTGAATGAATCATTTATCTCATAAGTTTTGCAGAGTATTTTACATACGTTAATTGATTTGACCCTTACCACCAGTTTCTTTCCTCTAATTTGTTATCAGTGTTAAGTTAATCATTATCTTGTTTGATCTTTACACTAATTCTATGAGGAAAGTATTGTTATTAACTTCATTTTATAGAGGAGGCAATTGAAACTTTGATTTGCCAAAGTGTCATATAGCTCATAAGCATAGGAAGCAAAATTCAGACCTAGTTTTCACTGACAGTTGCCAATGCCCTATTCACTATGACACTATATGTCTGCCATTTTAAATCTTTCCATCAAAATGGCTTCGATGGTTCCTTCCAGATCTAAATTGATGATTCTAAGACCCAATAAATATTGGATTCCCTGTGTTGTCAGAGTAAGAGCTATATTGGAGAAACTTAAATGTATGCATTGGGAGGGGACAGGGGAAATCTCAATTGTTCTTTACAAAGAAGAATAAAAACAAAGCAATTAAAATTTAATGTTGTGAATTCTATATGCGTGAGATGGGCAATAAAACGTACCTACAAAATTAAAAATCTGGAGATGAGTGTACTTTATCACTATTTTTGGTCCTAGTACTATGTAATAGATTCCATCATTATAGAAAAAATTAAAAATTCACCTTATAAGTATAAAGTGTTATATATAAAGGGAAGTTATTTCAGCCTCATAAATACTGAATTTCACAATTGTCAGTCAGTTGTTGAATAATTTTAAATAAAAAGTGCTGATTATCTAATATGGAGTCTCACTTTCCCATTCATAGTAATTTTCTATCCTATTAGTTTTATATCACAAGTCATGTAGAACAGGCCTTAGCACTATTCATGTTTTTCTCTACAGTGTCATTTATAAAAATGCAAACTAGTAAAATTCTTCTGATCTCAATTAATTTTTCACTTGTCTGCAAGCTCAGTATAGTATACAGAATCAGTATACAGAATCTGTTCTACACAAACCCCTCCTTTGAATCAACTGGATTGATTCAGAAATTGATTCAGAAATCATCCTTAAGGGTCTCCTTCTAAAGTTAAATCTGAATTTCTGAAATTAGTTACATCTCTGGTAATTTTACCTCAGCTTCTGTTCACATAGAAAAATATCTACTCATTCAATTTTCCAGCCAAGGCCTTAGTGGATGATCTAGATTGGACATGATCCATTTACCTGTAATGGTAATAGAAATTTGAAGATATTACTTGCCCCTTAATAAGCCTAAGCTGAACTTGAGGACCTTTCCCAATTTGAAAATATACTCTGCTTCCTAATAGGCTGCACGAGCTCACCTGGAGCCTATGGTGGGAGGTTTGTTTTTCAGGAAGGTGCAACTTTTGTTACTTTGTAGTCAAGTGAGTCATGAGGGTTGTGGTGTTCTCTGACCCTGGAGAGGGCTATATATACCTCTGAGGCAAGGTTTTGTTTTGGGGCTCACTTTGGGAAAGGTTGTGTGATTTGGCCAGATGAGACTCTAGGTAGCTGTTGTGCCACCCCCCTTGCCCCTGGCTTTGAGAACCCTGATGTTGGTGCTTCTCTCTCTGGTGACTAAGTAGGTATGGATGTAATGGTCAGACAGCTGGAAGCCCTGTCTGTTGAATTGTGTTATTTTCTCTTGTAATTTCTGTTTGCATTCTCTGAAGTTCCAGGTGCTGACTTTTTCCCCCTAACTAGGTATATGTTTTATTGATTAAAGATTGTTAACCTTTTATGAGTTGCTTTCCTTTAGAAAAGCAGATCAAAGAACGGCCAGCAGCCATCCTGGGTATGCTAGGGTGTTTGATGCTATATCACCATGACTAGATTTAAGTAAACTAAACGATTTTTAGGTATGGAATGGTTCTTCCATGGTCCATATTTGCTCAAATTCAAACTTAAGCCATTGGTAAATCATAGTATCATTGATGTTGTCACCCTATTGTTACTATATGTAAAATATTTACTGTATGTGTGTGTGTATGTGGATACATGTATATGTATATATGTGTGTCTTTTAAGAGAATCTGTGAATATATGCCATTTTATACATCCTACCCTGACCAAAACCTATTTCCACACAAATATTTGTGTGTCCACACACACACACACACACACACACACACACACACACATACACACATGCATACATGCACTGCATATAATGTAGCTATAGAATAATGTAGTAGATATTCAAGATTTGGAATCTAGAAAACATAACTTGGAATCAGGTCTCTGCTGTTTATTAGAGGTAAATAGTCAAGTCATTTTACCTCTATATGTCTTAGTCAACTTCCTAAATCTTTATCTAATATATCCTACATAGATTGGTTGTGATTGGCATTGGTTTTGATCTGCAGCTCCATACCAGAGGTTCCTATGTTGACAAATCACAGCTTCTTCATATATTCATTTACATTTTTTAAAAAATCTATAAAACTAAGGACACAATATTCACATTATAATATTTATTTTATTTTACCTTTAAAAAAGTATTAACTGATAGATACTATAAATAGTTCCCACTTACATTTATAAAAGAGTCGATTTATGTGGATTTTACTTAAATATAGATTTTAAAGAATATATCCAACATAGGGTAAGAGACAGAAAGCTGACCTGAAAGATGGAAGGTGGTGTGTTCAAGTCTCAACTCTCATATGTTGGCTATGTGACCCTGAGAAGTCACCTAACCTCTCAGTGCTCTAGGTTGGATTACTTTCTAAGATCACAAGTAGAAAAAAGGCACTAACATGCATTGGTAAAAGGAATGTCCTCACCTCAAATTTCTCTATACCAATAGAATCACAGAGCCAGTCTCTATCACCTCTAGCTATTGTAGTTCCGTATTCTTACTACTAGAGGAATACTATTAGCTTTAGATTAGATTTAATTTATTAATTATAACCAATATGATATTATATATTTATTATGCAATATAATATAGTTCCATATATTATATAATATAATATATTAATAAAACAGAGTTATTATATATAATCTATTATATAATTAATTATGGTATTTAAATATTAATTAGATTTAATTAATCATATTAGATTAAATAAATAAAGTCACTTCACAAACTTTATAAATATATACTTTATTCATTTATTTTAGCAGTTATTTTAAAATTTATTTTTTAATTTTTTTTTTGGAGGGGGGAAGGCAGGGCAAGTGAGGTTAAGTAACTTGCCCAAGGTCACACAGCTAGTAAGTGTTTAGTGCTTGAGACCAGATTTAAACTCAGATCCTCATGACTCCAAGGCCATTGCTTTACTCACTGCACTACCTAGCCACCCCCATTTTTAAAATTTTGAATTGCCAGTTCTGTCCTTCTCTCCAGCCCCTCCTCCACTCTTTTGGAAGGCAAGCAATATGATCTTAATTATATATGGGAAAGCATGCAAAACATTTCCATATTATTTGTGTGAAACACACAGAGAGAGAGAGAGAGAGAGAGAGAGAGAAAAGAAAGAAAGAAAGGAAGAAAGAAAGAAAGGAAGGAAGGAAGGAAGGAAGGAAGGAAGGAAGAAACGAAGAAAGGAAGGAAGATAGGAAGGAAGAAAGGAAGGAAGGAAGGAAAATGTTTTATTCTGCACTCAGAGTTCATTGGTGCTCTCAGGGTGGGTAGCATTTTTCATAAATCCTTTGAAATTATCTTGGACTATTGTATTGATTAGAGTAGGTAAAATGTTTCACAGTCATCATTACAATATTTCTGTTACTCTATACAACAGCTTTTCAAACTTTAAAGCAATAGATAAATGTTAGTTATTATTTTTGTTCCCCAGAAGAACTTTTTGAGGAAAGTATGATATACATGTATTTCTTTCATTTAACAGATCAGCTAAATGAGACATGGAGAGGTTGTTACTTACCCATGATCATATGGGTCCTACATGAATGTATAAAGGAATGGTGGGATTGTCAGTGTCAGGAACTCCAATGTTGGAATTCCTGCAAATATGACTAATAAAGCCTGCCTATATATGACTTTCAGTTCACAACATTCTGAAATCATAAGGAGTTATTCTGTAATAAATATTCATATATGTGTGTATATGTGTACATATGTATGTGTATTTATGCATGTAAGCGTGAATATGTGTACATATACTTATACTTGAGTGTATTATTAATCCTGTCAATATCAGGTCTATAAAAGAGCACTTATAAAGCAAATTGTTACCTAAAGTTTATAAGTATTAAGGTTGACATACTTAATTTTTATTAATATTATACATTCTTTTCATGCACACCCTAACATATTCTGGGAGGAACTTTTTTACATCAGACTGCCATTAAAATTCTACATTTCAGATGAGGGGTTGAACTCTGATGACATGATTCCTTATATAGGAACTGCTGTACACCCTAAACATCAAGCTAGGGCTAGTTAGTAACAATGCATCCAGTCATATATAACATGTATGGGATGATAAATTCAATGGAATGTTGAAAACACATATTCATATCTTAATTTTCCTGATGATGACTAACTCACAGCTTATTTACTGAGCACCCACTTACTATTCAAGGTATTGTCATGCTTCCTAGGCAAAAAGAGTTAAACATGTTTTTATCTCCAGAGGAGAATTGTAATTGGGCCTATGAAAACTGAGCTTTGAGGCAATGATGTAGGTAGGTGCAAAAATTTCTACTTCTGCATCTTTCTAAATTACACGAGACTGCAGGGAAATTCAAAAGACATCTGTTAGTTAGCAACCAATCAAAGTTCTTTTTTTTTTATTAATACTTTATCTATTTATTTATAGTTTTCAACATTCATTTCCACAAGATTTTGAGTTACTAATTTTCTCCCCATCTTTCCCCTACCCCAGCCCCCAAACAGTGAGCCTACTGAATACCCCTGCCCCCAATCTGTTTTCTCTTTTATCCTCCCCCATCACCCCCCCCCCAAACTTTCTAGTAGGGCAAGACAGATTTCTATAACTCAGTGCCTGTATATCTTATTTCCCGGTTGCATGTAAAAAACAATATGTTTTTAATTATTTTTTTAACATTTGTTTTTAAAGCTATGATTTCCAGATTCTTTCCCTTCTTCTCTGCTCACCCACCCCCACTGGGAAGAAAAACAATTCAATATAGGTTGTACATTTGTAGTTATGCAAAACATTTCCATAGTAGTTATATTGTGAAAAACTATCTTTCTCTCCATTCTACCCCTCCCCCACTTACTCTATTTTCTATTTTGACCCTGTCCCTTTTCAAAAGTGATTACTTCTAACTACTCTCTCCCCAATCTGCCCTCCCATTATCATTCCCCACTCTTATACCCTTCCCCCCTACTTTCCTGTAAGGTAAGATACCCAATTATGTGTATGTTATTCCCTCCTTAAGCCAAATTCAATGAGAGTAAGGTTGACCCATTCCCTTTCACCTTCCTGGTCTTCCCCTCCACTGTAACAGTTTTCTCTTGCTTCTTTTATATGAGATAATTTACCCTATTCTATCTCTCCCTTTTTCCTTCTCCCATTATATTCCTATCTCACCTCTTAATTTTATGTTTTAGATATCATCCTGTCATATTCAACTTATCTGGTGCCCTCTGTCTATATATACATGTACACACATATGCACACACTCACACATGTATTTACACACACATATACTCTCCTATACACATACACATATATATATACATACATATATGTGTGTGTGTGTGTGTGTGTGTACATATATATATATATATATTCCCTTCAACTATCCTCATACTGAGAAAAATCTCCTGAGTTACAATTATTGTTTTTCCATGTAGGAATGTAAATAGTTCAACTTTAATAAGTTCCATATGATTTTTTTTCCTGGTTTACCTTTTCATGCTTCTCTTGCTTCTTGTATTTGAAAGTCTAATTTTCTGTTCAGCTCTGGTTTTTTTCATCAAGAACTTGAAAGTCCTCCATTTCTTTGAATGACTATATTTCCCCCTGAAACATTATACTCAGTTTTGCTGGGTAGGTGATTCTTGGTTTTAATCCTAGCTCTTTTCACCTCTGAAATATCATATTCCAAGCCCTTCTATCCCTTAATGTAGAAGCTGCTAGATCCTGTTTTATCCTGATTGTGTTTCCACAATATTCAAATCGTTTCTTCTTGGCTGCTTGTAATATTTTCTCCTTGACCTGGGAACTCTGGAATTTGGCTATAATATTCCTAGAAGTTTTCTTTTTGGGATCTTTTCAAAAGGTGATTGTTGACTTCTTTCATTTTCTATTTTGCCTTCTGGTTCTAAAATATCAGGGCAATTTTCCTTGAGAACTTCTTGAAGGGTGATTTCTAGGTTCTTTTTTTTATCATGGCTTTCAGATAGTCCAATAATTTTTAAATTATCTCTCCTTGATCTATTTTCCAGGTCAATGGTTTTTCCAGTGAGATATTTCACATCACCTCTTATTTTTTTCATTTGTTTGGATCTGTTTTATAGCAGTGGTTCTCCTAATGCCACGACTCTAATACTCTTATGTGGGCGTATCTGCATGTTGGGCGGCCCTGCCTGGAGATGGATAGAGGAGTGGTGTCTTGGTTCTCAAGACCATCAGAAATATGTGTTTTCTGATGGTCTTAGATGACCCCTATGACCCCTGTGAAAGGGTCATTTGACTCCTATACGGGTCGTGACCCACAGGTTGAGAACTGCTGGTTTTATAGTATCTTGATTTCTCATAAAGTCACTAGCTTTCATTTGCTCCAATCTAATTTTGAAGGAGTTATTCTCTTCAGTGATTTTTTGAAACTCCTTTTCCCTGTAGCCAATTTGTCTTTTTAAGGCATTCTTCTCCTCATTGGCTTTTTGGGCCTCTTTTGCTATTTGAGTTAATCTGGTTTTTAAGGTGTTATTTCCTTTAGTATTTTTTTGGGTCTCCTTTAGCAGGATGTTGACCCACTGTTCAAGATTTTCTTGTATCATTCTCATTTCTCTTCCCAATTTTTCCTCTACTTCTTTTACTTGATTCTCAAAATCCTTCTTGAGCTCCTCCATATCCTGTAAACAGTTCATATTTTTCTTGGAAGCTTTTGATGCGGAAGTTTTTACTTTGTTGTCTTTTTCTGCTTCATTGTTTTGATCCTTTTTTATCTCCAAAGAAGGATTCTATGGTCTGATTGCACTTCCTCTGCTTGCTCATCCTGCCAGTCAATTACTTGACTTTTGAGCTCTCTGCTATGGTAGAACTCTGTTTCCAAAGTGGAGAGAGCTTTGTCCCAAATTGCTGGGGTTTTTGCAAATGTTGTCAGAGCTATGAGAAGTGTGCCCTCTCTACAGCTACCACAAGCTCTGGCAAACTGTGAAGTTTCTCATCCCAGGACCATCGCCCAAGATTGTGACTCAGATCCAAGCAAGTCAAAGCAAGAGTGATTACTCTTTGAATAGTTGCTTGGCCCCCCTATTATCTGCCGGCCAAGAGCTCCACAGGCAGCCACACAGCACCTGCTACACTGCTTCCACCTCTTGCTCAGGAGTCAGGGGCTATACAGTGCTCTTCTGTCACCCAGTTCCAACAGAGTTCCCCATTGACCTTTTACTTTCTCTTTGGGGTTTATGGGTTGAGAAATCTGGAAACCACCACAGCCACTGGTGATTCACTCTCTTGAAGTGTGCTCTGGCAGGACTATGCTGCTGGTCAGGGCTACCCTGGGTCTGGGCTTGCGCGGCTCATGTGGGACTGCTGTGGTGCGATAGTCTGGTGTGATAGACCCTTCCTGTTGGCCTCCTAGCCTGCCCTCAGAGGGAGATTTGTTTCTCTCTGTCACTTTGTTGGTTCTGTAGCTCTAAAATTTGTTTAGAGTCATATTTTACAGGTATTGGAGGTGGTTGATGTGGGAGCTTAAGCAAGTTCCTGCTTTTATTCTGCCATCTTGGGTCTGCCCCTCTGATCTAAGTTCTTAAACCTTTTATTCTTTACTTATTGTTATTAAAATTCAGAAAATACTCTAGCTCCCTACTTGCTCCCACTTATAATTAAATTAATAAAATAATAAGGATATACATTTGTTTTCTTAAGTGAAACTGATGCTGTTGGTCTCAATTTAGCCAATTATGAAGCTACAAAGAAAACTCAAACAAAATCATTATCCTCATTTCCACAGAAATGGTGGTTTGCGTGAAAGATGTTTTTTATATAGCAAACTTTATAAACCTATAATAAATAATAATAATGAAATAATATTAATTATTTTATAATTATTACATAATTTTATTTAATGATTATAATATTAGATAATTATTATTAAAATAAAATCAAACTATAACAAAATTGTGTGTGTGTGTATGCTAGAAAGAAGTTGACTGATAGACACATTTCCTCCTCCTCCTCCTCCACACTTCTTTTTTGTTGAGTTCTACACTTCATTCTCTATTCATAGCAGTCCCTCCAAACTCTCCACTCCTATTCCAATAGCCTCTTTAAAATCCTCTGCTTTATATATTTCCTAATCAGCTCCCAAGTTCTCTGAGACCAATCCAATCTGCATAAACATTTAAGGTTGGCTACACAATCATGAAGAAAACCTAGCATATTCACCAAGGGTATTTCCCTGATTGTTGAATCTAAAATGTCTCCTCAATCACTTGTAGTTCTCTTCTTCAAAGAGGCAGATGGATCTGAGATTACTTCAATGTGGCCCTTTTTTCAGATAATGAACAATGTAACCCATCCATGCTAACCTATCCTATTTGACTTTTGCTCATGTCTTCCCATAAGTTGGTCATAGGGACCCCCTTAATGTGCTGAGGGCCCTCTTTAGTTTCTTTTTTCCCCCATTTAAGCATTGAAAAATAACAGTGGAGCCATGGTCTTTCCATTGCTTTAACCCACTCTCTTTTGTACAATTTTTAAAAAAATATTCCATGTTCCTTCATGGATATTCAGAATGGAAGAATATTTCACAAAGAATAATGTCTCACAAGACATTTAGAAATCTAGTTTCTCTTGGTAGACCAAGGGCCCCCCAGGTCTGTGGATAGACTTGAAGGGTTCTGACTAATTAGATGGGAAAAATACATTATATTCTTATTTTCACTAACCTCTAACTAAATTTAGCATGTCCTTCAATTATGAATTAAAAAACAAACTTTTCTCTGAAAAGGGGTCCATAAGTTTCTCCATACTGATACTGCCAATGAGGTCTCCCTACATCTCTGTCTCTCTTGCTCCATGCCCCACCTCTCACACAAACACACATATACACATATACACTCATTTTAAGAACCCTTATCTAATCATACATGATCATTTGTTCATACATATATGACTCAAAGAGAAGTTAATAAAAATTCATAGGACAAAAAAGAAAAAGAAGCCAAATGATCACTTTTGAGTGGTAAAGACTTCTTCTATATCTTCAATAAACAATACCTTTCTTTCAGAATTGTTTTGAATTTAAAATTCTTAATCTATTCATATTGGTTAAAATCTGTTTTTTGGGTTTAGGGTTTTTTTGTTTTGTTTTGTATTTTTACTTAGTAGGAATCCATTGAAAGAGCAAAAATTGGGAAGCCTAACATTCATCTTCCTACAATCTTTACTTTAACCAGGGTGACAGTTGGAAGAGAAAATAGGAAGGGTAGAAAGAGGACCACCTGTCACACTTTAATGTACATCATTACTAGGGCAACCTTGCTATAGCAACAGTTCTAGGCTTTAATGGCTCTAAAGTGACTCCATCTTACGAGGCTCTCTCTTCTAATAAGGATGTATAAGGTGCATTTTATTTGCTGTCATACAATCCTTTCTTCTCTACCTACAGAGGGGAAAAACTACAACATTTCAACTACTGTGATTTAGAAACATCTTAAGGTACTTTTGAGAGTAAAAGTACCTACCACTTTAAAGAAACTAAATTTAAAAAGAAAAATTAAAATTTACAAAATTAAAGGCCCATCATTCACATTAAAATTTTGATTTGCATTGTATGCTTATAAAAAGACTTTTAAATACATAGTTCTTTGTGTTTAAAATATGGTTTTGTTTATGAAATTTTTATTTAAATGAAGCTTTTAAGGAACATCTCTCTTATGTTTCTGTACAGTTAACATACTATTAATGCTTTGTATTTATATAGCATTTTAAAATTTGTAAAAGATTTTTCTCATAACAACCTTTTCATAAAGTCACTAAAAATATTATTACCACCACGACACACCCCTTTTGAAGATAAGGAAACTGAGATTCAGAGAGATTAAGTGACTTCCCCTGGTCATATGACTAGGAAATGTCAAAGGTGGAATTTTAACTCCATTCAGAGTCCAACAACTTAAGCAAACAGTTTTTTTATTCCAAATCCACATTTAATGTTATACTGCCTTGTGAGCTTTTATTGCAGATGATCAAGGACCTAGGGAAAAGTGGAAGAAGAGAAGCAGCTAATTCTGGATAGCTGTTGTCTGGTTAATCAATAAGTGTGAGATGCATCCTGAAAGGGCAGGGTCAAAAGGGTAAGAATACAATAGCAGTTTCTTTCATATCCCAATAAGCAGGAAAGTTTGAATTCATGGCAGGATTGTCATCAAATACCTTCCCTTCAGGTTTTTACCACACATTAGAGTATTCATTCTGTCACTGCCAAATCAGGTAATAGGCTCTCCCAACCTCCATCAACAACTTTCCCTTCTCCCACTTATGGAAAACAATCCTATCAATAAATTCCTTCCTTCTTTTCTCCAATATTGGACTAAGCAGCCACCATTTGGCAAGGCAAAGGGTATTTCTGATATTTACCCTTTTACACTTCTCCCATTCCCAACATCCATATATCCACATCTAGCATAAGTGGAAAAATTCTGACCTGTGAAAGGAAGGGGCTTGATTAGGAATAATAGAGGGAAGCAACACTTAAAAGGGACAGAAGTAGAAAACAGGGGTAGGGGAGATAAAGACTGTACAGAAGGAAACCAAGCATGAAAGGCTAGGTAAATGGGGGGCATGAGGACAGTGCTCACTCTACAAGGCTCATACTGTCCAGTTCTGCTCATACATGCTGTAGGCACGGCAAAGGGGACCATTTGCCAAATGTTTCAGCTCCTAGGTGGTTTTTCTAATGAATAGCACTTTCTCCTTAAGAACACTTATTTGTCCCTATGATTTGACACTCAAAAACCATTCAAGATCTTTTAATAACCTTTTACGACAGTTGAAAGTTGGCCAATTAATTTCTAAAAATAGGTATTTGCACAGTGAAAAAATACTCACCTTAATAAACATGATTTTGTAATCCTAACTCTCATTTTACTTTACCTTTTAAGGTTGACAGGGCCCCTCTATCACAATAACCCAGTGAGGCAAGTAGTGCAAATACTCATTTTACAGTTGAGGAAACTCATGAAGGTTTACGTGACTTGCCCATGGTTGTCAGGCAATCATATAGTGAGAGTGTATGGACACAAACCCAAATCTTCTGAATGCAAAAATCAATGTTCTTTCTACTCTACCAAACTGATACAACATTGGCATTGAAAACAATGCTAATTAGGAATTAAATGCCACTAACTCTGCAGAAACTTGAATGTAACTACAAAGAAGAAATTATTTTTAAAAGAAATGGGAAAATATTGTCAGAAAAATTCATTTTTTTAACTAATGAGGTACTTCCCATTCATACTACTCTAATTTGACTGCACCTATTACATAAATTGCTTAATTTTTCATGGCAATATGCAATATGCCAATGTCAGTTCTCAGGAAAATGACAGTGATTTATTGACCTTAGTCAAGAATTACACAATTTTATCTAAGGGGAAAATAGTATCTTGAGTTTTCATTTCTTTGTGTTATACATGATATCTTGTAAGTTCTTCATACTTTCACTTTGAAAATAGGATCATAGAATCAGAGCTTGGAAGGGGGGTTAGAGGTCATCTAGTCATGCCCCTTTATTTTACAGATGAGGGCACTGAGGTCCACACATGAAGTACCCTTGCCAAAATGGCATGTAGGATACAAAGTGGTAGGTTTGGAATTTGAAACCAGATCTTCTGAATCCAGATCCATCACTCTTTCTAATATACCAAAGCATCTTGTAGTTAAGTTTCATGAAGAGAAATAATATTATAAGTCATGACTACCAAAGGGAATTTGTTTATCTTAAATCGTAAAGGAGATTTACAAAAAAACAAATATGAAACCAAACCATCCTTCCCAAGCTAAATTTTACTAGGAGAAAAAAATACAATAAGGAGGTACATATTTGTGAAAAGTTTTAGAATTTGTGAAGTTCTTGATAATTAGAAAGGTTAGTTTAGAAGAATTGTGAAGATCTGATATATTATTAATAGCAACAGTATAGTGATAATAATGTAACATCATTTTCCAGAATAGGAAAAGTCTCTAAATTGTTTCTGTACAAGGTCAGAGCATATGAATGGAATTTACAAATCTACAACTCTAAATTTCTACAAATCTCAATTCCAAATATTGAGAAATGTTCCTATGATTGTCTGGATGTGT
The DNA here is from genome assembly GCA_028627135.1 of Pseudochirops cupreus. NCBI lineage: Eukaryota > Metazoa > Chordata > Mammalia > Diprotodontia > Pseudocheiridae > Pseudochirops > Pseudochirops cupreus. Next base: position 261,517,319 of record CM053582.1, read on the forward strand.
CATTGGTCATCCAGGCCAAGCATTCATAGATCTAGCCCAAATGAACTATTCTAAATGTCTTCATAGGGATCGAGAAAGACTATCATGATGAGAATTGACAAATGCAGAGAGAATGTGATTAAGACATGAATAAAGACTTTAGAATCAAGTTATGATAAGCAACATTTTTAAGTGATAAAAGTCATTCCCACAGGAATGAGGGAGAAAAAAAGTATGCTAACAGTAAAGATTGCTTAATAAGGGAGTTTCTTTCTTAAATCTCCACAGATCAAGATAAAAATATGCCTTGTCATGATGTCTGCATAAACTGGAAGATAGGGAATATTCTCTAAGTTATTTACAGTAAGTAAACAGTAGGTTATGCAACTATGGCAAAGGTTAGCTCTACGTATTATCACTTGATGAAAGGCATGAGTAGTGTCAGAAATAACACCTACGCAGAGCTGCTAAAGAGAAATCTGCCTTTAGAACACACAGTAACCCCAGTGCTCAATCCTGTTTCCTTTCTTGGGCTATTAGATTTGGCTGAAAGCTGTGGTCTTTATAATGACAAGCTCTACTCCCTAACTTCCCCTTTCCCCCACGACACCCACATTAAGACAAACACACGCATATGGATTCTCAAGAGAAAAAGTGACAGCAGGGAGAAGATGAAAAGATAACCTATTAGGAGAAAGGAGAAAGCAAGCTGCCTTCTCCAATTAGGAACACAATTAGGGAGACAGTAGTCTCCTGACTGATGATTCTCACCCTACGCGTACCCTTCTTTTGATAAGTGTGTGAGTCCTTGGATGTCACTTTCCTGTTAATCTTCCAACTCTTCAGAAGCTGATTTCTAATGTTCCATGGCTTCCCAGTCTCATTCAGAACACAACACCTGACAATGGGTGTCCTGTGCTGGGCCCACACTCTTCTGCCTTCTGGACATTCATCAGTCACAGAAGTACTTTTTTCTTCAGGAACAGCTGAAAGATGACAAGATTGGCTGAAGGAAAGGAACGTGACTGAGTGAACACAAGATGACAGAGCAATTGGGTGCCTTTTCCAATTCTGAAACTAAACTGATGATTATTCTAGGAGGGAGATAATTTCATTTTGTCTAAAATTTTGCAAAATGGGAGAAGGGTATCCTTTCAAATTAGGCATAATAAGTATTTTGTGAAAATTTTGTCAAAGATCCTATCAAAAAAAAAATCAAGGCAATTTTAAAAAGGTCTCCAGATTATTAGATTCAACCTCCTGTATCCAGAAATATCACCTTAATTTTGAAGTACCATTTTTTTTCTAATATCTCAATTCTATTCTTACCTTTGAAGGAATTACTACCACTACTATTACTACTGCTACTGCTGCTACTGCTACTAGTACTACTACTACTACTACTACTAGACATCAAAGAATATAAGCTGTAGGTTTAATGCTCATTAATAATGAACTAAATGTATGTATTGCTTTACAGTCTACAAAAGTTTCTACATGACAAGAAAAAATATTTTTCTGCTCTCATTTCTTATCAGAAATAATCTTCTAGAGAATGAAGACCAGGTCACATACTTCTTTTGAATTTCCCACATCAGATAGCACAGTAGTACACCCAATTTAGAGACCATGAAAGAATAAAAGTTCCATACAGAGAAGTTTATATTTTACCCTTGAAATAACAGGGACTCATTGGAGGTTATTGTGTAGCAGAGTGAAGAGTTCAGATTTGTGTTGGGGAAAAGCATTTTGGAACTGTGGGGAGGACAGATTAGAGAGGGGAGAAACTTGAGCCCTAGAGACCAATTGAATAATCAAGTCAAAAAGGACTAAGGTGGTGGTCATGTAAATAGAGAAAAAGACTAAGATATAAAAACTATTGTGGAAAGAGAAATGAATGAATATTGTCAGCTGAAAAAAATCCCAAAACCTGAAAAAGTTTTAGAAAGTACTTTACTAGATATTTGACAAAGGAAAGAGTCAGAAAAAGATGTGGCTCATTTTCAAGTGCCTGTGAAATTTACATTATATAGAGTTCACACAAAGGCACCAGTTTAAAAAAGGCATGTAAGCAGTTTCTAGAAAAATGCAATTTACAGGTAAGGTTGTTTGAGATTTGATGTAAATATCCATGAGGGAAGTATAAACATTCAATATAATTTCGGTGGACCCAAAACAAGACCTGGGTAGGATTTTAGCTTTCCTTACAAATCTCTGGATTCCTCAGAATATTTCTTAAAACAGCCTGACCTTTATGGTAAGCTTTGAGTTAGACAATATTCTAGTCACATAAAGCCAGATTTAAACAATACTCATAAACAATAAAATATTTTCTTCACAATATGTGGGGCAAGGGAAGGTAAGAAGTCAGAAATAATGCTGAGGTTATGAAACAGGGAGACTTGAAGAATAATAGTGTCCTTGACAGAGAATAGAGTTCAAAAGAGAGGGGGGGAAATGAGTTCATTTTGGGAAAGTTGTATTTGAGATGTCTGTGGGTCATTCTGTTTGAAATACATAATTGGTAGTTGATGATATAGACAAAATATTTTGGTGACTACTAGAATTTCATGTTTTTTATTCCTTTGATATATGTCTCATAAATGGTGGAAAGAAGACATTGATAGATGAATAGATTTATAAATATATTAACCCATTTTGCCAAAAATTTTGAAAATAAGATGATCTTTCTGTCCTTGTAATTTCATAATTCTGTAAAAAAAAACAATTGTGCATTCTCCCACATCACACCTGTTTCTCATTCCAACTTCCTTATTTCTATGTGTGGCACCATCATTCATATACTCTCCTATGTTTATAATCCTGGTGCTGGACTTGATTTTTCTTCTCTCTCACCTCTCACATACAATGAGTCATCTAGTTTTGCCAATTTTACCTCCACAGCATCTCTTACATCCATATCATCTTCTTATTCCCGCTGTTGCCATCATAGTAAGTGTCCTCATTACTACCTACTGATACCCTCCCAAATCCTGATTCCATTCTCCCTACAATCCATCCTTCATATCATTGTGGATATATCTAATGTACAGATCTGGTCACGTCACTCTTTTTCTCAAAAAACTTTGATGACTCCCTATCATTTATGAAAATTAAACTCCTATGCTTGGCATTTAAGGTTTATTTCCCCCACTACATAGAGTCTCTACCCTTTTTAAACTAAGCTATTATTGTCTGTCCTTAGAACATTTTGCACATCCTGCCTCTTTATCTTCAATCATGTCATTCCTTGGTCCTGGATTATAGACTCTCCTACTTCTTGCCTATGGAAACTTTATGTCAAAGTGTCCCACCAGGCATGAAGAAGCTGGGTTGACTTTACGTAATGCCAAGCAGAGGCAACTTCCAAGGTTCGGATTACTAGCATAGTAAACCCCATTTATTCAGCAAACATTCACAGAACAGAGAAAGTCAAAATACAGTGTAACTTGTTCCTTTAGCAAGCAAGTTCTCAATTCAAGCCAGGTACTACTCCACCCCTGGACAGTACATTCATTTAGTCAGTCAAAAGGCTCTTCTCAAATGGAGATTAGTCTCCAACCATAAACAAAGTACATTCATTTGGTCAATTACAGAGCACCAAAAAAACAAACCTCAAAGGCTTCCCACCTCTGAATCTCAAAAGGGGAAGGAGAGCACAAAAGGCTATCCACCCTTAAGTTACAACAAAGTTAAACTTAGCATTGAATACCCAAGGAAAGGTCCTTCTTTCACCTTCACTCCAGGCAAGTCCTCAGCAATCTCAGTTCCTGGGGAGACAAGGCTCAACAAAGCCATAGCCAGTGTCCTCATCAAGTCACTCTCTGCCTGTAGAACAGTCCCAGAACCCCTGAAAACATCAGCAAGGCCCTCTTCCAGGATTTCTGTGCAGATACCACAAGAAAATCCTCCTTCAGGGCTTCTGAACCAACATCCAGGTTCCAGGACCTCTACAACAGCAGCACTGTCCTTCACCGGTGAATCTGGCAAAACAACATCAAAACAGACAGACAAAATACCGGCATCACAGCCATGCCTCCTCAGTCCTTGGCAGTTCTGGGTGGCAGTTCCAACAGGTTCTTAGCAGTCTTTCTTTCAGCAACTTAGGCTCCACAATACTGGATACTGCTCTCCCAAAGTCCTTCTGGCCTTCTCTAGGCTTGGGCCTCTCTCCCAATTCACAGCTCCTCCCAGTTCATCCCTCTCTTTTCATGTCAACAAGTCCATCCCACAAGTGGGATTCACAAGCTCTGGGTTTTAACACTCAACCTCAAAACCAAGCCAATACAGGGGAATCTCGACATTCCATTACCAATACACTTTAGGGACTTATCAAATATGTGGCCTGTTGCCCCTATCCAGATGGAACTTGGGAAAGTCAGTATCTGCTATTCTTATAACATCCAAACTAATTTCCCTTATAAAGACACTGACTTTCAAAATTTCAAATTGTAAAAACAAAACAAAAAAGTTTTGTTTATTCAGTAAGGACAAACATCTGAATTCATAGACAGTCAAAAGGTTTCTTTCTTCCTTCCATTGGAACACCTTTTCAGAGCAACTTAAAGTACTTCTTTGGATAGGTCACCCAGAAAGGGAGGAGACTGGCATTGCTGCTCAGACAGCAGCTATGTACCTCATTTCTCTTTTACTGGCAACTTATTTGCTTCATATGAAATTTCTGTTTTGTTTCTGCCTCCTCCACCTCTGGCCTCAAACAACTATACTTCTTCCAAACTTCCATATGACTAAGAGGGAACCACCATTCTTCCAGATACCTAGGTTTAAAATCTTGGTACTATCCTTGATTCCTCACTCTCCCTCAGTCCATATACAAAATCAGTTGCCAAATCTTGTCATTTCCAACCTCGCAGTAATATCTCTCATAGCTGTCCTATTCTCTCTACTCACATAGCCATCACATTATTTTAGACCCTTATTGCCTCTACCTATTCTAACAGCCTCCTAATTGCCTCCAGTCTCTCCCTTCTACAACGAATTCTCCACAAATCTGCCAAAGTGATTTTCCTAAATCAACCTTTCTACTCCTAAACATGGCATGCATTGTGGATCCTCACCACCACCATTTCTTCCAGCTCTACCTTGCTGTTCTCCATTTCGTCACTAAGAGATGATGAACATTTGGAATATTGTGGGAATACAATGAAATCCTACATGTTAGTGTTACAGTTCTTCCATAAGCCTAAGTCCAGGATCCCCACGAACTATCTAAAACCTCTATTTTTCTCACCTGTTTCCAATAGCTCCATTTTCTCTGAACAAATTTTTGTTTTATATGGCCCATGGGGATAATTCACTCCTAGACTGATCCATCTCTGCCTCTGGTTAGAAAATGTTTCATGGTAAGTCTTTAGTAAAATCTTGTCCCTTGTCCAGAGTTTCAACATTGTGCCTAGCTCAGTCAAGCATTCTCATTGAAGCTTCACTGCAGGGGAGGGACTAATGTTGAGAAAGGCACTCATGCTTTCTTTTCATTTGTCTTTCTGGTTCTCTTTTTCTAGGGTAATTGGCCCAGGTTATGTATTATTCTGCACTGTTTCTAATGGGGGGAGAAGCAGAATTAGGGGGCATCAAGGGCTCACCCAGTGCCTGCAACTCAAAGAGAGGAAGCAATTCCTTTGTTCAATAACAACCTTTGCCTCTAGACCACATACAACACTTTGTAACTGTCTATTTCAACTGTACTACTCTTATTTGTGTTTGCACTTTCCCACCCACTAGATTGTGTACTCCATGAAGGCAAGTTTTGTCTTGTCTAAGTCAAGTCTAAACTTGTATTTCCCCTAGCATCTAAAAGCATGCCATTCACAACAGGTAATTTGTGTTTCCTGAAAGCACGAATGTAAATCTATTATGTCATGTAAATAAAACAAACAAACAAAAAAACCTGCACAGAGATATGCCTCTTCTATCATCAATGATCCTTAGATAAGTCTCCTTCAGGACCTCAGTGTGATGGCCAGCTATACTTCGAGTTCTATTTCTCAAGGCTGACAACATGTGGGATAGATTCCAAAGGTGTCATGCTAGATGATTCTGAAAGAGCCATACTGCTAATCTAATTAATGATGTGAAAAAGCATAGAAACATATATCTGAGTCATTTGAGAACTGCTGATGAATTCACCATGGAAGTTATTACTGGAGCCTAGAAGGCCTAAACAGGATTGAACAGCAGGCTGAGTCCCCAGGTTGCCTGTGTGTGTATATGGAAGAAGTAGAGAATAATAAAAGGAGTTTCCTCTAAAATAGTCCTGCTTTTGAAAATTTTATTGATTCCTTCTTTCTCTTCTGAACCCATAAACTCTCTGTAATCTGTTAATTTTGTTTTTATTCTCTCTCCACTTACTCTAACTGGGAGATTTTATCACCTCCAATAGATATGATTATCTCTATTCAGATGTATCCCCAAACTCTACATCCAACCCTAGTAAACACTAGTTCTCTTGAACTCCAGTTGTATATCTCTACTTGTTGATTAGAATTTTTTCCATCTGGATGTTCCAAATGTATCTCAAACTCAACAAGTCCTAACACAATCTCATTATCTCTCCCCAGTGCACCCCCAGATTTGAATATTATAGTCCTTCCAAACTTCCATATGACTGAGAGGGAACACTATTCTTAGATACCCAAGTTTGAAACTTTGGCATTATCTTTGATTCCCCACTCTCCCACACTCTACATGCAAAATCAGCTGCCAGATTTTGACATTTCCTACTCCACAATGTGATGGTGGTGGAGTTCAGTTATTATCAGTCATGTCTGACTCTTTGTGACCCCAACTGGGGTTTTCTTTCAAACATACTGGAGTAGTTTGCCATTTCTTTCTCCAGCTCATTTTATAGATGAGAAACTGAGGCAAAAAGGGTTGAGTGACTTACTCAGGGTGGCACAACTAGTAAGTATGTATCTGAGGTCAGATTTGAACTTGGATTCTCTGGACTACAGTCCTAGCCCTCTATCCATTGTACCTAGCTGACCCAAACTCCACAATAATATTTCTCAGATCTGTCCCATTTTCTCAGGATCTCCCTCTGATCTTTTGAGGTGGACCTTGCTGCTGGCTTGCTAGGATGCCTCCTGTCCTGTACTGGTCCCCTTTAGTCACAGCAAGAGGGACCTTTATCCTTAGCTTCACAATCCCTCTAGCTTCACAAGCCAAAAGAGTGTTATACCCCAGTCTTACTGCCAGCTCCACTATTCCAGGATTTTTCCTGGGGCAATATTCTCTGGGTTTTTCAAAGTCTACAAGGGAGGGAGAGAGTGACTTACTGCTTACTCTGCCATGTTGGCTCCTGGAAGTTTAAATAAGTGACTTTTAAACATTTAGTCTGTGGGCTGATAGCCCCAGGAGTAGCTGTTGCCACTGCCTCAGGTCCTATACAGGACTGTGCTTCTCTCTTACCTAGTTTGGACAGACCACCCTCTTGCACTGAGAGGTCTGAGAATTGTCACTGCTGCTAGTATTCTGCTCTGGCTTAGTTATGGTCAAGTCTGCACTGGTACAGATTGTGTGCTAGACTGCGCTCTTCTCCCAGCCCAGTGCAACAGATCCTTCCCGTTGATCTTCCGGGTTGTTTTGGGCAGGAAATCTGCCACATCCTGTCTCTTTGTGGATTATATCACTCTAGAATTTGTTCAGATTCACTTTTTAGAGATATTTGAAGGGGTTTGGCAGAGTTCAGGTAATTGCCTGCTTTAACTCTGCCATCTTGTCTCTCCCTCCCCAAACCCCCACCCCCAATTTTCTTTACTCTCATAGCCACCACCCTATTTCAGGGCCTTAGCATCTCCACCTAGTCTATTATAAAAACCCCCTAATTGCCTCAAGCCTCTTTCTTCTCCAATGCATTCTCCACAACACTGCTAAAGTGATTTTCTTAAAGCATATATTCAGCCTCCTCAGTTTCCTTCTCAATAAATTCCAATGGTTCTCTATTGCCTCATGGATCAAAAATGTCTTGTAAAACCCTTCACACCTGAGATCCAACATACCTTTTCAACCTTATTATGCAATATTCCCATTCCCCTTAATTTATTGATCCAGCCAAATTGGTGTTTTTGCTATGTCTTGCCCATAACACTTCAACTCCCATCTCTGTGACTTTTAACTATGTTTCCATTTTCCATCAGGAGGTCTGCTAGGTTTGACTCCAGGGAACATCAAGCTTCCTCCAGGATAGATGATCATCTGAAATCCTATCACTGCACCGATTGACTCAACTTTTGATACTCATCACCTTATGGACTCCCTCAGTTGCCTCTCCTCTGGGATTTTGGGACTGAAAGATGGAGCAATAAACTCCTCTCAAAGTCTTCTTTTATACATGACTCAACTTAGGCAGCTAGGTGATGCTGTGGATAGAGTGAAGGGCCTAGAATCAGGAAGACTTTGCCTTCCCAAGTTCAAATCTGACCTCAGACACTTACTAACTGGGTGACCTTGGGCAAATCACCTCACACTTTTTGCCTCAGTTCCTCATCTGTAAAATGAGCTGCAGAAGTAAATGGCAAACTCCAGTATCTTCACTAAGAAAACCCCAAATAGGGTCAGGATGAGTTGGTCATGACTAAACAACACCCTGCAGAAAAGGGTGGGCTGGTGGAAGGGGGAGTACTTCTCTAGGCTCATGATGAAGTCCAGAGGAGTGTGTGGGAAACAATGAGATGGCTGCCTAGCTGCCCTCCTTAAGGGGAAGATCTGGAAGGAACAAATAGCAACAATTTAGCTTTCCAGTTAAGTCTCTTTTTTCCATCAGTGGCTTTGCTTGCTTTGACGAAACAGAACATCACGTCTGCAGCCCTGTGGTTCTACTCCCCCTCCCCCTTTCTACACTCTTTTCTATATTTTCTTCTTTCATTAGGCTGTAAGCAGGGATTGTTTTTCTTTTTCTTATTTTTATTCCAGTGCTTCACAGAGTACAAGGCACATAATAAGTGCTTAACAAATGTTTATTAAATTGAATTGAATCACCCCCATGCCTAAAATGCATTCCCAGTCTACCTCTATTTCTTAGAATTCCTTGTTACCTTTAAAACTGTGCTCAATTAACACTACAAGAAGTTTTCCAAACCCTGTTCCTGCAGGTCCCTTCCACCAGCGGTGCACCAGGGACAGCTTGTACCAGCTCCTGAAAGCTGATTATTAAATATTCAATGTGAGCATTTCCACTGCAGAAATCAATAAACACTACAAATCAGTGCATGTTGTTAATGGTCTAGACTTAAGAAAATGATGAATAAATTGTTAATAATGCAGATTAAACTTGAAAACATGAAGTACCATTTCAGAAAGCCAGTTCTCAAACATTTGCCAGTATATTTCTGCCTCCCTCCTAAAAAGAAATTGCTTTGAATTTATTTCACATAAAATTTGTATATACTTAATTAGGTTTATGTTGTCTCCCTCAATAGAATGACTGGTATAAGCCATCCCATCACTACACTCAAAGCCCATATCCTAGTGATTTGGGATTAGTATCATTATTTTTATATGAGAGAGAGAGAGAGAGAGAGAGAGAGAGAGGGAGAGAGAGAAATCTGTTTTTAAAACTCTAGTCTCTAGGGCAGGTTTCTTAACCTTGGGTCCATAAACTCTCCCCCCACAACTCCCCCCCCAGGTCTGTGGATAGATTTCAGGGGATTGATGAACTTAGAAAAAAAAATTACATATTTATTTTCACCATAATTGGTTTCTTTTGTAATTCTATATATTTTATTTTATGTATTGAAAAATGTTCATTTGACTGCCAAAGGAGTCCAAAACACTAAAGAGGTTTAGGACTCTTATTCTACAGAGCACTGCTACATTTTCCTTTTAGTTCTTGTCTCTGATGTCCTGTAGAGTTCTCAGATGCAACTTTAGATTCTCAGACTAAAGACTATTAAGTCTTCACTCTTCTACTTTTTAAATTCATTACAAATGACACAAAATATCCAACTACACTATTAGCTTGACCTTCATGTCTAACCCTTCATGATTAGATTTGTGACCTTGAAAGACTGGAACCTTCAGCTAGCTCCACTGTCCAGCTGGCAAAGGTACATTGGGCCAGATATAGCTGAAACACTAAACCTTAAATTAGGGAGAATAAAGAATTAGACTGAATGCTACCTCTGAAACATTGCCAATTCCTACTTCACATTATAGCTAACCTAAATCTTTCCAACTGTAACTTCCTTCAATTTCTAATAGAAATAAAGACAATGTAAGGATCATTCTCCACATCAGAGTCATTCAGTCCAAAAAAATGGGAGAGCCTTTCCCTAATTAATCAGAGCAACCAAGGTCATGCTAAGATTCACATGGCCATAAAATAAACACTGTACACATACACACATACACACACACACACACACACATATATTTATGAGTATATGTGTTTATGTATGTATATGTGTGAGTGTATGTGTGTATAAAATTTTTTGTACCCACAGTATGTTTATAATTACATATGTTGGTGGGTGTAGATACTTAGGATATGCAGAACACTGAGAAGAGGTGATCATATCTAGGAAAGAGAGTTTGAAAAGCACTAATGCAAGCAATGAACGGCTAATAGAAATTGGTAAGAGAATCTTTATTTATTTATTTTTTTTACTGCTGTCTCCTCTATTTCTATCATAACTGTAATTGGCAAATCTACCTCAGACCAGTCTTCAGTTACTTTCAGTTCTGTGTTGGAATAAAATGATACTTTTGTAGGTAGTATAACAGTAAATGTGGAGAGGCTTACTTAGCTCTAGGACAGAATGGATATTGCACAAGGATAATGCAGCACTTGACTTGCATAGATATAGCTCACCTAGCTCTCATATAGAAGTGAATCTGGACAGCAGGGCAGACTGTGGCAACTTGTCCATTCTTGGGACATCTTCCAAACCTTGAACACCCAATTTTGTGGTGAGCAAGCCTAGCCTCCTCTTAAGCAATCAGGAAGTCAAAGTCACTGAGGTCAAAGGGTAGGAGGAAGTTGCATCAAAGAAGATCAATTGGTCAACAAACATTTATTAACCACCAACTGTGTGCCAGAAGTGATGCTAACACTGGGGATACTAAGATAAAGAACAAAATCTCTGTCATCAAAGAGCTTACCATCTAATACCAGAAGACAAAATGCAAAAGGAAGCTGAAAAGGGAGCGATGGTGGATCACCTAGATAGGAGCATGGTGGAGAGTCAGATAAATCCCAAAGTAGTTCAGCGAGGTGAGAAATGAGATTGGGCTTGAGTTTTAGCTCCCAGGACAATTGAAGACATGGGTAGTAGCTTTGTCACTTTCAGAGGGCCAATTTAATCCATGTGGGTACAGAGTAAGGCAGGCGAATCCTGGTAGATTGTGATGCTATCACAATAATAAATTCTGGCATGCTGCTTACTTTCTCAAAATGGAAGCTTATAACAAAGAAAACATAAAATCATGACTGACACATGGCTTTGTCATTGTATACAATATTCTTCCCCAGTGGTTCTCCTTTAAAATCTAACAAGAGGAAGGAGGCATATTTTATTAGATTCCATTCTTCAGGATCATAGTTGGGTTTTCTGTTACCCAGTTGTGTTTCAGTTGCCTAGAATTTCCATTAAATTTTTATGGCCAAACCTAGTTGTTTCTTCATGACTCTCTGGTAAGTCAGAACCCTAGCTTTCAAATGTATTCCACAGCAAGATAACTGACCTCCTGAGAGCATATAGACTGACCTCCTATTCCCTATTGCCTTTCTGCACAACTAAGCCTAAGTTAGGTCAAGGAAATAGGAAGGTTCAATAGAAAGGACACTGATCCATGAGTCAGAAGACATGGGGGTCATTCTCAGTTTTCTGAACTTTGTGAGCTGTAAGACTGAGGGCAGATCAATTCAGTTTGTTTTCTAATCTACAAAATGCAAATCATAATGTATGAAATATATACCTCACAGGGATACTGTAAAGATCAAAGGAAATACCACATACAAAGGGATTTTTGTTGCTGTTACTGTTCTGTTGTTTTTCAGTCATATTTGACTCTTGCTCACCCCATCTGGGGTTTTTGTGCAAAGATATTGCAGTGATTTGCCATTTCCTTCGTCAGCTCGTTTTATAGATGAGGAAACTGAGGCAAATAGGGTCAAGTGACTTGCCCAGGATAATACAGTTAGTGTTTGAAGCCAGATTTTAATTCAGGAAGATGATTCTTCCTAACTCCCAGCTTGGCACTCTATCCACTGTACCATAAAGCTGTCCTAAAATGATTTTTTTAAAGAAACGTTTTACATTGTTCAGGCATGTCTGATACTTTGTGACCCCATGGACAAGCCTTTCTGACCTCCACTGTCTCTGGAAGTCTGTCCAAATTCATGTTCGTTGTTTCCATGATACTGTCAGGGACAGGTAGATGGTACAGTGGATGGAAGGCAGGCCCTGGAGTCAGGAGGACCTGAGTTCTGATGTGGCCTTAGACACTTAATATGTGTATGACCCTGGGCAAGTCACTTAATACTGACTTCCTCAAAAAAAAAAAAGATACTATCTATCCCATCCTCTACTGTCCCCTTTTCTTTTTGCTTTCAGTCTTTCCCAAAATCAGGGTCTTTTCCAGTGAGTACTGTCTTCTCATCTTTTAGCTGCAGTATTTGAATTTCCAGTGAATAGTCTGAATTAACTTCTTCAAATATTGACTGATTTCTCTCTTTGCTGTCCAAGGGACTCTCAAACATCTTCTCCAACAACACAATTCAAAAGCATCAATTCTACCTCACTCACTTTTCCTTGTAGTCCAGCTCTCACAGCTATAAGAAAAATTGCTGTAAGAAATATCTTGCTATAAGAAAAATCCTAGCTTTGGCTATTCAAACCTTTGTCAGCAAGGCGATGTCTCTGCTTTTTAAGTGTGTTGTCCAGATCTACCATAGTTTTCCTTCCAAGAGCACACATCTTTTAATTTCATTAGCAGTCACCATCTGCTGTGATCTTTGATCCTCAAAGAAGCATTTATTAAGCACCTACTAGGTGCCAGGCTTTGGGTTTTGCAAATATTGTCTCATTTGATTCTCACAACAACTTGAGGAAACTGAAGAAACTGAGACAGACAGGGGTTAAATGATTTGTTCAGGGTCACACAGCTAGTTGGTATCTGAAGCTAAATTTGAATTTAGGTCTTTAGGACTCCAGACCCAATACTATGTCCACTGCCAGGCTGCCTCAAGTAATCCTCACAATTTAAAGCACCATGCAAATTACTTTTTTAAAAACGTATCTAAATGTAAAGTATCATAGTATGTACTGATTGAGGCCTAGAGAGACAAAAATCTGCAGTAACATTTCTAATGAATCATTATATTATATTAGTATTATACTAATCTCAAAGGTATCTAGATACATTTGAAAAGTAGAAAACTATTGATATTCTAGTTATACTACTTGTTCAGATTTTTAAAAATGTGTTTGCTTATGTCTTTTATTGAGTCACTTATTAAGATGGTTGGTCCTGTTAGAATTTCTGGACCCTAGAAATCTAGTTCGTATAGTGTGATAGAGAAGAAAGATAATTCGGAGGACCTGGGTTCAAATCTTGTCTCTGACATTAGCTTGTGTGACCATGTTCAAGTTGCTTAAAATCTCTGGGCCTCAGTGTGCTCATATGTAAAATGAGGAGATAAGATGAGATGACCTCTGAGGTCACTGACAGCTATATCTCTCTGATCCTTGACATTGGATCTGATTCCCCATCCAGCTTATTATCCAACTTATTATCCATTATTTGGATTTCAATAGAAGGCATGCAGAAAATCTATTTCCACAAACATACATTGTAGAAAAAATCAACAGACAATTCACAGATTTTGCAGAAAGTACCAGGTATTTAGAAAGAACGTAGAGTCAGCCAGGCATATTTGAGTGGACTTGTTTTGTTTTTTTTCCTATTAGTGACAAATAAGAAGCATCAGGATTCTAGAACCATTGACACAAAACAGTTACTCACACCACATGTTTTGTTGAACCCTTTAAGATAACTCTTGGGACTCTCAAGAGTCCTTGGCCCACGATCTGGGAACCACTGCACTTTATAATTCTTCCTCACTAATTTAATTCATTTCATAAAGCCATTATTCAGAACTCAATATGTGCCAGACATTAGGGTTCCAAAGACAAAAACAAGTCCAAATCTGCCCCTACCTTCAACAATCTAACATTCTACTTGTGTGTCAGAGGGTGGTGGTTGGGGAGCAGGAGAATGGCAATATGTATACAGATACATAAATGCAAAGTTAACTGTGGGAGGAATAAGAGAATTACCAAGCTATGAGATAAAGGAAAGGCTTTCATGCACTTATTATATGTTATATAATGAAAAGTTTCAGGATGAAACAGAATATTAATAATACAAAAAAAATATTCAAAGTGTATGCAATTATACTCTACACTGGAGGAGAGACAAAAAAATTAAATCCCTTCCCGCAAGTTGCTTATAATTTAGTAGTTAGAGATAAGACATAAACACAGAGAAATAAATTTCAGATTAGAATATAATAAATATATTAGAATGGTATTGAACTATCAATTGAGGGAAACATTATTTCTGAGAATCAGGCAAAGCTTCATGAGAAAATGATGTTTGAAATGAATTTTGAAATATAGATTGGA
>CM053582.1:261532442-261575917 GCA_028627135.1 Pseudochirops cupreus
CTAGACCCACTGCCCAATCACAAAGCTACAAGGCACGGGCATTCCTGGAAAACAAGCCTGGCGCCACAGGCTCCACGTGATCACATTCAGCCTATTAGGGAACAGAGTATACTTTCAAATATCCAAGGGTCCTCAGTCACGTAGACACTTTAGCAAAGGGCCTAGGGGCAGGGAAGATCTTCAGATTCCCATAACAGGGAGGGAGATTCAGATTTGGGATGAAGGGTGCCTTTGGATAGAAAACTTTTAGTGGGGATAATGCTTTCTCTAAGAAATAAGTTTTCTATCTTCTTCACAATAGGCTGTCTGACTCAAAAAGACAGATTCTCATCATTTCAAAATACTAAAGCTCCTTGTTTTGGCAGATCATTTTAAGGACATACTCCAGAGAATTACCAACAGAACCAATATGGAGAAAAGATCTTCCACATAATTTCAGAGTTAAGAGGGACCTTAATGGCTACCTAGTCAAACCCATAGCTAAAACAATCATAATAATTTCCTCTGCTGCATGGCTAACAAGTGGTTGTCTAGCCTTAGCTTAAAGACCTTCAGTTACAAGAACCTCACAACCTTCTAAAGGAATTCATTATATTTTGATTACTTTAATTGATAAGGTTATTTTGACAAGAGAGTCTCAATTTGCCTCTTTGCAACTTTCAGCCACGGTTGAGATCAGCTTTCATATTTTCTTCCCCTACCAAGTCTTCAACAGGCATAGGTCCTTCAACCAGTGTTTAGAGTCTGTACCAATTGATGAGAGAGAGAAGGTGATCAATGAGTTTCCTAACAATAACCATTTCATAGAGAAGGAAATGATATAAAAGAAGAATGTATTATGTGCCAGGCAGCATGCTAGGTTCTGGGATACAAAGACAAAAATGAAACAACTTCTCTCAAGGGTCATACATTCCATTATTCAAACTGATATAAATGCTATTAACAAAAGTTTAGCTTTTCAAGGTTGGGGCTCCTATATTTTTTTGTTTTTGTTTGTTTGTTTTGCAAGGTATTCATCTCTAATCATCCTGAACTCATTGGTTTTTTTTTTTGTCATTTCAGTCCAAATTACATCTTATTGAACTATTAAAGTCTCAGAGCCAGCAATGACCTCAATGATCATTTAGTCTAGTTGTCTCACTGTACAGAAAATGAAATGAAGGTCCAGAGACTTAATGAAGGTATCACAATTGGCTGTCAAACACTGACTCGACGTTTCAAGTCTGAGTCATTTTTCTTTAGTCTGACAATGGAAAATTTCAGCAGTTTGTTGTTGTTATTATTGCTTTAAGAATTGTGATGAAAAATAATGTTAATATACCTGAGAAATATTGTCTCATCAAAAAAAGGGAAGCACTCAACACTCTTAAGAGATATCATTACTCTTTGAATTCAATCTCAAAGTCTATTGGAATCTTGCACTTTCCTATTTTGAACCTATACCTAGTTCAGGTATTGAGGACTTCAGGTAGATGTAGAGCTTTAAATCTATCAATCAAAAGGCTGGTATTAAGTGTCTGCTGTATGCAAGGAACTATCTTAAGGACTAAGGATACAAAGAAGAACAGCCCTTGCACTCGAGAAATACATGCCAGTGTAGTAATACAATATGAATATGGAGTAAACAAGAAGGAATCTTAGAGACTATGGCATTGATGGATAAGAAGGACCAGAGAAGGTATGTATTAGCATTTTCTTTCAACTATTCAGGGGTATCAATTAATCCTCCAGTTACTGGATCAATAGTAGTCTTTCATCACTCTGTTATCTTATTTTGCCATTTTCAAATAAGATGTGATAAGCAGAGAAATGTTTTGTCTCTAAGTGTACTTTAGTGTAGGACACCATGGCAGGGTGGGGACTGGAAGATTTTTTAGCTTCAGAAGTCTTGTGTACCTGAGCAAAGGACTTTGGTCTTCAAGCCTGCCAAGCTGGCATCTTGTGCAGGCTTAATATCAACTAAAAATAAAAAACCTCCCATATGGGATTACTGTCATATAATTTCTATATACTGCTGACTTCAAAGACTGAACCCTTTACCAGGCTATTTCAATCATCTTAAAAATAAAAAAGATGAAGCCTGGGATAGGTGACCCATATAACAGCTCAGCTGGACAGTGTGGATGTTTCTGAATTTTAAGCAGGAGGTACTCATGTCATACATACTTCCACACCTACCATTCTGGAATATAAAGATGAGGGAAAGAGCCAAATCAAATGCTCTTTCTGAATTCTGAGCTCACTGAATTAGAGATAATGGAGCCAAGGTCAGTTTTTAAATAAGACCAAGAAAAAGAAAAACAAAGGAAGAAGAGGCTTTTAAAGAATGAATAGTTCATATGAATTGATGAAAAGTCTAGAAAACAGTCAGAAAAAGAATATACATGATGACAGTGCAATAGAAAGAGCGTTGAATGTAGAGTTATAGAACCTGAGTTCAAATCCAGTTGTGCCCCTTTTTGTGTGATTTTGGGCAAGTTACTTAACTTTTCTGAGATTCATTTTCCTTATCTTTAAAATAATGAGTTTGAACCAGATATCTCTGAGGTTCTTTTAAACTACAAGATATTTGATCCTGTGAATTAATGTAAATAAAAAAAGAAGAACAAAGTTAAATTGAACAAATATAATTATAACTATAAAACCTGAGACTAAAGATGAGAAAATATACTTTTTTTCCCTTCTTTGCATAGGTAGTAAACTATGGGTGTAGAAGATCACATACATTGTCATATTTCATTGATTTATTGAACAAATTTCCTTGACTGCCCCCTTCTTCCTTTTTTCTTTTTTCTACCTTCTTTCCCTCATTATTTCCTTCATTTCTTTCTTCTTTCTTTCTCTTTCCCTTGTTTTCTTCCTTTCTACCCTGTTTTTAAATTCTTCATTACAAGGAATGGATCTCTCAGTGGAAGAAGGGATATTTTTGAAAATGAAGGTACCATGAAACAAAATATAAATATTTTCTTTATAAACACAGGAAAACAAGGAGGGGAGGCATTGGGAAATTGGAACATTATATCAATATACATCAAAACATTAAGAAAATTTCAAAATAAAGAATTAATAGTAACATAACCTATCTGTAAAAAGATTAACGGACATGGTTTTGATGTACTAACAAGCCCTAATGGACAAGGAAAACAGTTGAAATAAACCAACTGTTAGTGTGAGCACATTAGATAGCTTATGAACTTTTTGTGATGTATAATGTTTATCTTTTTTGCATTTCCCCTTTATAATTCTCTTATTTCATATACATGGGGCACCTACTAGTGATTATAAATTCATGTAATTGTGTAACTAGAAGAAATATTTAAGGGTTATTTAATCCAAGTCTCTGTCCTAGGCAAAATACAACTAAACCACAGTAACTGAAAAGGAGAATAATAACAACAAAAACCCTGTCACATTCTTGAATATTATCAAAACTAAAAATATTCCCAATTCCACGTCTTTTTTCCAAGATAAACATTAAGAAAAAAACCCAAAAACAACAATGTGCATACCTTTCCCTATAGAAATTTTGTTGCTCTATGGAGGAGAAATGGCAACAACCCAAGCAGAAATTCTCCAGTTTATTTCTACATCTGGTTGGGAGACCACCACTGCATGGAGGTGGGGAGTTGGGATACTTGGTAGTATTAGAGGAGCTTAGTTAGGCAGAAAGCCAGAATACGCTCAGAACAGAAGAATGCTTTCCAAAGACAGTCCATCTGACCAGCAAAAATAAAGCCAGCCTTCAGGAATGCACAAAAGCAGATGAATATGCTTTTACTATTTGGAATAATTAGCTTTTTTTTGTTAGAGCTCCTGAGTATAGATCCATGAAAGAAAAATAAAAACACTGCTGTCTTTCATTACATTAAACCTGATGGCATAACCAAGGGGGAGATGAGGAATTCTCAGCGCATCTGCCTGGATTACTTGTCTCTGTGATACATACTGGGTTTTCTTCATTTCCCTGCTAGGTAGCAATTCCACACCTCTGAGGAGCTGATGCAAGACTGACACCCCTGTTTGTTTAATAGGACCTTACACTTACAGGAGATATATGGAAGTACCAGAGATGATATGAACTGAGCCCTGAATTCTGTTTAGCTGATTTAATTTTGCAGGGGAGCAAAAGGGAGCACACACTGGGGGTGTAGTTGAGAGGACTATCTTATCAGGAATAAAAAAGATTATATTATCTGTCTCCTCTTAGAATGCTGCAAACCTCCAACTCTTGTCTGCTCACTATCACATTAATTAGATTTCTCTCTGTTATTGGATTTCACTTAATTGTTTATTTGAATTTAAACAAACCCCAAAAACTGTCAGAGGAGCAGAAAAAATCTGAATACTATCTTCCTAAAATCTCTTTTTGCTTTCTTAGTTTTCTTTGGCTTTCTCTGCTAAGTTAACATGTTAGGTCATTGTTTTAAACATCATTAAATATTAAGCAATTTTAAAATTAAATTAATTATTTTTTAATTATAATAGTGATGTGTATATTTACATAAACTTCATGTTCTCTAACCTGGAACAACTCTTTGCATTGTGGCAGACCCCATCTTGCCATTATGCAGATGGGCAGAATCATTTTTAAAAATATATAACTCATTTATCATAAAAGAGAATAAATACCCAAATAGTCCAATGATCTCCCAATGTGGGTTTAATGTCTTCTAATGAAGGTCAGAACTCACCCCTGCTTTCCATACTCTGTGATTTTTGTCTACATTCTCCAAAAATTTATGATTGGCAGGATAGGAAATACTCCACAGGATAAAGGCTTTCCTCATGTTTTGACATCAAGAGAAAACTAGGAGACCTTTGGGCAGTCCATGGTATATCCCTCACTCTCATATATACTGTCCAGACAATTCTTTGATATTATCTTTTAAACTGCCTCTCTGGCATATTTCCTTCTTGGTAATGTTCCTAGGCACTGCTCAAATTCACTAGTGCTTCTTCTCTTACCCCTGAGGTAAGTCCTAACTTTAATCCTTGGAGATTGTAATCTTTCATGAAGTATAGCCATACAACAACTTTGGAAGGATGAATATTCATGCTGAAAACATAGGCTTTTGCCTCAGAAAGAAGCCTTGGGGTCATTAAAGGAATTTTACATCTTTCCCAAGGTTGTCTAGTCACTTTTTTCTTTCAATTCTAGGCCTACTTCTTTGTCCATTTGCAATAGTTGTACAGGTCATCCAGCTAACTGCATAGAAAAATCTAGAGCAGGGGTGGGGGAACCTGTAGCCTTGAGTCTACATGTGGCCCTCTAAGTCCTCAAATGTGGCCTCAAGGCCACAGGTGCCCCACACTGGTCTAGACAATAGGTATTCTTCACCCACTTGGTTTTTTCAGTGTGGATAGTTAGTCTAAACTATTTTGAATGATTATGGATTTCATTTAGAAGGTTCTTGAGAATGTTCCAGGGCATAATGCAATCAGCACAGTGTAACCTGCAAATTAGAACATCTGGTGGACTTCATTATCTATGGGGAATTCCTCTTTGACTTGGTTCCTCCTGATCTTCCCTTGACTTCCAGTAACTTAGGTCTGAATTTTGGAGAATAAACCAATAATTTCCAAGATGTTTTCCCAAACTTTAACTTCAAATTAAACCAATTTTTATTAATAGAGTAGTCTATTCATTTCTGACTGCCCTCATTAGGAACATGTGAGTGATATTTGTGATATATAGTGATATATTACAAAGTCTTTATGAATTTCTCATTCAAGCTAAATTGACATACATCTAAGAACTAGGCTCGAGGTTATTCTGCAAAAGGCTAAAATTCTGAAAGCCAAAGGGGATTATAAGAAGCTTCTCATTTATAGTGAATGGAGAGTCAAGACCTTGGCTTTGATCAGGAAAACCAAACAAAATGGATCAGGGAAGTCAAGCCATACTCTCTAAGAAAACAACTAAAAAACAAAATGAAAATAATTTCCAAGCTAGGTGCATCTGTTTTAAAGGGATTAAAAGTCAAATTAACCACTGAAACACACACCTTGATGGTTTTCTTGGTAACCCTATATTTCCTAAACCACACCTCTCCAAAAAAATCTGAAGGTGGGGATGCAGTTTAGAGTCTTTATTCCCAGCTTAGGTCCGTTCCCAACATTTCTGACATTTTGGCCTACCAGGTAACAAGCTGGTACGTTAGCAAATTATATCCTCCTACACTCCCAAAATAAAGAAGAGCCAACCAACACACCTGTTTCTTCTTTAGGTCAATTTATTCTAAGTAGGTTTCTTTTTTAAGCTCATTCATGCTTCTTCACACTGCTGCTAGTCTCTTGAAGATCAGGGCCTCTGTTGAAAATTTTCCTACAACTCAAATGGTGATGGATCTATCAGCTACTTTGGTAAGGTGTTCTTCAGTATCTCTAATGTGACTTGTATACAAGCTAGTGCTTAAGAAATCTTTGCTGAAAGTCAAGTGAGCAGAACCAGGAGAACATTGTATACAGTAACAGCAATGTTGTACAATGAGCACTGTGCATAATTTACATATTCTCAGCAATAGAATGATCCAAGACAATACTGAAGGAGTATCTGATGAAAAATGCTACCAACTTCCAGAGAGAGAGAACTGATAGAATCTGAACGTGGATTGAAGCATACTTTTTTAAAACTTTCTTTAACTTTTTTTTTTTTTGGCCTATGTTTTCTTTCACAAGATGGCTAATGTGGAAATATGTTTTGCAAGATTATACATGTATCATCTGTATCAAATCACTTGCTTTTTCAGTAAGGGGGAGGGGAAAAGGAGAGGGAGAGAATTTGAAACTCTAAATTAAATAAAGAATGTTAATTGTTTTTACATGTAATTGGAAAATATATTTAAAATTCCCAATGAGAAAAGAAATATTTGCTGAAAGCATAAATGCATTCCATCACAAAATGTTAAAATTAGAAAGGATGATTAGAAATCTTCTGGCCAAATGCCCACATTTTTCAGATGGGAAAACTGAAAAATATACCTGATTGCAACATTCCTTTCCAGTCTAATGTGCTGTTCTTCCTGAATTCTCTTGTTTAGCCAAACCGACTTTCTTTCTGCTACTTACACTGGACATTCCATTTCCAATTTCTATACTTTCACACAGGTGGTATTGCATTTCTGAAAGGCATTCACTTTTATTCTAACTCTTAAAATCCCTTTTTACCTTTAAAATAAAGAAAGTGATTTTGACACAAGGCCCTCAATTGTTAGAGCATTCCCTCAAAAATGGCCTTTATTCCTTTTGCTTATGTCTTCTTATAAGCTTAAGTAAATCTTTTCTGCTTTGAATTATAGACTATTTCCTTTTTGTCCCTGTTCCTCCAGTGCCTAACATGATGGCTTGCAGATACTAGGTGCTTAATAAATGCTTATTTATTAGTTGAGATGAATTGTCCAAGATGATACAGTGAATCAATGGCAGATTTGAAACTAGTTCAGTGTTGATTCCTGCTGAAAAGCAGAGAGATGCATGGGAGAAGGTAGCTGATACTCCAGCATACTGGAGAAGTGGGTCAGAGAAATTCTAATGAAGTCAGGTGAGAAATAAGTTGATGCTTATTGGTAAGGATAGCTCCTCCTTGGAGGGTGATAGAGATTACTGAGTCTGGAGTCTGGAAGACCAGAGGGCAAATAGAACTATGTGACCCTGACCAAGTCATTTTAACCTTTGTTTACCTCAGGGTCCTTATCTATACAATGGAGATAATGATAACACCTCTCAGGTTGTTGTAAGGATCAAATAGTACTTGGCACATAGTAGGCTCTATGAAAATTTTAGCTAATGTATTCATTATTACAAAGATGAAATCACAGGTATGAAATAAATATAGTAGAATACTTACTTTAAAGGATCTATATTTCTGGAAGTTTGGATAGGATCATAACTAGGGATATTTTTACCTGGGCCACAAACAATTGAGACAAGGTTGGGGAGGAGGTAATAGAGCAGTGGGATGGTAGAATGGCAAAATAGAAAAAGGCATAGTAATGCTGAGAAACACTCCCCACCCCCAAATGGCCCTTGAGAGAACATGAGGGACAGTGGTGGGGAAGCAAGGCATCAATAGCGGGACATCACATTGCCTGGAGTCTTAGGATAGTAACATAAGGAATAATTTCCGTGTAAAAGTAGCCCAGAGAAGGACCACAAGCAAAAGTATGGGGCAAAGCTATCCACTGGTAGTAAATTTGTATCCTGAAAAGAAGCCCATCATCCTGGGAGCAAAGCAGACCCTCTCAGATGTCGGACCTTGGAAGCAAGGTCCCACTGAAGGTCTCACACTGGTTGTGGCTCTAAGTATGGGGATCCTCTTCACTGATATAGACACTAAGTCTCCTATAACTTAGTAGAAGGCCTTCAAGAGTTGTTGTGTCTATCATGAGACTGCATGATGATTAATTTAATTAAGTTAGCCATCGAACAGATAGATAGTCTATCATTGAGCCTGTTCTCAGTATCTTTCCAACTTGGCAGGGCTCACCTTCTACTCCACAGCAAAGCCTTCAAGAATCCATTAGCACCTCCATGTAATGATGAAGTATCAGTAGGAGATTTTAGTGGAGAAATATCGTTGAGTAATGCATCAATAATCAGTTAGCACATCTTCGTTGAGTATCACCTCTTTGTAGGACACTGTGAGTAAATCTGTGGGCAGAAATAAAGATATAATGAATGGATATAATCCTGAGTCCTGGGCAAAATGACAACTCTCATCAGTGTGCCCTTTGGATCTCTCTCTTAGCATGGTGTGCAAATTAACAGTTACCAAAGGGGAAAAAAAAGCCAAAACACCACAAATGTTTATATTCTCTATATCTTTGAATAGATAATAAATCCTTTTTAATTTAATCACATATTTTACATGATTCATCAATGAGCTCACCAGATTTGAACACATTGGTTCTTTATCATGAAGCTACACTTTCACTGAACTGAATATTGCTTACCTTTGATGAATTGTACCTTTTTCCTAAATCCAGTCTTGATTGTAGTCCATGGTTTTTTGAGGTAGTTTAAATAGGGTAAGTTCCCAGATCACAGAAACATGTTTATCTCCATCTCTTGGATTAATTTCTTAAATTTACATGATAATACATGGTGTAGTGTTATGCTACAAAGTAATTACAGGAAAATCCCAATTCTTAATCTATTGATATATGGATCAGAAGTCATCATTCTATCAATGAGGATAAGGCTTTGACACACAATGTGAGTAAAAATCTCCAAAACAACTTGGCAGTTTGTGTGTGTGTGTGTGTGTGTGTGTGTGTGTGTTCATGTATATGGTGCATGTATATGTGTAGATGTACATGTGCTTGCATATTTTATAGTCTTACAAAAATGCTAGTTTATCCAGTGACATTAGCAATAGCACCACATTCTTCTTTACTTGTGTCACTTCATGGAGCATGTGTGTAAACTGAGACCCAGCACAGTTCTATATATTCTAGATTTACCCAAAATAAGTTTGCATATTCTCTTTAGCACTATCTTGGATTATGTCAGGATTTCTAAAATATTCCTTTTTCAAATTGTTCTACTTGGTAGTGACCAATGGGCACCTGCATATTATGGACATTATTCCCAGGATCATTGCCTAGAATATTAAAAAGACTAGAAACTGAACCTGTGATTAATATAGGGAACTCCCATACAAGGTTTCATCTTCCACAACCTTTCCCAATGCAAATTTGTGCCTCTTCTTCAATATTAAGGCTTAGAGTATTGAACCCCCAGAAATAAATATTGATATGTCTTCTAAGGGAAAAAAAGTATCAGGTGTCTAGGCTTGTAGAAATGGCAGTTCTTAAATAAAATATATAGACCACTTTCCTTTAAAGGTTTAATTTAATCACTTCTAATTCTTAGCAATTCTTTGGAAGAAGCATGGCATTGATATTCTGTTGAATAGTTTAAGGGAAAAAAACCCACACAATTTCAGTCTTAAGGGAGAAAAAAATCATTGAGTGCCTCTTCAATCATTGCATTGGCCTGAGCCAAGACCTTCCCTGAGAAACTTGCCTGACTTACTGACAAACACATCCCCGGGCAACAGTGAGTCTCAGCATCTAGACCACGAACAGATCTTTGGGATACCCAGAAAAATATTTACCCCCAAATGGTTTCCACAGTGCTTTGCATTCATTATCAAAGAACTAATGTGCAAATGTCACTTGGCTCCCTTTTGTTAAAGGTTATGTTTTTGATCTTGTAAAGACAACTGTAAATGACATTAAAATGAGTTATTTTAATGCATGTTGCATATTGCACTTCCCAAAAATACACTCCTTTCTTAGTAAATGTTTAAGAACTTATGCTATTATTCTGGAAGAAAAGATAAAGAAACCTTACTTTGAATTTTTCCTTCCTTTTTTTCTTATTTTTTTTACTCATGATTATTTGCAAAATAAACAGAAATAATTACTTTTGAAATAGCACTCCTTAGAACACAAATTAGGTCTAAACAATGTAGGCAGCAGCCTACAGGGGAGGTATGAAGAAGGATGATTTGAAATATATTTTTAAAAATAAATGCATGTATTCTTAATGGAAAAAAAAAAATTCTGTGCTGTAAAACACCTAAGCATCCACTTTGTGATAAGTAGCATGTCTTATAGAGAGGCCCCAAAGTATCTCATGTGCTGTAAGAAATAAAACGGAAAATATGTTCATCTGAGATTTTTACTGGGTGGGGTCAGAGGGGTGTCGTTCTCAACTTTCTAACCTTAGGGAACGAAATGTATATTTTCCTAGCTTTAGCACATAATTCATTTTTGCTCTTATTTGGTTTTTTAACCTTAAAATTTTTATTGATGAATTTTGTTACTGTATAGCAGTCATTTCTATATACCCAACCTATCCCCAAGCTATCCTTTCCTTGGGACAAGGAGAACATTAAGACAAGCCAACTGATAGTCACTACATCTAACAGCATATGCAACATTCCATACTCCTTCAGTAATCGCACCTCTGTAATTGAAGGAGAGAGAATAAAGTTATGATTTCTTTCTCAGGAACAATATTGGTCATGATAATTTCACAGCCTTAGTTTTAAGAAGGACTTTGACAACCCAAGCCCAACTTGGTCATTTTTTGGGTCCTGATTGCTCAGAGTGAATGTAAATAAGCATAGTTTTTGTTTTGGCCAAAAACCCTGAACGTCCTTCCCTCCCAGATTGATTTTTTCTTTGACTAGGTAAAAGAGGTCATTCTTTTTTTTTATTGACTTGTTTATTTACTTTTAGTTTACAAGATTCAGTTCCACAATTCCTTGAGTTTCAGATTTTCTCCCCTCCCTTCCCCCCCCCCCCATGGCGGTGTGCAATCAGGTATAAGATCTGCAAATACTTTCACATTGTACAATAGTCTGGTTATATAGAAGGGCTGTAACCAATGGAGTGAGCAATGGGAAAGAAAAAACAAAACCAAACATGGAAAAGAACGAGAACATGTAGATTGCTTCAGTCTCCATTTAAGCTCTGGTCTCTCTAGATAAAAGAGGTCATTCTTTACCTCATTTCTCACCTAGCCTTAATAACTGAATGTGCGTCACCTCAAATTCAGATTTGGGAAAGACCTTAGCTTAAAAAACCCAAGGTTTTTTACTGCTTCCAGGTGTCATCTCCAGTCATCTTTATCTGTATCTTGCTGTTGGACTCAGATATCTCTGGAGGAAAAAGTGAGACTGGTGGAACTTTGCACAACTCTCCCTCACATGAATCCAATTCACTTCTAAGTCATGGCATTACCTTACTGATTTCATGGTCCTCTTTAAGAATGGACAAACAACATTTGAGCAAACAAGTTATTTTGTCTTTTATAAATACCCAAATGTCTGACTATAAAGTACATATGAAGAAAGATGCTATCTGCATTCAGAGAAAAGAGCTGATGAATAAAAATATATATAGAATAATTTCACACACACATACACATTCATATGCACATATATTTTCATATATATATATACATTTACTTACATCTAATGGTAGCCATTTCTAGGGCAGGGGGAAGGGAAGGAAAAAAAAGAAAATAAATTACATGACAATTTTGTATATTTGAAAGGAATAGCAAGTTATGCATAGTAGATTTGCAGTTTCATGTACAGTCATCTTTTTATTACGTTATGTTACTGAAATGCTTGTTTTAGTACATAAATCAAGAATTAAATTTAAAAAATAATTTCATAGCCTTCAATTACTTTTATTTATTTACATTGGTGACATATATGCAGTTCTTTTTCCCTTATTTTTCTTCAATATGCATCATTTCATACAAAAGCTGTCATGTTTCTCTTAATTCTTTATACTGATCTATACATAAAGCACAAGAATATCTCATAGCATTTGTATAGTACAATTGGTTAGCCATTCTTCAAAAATGGGCAAGACTTCATTTCTAATTGATTGCTATGAAAGTATTGTTGTAACTATTTTGGTATATATGGGATTTTTTTTTTGATCTCTTTGAAGAGATCAAAGAAAAAAATGCTTAGAAGTGTAATGTCCACATTAAAGACCGTGAACAGTTTCGTCCCTTTTCTTGAACAATTCCAAATTGTTTCCCATTGACTTTTTAGTAATATTGAGGTCCAGAGTTGTGAGAGCTGATTCAAATTTGAAAGAATTCAATCAGACCTTCTCTTTAGCCAAAGGGAGCTTTATTAATGCAAAAGCATTTGAGCCTGAGACTTAACAAGGACTAATTTAACAAGATTAAACAAAGGCACTGACTTGGGAAAAAGACCAGACTTATATAACCAGAAAGCTACACAGCCTGTCGGATGATGATGTAATTTTAGGGTTTCTAATGAGGGTTGGAGATTTAGGGACAAGATGAGGAAGATGGATGACACAGGATGAGGGAGACAGGGGAAATTTTATGACCTAGGATGGAGGGGTGACAAGGAAGTTTTATGGTCCCAGATAAGGGGGAAGTTTTATGGTATTCCAAATGGTCCAGGATAAGGGTCAAATTTATTTTAGGATGCTCTCAGGCTCAGGAGGGCCTCCCAAGGTACTGAGAAAACAACCTTTAATATTATTTTTAACCCAAAAGGCACCTCTGTATTCACATCAATGACATATCCAGTGTGCCTGTCTCCCCACGGCCTAGTCAACATTTGTTAACTCTGTTGGGAATGGGATCTGAATCCCCAAAAGGAAAAGTCCATGTCTTTGGGATCTGGATCCCAAAAAGGAAAAACCCCTGGACTTTCCCGCATGCTCCAGATCCCTGGCATTCGCCTGGGCCATCCAGCCCTTCTAGGTCTTTCGCTGTCCAGTCACTCCAGACTACTTGGCCACTCCTAAATTCTTTTCACAGTCTTTCTGTATAGAAGATCCATCTTACCCCCATCAAATTGCTTGATCCACTCACATTAGCAATACAAAGCATCAAAAATGCTCACATTCTTAAAATCTAGCCAATAGGGTGGATTCTTAAAATCTCTCCCACCCTGACTTGTGTTATAATAAACCTTATCTCTAGCTGAAAGAAAGCTTGAGTGGAAAAATTCAAGGCAGGAACTGCATCACTTTGCCCTAGACTTCAACAACTCCATTTTCTGTCATCTTTGACCCTCCATTCTTACTGGTTTTAACTTTAGCATTGTGCATAAGTATTATTAGAATTGCATATACAATAACCATAGATGGAGAGGTGTTGTTTGGGTTAGGATAAAAAAGGCTGAGCTAGGTATAATATGGAAAAGTCAGATTAGATTCATTGTAAACTAAGCAGGTTTTAATCAGTAGCTGTTCCTTTCTCCAATTCATATTTTGCTCACTTGGATCCTATCATTTCCATGTTTAAAATTTAATCAAAATTATTCTTATAAGTCTTATAATTTCTTATCATTTAAAATACAAACTTTTATTCTGGCAATTAGGACTTCTAAAATCTGACTTCATTTCACCTTTGCAGCATTTTACCCTCTTCCTCACCAGGGACCAGACGTGCTAAGCATCTGGACAACTTGCTATTCCCTAATCTTGTCTTATTGTTTCCTATCTCTGTTCTGGAAGGAAGGAAGTGAAGGAAGGAAGTGAAGGAAGGAAGGAAGGAAGGGAAGGAGGAAGGGAGGGAGGGAGGAGGGAAGCAAGGAAACAAGGGAGGGAGGAAGGAAATAGCTATTTATTAACTGCCTTCTATGTACCAGACATCATGCTAAGCTTTTTAAAAATATTACTTCATTTGGCTCTCACGATGACATTGAGAAGAGTAACACTGGCATTATTATCATTTCCATTTTACAGTTAAGGATAGTGAGACAACGAGTATGATGTGCCCAGGGTCACACAGCTCATAATTGTTTGAGGCTGGATTTGAACCCAGATCTTCTAGACTCCAGGCCAAATGCTCAATCCATTGTATTACAAAGTTGTGCAGGCCAGCTTCCATGGCTAGAAGGCATTTTTTTCCAATCAGTTGAAATTCCTATCTTTCTTCAAAGCTCAACTCAGCTGTCACCTTCTCCATGAAACCTTTACTAATACCCTCTGCTAGACATGATTTCTTTTTCTCAAGAAGTCTGTTTAAGTTGCTATCTTCTAGGAATTTTCAGATTATAGCAGATTTTATTTTGATTTATGTACACATCATCCCCCATTAGTAGACTGTAAACTCCCTGAGGATAGGGAGAATATACTGAGTTTTCTTGTTTTTGTTTTGTCTGTTTTTTTGTTTGTTGCTTAGTTTTGTTTGTTTTTCATCTTCATGTTCTAACTGTGGCCTGTTTAGCTTTTCTGTTGTTATTCTTTCCATAAACTTCATTTGGGTGGCCTGTTAACCCCAATTTACTAAATAACTAGGAAAGCTGTCAAATTTGACTTGAGACCCAAAAAACCTGTTGCTTTAGAACAGTGCTTCTTAACCTTCCTAATGCTGGGACCCTTTAATACAGTTCCTCATGTTATGATGACCCCCAGCCACAAAATTATTTTTGTTGCTACTTCATAACTGTAATTTTGCTACTGTTATGAATCGTAATGTAAATATCTGATATGCAGGATGTATTTTCATTGTTACAAATTGAACATAACCCACAGGTTGAGAACTGCTGCTATAGAACATATATAAAGGCTGAGGCAGAGCAAGCCAATATGATGATGAAGTCAGAGATATAGAGATGGAAAAGATCTTAGAAGCCACTGAATCTAATCTCATTTTTCAATGATTAAGTGACTTGACTATGGTCAAACTTAAATAAGTGGTAGAACCAGAATTCAAAGACAGGTCCTCTGACTCCAAATTCTATCTTTCCCAACCTACATGGGCTTGTGGTGTCTCTTGTATTTCATCTCTTTTTAGACACAGTATCATAGTGGCTGGCATAAATAAGTGCTTAACAAGTACTTGTGGACTTCTAGGACACAGGACAAACAACATAGAAAAGCAGACATTCTTTCTGATTTTTCAGAATTCTCAGAACTTCTCAAAATAAGAAACATATATGAAGTAAAATGAGAAAGAGAAATATGGAATTAAAAATAACAAAAACCAACAGAGAAACAACAAAATAATTCAAGAGTGACTGTTGAGAGATTTCTTTGTTAAAGTAAACAAGGAGATAAGAATGAATGAGGGGAAAAGTGATAGTAGAAGAATATGCCAGAAACAGCATGGACTAAACCCTCACACCATCCCAAATACAGGTGAATCTTTGTACTAAACTTTTTCCTAACAAGAAAAAAGAAAGAAGAGAAACTAGATTTAGTAGTAGTAAGGAATCCTGCTAAAGATCACTCCCATGGAGGAAAAGAAATACTCTTGGAGATGGGGACCTTGCAATGAATATAATCTGCAAGGATTTGGTGCTTAGAGAAATCAATAACTGTGAGAAAGTTCTGTGCCTCCATGGAAGGGAAGGGTAGGAAGAGAGCGAGGATTTGTTAAATATCAAGGATGTATCAGCACTAGAGATCAAGTACTTTATAAATACGATCTAATTTGCTCTTCACAATAATCCTGTGAACTAGGTGCTATTATTATCCTCATTTTATAGTTGAGGAAACTGAGAGAGAGGTTAAGTGACCTGCCAAAGGTCACATAACTGGGAAGTATCTGAAGCTAGATTTGACATCAAGTCTTCCTTATTCTAGGCCCGGAATTCAATCCCCTTCATCACTGAGTTACAGAGACAACATTTCATCTCAGGAGAAGGGGAATCAGAGTTCCTAGGGGGAACTAGCATCCATATAGGTGGGAGGGTGTGGACTCAGAGAGAATTTCATGATAAATGAAAAAGAAAATTATTATGATGAGAAAAGGGGGAAACGATGAACTTCAAAATCAGGGACACAAAAAATATTTCTATTATGAGGCAACATTTCTATACTCTCTATCTTCTATAAGAACTGATACTTCCAAAGAGTGAGACATCACTGAAAAAGTATGTGGAAGGAAAAGATCTACACGGTGACAATATGTAAATTGTTTAGAAAAAGGAACTTAAGGGGCAGCTAGAAGGCACAGGGAATAGAGCACTAGCCCTGGAGTCAGAGGACCTGAGTTCAAATTCAGCATCAGACACTTAACACTTACTAGCTGTGTGACCTTGGGCAAGTTACTTAACCCCAATTTTCCTGCCTTCCCCTTCCAAAAAACAAAAAACAAACAAACAAACAAAAAAACTAAAAAAGAAAAAAGGAACTTAAAATAGGTACTTTAAAAGTTTTAGTTACATGAAGAACACAGAGTTTAGAAAGAATAAATGAAGGAAAGTGCCACTTTTTTTTAAATAGAAGTTTAGAATAGGGACAAATGAAAAAAAAATCAAAAAAGGTACAGAAAAAAATTAACAAAAGTGGATGAAGGAAAGAAGAGTGATTTTGCTTATTATTTTAAATGAAAGGGGAAAAGGGAATGACTCAAATAAGAAGAAAAAAGGAAGAAAAATAAGTTAATAAGTTAAAACTCCAAATCTAGGGAAAGGAGTGAAAAAGAAGAGACATGGTATGGTTGAACACACACAAAAAAAAGTCTGAAGAAAGAGAATGGCCTTTAAACAAATTAAGCAAAAATAATTGAAGTAATAAAGGATTGTACTTAAAAAGGTACATAAATAAAAATCATAATTCAGAAAATAAAACAAAGAAATTAAAGAAAAATGAGGAAAAACAAACTCTCAATATCAAATGGTAATGGATTAAACAATTCAATAAAATGAAAGAGAATGAAAATATTGGATTAAAATAAACAAAACTCCACAATTAGTTGCTTACAAGGAATATCTGAGAAAAAAAATGAGAACATACATAAAAAAAATGAGGGACACAAATAACATTTACTTTGCATTAGGTGAATCCAACAATGAAATCATGCTATCAGGAAAAAAAAATTGAAACATATAAAGATAAAAAAGGAAACTACATTAATTCTGTTGAAAAATAGGAACCAAAATGAAAGTTTTGTATCTCAAATGCCTCAGAAATTGAACTCATAAGGAAAAATTTCCTAAATTACAGGAAGACATATGGAATAATGCAAAAGTAGCAGGAAATTTTAGTCTTTCTATGTCAATGAAGTATAAATCTAACAGAAAAATAAACAAAAGTGAAAGTAAAAATTTGAACAAATTTGCTAGAGAAATTAAAGCCAAAAGATACATGATGTCTACCAAATGTTATTGCATAAGAATATATGTGCTTGTGTATGTATTTGTGCATATATAAACACACACACACACACACACACACCCATATACATATATGAGATAGGTAGATAGATCTTGATATCAAATGGAATTTTACAATTATTTATTAGGTCATAAATATACCGCAAATAAAGGGTAAAAAAGATAGAAATAATAAATCCTTTATAGATCATTACACAAGAAAAATAGTTCAGTTCAGGGATAATAAAAGAAACTGGTAATTTTCATCAAGCGCCTTCCCCCCTCCCCAGATTAATTACCAAACTCTGGAATTTGGAACCAGAAGTTCCTGCTTGAGTTGAAACTCTTCACTTCCAAAGAGGTGATATAACCTTCAGCTCAAGGTCACAAAACTAGCATACATCAGAGGTAGGATATTATAGAATCACAGAATTTGAGAATTGGAAGAGTCATCAGTGTCTACTTAGTCTAAATTATATTTTTAAAATCACTACTTTAACATTCATGACTAGCCATTTTCAAACTTTTATTTTAAGACCTTCATAAGGAGGAGTCCACCACTTCTCAAGGCATCCCACTGCAAACATTTGGACAACTCTCATTGTTAGAACATTTTTTTCTGACATTAAGCATAAATTGAATGTTTTACAACTTTCACCTATTACTCTTGTTTTGCCCCCACTTTGGAGTCAAAAAGAATAAGTATAATCCCTCATATATGACAGTATTTCAAATAGCTGACAGCAGTTATGATTTGGAATGAACTTAGCAGAACTAGGAGAACAACCTAAACAATGACCACAACAATTATGTGAAAGGAACTACCCTAAAAGACATCAAAATCTAACCAATTGTCACTTAAAAACCAGAGACCAATCATGACTTCAAAAGATTAAGAATGGATAAATCCAAAGACTCCAGCTTCTGGGATAAGAGCTCACTATTTAACAAAAACTTCTGGGAAAACTGGAAAATAGCAATCAAAATGAGTACATGATTTAGATATAAAAGCTGATACTACAAGCAAATTAGGAGAGCAAAGAATAGTTTACATATCAGATTTAAGGAGAACAGAAGAATTTATGACCAAACAAGAGAGAGAGAATATTATGAAATACAAAGTGGATAATTTTGATTACATTAAATTGAAAAGTTTTTGCACAAACTAAGCCAAAGCAACGAAAATTAGAAGGGAAGCAGAAAGCTGGGAAACAATTTTTACAACCAGCGTCTCTGATAAAAGTCTCATTTCCAAAACATAGAGAACTGAGTCAAATTAATAAGAAAACAAGTAATTCCCCAATGGATAAATGGTCAAATGATATGATCAGGAAGTTTTCAGATGAAGAAATTAAAGCTATTTATAGTCATATGAAAAAATGCTTTAAATCACTATTGATTAGAGAAAAACAAATCAAAATGACTCTGAGGTACCACATCACACCTATCAGATTGGCTAACGTGACAAAAAAGGAAAATGATAAATGTTGAAGGGGATGTGGGAAAACCCTAATGAACTTTTGGTGAGTGGTTAACTGATCTAACCATTCTGGAAAACATTTTGGAACTATGTCTAAAGGGCTATACAACTATATATTTAAACCAGCAATAACACTTCTAGGTCTGTATCCCAAAGAGAGCATAAAAATGGGAAAAGGATCCACATGTACAAAAATATTTATAACAGCTCTTTTTGTGGTGACCAAGAATTGGAAATTTAAAGGATTCCCATTAGCTGGTGAATGGCTGAACAAGTTGTGGTATAAGAATGAAATGGAATACTATCATTCCATAAGAAATGAGCAGGCAGACTTCAGAAAAACCTGGAAAGATGTACGTGAACTGATGCTAAGTGAAGTGACCAGAACAAGGAGAACATTGTACACTGTAACAGCAACATTGTGTGAAGACTAACTTTGATAGACTTACTTCTTCTTAGCAATGCAAAGATCTAGAACAACGACAAAAGAATCAAAATGGAAAATGCTATCCATATCTAGAAAAAGAACTATGAAGTATGAATGCAGATTGAAGCATATTATTTGCTCTCTTTTTTTGTCTATTTCTTCTTTCTTGTGGTTCCTCCCATTGGTTCTAATTCTTCTTTACAACATGACTAATGTGAAAATATGTTTAATATGAATGTATATGTAGATCCTATATCAGATTGCATGCCATCTTGGAGGGGAGGGAGGGGGAGAGAAAATTTGAAACTCAAAATCTTATGCAAGTGAATGTTGAAAGCTAAAAATAAATTTGAAAAAAAAGACTAAGAATGAAACATACCTTCCATCCCTTGGCAGTGAGGTTGTGGGTTGGAGATGCAGAACCAGATATGCATTCTCAGGCATGCTTGGTATATTGATTTGTTTTTATCTGATTATACATATTTGTTAAAAGGTTGTATTTCCACTTAGGGTTATAGGTGTGATAAGAGAAGGAAGCTGGGTTGATAGGTGATAAGAAACATAAAATATTTTTATATTTTATTCACTGAAATGAGTTGACTTGTAAAAGTTACTAAGCAGGTTTAGGTTATTAAATTTAACATTTAATATTACATATTTACCTTTTTAAAAAATTAGAAAAAAAATGGTTACAAACATTCCTTTAATTCTTTCCTTAAGTCTTGCAAAGGGACAATTGCAAAAAGAAAAAGAAATTTCCAAGCCTAAAGAGTTTTTTTGTTTGTTTGTTTGCCTTAAACAACATTAATGTATAGATTTCTACTAAAACAGTTGAATTGCTGCTCATTTCTAATTCTTAAGACAAGTCTCAGAAATCATCAACCCAAAATAGCTCAACAGACAATTTAATGAAGGGCACACCTGAAATCAACTTCTGTTCTTCACTTTGGGAGGAATGAGTTGTTTTTAGTTACTCTGTTTCTATGGAACATGTTTACAAAAGTCATTTTGGCAAAAGCAATGGCATTTTGTACAGATAGCCCTATTTACTAGGTGTATATATAATTTATATACATATAGCAGATACACTCATCTGTATTTCACTGTGAGATGTCCAAAATTTCAGACAAAAATGCCCTGCATAAATGACTGACTAAAGCCAAAAAATGCATAATGTAGTCTCGAGTCACGTTCTGGTGAACTAGGCTGAATCTTCAGGCAGAAAAATCACAAAATACATTCCCATCTCAATCATCTGGTTCTATTTACTAAGATAAATCTTCTTTGTAGTCATCTGTTAAATAAATAATACATGACATCAACATATTGCTTAGGTGTGATTTGGTGTGATGGCCTCTGGAATCCAATGGCCTGCCTTGAAATGATTAGAAACTTGAGATTACGCAGCCCTGCCAAGAAAGAAGGAAATATGGCTGTTTAATTCCCTGTCTTACGAGCATCATGGCAGAAGAAGTAGTGTGTATTTTCCTCAAGCCTTTTTCTCAAGTTTCTTTACATTTTGCTCTTCCTGACTTCCCTGTTCTTTTGACAGCCCAAATAAACTCCCAGTCACCCAGGCTTGCCGCATCTAATTACTTGCCAGACCCTGCTGATTCTGCTTCCACAATATCTCTTGCATCTCTCCCCTCATCTCAATGCTACAAGCTTTCATTATCCTTGCCTGACTTAATACAATAAACTTCCTACCTGGTCTCACTACCTCCAATCTCTCTCTTCCTCCAAAGTAACTTTCTCATACAGGTACCAGAATCATCTTCATAATATAAAGAATCTCAGAATTGTGTCAGAGTTCAACTTGTCCTTTGACAAGAATCCTCTTTCTATCATATCATCCAACCTTTGTGAATCCTCAGTGAATGGGAACATATATCTCTTCAGACAACCCATTACAATGTGGGAACAGAAGATCTGACCATGTTACTCGCCTGCTCAAAAACTTGCATTGGCTTCCTACTGTCTATAAGATGAAATGAAAATTTCTTATCACACCATTTAAAGCCCTTCAAAATCTGGTTCCGGCCTACAATTCACTCTAATTTCACCCACTCCTCTTCATTAACCTTATATTCTAAACAACCAGAATACAAACTTCCTCATTCTCATACACAATGTTTTCTACTTTTCACATTTCATGCTGACTCTTTTCACATGCTTGATAGGCATTCCCTCCCTGCTTCTGTCTAAATCCTTTTTTTCTTTCCTATCCCTCACCCCTCAAAGATCTCATTCATCTACCTGTAAAGCCAATCACAAGGAGGTCTCCTGAGGACTGCTGTTATGAATAACTTTAAGGTTCTGATCTCATAGTATAGTGAACTCTCTATTCAGGAATAAAACTAAAACAAAACATTCACAACAATATAATATTACTAAGGTGGCCACATAGTCTTAAACAAAATATGTCATTCAGTAAGTCACAATCTCATCAATCGGTAATGAGTACCCAAGTAAAAGTCTTCTTTCATCTTGACTTGAGGCTGGCTTCCAATCATCCTTAAGTCAATCATCCTTAAGGGGTAGTGGAAAGTACAAAGGCCATCCAACCCTAGGTCACAGTAAGTCATAATCTCATCAATCAGCACTAAGTACCCAAGTAAAGGTCCTTTCATCTTAACTGGAGGCTGACTTCCAAACTCCATGACTCCTCTTCCACTCTCCCAGCTCCTGCCTGGATTCACCCAACTCTTGCCTGTTTTCACAGGTAGGCAGCTCTCCACTCCTGTTCCATATCGAAGCTCAAGGTGACTAGTCCACTTCAAGCCCTTCCCAGTTTCTGTTTCCGGGAAGACAAAGTTTAGCAGAGACAGAACAATATTTACACACATTAAGTTTAGCAAAGTTACAACAATATTTACACACATTACCAGCACTATCATCTTAATTCACTTTCTGTCTGACAAAGTAACACAAACCAACAGACAAAGCTACTGTCAAACACAAATCAGCAGTAAAGTCCCAGAACTTCTGTAAACAGCAGTAAAGTCCTATTTCAGGGCTTCTTTAAACACCAGTAAAAGTCCTATTTCAGGGCTTCTGGATGATCAGTAAAGCCCTCTTTCAGGACTTCTGTCCAAAAACAACAAACAAGGCTTTTATCTGACAGACCAACAGACAGAGTGCTATACAGAATGCTGAAATTACAAGCATTCTCCCTCTCAGTTCCGCTTGGTCTCAGCTCATGCTGGAGCTTTTATCTGCTCTGCTTCTTCCTGTTCCACCCTTCCTGTTCCGTTCTTCCTGTTCTGCTCTTTCATAAGTTCCTCCCACCTTAGGCTCTATGTGATGGTATTAAGCCTATCAAGGGCAGAGAAGGTCTCCAGACTCCCTTAGGCCTATTAAGGGAACACAATGTAGACTGTTTCCAACAAAGACTTGATATAATCACAGGTGGGGTTCAAAGGCAATTGAATAGCTAAAACAAAGGGCTAAGTACTACTTCCCTTGCTATTACAATAATGGAAACAAAAAGCAAAGTACCACTTTGCTTGCCATTACACCCTCTCCACCAAAAAAAAAAATTACTTTCCTCACATTTTCTTAGAGCACATTTTGCTGTGCATTGTCACATTCTATTTTGTGTCACACTTATTTGTGTAGATGTTTTCTCCTATTAGAGCAAGGACTCAACTATTTTTGTGTTGACTCATTTATCCATCTGATGAACATTATGAACCCCTTCATAGAATAACATTTTAGATGTACAAATTATACAGAATTACAAAGGAAATCCAAAATATTGAAATAGGTATCAAAGTACTTTTAAAAGTTTACATATCAAA
Source organism: Pseudochirops cupreus (assembly GCA_028627135.1). Lineage (NCBI taxonomy): Eukaryota > Metazoa > Chordata > Mammalia > Diprotodontia > Pseudocheiridae > Pseudochirops > Pseudochirops cupreus. The sequence goes on from CM053582.1 coordinate 261,555,770, forward strand.
TTAAGAAACCCTGTATTAGAGTACAAGTTCCTTTAGAATGAGAGCTCTATTTTTTTTTTTTGTCATCTTGGAATCTACTATGCTCAGTCAAGTGTAATGCTCATAGCAGGTGCTTAATAAATGTTTCTTGAATTAAAATGAATATGTTTAATTGGACTAAATCATCCTTTATATGACTCAGAAAAGTATGTTGGTCTCCTTCCAGGAATTTTAAAGAGACAAAAATCTTTCTTCCAAAACCATGAAAATACTGTCATGATGATCTCCATGTCTCCAAATTCTCTGCAGTCCAAACACTTCTTTCACCCTTGGCAGAATAATCTCCTCAAAATATTGCTTTTATTATGTTATTTTCCTGCTCAGAAACCTTCATCAACTCCCTACTGTTAGGTATATAAAATCCAAACTCCTTAGCTGGCAATGAAATTCCCTTCATAGTATAGTTCCATGATCTTTTTTTCAGTCATATCTCATTTTTCTTTATATTCTTTGATTCCTACCCTCCCCCCCGCCCCAAATTGTTATAGAACAAGAAAATAACAGCACCTATTTCACCTTCACAAAGGTCAAATGAGATAGTATGAGTAAAGAGTTTTGTAAACCATAATTTTTGTTGTTGTTGAACTGTTTTAGTCATGTCTGACTTCTCCAGACCCCATTTTTGGGGTTTTCTTGTTTTTTCTTCTCCAGCTCATTTTATAAATGAGGAACTGAGGCAAACAGGTTTAAGTGACTTACCCAGGGTCACACAGTTAATAAGTGTCTGAGGCTGTCTTTCTGATTATAAGTTCAGTGTTCTCTCCACTGCACCACCTAGCTACCCTCTTAAACCATAAAGTATTGTATAAATGTTAGTCATCATCAACATCACCATCATCATCATTCACTATATCCCGAATATACTATTCAATTTTCTATCTCAATATCTTTATTTCTGGGTTCTTCTGAATGAAATTTCCTACTCCCTATAATTCTCCTATATAAATCCTACCCATTCTTGAAGACCTAATTTGAATACCATCTCATTTGTGAATTCTCCCGTGACCCTTTCAGTTATAAATAATAATTTTCTTCTCTGAATTACAAAGGGCCTATTGAACATGTCAGGTACTTTCTCTTTCTTGTATGAGGAGTCTGGTTGCTAAAGGTGGCAGAAAAAGAGATATTTTACCTATGAAAAACTTGTTTGAAGAAAAACTCTGTCTGAAGGAATGGTTTCTAAGGACAGACATAGACTATTTGAAGGAACAGATAGAGAACTGCCCCACAGATTAATACATGAAGAGAACCTGTTTGAGTCCAGAAAAACGACTGAGAATATAGAATATTAAGATTAATCATTTCATTTGTTTGTAACTGTTAAGTTCTAAAGGTTATAACCAATAAAATCATAAATCAAAAATGGGATTGTGGGAAAATTAAACAAGGTTTATAGGCTTTATACTTGATTGAAAGGTAGATTCACAAATTTTACCAAATACAGAAAATGAATCACTGACTACCAGAAAGCTCTGATTTGTAGTATGAAAGTAGTTTAAAAAGCCAGGAGGAGAGGTAATGAAAAACTCAGCATTGAGAGAATCAGCTGGCAAAATGTCAGAGTTCAAGTCTAAGATTTGAAGAAAGGTATTATTTCGATGACTGGCTAAAGAAAAGGCTGGAGCATTTGCTGATTAGTTCCTTGGAAGACTGCAGAACTCCACTGCCATTCAAGCTATTCTTCCAGTGCCATCCACAGTTTGGGAAAGATGAAATATCTTAGAAGTTTAGGTTGATCTCTGCTTCTTCTTTAAGAGGAATAAGCTGAGTGAAATAAACTTTGCAGCTGCTTTGCTATAAGAGGCTTGGAGATTTTTGAACAATAGAGAATTCTGTTGAATGAGAAGCTTGTCTGCATTGCCTAGAGAGTTACCTTAATGACCGTTAAAATTCTCTGGGTTAACTGTTTGCTAATATAAACTGTTTGCTAATATAACAGAGTAACTCTTGACCAGTGACCTGTTAAGGATGGTCATGATTTTTAAATGTTTGTCACTGATTAATTCACTTGTGAATAGCAGAGGAGTGGATTTGTCAAATAGGAAAGTTGTGAGTACCAGAAAGGAAAGAGCTAGATGAGAACTGACTCTGTGTGGTGCAGCTTATACCTAAAGAGACTGAAGACATTATGGCCAGCAGTCCAGAGTTCTAATTTTCTGTGAACACATAAGTTTCCCTACTCAATTGTCTCACTTTTAAAAAAATTTTCTATAAGTATTTGTCCACTTTTCCCTGTAGATAATACGTACATTGAGGGATGACTAATAGCCCAGTGTTATGGATGGTCTGTGACATTTTGATGATCATTGCATTAATTACATTTATCTCATGTTATATGAAATATAACTGAGATATTATGATTCTTCTTTTTTTTTAACCATATTTTTAAATAAATGTTTTATGTTTAAGAGCCAATGATGTCATGATGACTGATTTTGTGCAAATAGGAAACATAACTCTAGGGGACTCAAGCACAAGTTTTCTTATAGATGAGTACATATGTACTGCCCTCTTCCTCCCACAACAGAGGATCCTGAGGAAAGTCAAATTGTAGCTGGAAAGTGGTGATCACTCTCAGTGAAGACCTGACCTGATTTAGAGGCAGGTTGGAGTGAATCAACCAACACAGAGTATAGTCATGGGTGGAGGTAAGGGGTGGGGAATAATGCTATATGATTGTGTTACACCTGAAGTTATAATTTATAGATGGACATTAATACCTTTTCAATTATTCATGTTTTATTTCTCCAAGTAGAGTTTACATACATTGAGAGTAGGAGCTGTATCTTTTAAGTCTTTACATCACATTACTTAGCACAATCTATTGAGTATAATAAGTGTTTAGTAAATATTAATTATAGAGGAAGCTTGGAGTAATGGCTTGAAGATCAGTCTTAGAATCAGAAAGTTTGGTATAAATCCTTCCTTTGGCACATATTGACTCTGTAATCATGAGAAATTTACTTGATTTCACAATGTCCTAGCAACTCTTAAAGATGGTGTTATGGAATAGATAATGAACTGCAGTAGTGTAAGGAGTGTCCACGCTAAGACTTCCCTACAATGAATAAATAACAGATGTTTTGTATTTATATAGACGGAATGGATGATTTGAGATTTAATATTAATCTGTTAGATATACTTCTAGAAGTCAAAATTATATGGGTTTTTTTTTCATGACTACATGACAAAAATTGAAAATGTCCATCAATCAGCTTTTCAAAAGAAAGACTAGGTCAAATGATAAGTCATAACATTTTTGGACCTTTTCTATACCCTTTTCATTTGTGGATGTATGCAATCTGAAATAAGATACAAAGTAGTGAATGAGCAACCATTTTCTTTTTTTATTTCTCCGTGGATTTTTTTTAGTTCTGCAGAACTCTGATATTTGTTATTTCTGCGTTTTAGCACATTATTAATAATAGTCAGGAATCTAGAACTCCAGGATTATCCAGGCTATCCTCCCCTTCTTGATAGTGCTCTATTTGAACTATATTAAATTCAGCTGAGAATTCTTACTGCAGCTATTCTTCTACCTGCTGTGTTAAGAAGAGGCACCTAAGGCTATGTCTACATTATTTATACCACTTTGATAGATTAAATCTTAACTGTAGAGATGAGCTTTTAAAGACATGTCTGTAAATGTTTAAGGATTCCACAGGTGTTCTTCCTGATGGGTGAACAAAGGCTCCTTCTTTGCAGTTGAAAAACAAAATTAAAATGTAACAGAGTTCTGCAAGCTATAGTTTTTGCTAAAAACAAATCCTTGACTGGACATGTCAGACCTATTTATTTCTTCTGACACATTTTTGAGTGCTATAAAATAACATACATCAGTGGAAATGTTGCTCTGATCATACACTTCTGAAACTAATCTCCTTGATGGTGAAGTTTCATAAAGGAATTAAATGGAGTTGATATTCTGCTGGTTGAGTGTCCCAAAGGACTTTCTCAATCTGAATTTCATCCTTTCTTCCATGCTTTTGCCACATCCATGGTACAATATTGATATTTTTCCAGGTAACAAATGCTTCATGTTGAGAAGAAATTGTTAGAAGGGCCATAGAGAATTCATCTCCATGTTTATAAAATGGAGAGCCAATCCTATGAGGAAAATTACTGCTTTTGTGGAATGCTTGAAAATTCAGAGGGCAACTTCATCAGATCCTTTTATGAAGCTGATGATAATTAAATCAACATATTTACACAGCATAAAGTATAGTCTTCAACACTAGATAACTGAGACAAGTATTAGAATACATCCCTCATTTTACAGATGAGAAAAGGGAAGTTTAGAGAAGTTAAATGACTTGCCCAGTGTCACACATTTGGTAAGTGTTGGAGCTTGGTACAATGCCAGCTATACAAAAGTGCTTCATAAATGTTATTGACTCAATATGACATGAGATTTAAAGTTAGGTCTCCTAATTCTGACTGAATGTATCATGTCTCATTTATTGGTAACCACCTGTGAGTTGCTAAGGTAGAATTAGGTGATATCAGCTTAAATTAACACAGCAATATGCCATTTTGTTAAAAAAAAAAAAAGAAAAGAAAAGAAAAAAGAAAGAAAGAAAGAAACTAATCCAGAATATTAAAAAAAAAGTTACTGGAATATTTAATAAGGGAAGAAGGACATCATGGCAGGGATTAAACCCCATAAAGGAATAATACCCAGGAAATCCAAGATGGGAAATATGTGGTGCTTTTAAAGATGGCCTGAGAATCAGGAAGCCCTGGATTCAAGGCCTACCTTTGACACATAGTGATTTGTGACCCTGGTCAAGTCATTTAATTTTTCAGTGCCCTAGATTAGAGATGTCAGACTCACGGCCCAGGCACAAGTGACCTACAGAACTCCCAAGAGCAGTATGAACCAGATTAAAATGTAATTTGGAAATGTTTAACAAAATAAATAAAAATACAACATAGACAATGTTAATTTGTGGTTTTCAGAGTCAATATAGGGAACAGCTTCTCCTTTACTCTCCTTACTATTAGGCATCAAATGCTTTCTAAATGAGTGGTTTAGTGGTAAGCCAGTGGCTATGCCAAAGAAAGGAGAGCCCACACACAAAGTACCTAACTGAAGCCAAATTTATTTAAGAATAATGTAGTCATATACAAGTGGACCACAGTAGGTGAGCATAAGAATATGGCAGCCTATTGGTTCTCTTAGAGTTTCCATGTATGAGAGCCTGTAAGATTATGGAGACCTGAAAATCATTGAATCTCCATAAAATACACTATTTGGGCATAGGACAAAAACACAAAAGTGCTATTCAAGTTTCTCTTTATACAGAAAAAAGTTACAATATCTTATTAGTCTTTCTTGCTTCAAAAATTCCCTCATGGCTCTTTGGTCCTGGCGGCAGGAGGAAGATGATGAAGGGGACATCTTCGTTTGGTAAGTGCCAGAATAAGACATACCCTTTGTGCTGTCATTGTGGTTCTAAGGCCTACCATCTTCAGAAGTCAACATGTGGCAAATGTGGATATCCTGCAAGAGAAAGTATAATTGGAGTGCCAAGGCTAAGCAATGAAACACCATTGGTACTGGATGAATGAGGTATCTAAAAATTGTCTGTCGCTGATTCAGGAATGAATTCTGTGAAAGAACAACACCTAAACCCAAAAAAGCAGCTGTTGCAGCATCTAGTTCATCTTGAGGATTCAACTGTTTGTTAAAAATAAATGTCCTCAATGAAAAAAAAAGTCCCTCATGGAGTTCAGGTATAAAAAAGCCATACTCAATCTGCCCATCTTTGAATGTTTTGTCTTTATTATTTAGAGTAACCCTCAGTCATAGGTATTTTCAATGAGTGAAAGCCATAAGGAATATTTCTAGTATTAGGAAAGAGTTATACATAGGTCCATTATCCTTTTGGGAAGTGAAATTCAAATAAGAAATTAACTTTGGCTTAGAAATCCAAGGACAGTGAAAACAACAATGATAAAAAGTTATTGGAACATTCACCATAAACTAGAAATTTGAGTCATGCCATATAAGAATACATTTTTATTTAAAATAATTCCATAAAAAAGAATTTTATTCATTAAACATCTTAGTCAACTTCCTCTATTTACTTGAGCAATTCCACAATGGAAAGGTTTTGGTCAAAATGAAGGCTCTTTTTTCTGTTCTCCACATTCGAAAGAATGATCCAGAATGAATAAAATAACATTAAGGAGGATACATAACCATCCAAATTCTGCTGCATGCTGAGGACCACTGAGCTTTTCCATTTGATGTATAGCTGCAATCTTATATGTATAGTCTCATGTCCTATTAGAATGTGGGTTCTTTGAGATCCCACACAATCTTGCTCTTCTATTTGTATCCTTAGCCCAGTGCTTTGCCCATAGAAATGCTTAATAAATGCCCATTCATTCAATCATGCAAAAAAAAAGATCAATGAATCTCTATTACATAGAACTTGCTTTTCCATTTAAGTACACCATAAATTCGCCATGTAAGTCTCAAAATATTTCTGTTTAGCTGTAATGGTAATGGGAATTTGAAGACCTTCCCTGCTCCAAAGATCTTCCCTGCCCCCAATATGCTAAGTGTAATCACATGGAGCCTATGGTAGGAGGAGTTTGCTGAAGGGTGGAGCAGAGCCCCAGGAAGCTGGGAGACTGGAGGGAGGAGAGAAGATAGCAGGCAAGCAGACAGTTAGACTTGTGAGTAAATGTTTGTTTGTGGGAAGGCTAAAGGATGTTGTGGCTCTCTGCTACATTGTGATGTATTAATGTCTATGTTACTATGATGGATTCAGTTTCCTGGTGTTGGGATTTGGTTTTCTGGTGTCTAAATGAATGTTTTGCTTCTGTCATCTATATGGAGAGTCTATTGTATTTTACAATTGACCTCCAAGCTGGCATATTCACAGTCACCTTTGGTGTGCTGAATATTGCATTGGCACTACACAAGCATTCTTCTTCCCATATGAATTTTTAAAAAGGCTTCAATTATCCTTTTTAATTATTTTTTTTTCATTTTTAGCAAATAGCCAGACTCCTGACTCCCTACTTTCCCCTCATTATTGAAAAACCAACAAAAAACTTGTTACAAACAAATGTCACCAAGCAAAACAAATTTCCACATTGATTTAATATGAAATATATGTTTTATTTTGCATTTTTAAGTCCAACATATGTCTTTCTCAATAGGTGGGTAACAGACTTCATCATTGGTAGTCTAGAATTTTTGTTGGTCATTATGTTTAACATAGTTCTTAGTCTAAGTTGTTTCTTTTTTCCTTTAACCTATTATTGTTACTATATGAATTGTTCTTGCTTTACTCATTTCATCAGCATTCGTATACACAGTGGATAGAACAAGGCCTTGAGTCAGGTAGTATTGAGTTCAAATGTAGCCTCAGACATTTACTACCTGTTGGACACTGATAAATTCAACCTGTTTGCCTCAGTTTCCTCATCTGTTAAATGAGCTAAAGAAAAAAAATAGCAAACTACTCCAGCATCCTTGTCAAGAAAACCCCAAATAGAGTCATGAAGAGTTGGACACAATTGAAATGATTGAACAACATTTTTATTTCTATAAACATTATTTCATACTTATATTTATACAGTCCCTTTGTATACTTTGGAAAGTGATCTTCATGCTTTTTGCATGCTGTATTTATTATTAATAAAATTCTCTATCACTTTCTGTTGAATTTAATTGGCAATATGTAAAACGATGATTATATTATCTAAGAATGATGATTTGAGTGGGATTATCCTGCTACTTCACTGGAATAATTATTTAAATTAATTTTTTGAGTGGGGAAGGCAAAGCAATTGGGGTTAATTCACTTGTGCAAGGTCACATAGCTATTAAGTGTCAAGTATCTGTTGCTGGGATTCGAACTCAGTTCCTCTGACACCAGGGTGAGTGCTCTATTCACTGTGCCACCTAGCTGCCCCTATTTAAATTAATTTTAATTGACTCTGTTAAATTGTCCGGATAGACCATTATATCACTTGCCAAAGTGCTAATTTTTTTCTTTTCCTATTCTTCTGCCTCAGTTTCTTTTGTGTTATTCCTATAGCTAGAATTATTAGCATGAAAATAATTAATAGTGATGATAATGACATTCTTGCTCTAACTTTGATCTTATTGTAAAGGTTTCCATTTTATCTTTATTCCATAAATTTTGGTACTTCATTTTAGGTAGATATTATTTAATATATTAAGAAAAGGCACATTTATTCTTATACTTTATAACAGTAATTGGTATTGTACTTTGTCAGAGTGTTTTCTGAATCTATTGAACTTATCATGTGATTTAATATTGTTTATGTTATTAATATGGTGAACTGTGTTCCAGGTTTTCTACTAAACTCTTTGATTATGTGTATGCATATACATTTTTTTCAACTCTCATTTTTCTGATTTTGATGAAACTAAGGTTCCTGTTGTAATAGGAATGGAAGTTTGAAGATCTTCCCTGCTCCTTAATAAGACTAGGGGGGATTTGAAGACCTTCCCTGCTTTGAAGATAAATTCTGCCCCCTAATAGGCTGAATGTAGTCACATGAGACTATGATGGGAAGAGTTTGCTGAAGGTTAAAGCAGAGCCACAGGAAGCTGGAAGCCAGAGCTAGTAAGACAGTGGGGAGGAGCTCAGGCAAGGGGTTAGAGAGGTTTGTGAGTAAATACTGATCTTGTATTGGTGTGTGGGAAGGCTGAAGGGTGACATGGCTCTCTGTGTTGTTATGGATTGTTAGCTTCTTTGCTACTTTCATGGAATTGGCTTACTGGTTTTAGGATTTAATTTTCTGGTGTCTAAATAAATGTTTTGATTTGGTCCTCTATGTAGAGAGTTTGTTATATTTTGTGATTGAACATCATGTGATATTTATAGTCACTGTCTTTATTGTGATTGTGGGCTCTGTAAATATTGCACTGGCACTATACCTCTTTAGCCTACTCTACTTTTCTCCATGTTTATGGAGTCTTCTCACAAAAGATAGTAACTTCCACTCTCTTCTTTTTTCTTGGTGTATTCTTTATTCCTTTTCCTAGCTTTCTTCTTTTAAACTCATCAAAACATAACAAAACAATTTACAGAAGCTCTGTCTTATTTATAACCCTTCAAAATATTAAATTTCTGAGTGCACTGTATTTTCCTTTTTTTCTTCCTTTTATTAAAATGCAAAGATTTCATTCTTCATGTTGTATATTTTTTTCCAGTTGCTCAAATCTTCATTTTTCATCCTGCTGTGTTTGCATTTCAAATTATCTACTCAACTCATTTTTTTTAATCAAGCATATTTGGAAGTCTACTAATTCATTAAACCTCCCTTACCCCCAACCCCCACTTTTTTTCCTCCCTCTGTAACAGTATATTCAGTTTTGTCAAGTAAGTTAGTATTGGTTGCAAGTCTTTCTTTTATTTTCTTCTGGATTAATATATTCTAAACTCTTGGTTCCTTTATAATGGTAACTGTTAGGATTAGTTGAACTTAACTGCAGTTTATCAGTACTTGAATTCTTTCTTTCTGACACAGTAATTTTTTAAAAAATCTGTCCCAGAATTTCTGAATTTGCGTTATAATATTCATGGGAGATTTTACTTTGAGGTTCATTAAAAAGATATCCAGTGTATTTTTTTTTAAGTTTCATTTTGCACTTGGTTCAGTTGGTCTGGAAAATTTTCATTCGTAATTTCATGAAAAGTGATATGCAAGTTTAGGTTTGGATTGTGGTTTTCATTTAGGTCAATGATTCTTAGATTATATCTTTATTTAGGTTTTCTGGGTATTATTTTACAGTAGATACCATATTTCATATCCCTATTTCAGTTTTTTCATTTTCTTGTATTATTTCGTGTGTGTGTGTGTATGTGTGTAGTTAATGGTTTCTGTTTGATCTAATCCAAGGGTTTTGAATTTAACATTTTTTTAAAGTTTATTTTTTATTTTTTACTATTTACAAGTATCTTTTGATAAGGATATTTCAACATAATTAATTTTCTTTGTAGTCCTATGCATTTTATTTTATGCATTGAAAAATATTGTTCTGAGAAGAGGTCCATAGCCTTCACCAGTCAAAGGTGTCCATGCTGCAAAAAATATTCAAGAATCCCTAGTGTATCCAATTTTCAGCATTTCTGATACTTGAGTAAGGTTTTATATCCCCTCTGTTAAGTTCTTCGTTCTCTTCCCTATTACTTTCTCTAGATCTCTCATTTAATTTATAGTATTTTAAACTTTTGATTTCTTCCAGAACTTCTAGGAAGACTTGGAGCAAATCTATATTTTTGTTTGGGGCTTTGATTACAGATTTTGTACAGCTTTTCTCTTCTGGATTTATGACATGGTATCCCTAGTTCTATAATGTTTATTTATCATCAGTAATTTCCTTGGTTTACTCATTTTTTGAGCCTTATTTAGCAAACTTATTCTTTGTGTCAGAGAAAGAAGGAAGAAAAGGGAAAGAAAAGGAAGGAATGAGGAAGGAAAAGACAAAAGAAAAAGAATGAAAGAAAGAAGGAAGGAAGGAAGGAAAGAAAGAAAGAGAAAAAGAAAGAAAGAAAAAGAAAGAAAGAGAAGTTAGGGTAACAGGGAGAAAGAAAGGAAAAGAAAATAGTGTGCTATGATTTGGTGTTTATTCAGATGCCATCAGCTCTTTCTCTGGATGTGGATAGCATTTTCCATCATGAGTCCTTTGGAATTGCCTTTGATCACTGTATTGCTGAGAAGAGCTAAGTCAGTAGTTGATCATCACATAATGTTGCAGTTACTGTGTACAGTGGTCTCCTGGTTCTGATGACTTAATTTGCATCACTTCATGTAAGTCTTTCCAAGTTTTTTTTCCCCCAAAATCTGCCTTCCCAACATTCCCAAGCACAATAATATTCCATAACGATCATATACCTCAACTTGTTTGGTCATTCCCCAATTACCGGGCATCCCCCCAATTTCCAATTCTTAGTTACCACAAAAAGAGTTGCTATAAATATTTTTTGCACAAATAGATTTTTCCCCTTTTTAAAAAAGCACTTTGAGATACAGACCTAGTAGTGATATTGCTGGATCAAAGGGTATGCACAATTTTATGGCCCTTTGGACACAGTTACAAATTGCTCTCTGGAATGACTGGATCAGCTCACAACACAAACGGCGCACTAGAGTCCCAGTTTTCCCAGGTCACATCCTGGATTTATAATTTTCCTTTCCTGTCATTATCAGGCTTTGCTTTACTAAGCTGGACATTTTTCCTTTTGCACTGACTTTTACACTGACTTCCAGATGTCTCTTGCTATGGCCCCAGTTTGAGAAAATGCACCTAATGTATTTCATCCTTGAATTTTTCTATCAGTAGCTGGCCTGATCTTTTTTTAAAGAAATTTCATCATTGCTAGAGTAATTATGAGGGAAATTTGCACTGTTTTCTTGCTCGCTCCATCATCTGGAAAAGGTATTCAAAGATTAATGTATACTTTTTGGCAGATCTGTTGCTTGTTCTATGAGGCAGGAGTCTTTAAATGAAATAGTTCCTCAGAAGTGAGAGGGAAGGCAATAATAAACAAGGATTTTGTGAGAAAAAAAGTCATTTTGAACCACTGAACCACTAATCAACAAATTTTTGCTTTCGATAAGCAATTTTACTTAAGAAAACAAAATGTAGCTTTACAGAATGACCCCACAGTGTTAGCTATTAAATCTTGAAACTGCCCTAACACTTTTGAGAAACCCTTTATATTAGCTGGTAATGATATCTCTTATCCCTATTTGAGGCATAGCTGTTACAAGTGATATCAGAAAGAAAAGGTTAAGAAATTTTACTTTCTCTTAAACAAGGAAGATCACAGTAACAGAAACAAAGGCCTGTTCCAAGGAGGACAGGGTACAAGAAATTTAAGAATTAATAGTGAGTAACAACAAAATTCTAGAGTAATTAAATTCAAGTCTTGATTCGGATGCTTATTACTATGAGCTTTGGGCAAATCACTTAGCCCACCTACATTTGAGTTTGCTCACCTATAAAATGAGATTGTTCTACTAAATAGTCTCTGATGTCCATTCCACTACTATGATCTTCTGACTTAGTTATTTTTTTATACAGAAAAGGAAGGTATGAATTGGCTGCTGTGATATGATGTTATGCAAAGCAGTCTAACATTGGACAAGGACCCATTAACCATGTTTGTAATCCATATACATGTCTTTACCCGTTTGTTCCCCTAAGTGCAAATGCTAAGTTTTGATGCATGGGGAAATTGGCTTTCTCAAGTACTGGGAAGTACAAAGTTTCATATTAAGATATTCTGCATTTGTGAAGGCCATGGAGTGCACAAAGCAGGAGTCTATAAAAAGATCCTAATAAATGGTAACTCCTTTCCCTCAAATAGTCAATAATTTTGATGGAAGCTTGGAAGCATCAGACATTTGTAGTTAGAATGTTCTTCAGAGACCATCAACTCTTAACTTTACAGATAAGAAAGCCAAGGTCAGAAAATTTAGGTAACTTAATCTGGGTCACAGAGTAATTGTCTGCAGCAGAATTTCAATGTATTTCTTCTTGATCTCAAACCTAGTGTCCTTCTCATTGTGCTAGGCCCTGAGATTTTTAGATAAAGACAGAGGTAGAACATTGTCGAGATTTGTAGATGCCACAAAACTAACAATTGGCGTGATATTGGCTTAATAAAACAATGTTGTAAATGCAACATGGCAGAGAGAAACATATTTAAATAGCAGTAAACCTGGAAAAAAAAAGATCTGGGAATTTCACTACACACTCAAAAGGAGTCAGTAGTGTGACATGGTAGCCACCAAAGCTGATGTTGACTTAAGCTATATTAGAAGAATGGCATACACAAGGAGAAAAGTGATAGTCCTTTTGCACTTTGCCCTGAACAGACCACATGTGGAGAGTTATATTTAGTTAAGTCACATTTGAGGAATTACTTCAGTAAACTGGAGAATGTCCAGAAAATGGTGAAAAGAATGCTGAAGAACTGAAGAACACAATCACATGACAACTGGCTGAAGGAACTGGCAATATTTAACCTGTAGAAGAGAAAAATTGTTGGGAGTTGGACAAGGCTGGGGAGTCAGAGTTGAGGGGCAGACTTGATAGCTGTCTTCAAAGTATTGGAAGAGATATCTTATGGAAGTCAGATTATACTTTTTGTGTTTAAGCCTAGAGAACAGAACTAGGTGTGATGTATAGAAATTATAGAAGAGTTCATTTAGGCATGATATAAGGAAAAGCTTCCTAACAATTAGAGCTGTTCAAAAGTGGGAAAGATTATCTTAGCCTAGTGGTTCTCAAATGTTTTTGGTCTTGGGACCATTTTTAAACTTAAAAAAAAATAATTGAGAACACTTTTACAATCTTAAAAATTATGGAGGACCCTAAAGAGCTTCTGTTTATATCTATTGATAGTTATAATATTAGAAATTAAAACTCATTATATATTTATATACATTCATTTAAATTAACAATAAACACATTGCATGTTAATAGTGTTTTGTGAACAATAACCACATAAAAATTAGTACAAAGAGTAGCTTTGTTTTACATATTTTTTTTAAACTCTTTAATGTCTAGATTAATGGAAGACAGCTGGATTTGCGTATCTACTTCTGCATTCAATCTGTTGCAATGTGTTGTTTTGGTTGAACTATATGAAGAAAATCTGGCTTCACATAGATATGTAGTTGGAAAGGGGAGGAATATTTTATTAGTCAAATAACATCTTAGTATTATTATGGAAATAGTTTTGACTTTGTAGACTTCCTAAAAGGGTCTTACACTCCCAGGAGCCCTCAGACCACATTAGGAGAAACATTGCATTAGCCTATTTCCTCTTTCTAGAGTTCTTTTTACCAAAGGTTTGATGGTCTCTTGATGAATATAGACAAGATTCTAATTCTGGTTTAGGTTGGAGTAAGTCTCCTTTTATTTCCCTTTCAACTATGTGATTCTGAGAAATAACTAACATATTAGTATACCAAACATTATTCACAACTCTTTGACTAATTTAATTCTCAGGGTTCCAGAAAGGGTTTATATTGGACAACAAATTTTGGGGGTCTTAGTTTCTCTATCTGAAAAGAAATTCAACTAGATAACATCTAAGGACTCTTGCAATTCTAAGACAGAAGTTCTTACTGGGTTGGTAGCAGCAAGAAACAAAGCATTTGGATTCTACAGTGAGCAGATGTAATTAAAAGCTAAGGACTGATCAACTCCATCTTACCTCCCAGCCTCATTTATATGCCCTCACTCCAAACTATTGTTCTAGGCTAGAGAAAAGGATGAGCTTTTTATAGAAGCATATACCAGAGCTATAAGAACTCTGATTCACTGAATGGTTTTATGACAATATGCTTTTTTTCCTTCAAACTAGAATGTTTAGACATGGTATTACCAAGAAAGAATTTGCCAACTAAATTTTTTTGACCACAGCAATTTATACAAGGTGAGTAGCCTTGCCCCTCTTCCCATCCCTCTACCAGATACCTTTACTTTGGAGCTCCTTTTGCTGTCCGGTACGTCTCCATTTAATGAGAAGTCTCAGTCATGGTCACTTCTGACCCAGTTCAACTTATTCTAGACTTTCTAGACATCACTTCTCCCTCAGTAGCCTTACCCTATAAAGAGGATACTCTACCTCTACCTTTCCTCCTTCTTGTTTCCCAGATCTCCTTCATGTTTCATCTTCTATTATTAAAAAATGAGCTCGTTGAGGGTAGGAACTCTCCTATTGGCTAACATTTACAATCTCAGCACTAAGAACAGTGCTTGATATATCTCAAGTGCTTAATAAATGCTCTATCTCTCTATTTACTTACTAAACTATTTTTTTTAAAATAATGTATAGAACCAGAGAGAGACCTCTGTGGAAACCCAGGGGCTGGGTAAAATACTTCTAGGCAGTTCTGAAACTGAATAGTTTGAGGAAGTAGCCTTTCTAGAATATTTGAAAAGGGGAAAGAATGATGATCCGTTGCCAGCAAATAATTTGGCTGTCCACATTATTGTTGCTTGCCTTTAGGCAGATTGGGTTGTTTGTGAATCATGTGTCAGACATAGGTAAGCTTCCAGGGCTCAGGAAGGGCATCACTGAATTATAAGAGATCCTCGGAAGTTTCCCTGATATGGGTATATCTTTGCAAGTCTTTCCAGGTGTGCAGGTGTGCAAGAAGGAAACAAGGGATGCATCATGTTCTGTCTGCATTTTCCTCCCCTGGGCATCTTGTGTGCTATAGACAAACTTGGTAATTCCACTGGTGGTAGGAAGTCTAGGAGGTTAGGTTTTTGATAAGGGTAGATTCTGTGTTAATAAGGTCATTCAGAAAGGTGTTTGTTTTGAGATCCTGTCCCATCACTCTAAGGAAGTGTTTGAGAACCCTGGATGTAACATGGCACAATAGAAACCACTACTCAATTCCCCTCTTACTCCCCAAAGCACTTGGTAAAGCCAGTCTAAGAATTCATGGCATGCATTCTCTTAGTATTTTTCTTCCCTTTTTCAAGCTTCCATTTCTGGCCTGCAAGTCTATCTCCATGCCCAAAAAGTAAAATGATCATGTTATCATCCTATGGATAGACCATCCACAATATCATGGCCTAAAAATATCTAATTCATGGAGTCATTTGACACCAGAGACAGAGTCAAGGAGCAGAGAATAGTTACATTTGCTGTTCAAGTACTTTCATGTGTACAAGGGGGATGGGGAAACTGAAAGCGTTGAAAGAAAATAAAAGATCCAGAAACATGAGTAGGCCTAATGGTGAGACCTGTGTGATCCACTGGTATCATCATATATATCCAAGAGAAAGTGAGGAAATCTTCAAGCATTTTGGATAGATTCCCTGTGGTGAACTTGTGGAAGGATCTGGAGCAGAGTCCCAGAGGAGGGGCAGGAATGGATGTATCACAGTAAGGAAGAGGATCATTGATGATGTTAACAGATGTTACATGACTTTCCTATGATCACAGAGTTATTAAGTGTCAGAGGCAGGATTCATATTCAGTTTTTCTAAGTGCCATAGCATTTTTCTCCATCCCAACGAGAAACATAGAATCATAGTAGCAAGAGACTTTAAAGACCATCAAGTCCCACTGTACCTGTAGCATGTTTAAAATATACTTTCCATTTTCATCCTCTTAGAACTCAACTCAGGTGCCACACAGGGCACTATGCTGGCTTGATGCCCCCAAATTCTTCATATTCTGTCCTTTAAAAATTATTTGGAATTTACTAATCTCTACAAATTTTGCAATCCTCTATAAATTCTTTGAGCTTGGGACCGTTTCATTTTATTAATTTGTATTTCCAACCTCTAGTTTAGTGCCTTACACAGAGTAGGTGCTTCATCAATGTTTGCTGAGTTGAGCATGCATACCTTCCATACCATTCATGACAACTTAAACATCCAGCCTCCACTCTTAAAATCTCAATCATTCATGATTTCAAACCAAAAAAATTTTTGGATTCCACTAATTCTTTGAAAGTTTTGTTTTTCCTTAAACTTAGCTAAAATTTTCCTCTGTATACTCACTGGTTCTAGTTCTGGCCTCTGATGTCAAGCAGAATAAGTCTAATATCTATTCTATGCAATAATCCTCCATATATTTAAGGAATGTGTTCATCTTCTCCCTAAGTCTTCTCTTCTCAAACCTAAACAATACCCAGTAATTATCATGTGGTATAGTTTCTAGTCTCATTCATCCTTTTGGTTATCCTTCTCTTTTAATGTGGTCTAGTAGCTTGTCATGTCCTTCCTAAAATGAGTGTCCAGGACTGTATCCAGCACTATATATGTCACACGACCAGAGTACAAAGAGTCTCTCACCTCCCTCAGACTAGGCACTCATTGGTGTAGTTATTCAATGATTTCAGCTGTGTACAACTCTCTGAGATCCCATATTGGGGCTTTCTTGACAAAGATACTAGAGGGATCTGCCATTTCCTTCTCCAGCTCATTTTATAGATGAGAAACTGAGACAAAAAGGGTTAAGAGATTTGCCCGGGGTTACATAACTAGTAAATGTCTGACACCAGACTTGAACTCATGAAGATGAGGCTTTCCAATTCCAAGTCCAGTGTTCTATCCACTGCACCACCTAGCTGTCCCTAAATATTGTTCAGTTGTTTAAGTTGTATCTGACTCTTTATAACTCCATTTAGGGTTTTCTTGATAAAGATATTGGAGTAGTTTGCCATTTCCTTCTCCAACTCATTTTACAGGTGAGGAAACTGAGACAAATAGGGTTAAGTGACTTGTCCAGGGTCTCACAACTGCTAAGTGTCTGAGGATAAGTTTGCACTCAGACCTTCCTGACTCCAGGCTCAGCACTCTATCCACTGTGCCACCTAGCTACTTTTTTTTAATATAGTCAAGAATGATATTAATTTTTTACTATTGTGTCACTGTATTGATTTTAAAGGACATAATTTTTTGCATAGAGCTAACACCTCTCAGATGTTATCCACCAAGAGACTTCTATGACCAGAAAAGTTAAAGGAGAAGTGAAATACAGTAATCAGCCTTAGAGTGGTATAACTAGAGTAATTGTAGAAATCCAAATCCCTCCTTTTATATGTCATAGTAGCATAGGTTGAAAACTAGAAGGAACTTGTGGGTAAGCTAATTGGTATAATGGATAGAGCTTTGAACCTGAAGTCAGGAAGACCTGAGTTCAAATCTGGATGTAAACTTAACTATGTGACACTGAGCAAGTCACTTAGCCTCTATTTACCTCAGTTTCCTCAATTGTAAAATGGAGATAACAGCACTCACTTCCTATGGTTGTTGTAGGATCAAATGAGATAATATCTGTAAAGTTCTTTGCAAATCTTAAAGTACTATGTAAATGCAATAGATAATAAACTTGGAGATTATGTATTCCAGTTCTTTATTTAATATTGTTGTGTCAAAGATTTAAGTCTAGAAGGCACCATGGAGATCATTTAATCTGAGTCCCCTCAATTTTAGAGAAGTCTACAGAGGTATGAGTCGTCCAAGTTCATACATGTGGTATATAATTGTGATCTGAAGTTAGAGTTTCTGATTCAAAATGCTGGTCAATGAGTTCTCCAAAGTCATACTTATTAGTTATTGACAAAGACTTATATCTTGATTCTCCATCTAGAGCTCTTTCTACTAATATTTAACAGTATAGATTTTAAAAATTATTTAATTTTTTTTAATTTGGAAAAACAAGAAGGAGGAGGCAGCACCAATATGACAGATTAGAGGCAGTCACCCAGCTGAGCTCTCATAACATCTCCTTACAAACAACTTTGAAATAACTCCTCAGATCAAATTTTGGAGCAACAGAGCCAACAAAAAGTCAGGGTAAGATGTTGTTTTTCCTCAGCCAAAGGAAACTTAAGAGGTAGGCATGTGAAGTCTGTAACACCAGGAGAGAGGTCTGGTAGAAGTCTGCCAGGAGCCCATACACATTCCCACAAACACACGGCAGGGTCACAACAGCAACAGCAGCAACAGCTTCTGGAGTTCTCAGCCCAGAGATGGTGAGAGGGTCAGAAAGCTGCTCAGAAAAAGATTACAGAAGGTCCTTTGTTGGCACTGGATATAGCTGATATTGATTGGAAACTTTATTACCCAGAAACAGTTCTGAATTGCATTTCTTGGGAAGAAATGGGCACTAGTAGTTGATCATAAGGGAGGCAGTGTCTTGGTCATAGTACCAAAGCAGAGAAGAGTGCTAGTGCATACAGCTACAGATTATGAAGGAATTTTCCTGGTTGAAGACCAGAGCACAGGTCACGAGAGCAGTGATCATACTTCTCCCCATATCATATCAACTTGGAATCATTAAAAACAAACAAACAAAAACCTTGCAGATTCCCTAGCTCTGAGAACAGCAGCATAAAACAGTCTGAAGCTTGGGGCAGTCCCTCCCCATTCCTCGGTGAGCAAAGACCAACTTTAACATAAAGTTCAAAGTCATGAAATAACTAGGACAATGAGTAAACAACAACAATAATAAAAATCATTTGACCATAACAGAATACTAACTATGGTGAGAAGGAAGACCAAGAGGAAATCTCAGAAGACAACAATGTGAAAATAGCTACCAAAAAGCCTCAAAGAAAATTGCTAATTTGACCTAAGCCTAACAAGAATTCCTAGATGAGTTTAAAAAAGGAGATGAGTGGTAGAGAAAAAAGTGGAAAAAGAAAGGAGAGTGAGGTGAGAAAATTATGAAGAGTGTTGGCATTTTAGTAAATGAGACCCAAAAAATACTGAAGAAAATAAAAACTAAAAAAAAAATAGAATTGGCTTAATGGTAGAAGAATCACAAAAATTCTATGAAGAAAAGAGCTCCTTGAAGAAAGCAGAATAGGTCAAGTGAAAAAGAGAAAAAATTTCAGTGAAGAAAATAATTCTTTAAAAATTAAAATTGAGCAAGTGGAAGCTAATGGCTCCTTGAGACATAAAGAAACAACCAAACAAACTCAAAAGAATGAAAAACATGGAAGAAAATGTGAAATATCTCATTGGGGAAAAAAATTGACCTAGAAAATAGATTGGGGAGAAATAACTTGAAAATTATTGGACTCTCTAGAAGCCATGATCACAGAAAGAGCCTAACCTTCATATTTTAAGAAATTATTAAGGAAAACTGCCCCAATAGCTTAGATCTATAGGGTAAAATAGAAATTAAAAGAATCCACTGACTACATCCTAAAAGAGATTCTAAAATGAAAACTCCAAGGAATATTACAGCCAAATTCCAGAACTCCCATGTCAAAGAATAAATACTTTAAGGAGTTAGAAACAATTTAAATATGGAACCAAGGTCAGGATCACACAAGATTTAGCAATTTCCAAATTAAAGAATTTGAGGGATTAGAACAGTATATTCTGGAAGGCAAAGGAGCTAGAATTACAACCAAGAATCACCTACCCAGCAAAACTGAGTGCAATCCTTCAGGGGGAAAAAAAGTTATTAAATGAAATAGAAGACTTTCAAACATTCATGATGTAATGACCAGAGCTGAATAGAAAATTTGACATTCAAATTTCTTTGAGCCAGCCATAATCTCTTCTAAGGACTCCTGCTGAGGACTACCATGGATGGGATCTGTGGGGGGGGGGGGGGG
>CM053582.1:261576417-261596979 GCA_028627135.1 Pseudochirops cupreus
CTCCTCCCTTTCTCTGCCATGATCTTTCTTTTCCCCAAAAAAGGAATCTAGGGTTTGGTTGCTGTTCTTACTTTGCTTCTTATGCTTATTTTTACTCATGGTTGGTCAGTCCGTGATTTTTTTTTTAATCTCTGTGGGGCTCTGCTTCCAGAAGGGAATGCTCTGTCCCAAATCGCTGGGGTCCTCCCGGCTGCCGGAGTTCTCAGGAAGGTGCTGGGTCCCTTTCCCACTTCTGGCTCACTGGATTAAGAAGACCCACAGGACCAACGCTCAAGACCGCAATGCGGATCCAGGCTGCTCAACAGGACAGCACTTGGCCTCTGAACAATCACTTGGTCCTCCTGCAGTCTGTAGGCTGAGGACACGGAAGCTGCAATGCGGAGGTGTGTGCAAAACCTCTGCCTTTTGCTTTCCAGCCCTGGATGCATTTCGGCCGGACCACTTTTCTCCCACGACCTCCCAAGGCCCACTGACCTAGTTCTGAACACTTTCCCAGCTGCTGCCAATCTGCTCCTTTAATCCTCTCCTCCAGGGCTTCAGGCCAGGCTGGTTTCAGTTCGCGGTGCTGATATGGTTCCTCGTAGCCGAGCTGACTTTAGTGGAAAGTATATTTGTGTGTGTTTGGGAGTTCTAGGATTAGTTTAGAGTCATATTTTATGGGTATTTTGGGGTGGCTATGTGAGAGCTGCGATATGTTGCTGCTCCTACACTGCCATCTTGGCTCCGCCCCTAAATAATCTAATCCTAAAGAATGAGTAGGTCAAAGAACAAATTATAGAAATAATCAATAATGTCAGTAAAGAGAATGCCAACAATGAAACAACATAACAAAATGCGTGGAATACAGCTAAAATAAAGCTAAATATATGGAATTTTATATCTCTAAATGTATATACTATTAAAAGAGAGAGAGAGATGATAAATTAATTGGGACTGCAGATTAAAAAAAAAAACTAGAAAAAGAGCAAAGTAAAAATACCAAATTTAACACCAAAATGGAAATCTTGAAAATCAAAAGAACAATTAAAATAAAATTAAAGGTTGAAAATTCATTGACCTCATAAATAAAACTAGCTGGGTTTATGAAAAACAGCATTTGTTAATTTTATTTAAAATAAAATTATCAGAATCAAAAATGAAGATGAATTTAAAGTAATTATTTGTTAGCAGTTATTTTGCTAAATTATATGCCAATAAATATAATGATCTAAGAGAAAGGGTGGAATGTTTTCAGAAGTACAAATTACACAGATTAATAGAAAAGGAAATAGAATGTGTAAATAATCCCATTTTAACAAAAGAAATTGAACAAGCCATCAATGATCTCCCTAAGAAAAAAATCCCCAGGACCAGATGGATTCGCAAGTGAATTCTACCAAAACTTTAAAGACCAATTAATAGATACTAGCATATATCGATACTAGATAAATTGAGGGAAAAATAGGTAAAGAAAAAAAGTCCTACCAAATTCCTTTTATTACACACACACACACACACACACACACACACACACACACACACACATACACGTTTTGATACCTAACCCATGGAGAGCAAAAAAAAGAAAGAAGAATATAAACTGATTTTCCTAATGAATATTGATGCAAAAAATAAAATATTAGCAAGGAAATTACAGCAATATATCACAAAGCTCATATATTCTGACCAAGTAGCATTTATGTGAGGAATGTAGGGCTGGTTTAATTTTAGTTAAACTATAAGAATAACTGACCATATCAATACTAAAAACAACAAAAATCATACTAATTATATCAACAGGTGCAGAAACAACTTTTGACAAAATATAATATCTATTCCTATTAAAACACTAGAAAATGTAAGAATAAATGCAGTCTTTCCTTAAATGATAAGTAGTATCTAAAATAAAAAATAAACATTTTCTATAATGGGGATAAACATGAAGTCTTCCCATTAAGATCAGGGGTGAAGCAAGGATATCTATAATCACCAATATTATCAAATATTATATTAGAAATGCAATAGTAATAAGATAAGGAAAAGAAGAAGAAGAACAATAGAAAATGTGGAAACAAAACAATCATTCTTTGTAAATGCAGTGATAGTATATTTCAAAACCCCTGAAGAATCAACTAAAAAGCTAGTTGAAACAATGAACAATTTTAACAAAGTGGAAGATATAAAATAAACCCACATAAACACTAGCATTTCTATATACTACCAACAAAACTCATCAGGAAGAGACAGAAAGAAAGATTCCATTTAAAATAACTATAGACAATATAAAATATTTGAAAGGCTACTTGCCAAGACAAACCCAAGAACATGGACACAATTACAAAACACTCTTCACACAAATATATACATATAAATAATTGAAGAAATATTAATTGTTCATGGGTAGGTAGTGCCAATATAATAAAAATAACAATTCTACCTAAGTTAATTTATCTATTTAGTGTCACACTAATCAAACTACCAAAGAATTGTTTTACACCTAGAAAAAATAATGACAAAATTCATCTTAAAGAATAAAAAAAAAGATCAAGAATATCAAGGGGATGAATGAAAAAAAATACGAATAAAGGAAACTAACAATATCAAATTTCAATTGTATTACAAAGTGGTAAATGTGAAAACAATCTGGCACTGGTTAAGAGATAAAGTGGTAGAGCAGTGGCCTAGTTTGTAAGATGCAGATGAAGATGCCAAAATCACATATTACCATAAGGAGCTAAAGCTCCAAAGAAAAGATTGAGTCAATTTGCAGACATTCTTTTCTATTCTGTCACTAGATCCAATACTTCCCGCACTGACCTGAATCTCTTCTCTTTCACCTTTGATTTATCCTTTGGTTTGTTTTTCCTTGCTTCTTTATTCCTCTAGGATAAACTACAAATTTTTCTGACATTTAACTGTTTTTCACAGTCTGCCTCTATGATACATTTTAGACTTATTTCACATTCTACCCCATCACACCTTCCATAATCTAGAATTCTAGATAAATTAGTTTATTTCCTGTTTCCTTTACATGAAGTTCCATCTCTCATTTTTATGACTGCACAGACTTTTTCTGTACCTAAAACATCTGTCTCTCCAGAGGACTTTTAGAATGCCTCCCTTCCATCAAGGTTTAACTCAGTTACTACCTCCCACGTGGTTCCTTTCCTGTTCTATCTAATTATTAGTCTTCTCTTCCTCCTGGAATTTCTTTGCATTTAGCCTAGCTAAGTAGAGGGAGTCTAATCATCTATATAGGCTGGACACTCAGCACAGAATTATTTGGCCATGGAAAATCATGAAATGAATAATCAAAAAATACAATATGCTCCTCAGGTTTGTGTAATCCTCTCCATCATTCCTCTATAATAGTATCACAATTTTTCTGAGGGTGCTGGGAATCACTCCATTTTTAGATAATCTATAAATTTTAGGTTAGCTATTAGATTTTTAAATTTGAGATCCTGTTTAATGAGTGGGCATACTCCTATTAAAATTGAATCTTAATAATTTCAACATAATCACTATAAACAAAACTAGAATAAGGATACTGCTAAATAAAAAATAATAATTATTATTATTCCTGTTTTTGGAGAGAGAAATAAAGAAATTGATAGGATACTTTTTCTCCAGCTGTACAAAAGCATCAAGAAAAATTATTCATTTCATGGATTATGTTATCATCTCATTTTGTGTGGTTTAAGATGAGTGTTTGAAAAAAGACCTCTATGAACATCACTGTAGCTTATGCATCAATTCACTACAGAAGTCAGAGAGCTAGAGAATTCTACTAAGAACCTAAGAAGTCTCACAAATTCAATGGAAAGATGAGAATATGTGAGGTTGGCCAAAAATATCAGAAAACATGGATCTCATACATGGAACGAAAGAGGCCAAGGCAATATGTATCATAGAAAAGCCTCACTCCTATAAATCATAAGTATTTTCTTTGAGAAAAGAATTGGATGGTTCTAGACCTGGCAAATAACAAATGATATAAAAAATGAAATTGATTCTGTTTTGACAGATAGAAAATAACTTGAAACTGATGTGGGAACTAGACCTAAATCAGCTATCTTGGTAGTTATGATGCTTGCTAGAGCAATGATAAAATTAGTACAGAGACAGAAAAATTATCTTTTCAAAAAGATGTGCCACACTGTTAAAAACATCTCCAACCTGACCCATTTAAATAAATTAATGTTAATAAAAATGTTAATAAAAAATATAAGTAGAAGAAATGACACAGACATTGCTTGGTGAGATACCTAACTAAGCAAAGTCATTTTTAGGGCATCTCAGGATGAACAAGACTGGAAGACAGATAACATATCATACATGGAAAAGATCTGCAAATTATTTTTTTTGGCCATCAAAGAAAACAGCTTTAGACTCTAACATCATAATTCTGTATTTACTTATAGAAAAAAAGGTAGAGATTGCACAAAAGGAATGTTGGGATCATAGTTGTGAGTTTGGTACAGTATACTGTAATGGACCACTGAGAGCCTAAGAGCTCCAATAAACTATATCTTTTCTACTGGTTTTCAGGAAGGTACTCTCTAATGATTCTCTAACATATATGATCACTCCTTTTCAGTTTCCTTTGTTGGGTCTTCATCCAGTGTATATCACTCCTGTCTTTGTAACATATCTGGTATACATCTCCTCTTCAATCACACAGCAGCCAACCTGGTGCTTGCCTTCATCATCTCACTCCTGAACTATCACAATAGACTGCAAGTTAGTCTCCCTGCTTCAATTCTCTCTGCATTCCAGTTCATCTTAAAAATAGCTGCAAAAGTGATCTTCATAAAGATCAGGTCTGACCATAGCATGCCTCTGTGCTTATATGAGGAAGGCATTCTAAAGACCCACTCTGAGACAGAGCAGTGACCAATGAGGCTTTGACCCTGTGAATTTGAATAGGAAATAATTTTTGAGTCTCTTAACATAAATATAACCCATTCTCCTTTGTTCTCAGTAGTTCATCCTTTAGCACAATGTACCTTTTGCATCAGTGGTTCTCAACCTTCCTAACGCCGCAACCCTTTAATACTCATATGTGGGCGTATCTGTATGTGGGCGGACCCGCATGGAGACAGATAGAGGAGTGGTGTCTCGGTTCCTAAGACCATCGGACATATGTGTTTTCCAATGGTCTTAGGCGACTCCATTCAACCCCCAAAGGGGTCACGACCCACAGGTTGAGAACCACTGTTTTACATGATACTTAAAGACATCATTAATTTGGATGCATTACATAGAGAAGATATTTGCTGCATCCAGGCATATCCCCAGGCCAGACCTTAAGGCAAAGTTCTTCCATGGTAGAGTCACCATATAGACCATTTAGTTGTGGGACTGATGTAGTCCCATTCCTGCCTAGAAAAATAAATCAGAGATATTGGTTTTGTAAGCGTTCTTGGAAATGACCCACAAGGCCTTCACTTTTTTCCCCACTTGAGCCCTGGTGCTATTTATTAAAAAGGAAAAGTGTAATCACATATATTTGAATGTTTTCACCATGTAAGACTGTTAATCCCTACTCTTAATGTCAGACTTGATAGACCAATGGGAAGGACCAATGAATATCGAATTGAACCATTGAAAAATGTCCTTCAGGAGCCAGTGGGCAGCCTTGGCTGTGTTTAGAGGTCCAGTACAAGAGAAGTTAGGAACAGTGTCTAATATATCACCAAAAGGAAGGCCTCTCTTTGAAATGAGGCATATCTGTAATGAAATCTAGCAGTGAGAGAGAGACAGAAAGACAGAGACAGAGACAGACAGAGAGAGAGAGAGAGAAAGAGAAAGAGAAAGAAGTAGGCAGATGGTGATGAGTCTTCAGGTTCTACCACTTTGTCCAAATACAGAGGAGCAAGGAATCTAAGATTGGATTGGCACAATTAATGTGAACAAAAACACCATTTACTATTTACAAAATCTCAACAATATTCCTAAGCATTATGTCTTCAAATATTTCAAGGCCCAGTTTATTTTGTTCCATCCCTACCTTCCTTCCCAGCATGCTACTGCTCCAAGCTATGTCTACACTGGCACCAGTTACTTGCCTAATAGAAAATTTACTCATTTAAGAAAATGAGGAAATAGAGTTCCAGGGGCTATAAGAAGCTGAAGAGGCATATATATGACCCCATGGAAGGTGGAGGTTGGAGGAATGCCAACCTTTACAACAGACCTATAGACATTTCTCTTGGTTTTTTTTTTGAATACTACTATCATGGTTCTCCACCTCCATAGCACCTCTCACAACTCTGCTGACATATTTATAGGGGATACCAGAATCAGAATTTAGACATAGTAAATGACCTGAATAATTGTTTCCCCAAAATGGTTCCCCTTAGTCCCTGTCTTGTTATACCTGGTACCACATGGCCATGACATCATGGAAACTAATGTAATCACCATCCCCAAAGTGACTAAACTCTTATAGGTCATATATCTTCCATTCCTTGATCCCGAGTAAACTTCTCCCACAAGATGAACCATGAAGAATGGAGATACATATGTATGTATGTGTGTATACATATATATGGGTTCATAAACATATACATTTACATGAATATGCATATGTATATTTGTATATGCATGTGTGTGTGATTTTCTAAGACATTTGGTACTCAAATCTGTAATTTGATATAAAATGTGCTTAGACTAAGGGCACAAAGGGATAGCCAGAAGGCTTCCTTAGTGGTGGTAAAACTAGATTTCATCAAATAACTACCATTGTCCTAGGGATACAAGGCCATTTTGGTGGTGGTAGACACTTTGACAAAGATGATTTACTTCCTCTCCAATAGTAAACCTCCCAGAATGGCTGAGGATTCCTTTGCTGTAGTTCAATTGTTTCAGCCGTGTCCAACTCTTCATGACCCTGTTTGGGTTCTTTGGGCAAAGTTAGTGGAGTGGTTTGCCATTTCCTTTTCTAGCTCATTTCACAGATGAGGAAACTGAGGCAAACATGAGTTACATGACTTGTTTATGGTGACACAGCTAGTAAATATCTATGGCCAGATTTGAACTCAGGTTCTTCTGATTCCTAGCCCATCTCTATCTACTGTGCCACCTAGCTGCATCAAGGACTCCTTACTATCCATGAAATAAAACTTTTTAACTCTATAGTTTTCTCTTCTTTCATATCATCTCTGTAAGCAAAAATATATTTCATACAGCACAATTTCATAAATAGATGTTAGAAATAGACATAGACAAATAGATAGAGATAGCTTAAAAATACTTGTTGATTTGAGTGATATGGCATGGAAAACTGAAAACCATGATCTTGGACTTCATTGATCATGACTTTCCAAGTAAACTATTACATTTCCATAACTATTCCATAAATATTTGAAGAATTCAATAAGGACCTTCAAATGAAATCAAAATATACTTTTAATAATGATTTTGAGGTAAAAAAAATTAGGGGAGAATAAAGAAAAAGTTGGAAAATAAAGAGAAACAGGAAAAGGAAATAAATTGAAATAACTTGGAAAACGAGAATGAAAATTTCTTCTAGACTTCATAGAAACCTTAGGTCTAAATATGATGAATACTTTCTTCAACAACAGAGTGAAAAAAATGAAATTCATTGTATTTTAACAAAAAGTAAATGATTTGTTGACAATGTAGGAATCCTATGCCTGTGTATAGCCAAACCATAAATTTACTAGGTCACAGAACAACTCTTTATATTAAATTTGAAAGCAAAATAAAAATAAAAACATTTGGCATGTACTTAAGGCAACTCTAATCTAATCCATTTAAATAAATTGTTGACTCCCCAAAAGTTAAATGAATGACAGACCTAAATCATCTTCCCATGGTCACACAATCAATGAATCTAAGGCAGGTTAAATGGATTCCAGGTTTCAAATAAATCAGCACTATGTCATAGTAGGGAGAAGAAGTGAAGTGGAAAGGATGAGAATAAACATTGATACAGCACCTACTACATGACAGGCACTGTGCTAAGTACTTTAGAAACATTATCTCATTCGATTCTCAGAACAACCCTGTTAGCCCCATTGTGCAAATGACTAACTTTGATAGACTTAGCTCTTCTCAGCAATGTAAGGATCTAAGACAATTCCAAAAGACTCATGATGGAAAATGCTATCCACATCCAAAGAATTTTAGAGTCTGAATGAAGATGGAAGCATACTATTTACTCTCTTTTTTGTTGTTGTTTTGTTTTGTTTCTTCTTTCTCGTAGTTCCTCTCATTGGTTCTAATTCATCTTTACAACATAATTCAAGTAAAAATATGTTTAATATCAGATTACATTTCATCTTGGGAAAGGTGCAGGGGAGGGAGAGGGAAAATTTTAAATTCAAAATTTTATGAAAGTGAATGCTGAAAACTAAAAATAAATTAATTTTTAAAAAAGAGAATATTAGAAAGGAAAAAAAGAAAAAAGAAAAACCCTGTTATCTCTATTTGGCAGTTGAGAAAAATTAGGCAAATGGAAGTTAACTGACTGGTCCAGGGTCATAGAACTTTCAAGTATCTAAGATCAGATTTGAACTCAGGTCTTTCTGACTGAAGGCCCAGTGTTCTATCCATGGCACCACCTACCTAGCGTAAAAAAAAGCTAATGTGATTGATTTTAGATTGTATTAAGAAAAAATGTAAAGTAGTGTTGAAAACAAAGGAGAGATATATGGAGCCCTGGGAAAAACATATCAATAGTAGAATATTTAGTTCTGGTTGCCATATCTAAAAAGGACACCAATAATCTAGAATGTATCCATACAACATAACTAGGACAGTGGGAGGACCAAAAATCATGTCACATGAGGATCATCTGAAAGAACTGAGAATGTTTTTTAGAAAAGAAAAGATTTGAAAGATAGATAGTATTATTTCCTTTCAGTGTTTGAAGGACTTATGTAGAAGAGTGATGACATTTGTCTTGCTTGAGCCCCAATGGCAACATTAGGAGCAGTGGGGGGACATTGCAAAGAGTTAGATTTCAGCTCAATAGGAGGAAATACTTCTTAACAGTTAGAGCTATCCAAAAATAGGTTGCCTTGAGAGATAGTAAGCCTTCTGCCAGTGGAAATCTTCAAGCAGAAGATGAAAACCAAGGATGTTGTAGAGAGCATTTGTGCTTTAAGTAGGGACATACCAATTGAACTTTTATGTCCCTTCCATCCTTTAAATTCTATATCCTCAACTCCCTCAGGGTCATTAATCAGTATTATTGATAATAACAGTCGGGAATTTTCTCTTCCCTTTCAATGTCCTTATCTTAGGTCACCAATGCCAACTTGTATCTGTCTCAGATTTATAATGTTTTCAAGAGAAGGTTGGCTTCCATCACCATTTGTTACAATCAACAACCCTCTTATGTACACTCCTAATGCATAATTATACAATTTTGTACAACTACAGAATTAATAGAGGATGATAACCCCCAATGAAAACATAACATGTCCATTTTAAGCTAAAATATGATTGATTAGAACAATCACAAGACTAGTAACATAAAGCTTTTCCAAGGATTAGAGTAATTATTTCAAAGTTAAATGGTAAATTTAAATAGAGTGGGAGACTCCCAAATCATTACCCTCATGTCAGTATTTGGGTCTATTTACCAATGAACTTCCTGTATTTGGGTTACTGCCTTGTGATTAAAATACATGAACCTGGTTTCCTAAAGACACAACTCCCTGTTTGGGGGAAGGAAGAATAAAGGGGCTATCTCCTTTAATGTAACAGAAAAGAATTAGGTAGCATTAGACTTGAAGAATATCTCTGTCTCTATGTCTGCGTCTCTGTTTCTCTCTGTGTTTGTGTATGTGTATCTCTCTCTGTCGCCCTCTCTCTCTCATCCCTCCATTTATTCCTAAGAGTGTATTTAAATTCTTCCTGTAGCAGGGGTGGGTGGGGTGTAGTACTTAGCACTGTTAATCCCTGACATAGGAGCAGCAGCTTTTCTTATATATATTGATATTCCTTTTGCTGTTGTTTTCTATGCCTTCCTATGGAAGAAAGATTCTGAATGGCTACACCATTTTCCTTTTATTTCCCATGCCCTCCCAAACAGTATCCCCAGACAGCTTGAGGTACATAAAGGAAAGGTGAAGTGAATAGAAGAGGGAGTGGGAGTAGGAGGGACAGAGAGCAAAACAGTTTTCACAATACCATGAATTCATATTGTGCTATTAGCTTATATTCTCATTTAACAGCCAAGACTGAAATCTGAGTTCCAGCGCAATGCTCATACTAATTGCCTTGAATAATTCAGGTTTTAGCTCTCTCTAGGGCCCCATTGGAGCCGGCCTGCTGTAAGCCATATTTGTTACTCCAGAGCCAACAAAATCCACTACCCTGGATGCTATAAACTGCACAGTAAGCTTTGAGTTATACCATTTAGGAAGCTGGAAAAGCAAGACCAGAGAGAAAGAAAGATCAGAGTGGATTAGCCAGGCTAGGAAAGTCACTGAAAGCACAATTTCCCTTTTAACACATGCTGAACATGTCAAAATCAGAATGTGACTTAGGATCCTAACTTGGGTATTTCTACCTCTCCCCCAATATTTAGCAATATTAGACAAAGTTCTAACTTCAGTTCTCATTTTTTCTTTAGAAAGAAATTTTAAATGATGATGACTTGAAATAGGTCCTGGAGAGAATGAAGAAAGGAAATTAGAAAAAAAAATATACATATATATAATAAAAAAAAAACCTCACTGAACTGTCTTGTCTGCGTAATAACGTGGAGCATGACTGTCACTCTGAAGACATATTAGCTCATTTAGGTAATTAGTGTGAGCAGCATGTTTCCCTACTTATTCCATTCAATTATAGGGTTCTCACTTTGTCATTACTGGAGTGTCTTAATGTGACTTGTAATTAGTGTAATTACAATCCAATGTTAATTATATCTGCCACTTAGACATAATTTTATATAGTAATGGTCTCTAATCTCAATAACCTTATTATGTTGTTTATTCAAACAGGAATTAAGTCTTCTTTCATGCGTCAAATATGGAGATTACAACCAAAAAAGGAAGGGGGGGTAGAGCTTGTGTCTGTCATTTGGATAGTTATGACAAGGAAGTCTCAGCAGCAGCAAAATCATATTTGAGACAATGAATGTTTGTGCAAACAATTACTGCAGCTCCTTCTTGTTAGTAGAAACATGTCAGTGTTTCTCTAAACAATTTGGTTCATTGGCAGTTGGTGGTGTCCACTTGCTCATGAACGTTGAGGAGACACTGATGTGTGTACATTTACTAAGCAGATTATTCAAGCAGCTTATTTCAGAGATCAACTCATTAGGCTACTTCATCATTTCATTTTTTTTTCTGTTTTAAGGTTTGTGCTTCTATCTACTGATGCTTTTTGTGTACTATATAATGACCTGGCACTTTCAGAGCTCCTTTATTCTCTTTTCAAAGTGCATCTACAAATAATGACATCTTTGAGCCTCATAATGTTCAGCTAGCTAAGGCAGATATCATGGTCCCCAGTTTTTGGTGGGGTTTTTTTTTGGTTGTTGTTGTTGTTGTTGTTTGGATAAGGAAACAGACATAGAAAAGTTAGGTGACTTGACTAACACAGTCAACCAGTACTAGAGCCAAAAAGAGAAACCAATCTGTTAACTTTTTATGTGGTAGAATTAGAATTTGGGTAAATCTCACCTCTGACACTACCAATTGTATCAGCAAGCACCCTAGCATACCCAGGATGGCTGCTAGCACAGTTCTTAGATCTGCTTTTCTAAAGGAAAGCAACTCAAAATGGGTTAACAATCTTACTTTAATCAATCAAACATATATCATTTATCTAGTTCAGGGGAAAAAGTCAGCACTCTGAACTTCAGAGAATACAAACAGAACAAAGAATACAATCAGACAAAGAAACAGATCAGCAGACAGGCTTCCAACTGTCTGACCACTACATCCATACCTAGTTAGTTACCAGAGAGGGAAGCATCAACATCTGGGTTTTCAAAGGCAGGGGGCTCAATGGTTTCCCAGAATCTCATCTGGCCAAATCACACAACTCTTTCCAAAGTGAGCCCCAAAGCAAAACCTTACATCAGGGTATATATAGCCTTCTCCTGGATCAGAGAATGTCACAGCCCTCTTCACCCACTGCCCAATCACAAAGTAATAAAGCATCAGCATTCCTGAAGAACAAGCCTCCCACCACAGGCTTCATGTGACCACATTCAGCCTATTGGGGGGCACAGTATATTTTCAAATCAGGGAAGGTTCTCAGAGTCACTTAATCCTATCAAAGAGCATAGAGGCAAGGAAGATCTGCAGATTCCCATAACATCAATGTGACATTGAAGTTGCTTAACCTGCCTTGGCTTCACTTTTCTCATCTATAAAATGGTGTGTGAGTGTATGGGGGAGAAGGGCATGGTGATTTGAGACAGACTCTTAGGTCTCTTCCCAGTTTGTGCCCTCATGAATTCTCTGTTCCACATTGCTGGCAATAGCCATCATGCTTCCAATTGGCAATTAACAGTTAATTTCTAACAGCTAAGGAGCCATATATGAACCATAGGCATATATATATTTGTGGACACAAAAATTACTTTATACTCCTTTAACAAATATAATTTCATATTTGAAGGACCTGGGATTTTATTGCTTCACTGACACTGATCATTATCTCTCTATACTTCAGTAGACTATCTTCCTGAGTTGCTGTGACTGAAAAATGTAATCACCCGGTGAAAAATTCTGTATTGACCTCAGAACAACATTACTGTACTACTACATAGTTCCCATAAATCTCGTCAAGCATATGTTCCTGAAATGTCCTTCCAACAAGCCTCTCGGTAAGCCTATTCGTGGTGGCTTCCTTATCTATGTGATCTCCATGCTGCAGTCCTAGGGAGAGTAGAAGTTTTTAGTGCCTCTCTGGTCTTCCAGATGCCCCTGCATCTTGCTTCTCCAAACTGACATCAGTAATGAGTAGGATACAAGGAAGAGTTAGGCTGTGGGCTAAATTGCGAATTGGGACAGATTTCCACTTCCTTCTTAGTCTCAGATGCTGTTATTTCAACAGGAATTTTTACAGCTACATTTCTAAACATAGAGGCTGGAGCTTAAATCACAACAGAGCGAAATATGGAAGAAACAGTGCTGAATTTGACTTCAAAGGACCTGAGTTCCAATTTGGGCTCTGTCATTTACCAGGTAAGTGACTGAGTCAGTGATTTTATTTCTTTGGCTTTCAGTTTCCATATCTGCAAAATGAGAAGGCTGCACTCTATAACCCCTACGAGCTATAAAACTATGGATCACACCTTGAACCTCTCTACTTTTCATAGCACCTAACAGAGGTTGTGCTCTGCTGATGGGCCTTTATGTCCTAGGGCAGGGACTCTGAACTGCCTCCCCAAGACGTCCGTGGATAAATTTCAGAGGATTCATTAATTTGGATAGGAAAAAATACATATTTTATGTTTATTAACCTCTAAGTGAAATTTAACATTCCCTTCAATGATGAATGTAGGAAAAAAAAAACATTATACTGAAAAGGGGTTTATAGACTTTACCAGATTGCAAAAGAAGGACATGATACAAAAAAGTTTAAGAACTCCTGACCTAGAGTCACCTCCTCACCATGGTATGACGGAATAAGATTGTGTTCACCTCACAAAAAGTTAGGTTAGATGGTAGGTTGTAGAGCAAAAATTTGAGACAGGTAGGAGTTTAAATGGATAGATTCAGAGGGCCCTTCTCAAACTACAATCCTGTGATTTAGCAAATATATAACATCTACTTAGTAATTATAGCCCTTAGCAAACTGAACTGTGACAATAATGCTATTCCATGGCAATTTCTTGCAAAGAGATTCAGTAGTAGCACTGAAGATATAAACAGCCACAGCTACAATCACTGAGGGCATTTTTTGTTATTCTCATATTCTGTGAGAATGTGGACCCAAATTCCTGTTACTAACTTAAAGTCTTAACATTATTTTAAGGATTGATTGCTGAAACCACAGAAAGGATCAGTCAGAAAATCACAATTCCAAATCAGTCTTGTTATGCCTGATTGAGTCATATTTTCCACATTTCTAATCATTTCCATTTGCCTGATGGCTGTCTTCCTATTTTATTAGGAATAAATCTCTAAAAACATAGGGCGACCCAGCTTGCAGTGCTATGAAAAGGTGTGAGAAGACCCATTCACCTTCTAAGTGACAGCAATGTCCCTGGTCGGTGTTGATTTATGATAAGATGTCTTTTGTTGGAGCTCACAAGAACAAGGCATCTTGGGCCATGACCTTTCTGACCATTTGCAGTTCTCAAGTTGCTAAACTAATAGCCTTTGAGGTAAGTTCTAACAGCAAAGAAAAGCAGGACCTTCTGCGTTTATAATAGTATAAGCATAGTCAGTTGGGAAATCTTTGGAATGTGCATTCCTGCCAGAACACTGGGCATTAAATATTAACTAGCAGCTATTCTGACTTTTTGTTTTATTTATAATTATTTAGACATGGAGAAAGAAATGTTTTGCTGACTGGGCAAAACCTTTGCTAGATGTCAAGCCCCAATCTCCTCCCAACCACCCCATCTCCTTTACATTCTTCCCATTACTGAAGCTACCCAGGTATATTTGACAAGAAGCTAAAGTTAAATATGTACACAGCAGCCCCTTACTCCTCTGCTCCTGTATTCCTAGAGAGACATCAGGGCTTAGCATTTTCAGTTGTATGAAGGCCATGATGACTTCACTATTGCACTTGGGTTAAGAGCCCAGCAGTACTCCAAGAGTGTTTTGGCCACAATCCAAATCAGGCAATTACATCCTCCCTCTACATTCTTATCCCTTCTGCATTCTTCTTCCTTCCATGTTTGGAAGCCATATTGGAAAGCGTTTATGTCTGTGGTTACATACACAACACATTCTCTCACAGAGATAGATACTCTTATGCAACAAGTCTTCAATGAGTATTTTCAGTGTGCCAAGTTCTGTGCTAAGCACTATGAATGCAAAGGTAAAAATGGTAGCAATCATTGCCAGAAAAAGAATCCATATTCTCCTGAATGAATCATAAAGGCAAAAACCTAGCATGAAAACAAAACATAATCAAGAAAATAACAGTAAAAAACATGTGTTAGTAGCTATAGCCCTGAGTTCTAAACTGATCATGCTATTGACTAGTTGTGTCAAGTTAGGGAAGTCTCTGGAAGTCTCTTAATCCTCTTGTCTTGTGGCTCAATTTAAGTTGGTTCCATGTAATATATGTATGTGTGTATGTATGTGTATAATATATACACACATACATATATGTATATACAGCATACATACATACACAGAGATAGACATAAATATACATTTGTTATACATCATGTAAACAGACATACATTTTAAGATTTTTATAAGATTAGGCTTCCTCATCTTCCCAGGCTACCAGCATAGCAGTCACTCACAAACCTAGTTCTACAACTAATTGGCATGGGAGTTTTGACCTGCTCCATTTCTACCCTGGACCAGTTTGCCCCTATTTATGCAACCTAGTGGCATGTCTCACCATGCTGATGCTAAAATTAGTAGAAACACACAAGTAGCATAACCCACTGCAGCTCAGACTTCAATATCCACCAGCCTTAGGCCTACATCTCCTACACTTATACCATAACTGGTGTTATAGGCATGCACCAATTTTAAAATGCCCAGCTATTTTAAAGGTATTTTAACACATACAACCAAGAAGGAGATTAAGAAATTATGGAGTGTAGTAATATTTGTAGCTCTTCAGGTATAGTTTGGAACAGATATATTCTAGACAGATAATGAGGTAGGTCTGGAAGAGAATAGGAAGAAGAGAGGTTAGATCACTTTTGGGAAATGGCTTATCTTTCTGATTCATCTCTAAAACAAACTAAAAATATTTTTAACACCAAGACTCTTCTGGTAATGTTACATGGTCACAAATCAGAGAATAGGAAAATCCCTGAAGAAGCAAAATTGCTGGGGAGTCAAAGGGCAATGGAAAAATATAGGGTGAGTGAAAATATGCTATCATAGATCAATGGTAACTTGCATGCAAAAAGTGGTATAAACAATCTCATTAGAAATGGAAATGGACCAGTTATGCAGCAAGAACAGGGATAACATATGGGCAGTCTTGTGTGTTTTACTATTACCTATGCGAACTACAAAGAAG
This sequence comes from Pseudochirops cupreus, assembly GCA_028627135.1. Taxonomy (NCBI): domain Eukaryota; kingdom Metazoa; phylum Chordata; class Mammalia; order Diprotodontia; family Pseudocheiridae; genus Pseudochirops; species Pseudochirops cupreus. Next base: position 261,592,564 of record CM053582.1, read on the forward strand.
TCTCCAGCACATTAGGTGGGCCCATTGCAAAAGAGTTATTGGGGAATGTGGAGGAGAATTGCATTGGATTAAAGAGCATAGAAGGAGTATAATTTATGTCATTGGAGGGACCATATACAGAATCGGCCTCTCTAGCTTTTCTGCAGGATGTTTTAAGGGTAAATAATGAGAATATATCTATATCTATATCTATATCTATATATATAATATTATATTATATACAAAGAATTTGGAATCAGAGGACCTGGACTTGAATCTCTACTTTGCTATCTATGTGATCTTGGTTAATGATTTCACTTCTCTGGACTCTCTTTCTCATTTATAAACTGTTGTTTATAAACTGTTGATATTAATCTTATGATCTGACATCTATAAAAATTCTACAAGTTAGGGAGGATTTAAGAACCCAAGCAAGTGTTCTGTTGATGTTTTGAAAATATTTTAACACACACAAGCTAAAAGAAGACACTAAAGAGATATCTCAAAGAATTATATATTTAAAAGGAATGGCAAGTTGTACATGACAGATTTGTAGTTTCATGTGCAATCACATTTTTTAACATACTATCTTATGGAAATGTTTGTTTTATTCCATAAATTAAAAATAAAATAAATAAATGTGAAAAAATTAAGTAATGTTTCTAGCTCTCCAGCTACATGTTGAAAATAGGTTTTTGCTAGGTCGTTCTAACACTAGAACTCTTGACTCAGTGTCTTAGATACTATATTAGGGACATATCAGTGGATTAAAAAGTAATACAAAAAAATCATTTTGATCCTAGTCAAGGTTTAATTTACACTATAATATTTGAGTAATCAAAGTTGTTGGTGATGCATAGTGCAAAAGAGAGATACATGATACGTACAAGTAGACTGTAACATATCTCTAATGATAAGGTGTAAGAAGAGGTGTAAGAGCTGTCAGTCAGTTCACAGGCATTAATTCTGCACCAACTATGTGCTAAGTACTAAGAGTACAAAAACCACACTATATATACATATATAACATATATACATATACACACACATATGGAATATATTTCTCTGTGTAAATAGTATCTATGTGAATGTATATATAAAATAGTATGTGTATTTTGAATATGTACATATGTGTGTACACACACATATGTATACATACACACACGCACATATACACACTCACAGACACACATATATAGATAGCAAGAACTTTAAGGCAGCAGGAGATAGAGAAGAGGAGAAAGAACATTCTAGGCAGAGGAGACTGCCAGTAAAAATGTCTGGGGTGCAGAACTGGAGTGTCCTGTATAGGGAGCAGCAAGGAGAACAATGTCACTGAATCACATAGGAAGTAGAGTACAGTGTAAAAAGACTAGAAAGGAGGAGGAAATCAGATTATGAAGGACTTTGAAAGTAAAACGGATTTTTTTTTTTAATATTTGATCCTGGGGGCGGCTAAGTGGCCCAGTGAATAGAGCACTGGCTTTGGAGTCAGGAGGACCAGAATTCAAATCTGGCCTCAGGCAATTAACACAAAAACTAGCCATGTGACCTTGGGCAAGTCACTTAACCCCAACCACCCTCCAAAAAGCAAAAAATAAAATAAAATAAAACAAAACAAAACAAAATATTTGATCCTGGAGGTATAGAAGGAGTTGTCAAATTGAACTGAATAGATGTAGGAGGGGGAAAAAAATGGGTTCTATTCTCGACATTATCTGCATAAACTTTATAGCCCAATGCAACCTGCACTCACAGTACCAAGGGAAACGTGGGAGCTTGAATAATGAGTCCGTGGGTGGAGATTGTGTTCATACGTTTACTGCATGCCAAGCAAATCGCAAATAAGCATCTGAGGGTTCAGATATATATGCTATAGCTAAAGCACTTACATCATACTTTTCTATGGGAAACTTCACATTGTTTGCTACATGAGGCGCCTAACTTACAACCTTTAGGAGGCCATTCCTTTGGGACATTTCCCTGCTTTTCTTATCTCCTGCATCACTACATTATCTATATCACTCAAGTGGTCAGGGTTTCAGGGAGGTCAAAATGTTCCAAGCCTCCCTTGGAGGGGAGGGGAGGGGGAAGGTGGGGAAGTGAGGAGGGGGGGAGTAAGGGAGAGTGGTGAGTCAACATCCTGAGATACTGGGCTTAGGTGGGTGGAAACAGGCTCAAAGGGGTCCTTGGCCTGGATTCAAGCCTATAGCAGACCCCTCAAAGCTAACCCTCGACATCACCCCCTATAGCCCAACAGGAGTTAGATGGGAAGTATGGATGAGGTTCTTTTTCCTATTTAACTTAAGCAGCTGATCATCTCCTTGGCTTCTAGAAAAAGTGGGAGTTAGTACTGAAGCTGACAAAATGTGCATCTCCACTGACCTTGAGCTCTGTACTGCTGGGAGCAATAATAGTATCTTTTCTTTACTCTTATACCCCAGTACCTGAAGTAGACATGCCTCTCTTCTATAGACAGGGTGATGAATTTAGTCTAGCATAGACACAGCCACACCTCTTAGATCTGAGATGACTACTACTACTACTACTAGTACTACTACTACTAGTACTACTACTACTAGTACTACTACTACTATTCCTACTCCAACTCCAACTCCTACTCATCCTCCTCCTACCACTACTACTTCATTATTATTATTAAGCCCTGCTCACATAATTCATCATTATTCAACCTCTGCTCAGGTTATCATTCCCCCAAGTTATATTTCTCTATAAATCACCAGTGCTGTGTTTTAAAACCTGGGGTCCATAGTCCCCCTCAGGAATCTGAATAGATTAATATTCTCATTTGCATGAAGACTGTGACCACTTCACTACTGCACTTGGGTTAAGAACCTAGCAGTACTCCAAAAGTGTTTTGGCCACATTCCAAATCAGGCAATTACATCCTCTCTCTGCATTCTTATCCCCTCTGCATTCTTCTTCCCTCCAAGTCTGGAAACCCTATTGGAAAGTGTTAATGTCTGTGGTTATATACACAACACATTCTCCCACAGAGACAGATACTCTTATGTAACAAGCATTCAATGAGTACTTTCAATGTGCCAAGTTCTGTGTTAAACATTATGAATGCGAAGGTAAAAATAGTAACAATTGTTTTTGCCAGAAAAAAAAAATCCATATTCTATTGAATGGATCCTCTTCTTCCCTCTATGTGTGGGAGCCCTATTGGAAAATGTTTTAAGGCATCTATGGACTTGGGATTTTTAATATACTGGAAATCGCATTTAATCATAATTGATTTCCTTTGTAATCCTGTGGATTTTATTTTATGCATTTAAAAACATTATTGTAAAAAAGGGTACATACACTTACCAGATGGTCAAAAAAGTGCCTATGCCAAAAAAGGGGTAAGCATCTCTGATTTAAAGATTATGACACCTTTCTTGAACTCTCCAGCCATCAGAACCTTCTTCCCAATGTCACCTGTCACTATTTGTATATATGTATAACTTGTCTCCCCTGTATATAAATTCCTTGAGGGCAGAGACTGTTTTTAACTTTGCCTTTGAATCCCCAGCACTTCACACAGTGCCTGGGACATAATGAATGCTCACTTTCCCTGTTTACATATAGGACACAAAGGAGCCTCAAAATGGTTAGAAGCAGCTGGGGACTCCCTAAGACTGACTGGATCTGCTCTCTTCCCTTTGGACCCAACACTGGATTGACACCAGTACGGACTGGAGAGCAGGGAAGAGAAACCGAGAAGGCCAGGCAGTCAGGCCAGCTTGCCAACTCCTGCTGAGTCTAGAGCTTTATTATTTTGTTTGACATGGCTTCCTACGGAAGCATTTTCCCAGATCGTTCTGGCCCCAGAATACAAGTGGGCATGAAATATATTGACAAAACCAATACAACACTTGCCTAGGGGGCCTAAAATATGAGATATGCCTGGGAAAAAGGAGACAGAAATTTTTAGAGTAAAATAAACCCATCTTCATACTAAAAAATAGGCGCAAATGTTGTGTCTTTTATATGTATTATTTCACATTTTCAGGGTAAGTATCATTAGACTCTATTTTCACACGGATCTATTTGTATCATGTAGAACACCAGAGGTACAAAGAATTAAGTTCCTGAAATACTGTGCTAGAGTATTAGATATGTCTTTTCAAATGTACATATGTAATTCAGTTCAACACAGATTGTTACTGTCACTGTTTTTCCCCTTTTGGGGCAACTAAGTGGTACAGTGGATAGATTGCTGGGCCTGGAGTCAGAAAGACCTGAATTCAGCTCCAGCCCCAGATATTTACTAGCTGTGTGACCCCTAGGCAAGTCATTTAATCCTGTTTGTTATATATCCATGTCTCAGGAAAAAAATGGTAAACTGGGGAAGATGGATAAAAAGAAACAATATGCTAATAGCTTATTACTAGTTAATATTAGAATAATTATATGTGTAAGTGTACA
>CM053582.1:261597479-261614318 GCA_028627135.1 Pseudochirops cupreus
AAGATATATATATAGAATTGAAGGAAAAGAAAAATTTTTGTTAAGGCCTTGTGAAACTAAAATATAATTGTTTCTCTTGCAAATTATAGTACAACAGATAAAAGTAGCAAACAAAAAGAGGGTGGGTGGAGTAAGCTACTCATATAGTGAGCTTCCATACTATGGTAATAGTGATGATGATGATGATGATGATGATGATGATGATGATGATGATATTTGCAAAGTACCATCCAAATGTTATCTAATTTTTATCCTCAAAACTCTGGGAGGTAGGTACTATTATTATCCCCATTTTTCAGGTGAGGAAATTGAGGTTCAGAGATATTAAGTAACTCGCCCAGGGTCAAATAGTTAGTAAGTATCTGAGACTAGATTTGAACTTGGATATTCCTGATTCAGAACCCAACACTACCAGTGTACCACCTACTTTTATTGATACTGAGACAATGTTAAGAGACCTGGAGGAAAGACCCCAATAAGCTAGGAGGATATTCAGTGAAAGATATTTCAAAATACATGGGAGAGTTACATAGGATCAGAGGCATCTAATGAATGCCATCAAAATGGATAACATTCAGCACCATCTATTGGAGAGGATACCCACTTTGAAGAGATCACAGATCCATTGAAGTATTATGATAAATGTTTTTATCTGTTTTTTTTTTTAAGTATTTTGCTTGGGTTTATTTCTTTTTTAAAGAATTTTTTCCCCCTATGGAATAAGATTGTTCTTGTTTAGTGGGATTTGAAGAGCATTAGGAGAGGCTACTTAATAAAGCAAACCTTACTCTGTGTACTTGGTGTGGAACAGGATGAGGCTCTGACCCTGTGATTCCATTGGCATAAAGAACTGCCGTAATAAAACCTCCTCTACTGATGAAGATTGGTCTCTTCTCTGCAGCTCAGAGTCTTGGAATTGCATGGGGGACAGAGAGGGTGAGTGATTTGCCTGGTATCACACAGATGATTTGTGTCAAAGACAAGACCTGACCTAGGGCTTTTTGACTCTGAAAACAACTCTACCTTTCAGCATGCTGCCTCTTTTTGTCCCTAGTGGAGTGCCTGAAATTCCCACAGTTTACCATTATTTTTCTCAGTCACTAACTACAGGCACATGTTATGATATACATGTTATCTGATAGGACAAGTTAAGCTATCATAATTGTTAAGTAAAATTTGTTTAAGTCAACTAGATGCCCTAAGAGAATGGGACACAGGATAAGTTCTAGTGAGAAGAAAAGAGAAATAAATGGCTGCAGGACGCATATCAAGGCATTTGTGTACGTTGGGCAAGTTTTGAAAACTGTACTCCTTATGTATTGACCACTATTGGCTTTAGCACACATAATTTATCATAAAAAGTCTACATTTGTCTATAAAGAGATTAAAGCAAACAAAGGTTAAGTGACTTGCCCAGGGTGACTCAGCTAGTAAGTGACTGAGGTCAGATTTGAACTCAGGTCTTCCTGACTCTAGGCCCAGTGCTCTATCCACTGAGCCTCCTAGTTGTCCCATTATATATGTGTATAAAAAATAAATTTTAAAGTGTTGGTAATTGTGTCTCCCGCCCTATCCTCCCGTTTGAGGAATCCAAGCTATTAACTATTTTGTTACCCATGGCATTAACTCTGGTTATGTCCAGATCATGTTTACTGAGAAGTGTGATTCAAGATGTCCAAAGGTTGGTTTTAGGCAAGTGCAAAGCCACGCAGGAGCAGCTTTCTAGAAGACGGCTGCTGTGAACAACTTTTAAGGTTCTGATTACATAGTATAGTGAACTCTCTGTTTATTCAATAACAAATCAGAGCAAAACATTCACAGAAAATCAAAATACAGCATTCACAACGTTATGACATAACAACTTATCACTAAAATGGCCATATAGTTTTCACCAAAGTGGTCACATAGTTTTGAACAAAGTACAATCATTTAGTCAATCAATCACTTAGTAACTCAATCATTCAATCATAAAGTACAAAAGGTCAAAAGTCCTCCACCCATGGGGCACACTAAGTTACAAGTTGGTCACTATTCAGGCATCAGTAGCTTTCTCCCCTTCTCAAAATCAAAATCACTTTCTCTCAAGAAGTTCTGACTCTCCCAGCTAGGGTTTTTCCTTATATACAGTATTGCTCCTCCCTGTTCAGCCCCTTCCTGTTACATCAGCAACAGGGGTTCATACCTTCTGTTTCTTTAACAGAGGCTTAATTTAAAACTAGGTGCTAAGTACTTCTTAGCTTAGCAATACACAGGGATTTTCAAATTTCATTACCATTACAGCAAGCTTTGGGTAGAACCACACACTGTATAACCACAGGACACTGGCTGTTTGGAAGAAAATGTGATTAAGTCAAATCATATATAAAGGAGCATAAATGGGAAAAGATTGGCTCTGAAAACAACCTTGGACTATTTTTTTCATTTTTCCTATGATTTGCCCCAGGACCAATGAAATCCAGTATTTCTCTTCTCTGATAGAAGAAAATTTTTGCAGGCACATTCCTTGTGAAAGATATTTGTGACTGAATAGGAGGAATGTAGGTATAGTTTGTACCATTCTGAATTACCTGGTAGGATGATTCAAATCCCATTTCTAACACTTGAACCCTGTAGGGCACTTAAGTCAAGTTTCAAATTTCCTGGTAAGGGAATCACACTTGAGTGCCCAATGATCTAGCACAGGGTAAATTCCTTCAATTCCTCCCTCTTCAATTCCTGGGGGGAAGGCCAGCCCCCTACCCCATGAAAATCTCAGGAAATCTCTGTTCCTTTTAATTATCTGCATACTAGTGGTAAACTGAAATGAAGCCCTTTGTGAGTTTCTTTAAAATCTTCTCCTGTCCATGAGGCATAATATAAAGCCTGTCGTCAGAAGTGGAAACCAAGAAGAGGAAGTTAAAGCAGCTGCAGAATCCTAACCTCAAGTTTGATTTATTTTTAAAGTCCTAACATATATTACTATATGAAGAGTCACATAGGACTCAATCTTTCTTCTCTAGACAATGATAGAGGCCCATGGGTCAATTGGTTGCTTCATTGGTTAAGTGACATAATTTCTCTTTATCTTTTCGGTATCACATTATTCTCAGAGCATTTCAGCCCCATTTGCCAATAATGAAATATTAAGTACAAATGCATTGTTTCATGGAAGACAGTAGATTGATAGCCTTGGAAACTGAATGTTTCTAACCATAGGTGTGGCTGCCACCCACTCATAGATTCTCCGGAGGAGAAGGGATCTTAGTAACCAAGTCTAATACCTTCATCTCAAATCTGAAGAAATTAAAGCCTGTAGAGTTACTCAACATGATTTGCCCAATGTCACACAATGAATCAACCTAAGAAGTTCCTCTAATACCTTAATGAACTTCAACCTTCACCCCTCACTATCCACACCCAAAGTACCTACCAGAGCATGGGAGAAAGGCAGAGGCAGGGTCTATAGGCTGAAGCATTGCACATATTGTAGACTAAGTTGTGATACTGGTTAGCGTTTTTGGTTTTTTTATTTTTTTGTCTTTTTTTATCCTTGGTTACAAAGGTTAGCTTTCAGGGTAAGGGACAGTGAAGGAATGCTGTTGAAATGTAAAGTTACATACAAAGTAAAAATTGTTATTACTGTTGTTAATTTATTGGAAGTGGGCTGAAGGATTGGATCTTTGTAATGGTTTTATTTGAACATTAGCCTATCACTACCCATTATCTGCAGAAGCATTACCATATGGTACTGATGTACATCAACCACTATTTCTATTTAATTGTAGTCCGTGACTGCCCCCAACTTTAGGAATCTTTGTGAAATCACAGATAATCTTAGGATCATTGCTTTAGAGTTAAAATAGTCTTCAGATACCATCTACTCCAATCCTTACATTTTTGCAGATGAAAAAACCGAGGTCCATGGACATTTAATGACTTACCAAAAGTCACAAAGCTGAGAAATAGCAGGTCCAGGAATCAAACCTGAATCCAGCACTCTGCTGGATCATCATCTAGTCTCTCATGCCTCTCTACCTCTCCATTATCAGTTGCTGAGAAGGAAGCGCTAGGATAAAGTGGATCAACCTAACAACCAACCAGGACAAAGTTAAATCCTGGAACATATTAAAGTTGTCAGACTATGGGAAAACTAACATGGTGATATTCTTATGGTTTTGTAACAAACTATGGAATTGCCAGTGTGGAGAGAAACCTCACTGTCCTCTGCCTTCTCTTTATTTACCCTGCTTTGCCATTCAGCAATACCCAAAAGGAACTCAGGCATGTTAATAAATTAATTTATTGATATTTTATTTTAAATTTATTAATAATTTATCATTACTCAGATAAAAAATGAAGAAATGGATGTCAATGGAAACAATATAACTAGATATAAAAGGCCAAGTGTTCTCTCTAGCATTTCAACTTTTGTAATTGAAATAAGTAAAATAATATCTTGTTTGTGTCCAGCCCTGTTGAATGATTCTTATAATAACATTCAATTCTAGTGGAGATGTTTGTTCTATGAAATAAGAAGTCAGCATATGAAAAATGTCAAAAGTCAAAACCTCTATGATATTTCTTCCCATTTACCATATCTAATACAATAACAGATAGATAGCTTTTATATAGTACTTTAAGTTTTGCAAAACACTTTACAAATTTTATTTCATCCTGTCTTGCTAAAAATCCTGGCAGATAGATGCTGTTATTATCCTCATAGATTAGGAAATTGAGGCAGACAAAAGTTAAACGATTTGACCAAGGTCACATAGCTAGTAAGAATTGAAAGCTGTATTTGAAGACAGGTCTTCCTCCAGGTTCAGTATTCTATCCCATGCCACTGAGCTGCCTCAGGAGTCTAATAAACCAAGTTACAATAATTTGAGGAGATAGAATTTTTCTTATCTCTTTGGGTAATAGACTTAGTAGTGGTATGGCTGAGTTAAAGGATAAGAACAGTTTTATATCCTTTTGGGCCTAGTGCCATTCTCCAGCATGGTTGGATCAGTTCACAACTCCACCAACAGTGCATCGGTGTCCTTATTTTTCCACATCTCGTCCAACACATGTCACTTTCCTTTTCCATTATTTTAACTAATCTGATAGATGGGAGGTACTACCTTAGAGTTGTTTTAATTTGTATTTCTCTAATCAATAGTGGTATGCTGGTAGGTGGCACAGTGGATAGGGTGCCATGCCTGAAATTAGGAAGACTCATTTTCCTGAGTTGAAATCTGGCCTCAGATACATACTGCCTAGATAAGTCACTTAACCCTTTTTGCCTCAGTTCCTTATCTATAACTTGAGCTGGAGAGAAGGAAATGGCAAACCACTTTTGTATCTTTGCCAAAAAAACCCAAAAAGGAATCATGAAGAGTTAGACATGCTTGAACAACAGCAAATCTATAGTGATTCAGAGACTTTTTTCCATATTAACATAGATAGCTTTGATTTCTTCTTCTGAAAACTGTCTGTTCATATCATTTTAACGTTTATCAATCAGGGAGTAGTTCTTTTTTTTATGAATTTACCTAAGTTCTCTATATATTTGATAAATAAAGCCCTTATCAAAGAAATTTGCTGTAAAATTTTTTGATATTATTTAATTATCTATGGTACCATTTAGCAAAATAGTTTACTTCATTATCTCATTTAACTATTCTGATGAGAGTGAGGTTTAAGCATTGCCCACAGGTTCCCAAATTTCCCCTTACAAAAGCTCTTATTTGTGTACTTTTTTAATGTGAGATAATTTAACCTTCTTCCTTTCCATTTCCCCATCTCCCAGTGCAACCCTCTTTCTCATCCCTTAATTTTTTTTAGTTTATCTCAACATAATTGATTCATACAGATGCTTTCAATTTATGTAGATGCCTTCTAACTACCCTATTAAAGATAAAGTTCTTAAAAATTACATGTATCATCTTCCCTAAAAGGATTGTATACAGTTTAATCTTATTAAGTCTCTTATGGTTTCTCTTTTATGTTTACCTTTTATTCTTCTCTTGATTCTTGTTGTTTGAATGTTCTATTTTTTATTCAGTTCTGGTCTTTCCCTCAGGGATGCGTGAAAGTCCTCTATTTCATTAAATGTCTATTTTTCCCCTGAAAGATTATGCTGATTTTTCTGGATAGGCTGTTCTTGGTTATAACCATAACTCTTTTGCGTTCCTGAATCTTGTAACCCATGCTTTTTACTCCTTTAACCTGGAAGCTATTAAATCTCATGTAATCCTAATTGTAGCTCCATGATATTTAAGTGGCTTTGTTTTTGCTTGAAATATTTTCTACCTCACCTGGGTGCTCTGTAATTTAGCTATGACATTCCTAGGAGTTTTCATTTTGGGATCCCTTTCAAGGAAGTGATCAGTGGATTCTTTCAATTTCTATTTTATTATCTGGATCTAAGATATTGGGACAGTTTACCTTTATGATGTCTTGACATATTATCTTAGGCTCTTTTTTGATCATGACTTTTAGGTAGTTCAATAAATCTTAAATTATGTCTCCTCAATCCTGGGTAAGTTGTTTTTCTGATGAGATATTTCACATTTTCTTCTATCTTTTCCCATTATTTTTCCTTTGCTTTATTGCTCTTGAAGTCTCATGGACTCATTAGCTTACATTTGCCCAATTCTAATTTTTAAGGAATTATTTTCTTCAAAAAATGTTTGTGCCTTCCTCCCCACCCCCCCAAATTTGGACAATTCTGATGTTTAAGGTGTTATTTTCTCTAGTAATTTGTGTGCTTCTTTTATCTAGCTATTAACTTTGTTTTCAAAATGTTCTTGCAAACAATCTCAATTCTTTTCTCAATTTCCCCTCTATAAGCCTTATCTCCTTATCTCTTGTAGGAAGTTTATTTGCAAAATTTGGGGGGGAGGTGCATTTTTGCCATTTTTTTTTTGGCAAAAAGTTCCATTTTTCTTTGAGGTTTTATAGCTGTTTTCATGTTGTTTTCTTCTTTTGAGTTTGTGTCTTTGATCTTCCATCTCACCATAGTAGATTTTTATAGTCAGGTACTTTTTGTTATCATTTGCTCATTTTTGTAGCCTATTTCTTGAACTTGAACTGTATGTTAGTGTTGGGCTCTGCTCACTGTGGGAAGGCAAGGCACGTCCCAAGTTTCAGAGGGTTTTTTTTGCTTCTGTTTTCAGAGTTAGTTTTGGGGCTCTGAGAGTTTTCAGTACTTCCAAGATGGTATTATCCTGAGAGAGGTGTTTTCATTGCTCTCCTGGTCTGTGCTCTATTCATTACCCAGGAAGGGCTCCTGTTTCCCTGCAGCAGCAAGCACTAGTGTTCCTCTCTATCCTGCCTCTGCAACCAGGGTGCTGCTCCCTTGTGACCAACCACAAAGACACCTCTCCCCTCCATAACTGTAATCCAAAACTGTATATGGGCAAGAGATTTGCCAGATAGCACATGGTCATGTGCCTAGTGTCATCTCGGGGTCCCCCATATTCTCTTTCTGACCAGTTACCCCTTACCATCTTTGGGCTGAGAGCTCTATATTACCAGTGCCTCCAAAGCCCCCTACAGGTATTGCTACCACCTGTGCTCCAGGCCATTCCCCACCTCAGTATCACAGATCTTTCCTATTGACCTCCTATCCTATCTTATGCTTGAAAAGTATCTCACATCAACTTTTTGATGACTATGCCGCTCCAGAATTCAATTTTACATGCTATTTTAAAGAAGTTTGGAGGACAATATTGGGGGATTTTGTCTGAGTTGCTACCTCTACTCCACCATTATTCCTCTGTCCCCTCCTTTATTCAGCAGTTTTACCTGAGAATGTTTGAAGGGGCCCCAATTCTACGAGTTGAGGTAATATTCTGTTCCTTTATCATGTAAGAGATGACATCATGTGATGACAATTGCAATGAAATTGTCCTTCTTTTTCCCTTCACAAAAGAATTGCTTACCTGGATAAGATGTGGGTGTATAGCTCCTGTCAGTGGGCTATTCTGCCTTACTTGATAAAACGCTGCTTTGGAAACAACTGTAAATCCTAAGGAATTTGATCTGAAACCCTGGGGGCAATTTTGCACTGCTGCTAAGTTACTCCAAATGCGGATCCAAATACTTGTTATTTTTTCACTGTTCTTTATCAGGTAAACACATTGACTCAGAGCAAGTTGTCAGGCCCTTTATAGATGTGGCCAGCCTGACACAAATCATCTCTTAACTCCATTTATCATCTACCAACATAGTGTTGCTTTCCCAATTGAATAAATGTTTGTGTGCAGAAAATGTTCTGCAGATAATTGTTTTTATTGAGAATTAGAAGTCAGTGCAATATTACTTCATACTTATTTTTTTTAATCCAAGCCGTTTTTCAATCCATTTATCAATTAAACTATGTGTGTGAGTCTGAAGATTCAGGTTAAAGCTAAAGCAAATTTGTAAAATTATATCTCTTCTTGCTAGGGCCTCATTAGCTCTTCACAGAACTAGTGGTTGTAGATGTGCCTAACTTCTAACACTAAGATCAAATATAAATTCCTATTTTAGAGTACATGGAGGCGAGAAAGGACTGGGCCTGGAGTCAAGAAGACCTAAGTTCAAATATAGTCTCAGATACTTACTAGCTGTGTGGCCCTGGGCATGTAATTTAACTTCCATCTGCCTCAGTTTCTCCATCTGTATAACAGGGATAATAATAGCACCTACCTCTCAGGGTTGTTGTAAGGATCAGATGAAATAATATTCATAAAGTACTTGGAGCAATGACTGGCACATAATAGGCATTATAAAAATATTGTTATCATCATCATCATGGTTTTAAAGACTTTTCAATCTTACTCAAATCTATCTTTGTACCTCATTACACTTTACTCCTCCTCCCATAATCTGTGATTCACCCAGTCTGGCCTTCTCTCAGATTCTCACACATTACTTTCCCTCTCCCATCTACATGCCTTTTCATGCAAATGCACTCTCTCCTCACCTCCATTTCACAGAGTCCCTCTCTTCCTTCAAGAGACAACACAGACATCACCTCCAAATGAAGAATTTCCCGATCCTACCAACAGTGAATTTTCTTCCCACTACAAACTCCCTCACATATTGAACTACTTTATATTCATTTGTATCTATTATATTTAGGTTTATTCTGTAAATTCTGATTATGCCCTTCATGTCTACCTTGTTAGAATGTCAGCTACTTGAAAGTAGGGCTTATATCATTCTTTGTCTTTCCACAGTTCTTGGCAAAAGTGAGGTGCTTAACATGTTTCTTGATTGATGAAAATTTCTGTATTGTTCCACCCACACTGATGCTGAGATTCTTCTTGCATCCCTTAGCACAAAGAAAACTTCAGAGAGAGGCAGGCAGGGTTGCAATATGTTAGCAACATAGGAAAATGTAGGGAGCAATGGTGAACATCTGACTTCTTTATAAGGTTGATTGACTAAATCCCTCAGAATTTTTCATACACATTTAGGAAATAACCATTTTAAAAAAGAGCTCATTTTGATCTCATTGTCCTCTTATATCCTAATTATATGCCAGCAACACACGAAATTTCAACTGACTTCAATTCTTCCAACAGGCATTTATTATGCACCTAACATATATTGGGAAATATACTAGGTGCTAAGTATACAGGCATGAAACAAACAGTGCCTGCCCTTAAGGAGTTTATATTCCATTGATTTATACATCATTTACAAAGACATCAATTAAAGATAGGCAAAAGTATAGAATACACTTTTAGAGTTTAATTTGTTACTTAATCATAGTTGGCACTGGCAAAATTTAGCATTTACAAAGCATTTTTCATATATTATCTCATTTGATCCTCATGATGGTCTTTGTGGTACTTACCAAGAGATGGGTATCAACATGTACATTTTATAGATAAAGAAGCTGAGACAAAGGGAGTTTGTAATGTGATTGTGAGGATAGTAGCAAGCATGATAGGGAGATGCCAACCCAGATTTCAGTTGACTTCTTTTTTAGTGTTTTTTCCAACATACAACATTGCCTTTTCATTTTTATTCTGCAAAATGCAGATGGAGCTCCCTATCTTTTTCCTGTATTGCCTAGGCAGCAGAATCTAGATTTAAATCCTTCATCTTCCTTATTAATCTTCAGCCTGTGTTCTAATATGGTCCCTGGATCCCACTACCATTAATGAGGAATTTTCCATAGTAAAGCATCTACAGAGAGCACGATAAGACTAACTTATATGATCGGAACCCAAAATAATGAGATCTCGCAGGGAAGTGGCAGGGGGAGGCAAGAGAAGAAAGATTTTTCTAATATTTTACAAGATCCAATTCTATCAAAGTTGAACCTGGAATTCTGGCCTGTTATTCACAAAAGAAGGCATAACTATACAGAAAATTCACTTCCACCAATTTGAGTCTTTGGCAGTACTCTGGATTCCCATTCACATGGAATGTTCATGGAGAATAGAGTCATTCCCTTTCTAAGTCTTTGGATTTCTCCCATGGCTCCTAATATAGTGTTCTTTATACACTGAGTGGACAATAAATACTGCTGACTGGCAGGAGAGAAACCAAAGAAAATCAATGAGGAAATGGTATAGGAATTGCAATTGACCCTGAAGAGAAGTACACAAGTATTTGAAGGGCAAACAAGAAGAGCAGTGATCAGATCTACAACTGTTGAAAGAAGAAAGAAAATCCCTGTTAAGTTACAGAAGTAGTTTAAATTACAGATGAAAAAGACAGATAAGATATGTGCAATTCACTTATAAATGAATTATCTAAATGAGTGTGTGTCTGACATCCTTCATTCACATGTAACATGCAGTCTTTCACTTAGACCATAATGATGAGTTAACAGATATTTGGTTGTTAAACATTAAATTAATTGAAATTAGCCTAATTAATGTTATTAGAGAGAATAGTTCTATCTCTTTAATATAATCTATGAAAAAACAAGGTTGAGAAAAGGACAAGAAAATATTAGGCAAAAGCAGGACTTCTGATTATTTTCCAATAAGATGTTCAAGAAATATTTTATGAATAAAATTAAATTGCACTTATCCAGTGAATGGATAACTTTATTAACTGTTCTGTAATGTTTTAAATGACCGAGGAAAATGGATGTGAATGTCTGTAACCATAATTAAAATTGTGCTATATTTACTAGGCATTAGCGTGACTCGCATGTCTTCCATGCAGTAATTGACCTAATTTATCATCACATTTTGACTTGACGTTCTGGCTCAAGCCTCTGTAAATTTTTGCCACAAGTAGAAGATGCAGAGCCAGATTTTCAAAGGCTGATGTCATAGTTCACCAGTTAGGGCCTCTCAGCCACTTTCAATTTGTGAGTATCCCTGTTACCCCACGTTACCTCCCTCAAATCATTCTGCAAGGTGACGTTCCATCAAGGCCCCATTCTTCCTACTGTAAGAGATCTATTATAAAGTTTGGGAGAAAATACTCAGTCCCTTTGTACTAATGAAATACAGACTTTTACCCTTTGATAAATGATCATGGTACTGTACCTCCCAGAATACCTTGAGCACACCATATTAAAATAAGCTAAGGGAAAATTGTATTCCTAATAGTCCATTTAACATGTCAGTCATGGAAGTCACCACAATCCTCACTATATACCTTTAAATTTCAAACAGCTTGATAGTGACCATTTCAACAAAAATAGAATGACAGATGACACAATAGATTTTTGACCCTTCTTAGCAGATGGGCCTCTTTCTCATGCAGTATTAGCTGAATATGTATTCTGCTCAGACGAGAACAAGGATTTTCTTGGAAGAGCTGGCTTA
Source organism: Pseudochirops cupreus (assembly GCA_028627135.1). Classification (NCBI taxonomy): domain Eukaryota; kingdom Metazoa; phylum Chordata; class Mammalia; order Diprotodontia; family Pseudocheiridae; genus Pseudochirops; species Pseudochirops cupreus. The sequence goes on from CM053582.1 coordinate 261,609,230, forward strand.
TTGTTTGATTCAGACAAAGGGTCCTTTATCTGGTGAGTGACTTGTCATCTTATGTCGATGTAAGCTATGTAAAGAATGACTTTTCATTTAAGCAAGTTTAGCATATTTGCAATTGTCTTGGTCAGAGGGAGAGTTTTCTGGCTCAAATGGTAGTATTATAGCCTGTGGTTTGTACAATTTAGAAGTTGAGTCCATGACAGAAATCAATAACACACACACACACACACACACACACACACACACACACACACACACACACACACACACACAGAGTATTCTAGCTTTCTTATCCCATAGGAGGTCAGCAAAATACCATCTGGAATGGTGGGGAAGGAGAGAGGTGAAGAGAAAACCCTCCCTTCCACTGCTTCAAGAACAGCTCTCTTGTTGTTGTGGCTCTCTTGCATATCAGAATATTTTTAAAATTTAAAATTTAAATTTTATTTTTAATTTTTAAAATTCAACAAATCCTTAAACCTCTTTTAAGAGTTTTTCTTTTCAAAAGAGTGAAAAAAGCAATTTATGCTCAGCTCTCCCTTGCCACCTCTCCAGGCACCTCGTCTTCTTATGCTGAACCAGTTTAAGATTTCTATAATGGCCCATAAAACAGACCTACCCATCATATCATCTATCAAATTTACCTGATCCAAATCCCGTTCCTGTAAGGGCCTATTCTTTGCTAACCAAAGGATACTCTAGAGGATTACCAAACCAAGGAAACCTTACTGATGTTTTAGTTCTCCCCTTTAACAGTATGTTTTTTTTGACAAATAAAATTCACTTCTCTTCAAGAAAACTTTTAAGGAATAACCAACCCTAAGGGCTTCAATCTTTTGAGTCTAGGCTAGTCCCTTCATGGATTTTCATATCACACCATGTAAGAATCCTTCCATATTATTAAACTATGCCATAATCTGGTACACAATTTGTAAATGTCAGTGTAAGCACACTCAAAATTCATCAGCTTATTTATTTATTCAATTTATTCCATTGAGTCTTTTTTTTTAGTCATTTTTCAGTCATGTCTGACTCTTCATGACACCATTTGGAGTTTTCTTGGCAAAGATACTGAAGTGGTTGGCCATTTCTTTCTCCAGTTCATTTTATAGATGAGAAATGGAGGCAAACAGGGCTAAGTGACTTGCCCAGGGTCACACAGCTAGCAAGTGTCTGAGGCCAAATTTGAACTCAGGAAGACGAGTCTTCCTGACTCCAGGCCTGCCACTCTATCATTCTAAAATCTGGGGCAGCGAGGTGGCACAGTGGAGAGAATACTAGGCTTGGAATCAGGAACACTCATAATCTTCATGAGTTCAAACACATACTAGCGTTACCCTGGGCAAGTCATTTAACTCTATTTGGCTGAGTTTCTCATCTGTAATGAAAAGTCAGACACAACTGAAGAAGAACAATTTTATTCCATATATAATCAGGGAATAACAGAGTTCTCCCAAACTGATGAACCATCCCATCCATGTCTACTCTTCAAGTGTAATCTTCTGACTGAGATGGTATGGCATACTTTCCAACTTACTATGAAGGCTTCAGGATCTGATTCTTTTAGCTAGTCAGGACAAAAGAGCATAAGGGATTTAGCTGCAGCATAAAACCTGGTCTTCTTATGCTTCAATTCCAACTATGAGAAGTCATATACAGCCTAATAAATTATTTGACCTATGTGCCCTAAGCCATAAGTGTGGTCCCTACTACATATCTTTGAGAAATTAGATTTTTTTCATTCCTTTTTGAGACATCTGAGACATACACAATCTAGCAGTAAAAAGATCAAGGATTTCTGGATTTCTTAATCTCCTTCCTCATGGTACTTTCTCTAAGGTGAACAATTTGTTTCCAAATGTGTGATGCTTTGATTCAATTTGCCAACATTAGCTATTTTTCTTTGTGGAGAGGCCTAGTTACAGGGATGATTGTGAAATCACTTGGAAAAGATGATCTTGTTTTTATTCTCTCTGTCAGCTATAATACTTTTAAGATTACACAGGCCCCTAAAAGGGAAAGAGACTGCAGATGATTGGGCAATCCTTTAGTCATCCCCTTAGGCATCTTTCCCCCTTCTTCCCCCGCCCCCCTCCATCCTAACTGCCAAATTCCACATCTCCAGACATTTTCCTCTCACGCATCTTTCGGAAAGCTGTTCGTGTTGGACTTATCTGTCCACTTCCTATTGTTGTTTTGCAAGATCAGGTCCCAAATCTTCATAATATTACTCACCATGCCTTAAAACGTATCCCCAAACTATACTGAATGTCGGCTACAGATACCTAAAAAAGAATCTTGGCCTCCCCCAAATACTTCAACCTGAAGTCACACACCAAGTGTTAATAAGGCAACTGCAAGCCAAACAATCTTGACTCTGTAGGGGATGCTGTCCCCAAAGGAGTGGGGGAGTGAGGGGAGCAATATTCTAACCCTCCAATAGTTCATATGAATACTTCTTAGAAAGCACATTCAAATAATGGAATACTTTCTATACTATTTAGAGAAAAAACTGCAGTAAATCACACAGGAAGTACAACTGCTGAATGAGTACCAAATGGGCAAAATAACCATATGGCATTGTATGTGTAGGCACTTCACTATACATGGTTTTGACATTTCCAAAACTGAAGTCATTATCTTCCTCACAAAATCTGCTCCTCCTCCCAACTTCCCATTTATGCTGATGAAACCACCATTTCCCCTGCCACCATGGCTTTAAATCTTATTTGGGGGGGGGAGGGGTTCTTTAATTCTTCTCCCTCCATCATCCCTAACATTCAAGCTGTTGCAAAGTCCTATTGTTTCTCTCTCCTAAATACTTCTCGCATCTGTCCCCTCTTCACTAGAAGTTCTAATATCCTGGCTCAGGCCCTCATAGTTTCTTACCCAAAGTATTTCAATAGAATTCCTCCCCCCAATCAAATTAGAATTTATTTTTTCAATAAATAAACCTCTGTTTTCTTTCTGTTCCACCTCTCCTCTTCCCAATAAAAAATACACAAGAAAAGCAAACCTCTCGTGACACATATACATCCTAAAATGGACCAAATTCCTTCATTTACTACAACCAAAAATGCATGTCTTACTTTGTATATTGAGTTGATCACCTCTTTTTCAGGAGACAACAGTATTCTTCATCATTAGTATTCTAGAATCAATTTTCCTGGCTCCTACTCTCTCCTAAGAAGCCCACCCTGTAATTCATCTGCCAAAAGTTATCTTCTTAATATGTAGGTCTGACAATAACACACCCCTGTATTTGTGCAGGCTGTCCTAAAATATACGCCCTCCTCAGCTATGGTTGTTGAATTCCTTCTCATTCTCCAAGGCTTAGCTTACCCACCTGCCACTGGCTGACTGACGCTTTCTGTGATACTCCCATCTACATGTGTTCTCTCCTTCCTTATAATTTCCTAACAGACTTTGTTTGTATCCTTGCTTTGTCTCTTTTATGTTACACAAAGTATTATATTTATTAGTATACTTGCTACACACAGAGAGAATTTAAAAACGCCAAGAGAATATATATTTTGCCTTTTTTTCATTTTTGAATCTCCAGGAACTAATATCTTGAAAATAGTAGATATCTATGAGCGGCTAGGTGATGCAGAAGATAGAGTGCAGGGCCTAGAGTCAGGAATGCTCATCTTACTGAGTTCAAATGAGGGATGGGTGCTTAGGCGCTGGTGTCAGCAAGTTAAAAAAAATTTAAAATGATAACAACAGACTAACAACAAAAACAATAACCCTGCATGTTTATATAGCACTTTGAGGTTTAAAAAGTACTTTCCTTGACCATGTAGTCCTTTCCCTCAAAGAATTTGTAATTTAGAAGGAAACTATAATGCAAACCATAAGTGAATTTGGAGGGGTTAGAGTGATAGGAATGAGAAAATAAAGAATCACTTATCTTGATGAAAGGTCTAAGAAAGTCATCATGGAAGAGTGAAACTCAAACTTGGCTTTGAAGAAAGGGAAGGATTTCAATAGCAGAAATATGGAGGAAGTCCATTGGTCCATCCCATTCCAGGTACAGGGCAATACTTTTATCAGTCTTGGTATATGTAAGTAAGAGTAGGTAGGAAACCATTTTAAAATGTCCAGTAATCTAATTTATCTGGAATGTGAACTTTGAGATGGTGATTACTGTGAGGAAAAAATAAGAAGTTTCAAGATAAACTGGAGAAAGATCATGGAACGCCTTCAAGGTTCTAATGACTCCAAGGAAGGAAGCAGGGGAGAAATCTTCAATAGCCTTCTGGTTACTGGGTTCATAGCTGAAAGAAAAGCTATACCTCCAACAATGTCCAGTATCTAAAATACATACTAATCAGTCTGGCTGATAATCCCTTAAAGCAAATGACCAGAACATAATTGGAAGTGAATTTGGATCTTCTATGCTTTCAGAGAGAATGTTTACAGGTGGATTTTATATATTCATTTTGCCTCATATTGATTCTCTCTCTCTTTCCCACTCCCTCTCCCTCTTTCTCTTTCAAAACCTTCTCTCTCTCTGTTTCTTTCTCTCTCTCTCTCTCTCTCTGTTTCTCTCTGTCTCAGTCTGTGTGTGTGTGTGTGTGTGTGTGTGTGTGTGTGTGTGTGTTTGAGCAATGCTTGCCTCACAATGCATTTTTTACAGACCAGTCAAAATTTCTCTCCATTCATGAATGACCTTTCTCCTCCCTCACAGCTACTGATTTGGGTGTTATTCTATCTCAAGAACTAAAATGCCCATCTTCCCATGAGTAGGAGAACATAATGAATGTTCCAAAGAAGTCTTTAGCAAATCAGGATTGAAGATCACCTAAAACAAGTTGGCATATTCAAACAATAAATGACATTACACAAATAAGATGGGGAGGCAGTAAAACTGTCCCTTTGTGCCTAGTAACTGCTACACATCATGTTCTCTCTAGGGAGTAGAACAATACGATAATTGTTTCATACAGTACCCTGTATTGTTTCATAAAAATAGATTGCAAGTTGGTTTTTCAAACAATGCAGAAAGAAGTTATACCTTTGCATAAGAAAAAAATTGCCTCAAAATAAGGTAAGCAGACACTATTCTTAAATTCTCATCTGAACGGCC
>CM053582.1:261614418-261636141 GCA_028627135.1 Pseudochirops cupreus
AATTTTCTCTTTAGGTTATTCTTTGATCTAACAATTAGATATTTTTTATACACAACCTATAGACATTTTAGTCAAGAACATATCTTCTGCAAATGATACACAATCAACAAAAAATTTTACCTTACTATCTTTTAAGCAGTTTTCTTCCTTGCTATGTAATGACGTCATGGTATTCTATATAGGTTCCTAGTATATGAGCTCATCTTGAAAGGAGACAATCATTTATAACATATAATGCTGAAGTCACTTTTTACAGCTAGTAGTTAACAAGGAACGAAAGGGCAAATGTACGCTGAACAAATAAGTGTAATCAATACCGTCTGAAACACTTTTGTATTAGATAGTGGTACACAGAAGGAAGAGGACTGTTTTTCCCTATAAACTTTTCTGAAATTAATAAAGTGCAAAGGAGTATTTGTTTATAATTTTACGTTAGGTCCTAGAATTTAATCTTACCTCATTGGTACTATAAGCAGAGATTTTATATATTTTTACACATGATTTCAGAATCCCTGGTTACTTTATCAAATCCAGCAAAAAAAAAAATAATAATAATCCTTGCCACTCTTCTGACATGACAATGGTCAGAGATATAAAAAAAATCAGCAAATATTTATTAAGCACTTACTATGTTCTAGAAACTGTGGTAAGCATCGGGGATAAAAAGAAAAATGTGAGAACAATCTGTCCTCAAAGAGCCCACATTCTATTTGAAGAGATAATATGCAATTATATCAATAAATTCAAATAGACTTATAGGGTAAATGTTTGCCTTGCATATCCTCTAAGAATGATACCCCATGATAACTTTATCACAGTTGCAATGATCACAATGGGCATAGTTTCTACGTCACCAGATATCTAATCAGAACTATGATGACCTTGCCATCTGTCCTGCCCCTATATTACACACACACACACACACGCACACACACACATGCACATATACACACACACACACACACAATCTATCTCTATGTTTTGTCTAAATCCATACTGCCTCTCTTCCTGGAAAGGTGGAAAGAACTTACTGACTTCTACGAACATCAACTCACTATCTCTGTGACTCCACAGACATTCCCTTCCCTGGCCATCACAGTCATGTGAGTGTATAGTCCCCCTCATTAGAATATAAACTCTATTTTTTTTTGGAGGGGGGAAGCTTGCAAGGCAATAAGGGTTAAGTGACTTGCCCAAGGTCACACAGCTAGTTAAGTGTCAAGTGTCTGAGGCCAGATTTGAACCAGGTCCTCCTGACTCCAGGGCCACTATTCACTGCGCCACCCTAGCCATCCCTAGAATATAAACTCTTAAAGGGTAGTACTGAGTCATTTTATATTTCTAAGAGGTGTGTCATGGGGGAATGTTTTGTTTCATCCATGTTGCCTGTGCATAAATACCGGGGTCTGTCTAGAGGTGGCTTTTGATGAGACAAGAACAGACCTCTCCAGCATCTCTTCCCCTTTTCCCTACCTTTTTTCAAGGAAGACTTTGATTGCTCCCAGAAAAGAAAGCAGGAGATAGAGACCAAAGGCTGACCACTCTGCTCTCCTCAGAAAGAGAGGGTACTGGCCTAGATATTTTTCTCTCTGTTCCCTTAAATATTATTAACCTAGGGCGTATAATTTTAAGTTTAAGCTCCTCATTGCTATTCTTTAATAGGGAAAAGTATATATACAAACTGTTTATACAAGGTTCATCCCCCTTCCTACATAGATGATCAATGAGCAGGCATAATAAATAGCAAAAAAACCCAATTTCTCTGAATTGATAGCAAAACAGAAATCAGAGAACATATACATATATGAATATATACAAGACAATACAAATTGAAGAGCCTCTCTTTAGGATTTGGAAAGCTGAGCTCAACAAAGAGAGAATTTCATATTTTACCCTAGAGGAATTTCACTGAAGTCTAGTGCATAAAGATGGGAATAGGGACATGATGCAAGTATTATAAGTCGGTTCAGTGCTGACAACCTCATATGTAGCAAATTTAAGAAAAATAAATTGTACATATAGAATGTGTAAGTATTAAATGAGATGTATAGTCAGCAATCATACCAAAACTCACTCCCTACCTGTTACTTAACTGGTTAACTTATTCTCTCATTCTAGGTTCCAAGGCAATTAAAGTATATATTCTGATACTTCTTCACAAAATTAATTAATTAGATGTATAATTTTACTAATCAATTAGTTCCAAGGTCTTTAGCCTCAGTTTATTAAACAGGAGAAGACTATTATTTCCTCATAAACTTTCCAACTCTCTGTCAAATCATCTACTCTCCTAGACATAAATAAATATCAAGGTTATTGACTATATAATTTAATAAAACTGTAAAATATTAAAACAGATTCTTCTTTCACAACATGACTTATGTGGAAATATGTTTACATGATCACACATGTATAACCTATATCAGATTTCTTGCCATTTGGGGGAGGGGTGATATGAGGGAGGTAAAGAGAAAAAAAATTTGAAGCTCAAAATCTTATAAAAAATCAGTGTTGAAAACTATCTTTACATGTCATGGAAAAAATACTACTAACCAAAAAATAAAATGAAATAAAAGTCTATGGTACTATGCATAATAAATAAAAGATAAATCAATAAAAACTTAAAATATCATAACAGATACACATAATTATTTATAATGTTTCAGTTAGGAGAGGTCATATTCAAGGCCACTTCTAACCATCATGGTGAGATCACTTATGTCTCAGAGTAGTAAAATCTCTCATGAATTCTCTTAATAATTATTATTCACAAGATAAGAATTAAATTCAAGCTCTCAAGAAAGTAATTCTCTTAGCTTTTTCTCTCTGTAGCTTATTCAGGCACTTCTAGTCATCACAGTTAAGTGACTCTAGAATCTTGTCAAACTCTTACTTTTTTCATGGAATGATCAACTGACAAAGAGTCAGGACATCTTAAAGCTGCAGAAACAGGACACATAGTCTCTATCCTAAAGATAATTGAAAGCAGTATTACAATTCTCCCTGAAGGGAAAAATTTTTGAGTCCCTCAAAAAATAGTTTGGGGTATATATAATATACATATCACAATTAGAAGTACCACTTGAAAGTATGTTTAAAGGATAAAAAATACAACACTACTAACAGTAATAATAAAACAGTTAAACATAATAATTATTCATGCATAACATCTTGGTACAAATAAAAAAGCACATACAACACACATGTGTCTATAGACATACACAAAGTATGTAAGTATATCTATTTATGTACATATATACACACAGTGTGTGTTTGGTTCATTGTGTGTATGCACACATACAATGAACTACAACTGGATAACTTCATCTACAGTATTATAAATTTAGCTTATACAGTTATGTTTAATTATTCTCATTATTTTGTTAAATATTGATCTTTACATCAGTACCTAAGTTGACTGATTGTATAGGATTACAATAAGTACTACTAAACTATTTTCTCCTTATCCTAGTATACTCTAACATTTTGGTTCTATGTGGAAATGTTACGACCTCTGGGTTCAGCCTCTCCCCTTGTCTGAACTCAGGTCCTCCTCTGCAAAGTTATCAAGTTTCTATCTGAAAAAAATATTTCTCTCGGGTCTCTTTGACTGTACAGCAAGCCATCTTTCCATGTCCCTGTGCTACTATTATAATGGAGCAGCTCCTTTTGAGCATTATTTAATAGTTCTTTTGCATCAAGGTGACAGTTAAGTTCAGACTAACCAAATTCTAGGAAATGCATCCCTTTATTCCATTTTACTTTCCAATTTCTTCTTTGAGATATCTTATATTCAAGTTTTCCTGCCTCATTATCAAGTCGCTGTTTACTTTCTGTTCTATATCTCTCCCATATTCTCTGAACACACAAATTTTGGGGCAAACTTTTTGTCATCTTGCTTCAATTCTTGATAACAAGCTTGGCCTCATTTAAGTATTTATTTCTCAATACTAGCTAGCTCCTTGGGCATCAGCTTTCTTTGAACCAAATGACAATTCCCTTCCTAAGTGTACTTGCCATATCTATAGCTATGTATTCTAGATTCATAGTACAAATAGTTGTGCTTCTCTGAGTGTATCTTGATGTATCTTTAATCTTATATTAAATTGTTGCAATCTGTCTATTGACAAGATCATGTTTATTCTTTTGAGTCCCAGAACAGCCTTTATCTTTGGCCTCATCTTCATTCCCTTATGCTCATTCCTTAAAAAACAGCTTTTCACACGTTGATTCTGCCTTCCTCTTTTGGGTTCCATCACTCCTCTATCAAACCAGACAAGAGTTAGAACAGAAGATAATTGTACCTCTTTGCTTTACTATGTTTTTTTGTGATTTAACTGTAAACTGTGATCTCTGCTCTCTTGGTAATTTTTTCTTCACAATGAGAATGATTTTATCTATATCTCTATTGCTTAACAAAGTACCTGGGACATGGTAAATGTTTAATAAATGTATTTATTCACATAGCTGGCCTGTCACTATAATTAGAAACAATTGAATTAAAATGCACATGCACATGAACCTACCTCCACCAGTACCAAATAACTATTTATGATTTTCTAGATCCAGACCAAATGTGTATGAAATCTCTATTGCATGGATTGTCATGGCCAAAAATACTTCATCACCTAGTACCCAAACTTATTTTGAGCCTCACTGCACTCAACTACTGAACTTCGGATGAATGACATACTGTTTGTAACTGGGTCCACAAATTCAAAGCCTTTACACCTTTGTAGAACCTATGTTCCACTGATAGTCTTCAAGAACATAGGGTCACCTCTGTGCTACAATCACATGGAGCAGAGCAAGAAATTATAGAGGACAATGGAAAAATACATGGTTGATGTAAGTAGATTATGAAATGTTAACCATGGTGGCTTGCTCATGAAAAAATGGCAAGAAAGATATATACAAGGATATGTGTTGCCAGAAAAAGGACTGGATAAGTTATTCAGAGAGAATGAGAACCATCAGGACAGTCTGAATGCTATATGGAAACTCTACAAAATATCAAAAGAACTAGAAAATGGTCTATGGTGTGGAGGATTTATGCAGAGACATGGATAAGAATCACATAGGATGAGAAGGCACAGAAGAGTTTTGATTGTTATCTGGGAAGGGAGTAGTCACACTGATGAAGCCACAGATGCATCAAAGTATCAAAGTTAACCGATGAAATCTTATATTAGTGTAATCTGAAACATCTGGAATATTGAGTGATGGTTAGCTGTAGAATAGACTGTCCTTTGGGTTTGCTGAGTATCATTGTATCAGTTACCTGCCATCCAACATCACTTACCTTTTCACTTTCAGAATGTCATAACACTAAAAACTTTGAAGTTATAAGTCTTTAAACCCAGATCTGATTCTGTAGATGTTAAAAATGAAAAATTGAATTAATAAGCAGTATATTTTACAGATGCCTGGTATCATGGCTTATATAATGGAGTTGGAAAGTGCTCTTGGGCAAAGTTGAAACACCAGAACTCTCATGTGGGTCCTAATACCATCTAGGTGTGTGACCTTGGGTAGAAAGTCTATTTCAACTCTCTGGGGCTTAGTTTCCTCATTTTTTTTTCTTTTAGACTTAAATACTAAAACTTTAATGCATAATGCAAAAAAGAAACCTCTAAACTTAAATATTAAAACAAATATAAAATAAGAAAAGAAAAAAAATGTCATGTGCACAACAAAATGTAAGAGAGGATTCAAAATATATAGCAATAAATTTCCATTTCAAGAAAGCCTATCTAATAAATACTACCCATTGTGTTGAGAGCTGTTCATCTTTTCTTTGCTTCCTTGTAGGTTTTCTTTTGGTCTCTGCTGTACACTTTTTACTTGGTTCTTTTTTTTCACCTTCCTCCTCACACCCAGGCTACAATTAAGCATGGTTATCTTTATATATTGATATAGATATATACATACAAGTATACATATATACACATACATACAAATAAACACACACACTTATATAAACATATACTTTCCCTAACAGATTATACTCCTAATCTTTATTTTTATGTTTGTCTCTTTTTTCCTCTCCCTCCTGACTTGTCTACCATACTTCTATCTACTATCTTGCCCTCCTGTTATCACCTGTCCATTGATCTCTCTCTTGGCCTCCCATTCCCATAAATCTAAACACCCTTTTATAAATCCTTTTTACCTATTCCCTCACCCTTCCCTCTAAAGATCCCTCCCTTATCCTCTCCCCCATCCCTGTCCCCTTAGTATTTCATTTCTTTCTAAATTTTGAAGACTTTTATACTATATATATATATATATATGTATATGTGCGTGTGTGTGTGTGTGTGTGTGTATATATATATATATATATATATATATGTATGTATATATATCCCTTTTGAGCCCATTCTCATTGAAGTAGGCTTCCAGAACGAGCAGCCCTCCTCCTCCATTCTAATTCCTTTGTATTGATTCTTCCTCCTCCACCTCATTTGTATAACATAATTATTTTTTGAGCTGTTCCTGAATGGTTTTCCTTTCCTTTCCTTTCCTGCTCAGGTCTACTGCAATCTTTCTTTCAAACTATCCAGTTACCAATAACAATCTTAGATACACATTTTACATACATATAAGATGAATAGTCTGTCCCTATTGAGTGTAATTGGTCTTTGGTATGTACCTTATGTTTCTCTTGGATCTTGTATGTCAAATCTTCTAATAAGTGGGTTTTTTTAAAAAAAACAATATTATCCTGAAAGTCTGACAATTCATTATTCATTTTTTTTCATTGAGGATTATGCTTGGCTTTGCTGAGTATGATATTTTCAACCTGAAGACCAGTTCTTTTGCTCTTCAATATACAGTGTTCTAAGACTTTCAGTCTTTTCCTAGGTCTTGTGTGATTCTAATTGTGGCACGGCCATATGTAAATTGTTTTTTTTTTTCCTTGTTGCTCATACTATTTTATCCTTGAGCTGGGGGTTTCAAAATTTGACTATAATATTCCAGTGAGTTTTCCTCACAGGATCTCAATCAGGTGGTGTGATTAATGGATTTTTTTCTCTTATTTTTACTTTTCCCTTTTGTTCTAAAACTTCAAAACAATTTCCTTCAATTATTTCTTTGTATTATTGTATCAAGATTCTTTTTTTATCACAACTGTCAGGTAGTCCAATTATTCTTAAGTATTCTCTTCTTGATCTGTTCTCTAGATCAGTTTTCTCCTCATGAGATGTTTGATACTCTCTTCTATTTTTTCATTCTTTATATTTTGTTTTATTATTTCTTGATCTCTTACAACTTTGCTGACTTCCTCTTATGCAATTCCGATTTTCAAGGAGTTGGTTTTTTCCTTAAGATTACAGATCTCCTTTTGTAATTGGTTGACTTTCTTTTCATGATCTTCTTCCTTTTCTTGGATTGTTCTTTTTTTAAAGTTCTTCCTCAATCTCTTTTATTTGACTTTTAAAGTCTTTTTTTTAAGTTCTTCAATGAATTCTTTTGGGGCAGGTGACCATTTGACATTAGTCTTCAGGGTAGAAGAGGGTTTCTTTGCCTCAATATCTTCCTCTGAAGACTGGCCTTCTCCATTCCCATAGTAACTCTCTATGGCTAGATTCTTTCTCCTTTGCTTGTACATTTTTTGGATAATAATTTAGTTTTTTTAATCACTTCTAGTCCTGGGGTATGGGAGATCACCTCTGGCTTCAGATCCTCCTTCAGTTCTCTCCTCTGACCTTGAACCCAAATTAAGACCTCTAGCTTCTTGTAAGTGCCCACAGCCAGCAGTGTCCCTGCCCCATTGCTTCTGCACTCATGGAGGGTGTGCTAGTTCCTTCTCACTCTGGTGCATCTCTGCAGCACAGCTGGGCCTGGCATTCCTTGTCAGCAGAGGTTCTCTTGATCTTCCCTGGCTCGGATGTCCAACTCCCCTTACTGTCCCAAGAGGTGAGGCACCCTCAACTAACTCCAGGACTTGTCACCTGTTGTTTAAGATGTCCTAAGCCTGAAGGATTTTTCTTCAGATCTTCTCTGATTGTTCCAGGAGGATCACTGTTCTGTCCCTTCTCTTATTTATTTTCACTGCTCTATGTTCTCCCTGAGGTGCTATTTTATCTCTTTTGTGGAGGAAAATTTTGAGAGCTTGGAATTTTCTGACCTACTCTGTCATCTTCTCAGAATCCTCCCAGTTTACTCATCTTTAAATGATCATGTTGGACTAGATAATCTGGAAAATACTGGGTGCTACTGACATCTATAGGGTCATATATTCATAGATTTAGTACTAGAAAAGACATTCATCTAGCACAGTAATTTCCAAAGTAGGAGTCATGGAATGATTCCAAAGGGATGATAGCAGAGGTCTAAGATGTGTGTACTCAACTAATCATAGGATAGAAGACAAATCATACCCTACTCAGCTCCTCCCCCCAGAATCCAGTACAAATGCAACCTCTTAAGTAATCATTATGCCCAACTCTCTCCAACCATGGACCTTCCTGAGTGGCTACCCTGTGGCATGGGCCCCTCAAAATGAGGTATCTTTGTATGAATTAATGCAGTGTAAAGTTAGGATAACTCAGAGAACAATTTATAGAATAGAAATAATAATAATCAAACAATTTTGAAAGACTTATGAACTTTGATCAACACAGGGACCAACCATGATTCCAGAAGACCAATGAAACCACTCATGATAAAGTGGTAATAGACTCAGTAAAGGTGCCAACTGTAACAAACATGTTTTTGGACATGGTCAATGTGGGAATTTGTCCTGTTTGGCTACATGTATTTGTTACAAAAGTTTGATAATTTTCTAATGGGAGAGGAGAGAGAAAAAAAATAGATTTTGTTAAATGAAGAGGTCAGAATTGAAAAAAAATAGTATATAAATAAGGAAATACAAAATATATGCACAAAATGTAAGGCAAAATTAAACACAACTGTTTACTTCAAAGTTAATAATGATCAATCTAATGGCCTTTTCTCAATTTTCATTTTCATTTCATTTCAATATTGATAAGCCTTTCTTTCTTGATGCTTAGTCTCATCTCCCTGGGTGGTTCTGTTTATTGGTTCTACTACCTACATGACCACCCCTTTTCAGTCTCTTTTATTAGATCATCAACCGTATTCTGTGGCCTAAATGTGAGTACTCCCCAAGACACTGCCCTGGTTCCTCTTCTCACTCTCTCAGATGGTGAATTTATCAGTTCTCATTTAAGTATCATCTTTATGTAGATGATTCACAGATCTGAATGTCAAGCCCTATTCTCTCCTGAATTCCAGTTCCATATTACCAATTGTAAATTATATATAATTCCCATTTCCTCCAAGAGGCACTTCCCAGTTCTCCTAGCTGCCTTCCCTTCTACTTGCATTTATCTTGTATTTACTGATGTATGCATATGTTGTCTTCTCCATTAGAATGTAATTATCTTGATGGCTGGGAAAATTTGTTTTTTCTTTGCATCTCTAGCATGTAGTAGTGTCCAGCACATACAGTTTTTTAAAAAATGCCAGTTGGTTAATTGACATTCCATAGGCATCTCAAATTTAACAGGTGTGAAACAGGATTCATTACCCTTATCCAAAAACCAATTCCTCTTCCAAACTTTTCTATTTCTGTTGAAGGCATCACCATTCTTCCAGGCATCCAGGTTTGTAATCTTGGAATTATTCTTGACTTCTTACTTTCTATTACTCCACATATTTAACTAGTTCCCAAATCTTGTTTCTAGCTCTATAATGATGATAATGAGGATGATGGGGATGGGGATGATTATGATGACGTTGATGACAGTAGCTCTTACATAGCACCTACAATGTGACAGGCACTGTGCTAAGTGCTTTTTTTTTTTTAACAAATATCTGAGACTCACAAGAACCCTAAGAAGTAGGTGTTATTATTATGCTGAAGGGGCAAGGTAAGCCCCTCTGTAAGGAATAAGATTATATAAACCAAAGCCCTAGCTCAATAGGATCTTTCTATTACCTTGAGTTGTTTTGGAACAGAAAATCCTGGGAACATGATTGTGCTTCTCCTGGGACCTTGGGCAGGACCTTGAGAAGAGATATGGTTAACTGCCCAACTCCTGGAACTAGCCATTCCAAGGAAGCATTGTTCTTGGGGGGGAACTTGGAGGGTTTGGCCTCCCTCCCCGGCCTCACACAAGATATGATGCTTGCTAAAAAACACCTGGCAATATGCCTTCTTTGTTCCCAGCACTACTTAAACTGTAAGATTCAGACCCCAAATTGGAATCTCACCTATGAAGGAGATGTCCTGCCTGGTACCCTCCTGAGTGGAACCCTGATGGTTGTACCCAGGATTCCCCAGCTTGTGTGGTCAGGTGTTGGTGCTTCCCCACATCGGTGGTGATTGTAAATACGTACAGATACATTCTACTATGCAGTTGGAGCCCTGCCTGTCCCGAGTGGGACCCTGACGGGTAGTCAGGTGTTGGTGCTTCCCTGCATTGGTGATGATCGTAGATATGTATGTATATATTGTATGTATATGTATTGTATATATATATATATATATATATATATGTATATATATATATGTATATGTATGTATGTATGTATATATAAATCATAGTTGCTTTTATTTTACTATTCCTAAGCCTTTACTCTGTTATCTTTGGCTTCCTTCCCAATTGCCCATGTTCTAAATAAACTATATTGGATCTTTTGAAGTGCCAGGTGTTCCATTCATGCGAATCTCCTTAATCAGACATATGCCCACCTTACAGTTGAGGAAACTGAGGCAAACAACTTACCAAAAGTCTGAAGCTGGATTTGAATTCATGTCTCTCTGATTCCAAGCCCAGTGCTCTATCTACTGCACCATATAGCAGCTTTAACATTGATCTCATTTGTCTCCTTCTCTCTACTCATACCACCTTAACCACTCCAATTCTTCCCCATTCCTCAAGCCCTCTTGCCTGTGCTACTACAATCACCTCATAATTGGTCTCCCTGCCTTATTTCACTGTATTCCAAAGCAGCCCCCACACAGATATCAAAATGATTTTCCTAAATCTCAGTTCTGATCATGCCACTCCCCTACTCACTAAACTAAAATTGTTCCCTATTATCTCTGTGATCAAATATCATTTTATCTTTATCCCATTCTTTTAAACATCCATATTTGGTATAATTTTATAATACATACAATTATTGGAATAGTAGTATATAATAAATGAATAAATTATTCATTAAGTAGTATATTATATGTTTATTTTATTATATTATATATATATTATATTATATGCTTATTTTTGTGTTTACCAATGATGGGTCTATGACAAAAACAAATATTTGGAGACCATTGCTCTAATCCAATACCCTCACTTTAGAGAAGAGGAAATGGAGACCCAGAGAAGTTAAATGATTTGCCCAAGGTTACATGGTTGGTGAATGGTAGAGTTAAGATACGAGTCAAGGTCCTGGGATTTCAAACACAGTAGTCTTTCTGATTCAGATTCAATGTAGAGCGAATGCATAATTTTGTCACTAAATTTTTAAAATTCCATCCATTGTTTTGGTGTGATGTAGATACAACTATTGATTCATTGGAATTATTCCTTCTAGTAATATGATCAGGCTGCTTGATCTGGAATGATTTGGTTTTCCCTTCTTTTCTTTGAAATGTGTTTTAGAAAATTAAGGTTTGAAAATAGCACTTTCCAGAATGGAAAAATAAAACTGCATTGATTTTCTATTAATTCCTCATTCAACAAACATTTCATAGACTCTCAGAATTGTAAGAGACCTCAGAGAGCACCTAGCCTCACCCACATTTCAACAGTAATCCCAATTTATAACACCACACCAGGGGTGAATGCACCTCCCTTAGAGACTTCACATTAGGGAATCCCACTGCCTCCCAATCCATCCCATTATCCTTATGTTCAACTAACATTGTTAAGATTTTTTTCTGAATATAGAATCAAAAGCTGCTTCTTGGCAACTTCCATGCCAAGAAGCATGGATGGTTCTTAACTCTGCCCACTGGAGCTAAGCTGAACAAGCCTGCTTTGTCCTTCAGAATACCAGTAACACTGTATAGAGCTTTATATTTTTTTAAAGTGCTTTCACATCCTTTACCTCAGTTGATCCTCAAAAGCAAGATAGGCAGAACAAGCAATATACTATCTCCATCTGATAAAGGAAGAAACCAAGGTTTAAACAGACTGTGACTTGTCTGAGATCATAAAGGCAGAGTCAAGATCAGAGCTCAGACTTATTCCAGTATGCCACATTATATTGATGGCATTACATCCGAGTGTGCTATTTGTATAGCTCCCTAGGGGCAGCATCACATGTTGAGTAGAGAGCTATTCAGGCCTTGAAGCAAGGAAGACTTGGGTTCAAATCCCACCTTTGCCACACATTCATTGTGTGACTCTGGGCAAATCCCTTACCCTTTCATAGTTCTAAACAACTAAAATTTGTTGACTTTCACAACTCTACAAGTCTCAGGATGGAAGGACATATCTACATTCAGAAAAAGATCTAGAAAGACCAGAGTTTAAATGGAGACTGAAACAATCTACATGCTATCATTCTTTTTCAGGTTTGGTTCTCTTTCTTTTTTCCCATTGTTCACTCCATTGGTTACAACCCTTCTATACAACCAGACTAATTTCCAATTTGAAAATATTTGCAGATCCAATACTTGATTGCATGCTGCCATGGGGGAGGGAGGGAGGGATGGGAGAAAATTTGAAACTCAAGAGACTATGGAACTGAATCTTGTAAACTAAAAGTAAATAAACAAATCAAATGAAAAAAAATTTGTTGACTTTCAATGGTAGAGAAAATGATCTTCACCTGGGAATTCTCTATACTAATGAAATCACAGGCACAAACCAGTCCTTATTCCATAAATCTTTCTATGAGCAATTTTCATTTCGTAGGCCATCTAGAGTTATTCTATAAAAGACATTAAAACTTAAAACTTAGAATCACTGACTTTCCCAAAATAAAGTAACACCAATAACAAAAGTCTTCCAAGCTGCTTCTCTTCCCTCAAAGCTCTCTCATACTCCTCATAAAGATTTTTCTCTCATTCCCTGATCACACATACATATCAGCATATCCATATCAACCACTCATCTTTCCCAAGATGGCAAAATTTAAACATACTACTTGTCAATGAATAAAATGTGAAAAGTTTATTTTTCTAATCCTTCATTTTACTAGAGGTAAAATAAATATTAAATAATGTTAAACTTTTTTATTGTTAAGAACCTTTCTTCACTCCATCAAAGTTTTGTCTACTAGCTACTACAAGATATTATCAATTACATTTTTACTTCTTGCTTTCAAGAAAAGAGCTTCTTAAGATTAAAGGGGGAAAAAGATGGTACAAAGGCAAGGACTTGGGAAAAGTTAAGCTGCCTATAGAACTTTTGAAGGAGGGAAATAAAGGTTGAAAAATTCAAAGAGCAGTGAGAAACAGATCATATCTATCTAAAAAATAAAGAGTGAACAATTGAACTTAATTGATATCACAGTCAACCCAATCAACTGTGCACATGTTATATATAAATACATAGATGGCATATTAAGATGGATAGAGAGCTGGCCTCAGAGTCAAGAAGATCCAGGTTTAAGTCCCACCTTTGACAACTTGCACTGAAGAGAAGGTTTTCTCAAAGAGGTGTTTCTTATAAAAATGAAATCACACACAGTCAGTATTCCTTTATCAATGCAATGGAATAGTATTGTGCAGAAAGAAATGATAAATATGATGACTCCAGAGGAGTAGGAAAAAGCATAATCCTAGATTAAATGAGCAGAACCAAAAGGGTACTATTTACAAGGACTTCAGCAATGCAAATGAAAAGATCACTGAAGGGAAACTCAGCATCAAGAAACTAAGAAAAAGTGGAACCCAGATTACGAATAATAAAACATCCCTCCATCCTTCCATGGCAGAGAAATGGTGGATCAATAGAGTAGAATGTCAGGTGCAATACAGCAGGTCTTTTTATTCAATTATTTTTCTTTGTTAAAAAGGAAGGATTCAGTTTGGGGCAGTGGGAACTGGAGAGAGGAGGAGGGTCTTCTTTTTTTTCCCCCAAAAGGAAGTTTGATGACAAATCGACTAGCATTTATATGCTAGGCACTGTGCTAAATGTTAGGATTTTTTTAAAGTACTTTTCTTAAGGAATTCACAATCTAATGAGGGAGAAAACACACAAACAACTCTAGATGAACAATCTACATACAGGATAAATTGGAGATAATCATGAATGCAAGGTATTAGCATTAAAGGGGACTAGGGAAGACTTCTTGTAGAGCTAGAACTTTCGGTGAGACTTGTAAGAAGTCAGGGAAATCTGAAGGTAGAGAAGAGGAGGGTGACCCAGATATTTGAGGGAGACCATTGAAAATTCTGTCTCAGGAGATAAAGTGTTTTGAGTAAAATAAAATCAAATCATAGCTAGATATAGATATAGATTTTGCTAAACTATATGACCTAATTCAAATAGAACATCCTTTGAGAAATTTCCCTTAACAACCCCATCCCCCAACTAGACATAATATTTCTTTACTCCAAACTTCCTAGAACTTTGCTTTTCTCTTATGGTCCTTAATATTTTGTCATATGTCCTACTTTGTGTATTTATTTCCCCTTCTATACTGTAGGCTTTTTGTGTCAGGGATTATATCCTACTCATTTTATATCCCTTATAAACCTGGTACATAATCCATATTTTATGAATAAATAGTGAATGAATTGCAAAACCTTTGGTCCATGACAAAATCCTCAGCGGAGAAACCTGTGTATCATTTAATTGAAAAATGTTGCTCAAGACTAAAGCAAATAAAAAAGATTGGTGCTAAAGAGATTGTTCAGGAAAAACTCTGG
Source organism: Pseudochirops cupreus (assembly GCA_028627135.1). Lineage (NCBI taxonomy): Eukaryota > Metazoa > Chordata > Mammalia > Diprotodontia > Pseudocheiridae > Pseudochirops > Pseudochirops cupreus. Next base: position 261,629,279 of record CM053582.1, read on the forward strand.
AAGACTTGTATGAACTGATACAGAACAAAATAAAAAGAATCAAGAAAATGATATATATGATGGCTATGGCAATATAAATTAAAAGATCACTAAAAGAAAGATGAACTATAATTAATGAAAAATCCAATAAAAGTCCTAGAAAGGAGATAATAAAATATATCACCCCTTTTATGTCAGAAGGATGCAGGACTAATAGGATATAACACATATCTATTGTCAGACATAATATCTATATCATATGTGTCTTTGCATAATTGTTTTTCCCTGTCACCAGAGGGAGCATATAATCTGGAGATAAAGTGACAAATGACTATAACATAAAAGTAAAAATTATCAATGTTTTATTTGGTGCTTCAGAATCACCTGCAATGGAACATTCCAACTGAGCTTGCCAAAGTAAGAATAAAGTTATGTAGGATTGGCACTGGAGCATGAAGCAATCTGTTTTCTTTCATGCATGATTATTACTTTGCTTAGCAAAGGAGTGGCCTCTGAATGCTGAGACCATATAATTTTAATTTATGATGTATTATAAAAGGAGCTGTCGTGGCCTCTACCAATGTATGTTTATTTACCAAATTAAGTAACAGCCCACAAAATGTTATGAGTAACAGTGGAAATTGAGGTTTTCCATCACTAAAAAGAAAAGGCCAGGAGTGGGGAGGGCAAAGGAAGGGATATAACTGCCAGTTTCCTCCTAGATTCACACTGAAAATTATAATTTCCACAAAGAAAGTGCACAGAATCCTCAGAAACCAGTGGCCTTGGCAAGCAAGGTTTATTCCCCATGTGCCAGACAAATCATGCTAGCAAGAATTCCCCTCCAAGCTGGTATTGGAGCATGTATTTGCATTTTCTCTAACTTAGGAGAGGGCTACCAGATTTTTCCTTTGGAAATCCAGAGATACATATTCACATGTTGTTTTACATAAATATGTTTTTTTCTGGTTTGCATAAATTTGCATTCAACAATCCAGAAGTCCCATTTCTAAATGTGCAAAATAAACTAATCTACACCATTTACATCCAATATTCAAGGGGTTAAAAAAAAAAAAGCTAGAAGAAATTGGTCTTCCACAATTGGCCACTTGCTATTCCAGGATAGTTTTTTTTTTTAATGAAAATATGTGTAGGATATAACAAACCAAAAAGCAGATGACCTGAGCCAGGGCTATTCCAAGAAAAATAAACATTTGTTAGCTTTAATTTAGAAGAGATCCAACCTCCTAAAATTTGTAAGATTTCAAGATTTTCATGCTACATGCCAACACAACCAAAATGGACATTAAGAGTGTCTGTCAAATATGTTACAAAAGAATAACATCCGAGAAATTAATTAAATGCAGCCAAGAAACCACATTCAAAATAATCTCTGATCATAATAAAGGGATGAGGTGTTTGGCCAAATTCATTTGGGATTAACATTTTTGAACTGGCCTGTCATTTATCCAACCTCAATTCAATTCAGCTCTTGAATGAGTTGGCTGCCATGTGGACAGGATCTAAATGAAGGCAAAAGGGCTCTACCCCAACTCTACAAAACCAGAGTATTTAACAATGTGAAACTGTCAATCATTGACAATATTTTCTTTTTATAGCTAGATGGCAGTGGTATTACATTTAAATGCTGACCCTCCCCCCACATAACACACAAGTATATACCCTAAAAAAGAAATTCAAAAATGACCCCTTTCATTTCATCCGTTGGAAAAAGTAAATAGAGGAGTCTCCATCCCTTCTTTTGTGTGCCCACCCAGAAACTAAGAAACTGCATCACCTTTTGTGAAACATTGGCAATTCAGTGATAGAATTCCCATCTGCATCTAAGAGATTTGGATTCAATTTTCATCCAATGTTTGTAAGGCACAACAGTTTAATGGGCAGTGTTCTGGACTTGGGATTAGAAGACCCAGGCACTTATCCCATCTTTGCCATCTACTATCAGTGTGACCTCGGGCACATCATTCAAATTTATCTGGACCTTTGTTTCTTTAGCTATAAAACAAGAGAGTCAATTAGATAACTGCTAGAGTCCCTTTTAGCTTTAACATTCCATGATAACATGGTCACAAGTACTTAATTCTATGCTACAAAATCAGCAAGTAGTTACTATAGCTTTTAAAGCCCTTCCGACCTTAGCCACCAAAATCCTCCTAGACTCACTATACTCAAGTGAATACGCCATCTCCTGCATTCTGAGATTTGGCCAAACTGGCCTTTTCTCTGTTCCTCCCCCCCAAAAAACCACTCCATCCCACATCTCTGTACCTTTGCAATGCTTATCCCTCAAGCTTGAAATGTATCCCTTACTCACCTTCACCTCACTGAAACCATCACTTCTTTTAAAATTCAGCTCAAGCAAAGGAAACATTTACTCATTCCCTCACTTGTTCTCACTGCCCACTAAACTGTTGTGCCTACCTCATATTTAATGACTTTGCATTTATTATTTTTATACATATACACACATATATATGTGTGTATATATGAGTGTATGTATAAACATAAATTAAATATATATTTATAAATACATATATGTATACAAAGAATACAGAGTAACATGTATATGTACATATGCATATATGTATATATGTGCATATGTGTGTATGTGTGTCCTTGTCATCTCTCCCATTAAAATATAAGCTTCTTGATTCTAGGGATTGTTTTGCTTTTTATATTTCTATTCCAAAGGCCTGGCACAGTGCCCAGAACATAATAGGTGCTTAATAAATACCCATTTATGGTATTGTTAGTAAAACAAAGCAAAACAAAAGCAAAAACCAAAACAAACAAAACCCCTGGAAGAGCCAAGAAGTCATCCCCTGAGATTTGATGGTCAAAGTGTGAATATATCTGTCCTGTGGCATCACAGGTGCTTTAGACTCAATTATTTCAATTCATCAACAATCATTAAGTATCTTCTTTATTCAAGGCACTATGCCCCCAAGCAATTTATATTCTGCTAAGACAATGGAGGGGAAGCTGCAGCCACGTCCCTCTGGGTCCTCAAGTGCATCCCTTTGAGTCAACAGGCCCCACTTGAGAAACTAGGGGGCCACATGTGGCCTCAAGGACATAGGTTTCTCACCCCTGTTAAGGCGCACATGTACAGAGATAAATAAATAATATATACCAAAAAAGGATATCTGAAAGTAGAAGAGGAGCAAACATCAGAGAATATCCATTCAAAGTTAGCTAGGGTTGGACAAACTAGATTGTTTAGAAATATATTCCATTTGATTATTCAAATAATAACCTCAAGTAGGAAGTGCTTACATCTCAGAACTCTAGAAGTGCACAGTGGAGTAGGGGGGAGAATAGTAGCAATGCTAAATGTTTGGGGCCACGAGCTGCTCAATTGTTCTCCATGGATAGGCAGAGTAAGCAACCATTGTTGGTGACTTTGTAACATAAGGAGGATTCTTCTCTAAAGCAGCGATTACAAATCTTGATTTTCTCTCACCCTGAGGAATCTCCCTTGGTGGTAAGGTGCGGTGTGAACTTCGTAAAATAGAATTTTAAATCACTTGAAATTTTTTAAAAAGTAAGCTTATATATTGAGCACTTAGAGAAGAAAGGGGAGAGGGGGACGGCTACAATCACAATTCATGGATTAGGAGTCCTGCTATATGTAAAGGTTATGCCAACTAATCAAGTAAAAAAAATAAGCATTGATTTAGTGCCTTTACTAAACTAGGCACTGTGGATCACACAACAGAAGTGGGAGATATGCTTAAGAGGCTTAACAGAGTCGAATAGACAAGATGTGCTTCTATTTATGGAATCACAGAATGCCTCAAAAGAAAGAAACAATCTAGTGTAATCCCTTAATTTTACCAGTGAAGAAACTGATAGCCTGAAAAGTAAAATTTTGTCTAAGATAATGGAGCAGCTACATCACTCACACACTCACACACACACACACACACACACACACACACACACACACACACACACACACACCATTGCTGATTTGGCCATTTTGCTTCTGAGGTTTGTGCTATGACAATATGGACCTTTTGAGAAATCTTGGCCAAAGCAGATTCTCCAAGCTTGAATAGGTATTCATTCATTCCCTGCTCCTAGGCCTTCGACTTCAAGGAGGTACATGCACAAGAAGGGAATTTTGTGAAATGCTCATTTTAGGTCATTTTCTAGTTCCTAAGTGACCCAAATTCAATGAATTCAAATCAAATGGCATTTATTAAGCATCTGCCATGCTCAAGAAAGGCACAATACAATTTCTAAAAGTAAGTAAGCAGCTTCCAGTGAGCAAATGACATACTGTAGGAATCTGACCCAATGCATTCCAACGTTATGAACCCTCTCCTCCTCTGTGCGGAATTAAAAAGTACATTCCTGGTTGGGGTGGAGTAAAATAATTTTTCTTTAATCCTCCCCTTCTGTCACTATCTCTACTCTGTTCCAAATTCTATTTCCCACCTGAGAGGAGAGAAATAGATTACAAGGGAGATATTAGAGACTGTGGTTTCCTCTTCCCCAGAAAACTCCCAAGTCACAGAATGACCCACTGCTCCTAATGGAAAGCTTTCTCTAGGCCAATCCTAGAACATTTGGGTCAGATGGAATTGAGTTATGGCAATAATCATTATCATCATCTGGAAGGGGAAAAAATTACATCTGGAATTGGGAGGGTGGGTGGTGTTTCCTCTATGTGCAAATTTACCTTTTTAAATACAAAAGTAAGACCATCATTGACTATCAAACCAGTTTCAAACTAGGGGCCCTCTCATATGTTTTCCCACTTGCCATATGAGTATTGCTTGGATACTTTAAAAATGCAAATTTAAAATCTGTAGAAATTTATTGTGCTGACAGAATGGAATTTATGAATGGGTAAGGCTACATCCATTCAGAAATTAATGGCCATCTGAAGACAGAGGAAAAAAAATCTTTTTCTAAAATTCAAAATTGACTCTACGTATAGTCAAGTAGGCCTTTACTCCTGATGTCTTTTAGTTTATGAAGGGCTACTTTCCTCTTCTTTTTCCTAATCTACAGCATGGATCATATAGCTAGCACCTGTTATTTAGGTGGCCCCTTCTGCTGTGAAACCCAATCCCTCATCTCCTTCCTCTGCAGCAAAAATTGCAACATCTCACACCCAAGCTCCAGCTGTCAGATGCACACACCATTTCTATTTCAATGGCTAGAATAATCCTTTACTCCTGTGTTTTCATTGAACAGGAATGTGCTAGCTTAAAATAAGGGAGCAAGGAAAGGGCATTTGTCTATACCCAAATGTTCACAGGGTAAAAACTGTTTGGAGAAATGTGATTCTTCAATAATAGTCATCTTCTATTTGAAACACAATTTTTAAAAAAGTACACACATAAATCTACAGATACAGCTTTATGTGAAATAGATCTATGTGCCTTGGAGCAGATACACACACACACATATGCATGCGTGCATACACATTTACTAGAGAGCTTGATGCTGTGAACATATCTATAGCAACTGTTCCTTAGTTTTAAAAAATTCAGTCTATCTGGACCATTAAGACACTGCACTCTACATGTCCAATCAAGTGCCAAATCTTGCCATTCCAAACTCCATGACACTTCTGGCATCCATTCCCATCTCTCATCTCACACTGTCACTACCTTAATTCAAGCCCTTGTATCTTTTTGCCTGAACTATTGCAATAGCCTCCTCTCCTTTGGTTTCCCTGCCTCAAGTTTCTTCCCACCATAGTCTATCCTGCACACAGCTGCAAGGAGATTTTCTTTGAGCATAGATCTGTCTGAACCATGTCACTGTTTTGTTCAATAAAGTTCTGTGGCTCCCTATTGCCTCTAGGATAGAATATCAATTCATCTCTTTAACTTATAAAGCCCTTCGCTATTTGATCTTATCCTGTCCCTTTCCTGCATTTTATGATCCAGTCAACCCAGTCTTCTTTCTCTGCTCCTCACACAAAGGTGTGAAACCACTTCGTCTCTTGTCTTTGTACTTTTTGCACTAATCCTTTGTGCCTTCACAGAATAACCTGCCTCCTACAATTCCTCTCTCTTCCTTTCCGATAAAATTCAAGACTCATCTTCTCCATAAAGCAAGTCTTGATTTCCCCAACTGCTAATACCCTTCCCATTCAACTGGTATTTTTAAAAAATTTAATTCTCTTTACATTTATTCTATATGTAAACAGGCATGTACAAATGCTTAAAGACAATCTTTAGAGAGCAAAAAAACTTGTGATTGGAAGTTCACCCCTCTTTTGTCTAAATAAGAAGGAAAGACAAAGGCTATGCTGTCAAAGACAGTGTAAGCCACTAAGGGAGTTATTGTGAGGAGCCCCAGGAGCTTGAAGGAATAGTCTCCATGACCAGGGGCTTCAACTGTGTGGGTTGGAGGGAGAACGCAAAAGGATAGGAGCTCATTGCAGCTGCTGCTCCTGCCCAGATTGGGGTGAAATGAAAAGAAAAGAGATTACCAGTTCCTCTGAGTCAGCCACTCCATTATTCCTTGTCTCTTACAATTCCAAAATGGTTGCCTTCTCCCTCAGCCTGACAGTAACATCCCACTCCAAGAGCTATACACCTGGCTGCCTGATGCCCTGGGAAAATTCTGTCCCAAGGCTGAAACTCTAGGGTTGATAATGAACTGGATCCTCAATAATTATCATATTCCCCCTTGACGACCTCCTCTGATCTGGACCTCCAATTATCATTATTCAAACACCTTTCTCAATTTTCCTTCCCCTATTAACCATTCCCCTTGATACAGCCTCACCTCACCCTAACATCTCACTCTAAAGCTACTCACTCCATCCATTTTCTCTGAAATGTCTACTAAATACATAACATACTTGCATCTTAAATCTTTTCTGTTGGGAGCCA